>CM036242.1:23601623-24811623 GCA_020698575.1 Bostrychus sinensis
GATATGATAAAGTTTACTACATATCCTCACTGTATCTACTCTATCATACTCAAAAGCTGCAGGTCATTTGTCCTTGCCTTTAAGTTTCCTTGTGCAGAGGTAAAGAATACTGGGAAAAGTAGCCCTTTTTGCCTCATGCCATTTGTTAACAATGGTCTGTCATAACAATGTTATCGTTGTGCAGCTTAATAACAAGTTACTAGAGTAAGCAACAGAAAATTGTGGAATTAGAGGCACAAACCTGGCCTCTACTGCACCTGTTATGTGGTTATGTTTTAGGTTTCTTTCCCTGTGAGTAGCACAAAATCCAGCAGATAGTTGGGTTACAGATACATTGAACTCCACATTGTCTTGAAAGTGAAGGTGTGGGATGTAAGAAGTGTCACTATGTGTGGATATATTTAATTGTGATTGTGATTGTAATTGTGAAAATCCTGCTTATTACACTTTAAGCACATATGACATGCAGATAAATTTACTGTACATAATATATATGTAACAAAAGCACAGCCAAGCTAGTTAAGCTTCAACTGTATATATTGCTATCTGTGCAAGAAGGCATAACATAAGAAACCTAATTAATGTCAAATTTACATAGACCATACATCCTTGTTTGCACCTCTACCAAGGCTGACTCAGCACTCACAGGTTACCCATAATACCCAGCACAGGTGCAGGGCCACAGACTCTAGGCTCTCTGCTTGTGTCCATTTACATAGTGTCAGTTATTCATCAATTTGCATTTCTATCCTGGAGAGGTTTTGCTGTTTGATGAGGTTTATAACAGTTATGGTGATGGTGGTGGGTGGGCTTGGAGACGAACACTCATTTAGACTGTAGTCATTCATTTTCAAGATAAAACAGTGGAATGTAACTATATTGAAACATTGGTAGATGACTGTTACTGGGGCTTTGACTTAGCAAACTGAGGTCTTGCTGTGTAAATAGCATAATGTATAGATGACCCCTTATGTGGATGTACTGTATGTATCTGTTCATGTTTTTAACCAGTTCACGGCTTCCACTGTTGCAAAATGGGGAATGCAAAAGGTGACTTCAAATTAAATTCCTCTGAAGTAACGCATTTGCTCTTTAATCCTATATCAAACAGACTATATGCTGAACCTATGCCCTAATCAAGATGAATTCAAAGACCATTTACAACCAATGTACAGAGACGATCTACATGGGGCTCCTGACCTACCACAGCTGTCACCTTGAACAGAAATCCATCTGTTCCCTCTACAATAAGTGGTCATATTACTAAGAAATAATTGGTTTACACTTATTTCATGCTCAGGCAAATTTTGTACATGTGAATATTTATAGTTCTCTATGTCTGTTGTTCAGTGAATAATTACAAAACACATGTCCATACATGCATTTACAGAAATAGCAAAAGTATTTTTAAAAATGTTTAGACGCATTTCACATAATTTCTGCATAGGCTTTTTGGGCTTTTAAGGGTTTATTGGAGATCACAGTAAAGAAGTGACAAGAAATCAGGCAGAAAGAGCTGGAAGAGACATTCAGCAAATGGTCGGAAGTCCAGAGCCTAACCCCCAATTTAAAAGCAGCAGTAGCGTGGAACGACAGTGGCGCATCAGCCGCATATGAACTACTTTCTGTTTAACCAGTCTGACAATTCACAACAGCGATGTCAGGCAAATGACTTACCATGCACCTTCGCTAAAGATAAGTTGGAGCTTTATTTTTTGAGTGGCTCCATGGCGATCTGCAGAGATACCGCCGAGCATCACAGGAGACAGGCACCAAGCGTCAGTAAATAATGGTTCCATTTACAGTTGAAATCAGTAAAAAATATTTTAGTACAATTATCTTAGTATGTCACAGAGTGACAAACATTAACCATGCTATATCCATGTTATAACCCATAATGTCGCTTTGACCTGTATTTTGGGTGTGTTTTTATTTGAAAATATTGTATCCAAATGAGGTCAGAAGTGCCTACACTTTTAGAGAGGACGCTTATTTGCTTTTTGCATGTGAATAATTAATTTCACCGGCTCATAAAACTTAGCTATTCATGACCTTGATAGTGGGCACATTAAAGGGGGAGCATTGGCTAAACGTGAAATTATATGCGACTAGAAAGGCTCGACTACATCACCAGAGTCACCCCAGAGTAAACAAATGGGTTCAGCAAGCAGAGGAGGGATTACCATATCTCCACTTAACTTATTTTATCCTGTGAGAATCATCAATATTAAAGCTGAGGAGAGAGAGAAAGTGCTGAGGTGGGCTTTTAGCTACAGGGCGAACCACTGTGTTTAACCACAGAGATAAATGAGAGATCTGCCTGGAATCTACAAAGAGAGTAAATGTAATCTTTTTATCTTTTCTTTTTACTATGCACGACCATTACCCCTAAACCCCTAAAAACATTAGCTATTCAATGTGCTCTTTAACTTTTTATGATTGTTAGCATGTATGTCACCTTACTGTTCGCTGATGTGTTGTGGTAAAACAAGCATAAATATTGACTATTCAGGTTTTAATTATTTACAACAACGTTAATCTTTTTATTAATGTAATCCTGCTGATCTGCACAACAGTGCAGTTTTACACTAACTGTGGATGATTTTATGTGAGGTGTCACCTGTTTGTATACCTCTGGGCTCAAAGTCATTTAGAAAGCTGTGTTTGGTTGTTATACTGGATTCAAACTGAAGGGAAGTGCCTTAGGGCAGTCAATGCAGTGCTGATCTGAGTCATTTTACTCTTTGTAGGGCAATTAGATACTCAGTGGTAATAAGCCAATACCATAGGGTGTGTAATTCAATGCATGTACATACAGTAAATATAATTTACAACATCTGAAAAGAAATAGTTAATTTACACAACCACATGACTGCCATATTTGCAAGATCAAACTCAATTGACTTAAATCTACTTTAACACTGTATACTTTACATCATTAGTACAAAAATAATGTGGACCGAGATAATAGTACAGGATACATGTGGTTAAAATCAGTTTGTTATGCGTAGTACGAAGCTACATTCTCCTCTGTGTGGGGCCTTGGATCAGCAGCCAGCAAACATCTGGACACACATACTGTAAGTACACCGTCCTGGACACATGCCAGTTTGGGTAGGACTCAGCCCAGAGGGGGCCTCCGCCACCTGCCCAACCTCCAGCTGATATTAGTTATCAATAATTTATTATATGCCATTAAAAGTTTAAGAGGCTGTGATTAGACACAAAACAAAAGAGATCCTTCATGATGTGGGGTCAGATGCGCTTGTAAAAGATGGCTTTAAAGGCTTTATTTAATGATATAAAAGTCACCCTGGTGGGTGAAGCTGTGGGGTCGGACACTATATGGAAGGTGCTTCTGTTCTGTGGTCCGCTGCCAGCAGTAACAGCGCTAACAACCATAAACCACAGGAATCACAATAACAGGGCTTTGTTACTGTTCTGCTGCAACACAGAACACAATCCAAGTAGCTTTAGTTTTCTGTGTAGTTTTATATTACACTAATCAGGTAATTATATCTTCTTTTGTATGTTTTTTTTTTTTTTTTTTTTTTTTTTGAATATATAAATGTATGTTGTCTTGTTTTTCTTATTTATTGGGTCTATGCTGACATGGCTCACAAAACGAAGATATCGTTTTGTCTTTTGACCACTATCATGACAGAAAAGCTGAGATGAGAAAGAATTTTGGAGCTGTGGTTATGGTTATAAAATAAGGCTTTAGACAAATGTCCTGAATCTACAGTTCATTCAAAAATGTTATTATAATTTTTTCATTGAGTTCATTCATTTTTACAGACTTTATACACTTTCTTTCCATCTCTGAACACCCAACACTAAAGCCCTTGAGGCCCTGGGCAGACAGAACTTTGATAGACTCATGTGAGCCATGCACACTTTAGTAAAAGACTAGATTTACACAAAACAAACATGCAAGAAATACCTACAGAGACATTAGACCATAAATAACAAATGAAAGAACTATATGTTTCTGTAATTAGTACATGGAAAACAGGTCAAGTCTCACAAGATAACCTTAAGTATTAAGTACTACCGTAATTCTATCAGAGACAAGTAAAAGTAAGTAGGGGAAAAAGGGTTCTCTGTTTGTATGGCTGCATGTTTAAGTTTAAGTGTGCCACTGCCAGACACATGTGCCCCAACTCAATGTAAAGTACCAACAACAATGCATTTGATACCAGCCACATGAGGAGAAGAAGAACACAACAAATGTTATTTTAGAACTAAGAATAACAAAATGTTATGGTGTGATAAAATGATCTACTCATTCTCTAACTATTTAAATGAATTTGGTGAGCCCTTTATAGCTCTCTGTATGTGCCAAAAGATTCTACAGTAAAATGAGACACAAAGCTGGCCGGGAATAGAAACCTTCTTTTTCCCTTGTTCCACATCTTTTGTAGGTATGTTTTACCTTTTATTGTCTCCTCTCAATCTTCTCTAACAGCCCACTTCTTTCTGCTTCCTTTCCTTAAGCATTATTCACAGTTTAGTGTTACAGTTCCTAAGGGAGGTTCTACCATGAATATCCAGCTTTTGAGGTTGACTCCTTGGCCCGACACCATGTCCCATTTGGCCCAACTACCGTGGAAAAGCCGAGCAGTGACCACATAATGACCACTGTCTGAGAACTTGGCTAATTTTTCATGTTCAATCCAGCAGTTGACTCCTAGCCCCAGACTGGTGCTAATGTAAGCTTGGTCAGTGCTCTCCAGAGGTCATACAACAGCTCACCTTTACACTTTCAACTCAGATAGACATTTGATACCTGGATTTTAATTTTATATGACTTACATGTGAAGAAAAAAACCTTCACACAGTACAACTCGCTTAGGCTTCACACAAAAGGTTTTCAACTTAAAGAGCACAACTTCAAATATGGAGACTTCAAAATACATAGTTGAGTGGTTTACAGATCCAAATGTTTGAGCAGGAAATAACCCAAAAGTGCTGCAATAATCAGCAGAAGGAAGTTGGGAATTGTAGACAGAAAGACTTAATCCAAATGTTCATTTAATGGAAGATACCAACATTACAAAAGCTGTTATTTAACAAACACATGAGGAGCAATTAAAAATTAAAATCAAAGTGTGTTTGCTTGATTTTCTTCAGCAGGGCCAGAGGTCATTTAACACCATTTAAGTTTAGTACTATCTGAAACCATCAATAATCTTCAGGAGAGATATCCACCTGTCAGCACTGCTCATGATAATCTACGATGACAGTGGAGCCCCAAAGACGGATGACTGTAAAAAGCTCTGAGCTGCTGCTATGAGCTCATTGGCTGCGACAAATGTGTTCTCAAAGGGATTCAGTGTGAATGAAACCCAAGATGTTTAAATGCTTTATCAATGAGTCTGCTATAAGCCAGGCACACAACCTATGGATGCATATAAGTCATGTGGGTTTTACAGTATCATGAGTTTTTACAATCTGAACCAAGCTGTCATTTTTTTGATTAACAAAACACATTTTACATTTATGGTTCTTTCATGAATAGTGTCTACATAACATGATCTACAACTGAAACACAACAACTCAACTTTTTTACATATTATGAATGAATGTAAAATACAGGGGGAGTCAGGGGACAAAAACTCTATACTGGAAGAAGAAAAGAACTCCAGGATGCCCCAAATTAATTAGTCTATTTGTATACTGTCACCAGTGAAAGTTGCTGCCAAAAATCCAAATGAAGGGCACAAATGTTAGTTTGACACTGTGAGTAGATTGGACAATAGCAGCATCTTTTCCCATGGGGTGTGCATGAAGTCTTGACCAGGCACAAAGACATGATGCTGAAGCAGACTGAACATTATTTCGTACTGTTTTTTGTTCAATGTTTTTAGGTTTCTTCACATAAAAAAATAAAATTGCATATGTTGTGGTAATTGTAATTGCAATTTTTTTTTCCAAAAGTAAGCTTCAGCAGATTTTTGCTGATGATATACAGTATATACAGTTTTGTCTGATGTATGTTCATTTTGATAACCGTATCCCATACTCTGTTAATGTTTTGCTAAGAAGGCAGATGTTTTCTTAGGAAAAAAAAAAAAAGATTTTATGTCTCTTTGTCTCCTGAAAACATGCAGCATAAAACCATTGTACAATTAAAATATAAAATAAAAAGTCATCCCTGGCCACCTCAGTAGCTTACCCGGTAGTGTATGAGCGTATATAAACAGAGCTGACTCAGGCTCCATGTCCTTCCCCATCTTTCTCTCTAATGTCCAGCCTGCTGACATGTCTCTGTCTAATAAAGACTAAATGTCAAATATATATTAAACAAATATATAAACTAATATAAAATATATTAAAAAGGCTGTCCCTATGAGAGGGCACTATGCTCTCAAAACTAAAATATGATTCTTTAACTGTATAGGACTGAAATAAACAGGAACTGCAAAGTGTGTGTGAAATGCAGAGTTGGCTACACTAGTGTGCAGGACTGGAGACTTTAAATAGGTTAGAAGTGAAAAAAGAACTAACACAAATGTGTTGTGCTGTCTCAATACACTAATTATTTGTAGGTATAAAAAGAATAAGGTACACAGATGAACGAGTGTAAGAAAAATAGACCACCTCCATGGTGACCCACATAATCCATTATGTTGATGAAGGCAAGATTCATTGCATCTGTTGTATGGGTTCTTGGGAAGTTTGCAACACAACTGTCTATATTCATTTCCTGTTAGTGCAAGTGTGTTAGTATCTATTCCTTTTCATCTCCTTGCATACACATCGTGAACATGGAATATGTAACATTAATATATATTACGCTGAAATATTACCACAGTCATACAAAATTCCAAGTGTGTCCATTGCTCATTAGTTACTCTTTTATTTATCACCTATACACTAATCCTGTGTACACACTACTGCCGACCACACAAACATGAGCTTATTACAAAATGTATCCTGGGGCAGAGACATTTAGTAAAATTATTCCCGTTAGTTGTAAGGTCACACCTCATATGAATAAGGTTTAGAGGTATGGAAGATTCAGCATCCATGACATAACACTTATTTGTGTACTTTAAGACATTTGAGCTTTTACACAAAATAATATTTTAATTGAAATAGTGTCACTAAGTTTTTTTTTTTACTTTGACTACAGCAGTGTCAACAGCTTTGTAGCGTGCAGATGACAGCTCTGACCACATGTGCCTATGGCTGTAATTATAGCCAATCACTGGACTCACAGGACACCCTAAGTTAAAATGTGCCTATACTTGAGCATGTAATAGTATCAATGTCCAGGGAGCCTTTAACACCATTAAACAATAAAGGCAGTTTCATTTCTTATGTATGCTAAAAGGACATTTGTGTAGATGCCTTTAAAAAGATACCCAGCATACGAAGATGGATATAATTACATGGCAGAACTAAGTAAGGAAAAGCCTGGCTTTCTCATATGCCCTGTTGCTGCAGAGTGGCCAAATGATGAAGCTTTGTTTATGCCAGTGGCTAGAAATCTAATGCAAATGTGACGCAAAAGAGGACTACCTAAAGAGGTGGTTGGAAAAAGAAAGGACTGCCTCCCCAGTTGGTGGTTTGTGGTTCGACAGGATCTGCCAAAACCAGTACAGACCCAGTAATTCATCCAAATTTGACTCTAGCTAATATATAGAGTTGAGTAAATATAGTAATAACACACATACAAAACTCATGAAGAAATAAACTTGTGTATGTATGCATATGTTTATGTCTACAGATAAGCCTAGAGCTGTTTGTATGTAATAAACTAGGCTGCCATGTCACTGGCTTGTCTCATTTGCAGACAAGGCCTCTATCCGTCAGGGCTTAAGCAGTTTTTCAGCAGTATATTGACCTTGAGTGCCTTTTATCGATTTCTCTGTGGCGTTGCACTGAGCAGAGTCCTTACCACATGGCCTCTGTTGTGTGGTGTGATCATGAACAGATTTCTGAAATCCCAATGCAATGGTGATGGATCGCCAGCCTCTGCAGACCATAAATCCTCACCTATGATAACCAAGGTGACAGCAGTACTGAATTTATCCTGATACAAGCTGCAGGCATCACTGGAAGTGAAAACACTTCAGTTCATGAGTATATAATAAATACCATTGTGTATGTATGTACAATTACATGCACACTTTCATTGACCTTAGTCTGGACTATCAGTGCATTACCTTTCTCTCCTTGACAGTACCATAGCTATCTGCAAGGGCCTTGTGATTAGGGGCAGATAACAGTTAGATTGCTGAGTTGACAAGATGATGTATGTTTAGATAAAGGTCTGTTCAGATATAGTTGTCCAGTTACACACAAAAAGCATCTGCAATAGAAATCAAAACAGATATGTCTTTTCTCTGATTCAATGACAATGTTTGAAGAAATGAAGCATCATGTGTGATCCCAAACATTTAACAAGACAGCCTAGCAGCAACATTTTAAAATTAAAATATCTATTGGTTCAAAAACTATAATGATTTTATTACATTTGTTCCAGTGTCTGAAATCTTCTCCCAGGGCAACAGACACTGCTCTTATAAGTACTCTATCAGATGCAGTGATCTGGTGTCTTTCAGGCCCCGGCTCTGAGCCTCAACAGTGACCCTCATATGGACAAGAGCGGCTTTACAAGCTTCACCTGACAGGAAAACACTGCTCAAGCACACTGTACTCTTTAGTGAGCTGCTCCACAGGTGACACACACACACCAATGATCTGAATAAAGATGGAGACTTCCATTTTTATTAACACTCACAGTCAAAGAGATACCAAGAACACATCTTTCATAGCAGCATTTTCAAAAATGTTTTAAAAACATCAATTTGAGTAGTAAGGTTTCCTTTTTCAACCCATTTAAACTTAGGTCAAACTAAAAATCCTTAAATACTTTAAATAAGTGTTGCAATGCTGTCCCAGGGTAAGGGCTGAGTGCTTCAAGTTGTACATATAACAGGGTTGTATGAAAAAAGCACTGAACCCCACATTTCTTGAAGAAAATTATTCAGACATTTTAAGTCCATGCTATTTGATCTGTATACCCCAACATACAACTAAATTGAAGCATTTACAGTACTACATGTGAGAGATTTAAGAACACTTAACAGTAAAGATAATGGATTGCACTTTAAAATAGACAGGCCTTGGCATCAGGTTGCATAGCTTCCTCTCATATTTGTGGCTTAAGTCTGGCATAATAAGTAAAAGGCCCAGGGCTGGATGGGTTGCAGTGCTGCTTCCTGTTTCCACTTGTGGTGACCATGTCCTAGACGGGCTTCTGGCTGCATTGCTCTATAACACTTATTTACTCACCACCCCACACATAATTCATCCTGGGAGGTAAACATCATGCCCTGTACTCATTTTCTCCAGTTACATGCATTAGTTTTCTTTTAATTGTGACAGAAAAGATTTGACAAACTATTTTTACATGTAAAATAATCCAAGAAACATGATCAAACTTGTGTGCTTTAGTGTGTGCCTTTGCTTTCTTTTCCCATTTTACTCCCTTTGACATTGACAACAGTGTAATTTGAACTGCTTTCCCAGGGGTCTAATCGTTTACTTCCTGCTAGTGCAAAACCCAGCTATCGATTACTTATCAGGCTCTAATTGGGGTGCAATTTCTCTTCCCCCTCTGATGTTCAAATCTATGATGGAAATGGCAAAAAGTAAATAAGATGATAATAATTGTAAATAGTTTAGGATATTGTGCATATTTAGGATAAATAGAATAATAGAATAATGGATGATGGCAGTGTTTCAGGATCATGTACAAATATGATTTCTTCTGTGCTTGGTACAGCTGTAACCTACATTTGTGCAAACTATGTTCACAGACATTAACTTTGGGAAATATTCCTGATCCATGCAGTGTTTTACAGAATCATGTCTGTTTTAATGCAGTGCCGCTTAAGGGCCTGAAGATCATGAGCATCCAGCACACTCAATAATAATAACACAGACTCCCTATCTAAAATGCTTATTTTACACCAGGCATCTTACCGAAATGTTGTAATCATTGTAATCTGTTATTAACATTTTGCTCTTTGTCCCAACTTTTTTAGAACTGGGTTTGAAAAAAAAAAAAAAAAAAAACCAACAGGAAGAGATGATTAATGCATTTTGTTTCTAATTTAAAGTCACATCAGAGGAGAAGTTTAGCGGAGGTACACCATCTGTTTATGAGATCTTGTAAGATGTGGATCTCCCAGTTTCTCCCTGAGTGCACTCTGTATATAAAGACTGACCTACATGCCTTAAGCTTGGCGAAAACCTGCACAACTTCCCTGTCTTCCTCCCTCAGCTCCACTCTTTGGGTCTAGTCTCCCTGGAAAACTGTGGGAGGCATCTCAGAGCGCGGCTGGAATGGGAATAGACAGTTAATAGGCACTTAGAGTATGGTGAAAAGATTTCCCTCTAGAGACACAGCGGTTTGGTAGATTTCTCTATGGGACTGTGCTCCAGTGCTCTATTTTTTCACAACTTCTCCTGCTCACATCTGGGAATTTGATACCTTGCTTTCAGATTATTCCAAAGCAAATCTATATTACGTGTATGAAAACCCATTTGCTGTACTGTAGCAATTTCAATCAGCAACATAATTTTTTACAAAATTATATTGCACTAATCTTTTCTTGCTGTGTTTGCTTTTTTCATTGAACAAAGTCGGCACACACCTTGACTGTTTTGCAGTTCAATTTATTATCTAGAGGCATTTGTTGATCACAGACCTGTGTAAAGTCTTGCAATGGTAAAGATACATTGGCAAGACTTGGACACAAAAGGGGATCTTCAAGTTCAGGGTGAAATGCTTTTTCCATTAGCCACAAAGTCTTTACACAACTTTTGGCCCTATTTCACAATAAAATTGAAGCCTTTCAAAAATGTTGTTCTGGATCCATGCCAAAAACTAAACATTTCATCAATAAAATCTGACTACTAGAAATCTTGCTAACAGACTAACCAACCAACAAAATACCCCCACCCCCCACACATGCCAGTGAGTTTCATTCCTTCACTCTAGATTAGGAGTATAAAAAAAAAAAAAAAAAAAAACTTGCCATTTCAACCAGCAGCATCACTTTGAACATAATTATATTGCACTTATCCATCCAGACAGGATGTCTTCTTTTATTGGATAAGCAAAGTTGGCACACACCTTAACTGTTTTGCAAGTGGATGTCTGTGAAGCCCACAATCCAGAGTCCATGCCCAGAAGTAGTGTCTGGTGATGGGCATGGACTGGCCCCAAGCCTTAGGTCCAGTCCAGACATAAGAGATTGTTGTTTCAGTCTGGTGTCACTCTAGGATACAGTTGAATTAGCTGCACATGTTGGAAACCACTTACTGTGTGTTTGACTTCCCCTGCGACATTCCTTGGTCCCTTTCAGCCAGCACACCATATAAATGCTTACTGTAGATTTTTATTATGTTTGCTTATTACAAAAATGTTTATCTTGGCTTTGAGGGTAGTATGGCTATTTTGCATAAAGTTTCCAATGAAATACGTACGGTGGCCCAGAGAGCTCAACGAATTACAAAAGCCGAAACACACTTTACAAAAACAAACTGCCGTACGGCATTGCAATAACATTCACCTGCACCGGAAATACCTACACGACATTACAACAACATTGCCCACACGGCATTACAACAACAATTTTTCTGCACCAGAAGACTTGTGTAGGTAATATTGTTGTTATGTCGTGTGGGCAATGTTGTTGTAATGTCGTGTGGGTATTTCTGGTGCAGGTAAATGTTGTTGTAATGTCGTAAAGTGTGTTTCAGCGTTTTCATTGAGCTCTCTGGGCCACCGTAAATATGAGCAGTCTATTATATTAAAACTGTGAAAAATTTAAAATGTAATAATAATAGGAAAAAGTAAAAATAAAAAAAGAACATAAACATGAAACCATATTGGTATAAGAAGGGGCATTTTGGAAAGGCAAGATCTCTGTTCCTAATAGTATTGGATGTATTGGTTGCTCATACTATATATCATGAAAAGCTATACACAGTAATTCAAAGAAGAAGTCATATGTGAACTTGATTCACAAACAACTCCCAAAACAAACTACTGTTGGTTTGCCTGCCATGTGCCACAGTGGTTGTTGGTACAGAGTGTGCCACTGATGGCCCGTTAACGTGTAGGTGCTCAGTGAGTGAAGGATATGCAGGTCAGTGGGAGGCGAAGAAATCTGCACTTGGAGGCAGAAGTGTCCAAATGTAACCCTCTCAGCAGAAGTATCCAACTCTAAAGGCTATGTAATTGACTGACCGGTGCTCTCCTGACTTCTTCTATCCACCCCCAGTCCCTGCGGAGAATCTGGGCATGGATCGTCCCAAATAAAGACTCATTCATCACTAATGAGAATGAGCTTAGAAACCAAATAATGTGTCAGAATAATAGACATCTATGTCTGTAATGCAGGACATACATCAGAGATCTAAATAAGTTGTGGCACCCAAATGTTTGTGCCACAGACCTCTGCCCTATCTGCCCTAACACAGATACAGTGGCTAGACCAGGACTCAAAGTGGGAATCTTCAAATGAACTGAACCGTTGTGGGTGACGTTAGTATCTTTGGCCCTATCTCACAATATATATATATATAATATATAAATAAATAATATAATAATAATTGTCCTCTCGCCCTCCGCGGGCGGTTTCATCCATCCAAGCTCGGGTCCTCTACCAGAGGCCTGGGAGCTTGAGGGTTCTGCGCAGTATCTTTGCTGTTCCTAGGACTGTGCTCTTCTGGACTGAGATTTCTGATGTTTTTCCTGGGATCTGCTGTAGCCACTCTTCCAGTTTGGGGGTTACTGCCCCGAGTGCTCCGATGACCACGGGCACCACTGTTGCCTTCACTTTCCAGGCCTTCTCAAGTTCTTCTTTGAGGCCTTGGTACTTCTCCAGTTTCTCGTGTTCCTTTTTCCTGATGTTACAATCGCTTGGTATTGCGATGTCAACCACAACGGCTTTCCTCTGCTGTTTGTCCATCACCACAATGTCCGGTTGGTTTGCCACTACCATTTTGTCTGTCTGGATCTGGAAGTCCCACAGGATCTTAGCTCGGTCATTCTCTATCACCTTTGGAGGTGTTTCCCATCTTGACCTCGGGACTTCCAGACTGTACTCTGCACAGATGTTCCTGTACACTATACCAGCCACTTGGTTATGACGCTCCATGTATGCTTTCCCTGCCAGCATCTTACAGCCTGCAGTTATGTGCTGGATTGTCTCAGGGGCCTCTTTGCACAGTCTGCACCTGGGGTCTTGTCTTGTATGGTAGATCTTGGCCTCTATTGCTCTGGTGCTCAAGGCCTGCTCCTGTGCAGCCATGATCAGTGCCTCTGTGCTGTCCTTCAGTCCAGCCCTTTCTAGCCATTGGTAGGATTTCTCGATGTCAGCCACTTCAGTTATCTGTCGATGGTACATCCCATGTAGGGGCTTTTCCTCCCATGATGGTTCCTCCAGCACCTCGTCCTCTGTTTTCCACTGCCTGAGACATTCACTGAGAACTTCATCTGTTGAGGCCATCTTCCTGATGTAGTCAAGGATCTTGGATGTTTCATCCTGGACAGTGGTTCTGACACTCACTAGTCCTCTGCCTCCTTCCTTGCGCTTAGTGTACAGTCTCAGGGTGCTGGATTTGGGGTGGAACCCTCCATGCATGGTTAGGAGCTTTCGTGTTTTCACATCTGTGGTCTGAATCTCTTCCTTTGGCCAGCTTATTATTCCCGCAGGGTATCTGATGACCGGCAGGGCATAGCTGTTGATTGCCCGGACTTTGTTCTTGCCATTGAGCTGACTCCTTAGGACTTGCCTTACTCGTTGGAGGTATTTGGCTGTGGCTGCTTTTCTTGTGGCCTGGTCCAGGTTGCCATTTGCTTGTTGGATTCCAAGGTACTTGTAGCTGTCCTCAATGTCTGCTATTCTGCCGTCTGGGAGTGGGACCCCTACTGTATGGACTACCTTCCCTCTCTTTGTCACCATCCGCCCACACTTCTCAAGTCCGAATGACATTCCGATGTCATTGCTGTAGATCCTGGTTGTGTGGATCAGTGAGTCAATGTCTCTCTCGCTCTTGGCGTACAGCTTGATATCATCCATGTAGAGGAGGTGACTGATGGTGGCCCCGTTCCTGAGTCGGTACCCATAGCCAGTCTTGGTGATTATCTGGCTGAGGGGGTTCAGACCTATGCAGAACAGCAGCGGGGACAGAGCATCTCCTTGGTATATCCCACATTTGATGGACACTTGTGCAATTGGCTTGCAGTTGGCCTCAAGGGTGGTCTTCCACTGCCTCATCGAGTTTGCAATGAAGGCTCTTAGAGTCCTGTTGATGTTATACATCTCCAAGCATTCCATGATCCATGTGTGTGGCATTGAGTCATAGGCTTTCTTGTAATCAATCCAGGCGGTGCACAGATTAGTGTGTCTGGCTTTGCAATCCTGAGCGACTGTTCTATCTATGAGCAGCTGGTGTTTAGCTCCTCTGGTGTTTTTACCAATGCCCTTCTGTGCTGTGCTCATGTATTGATCCATGTGCCCACTTATCTTAGCCGCTATGATGCCTGACATGAGCTTCCATGTGGTGGGGAGACAGGTTATTGGTCGATAGTTGGATGGGGCCGTTCCCTTCAGGGGATCCTTCTGGATCAGGATTGTCCGGCCTTCAGTTAGCCATTCAGGGTGGGTCCCATCCTTTAGCAGCTGGTTCATTTGTGCTGCCAGGCGCTCATGGAGTGAAGTTAGCTTTTTCAGCCAGTAGGTGTGGATCATGTCAGGCCCTGGTGCTGTCCAGTTTTTCATACCTGAGACTCTTTGTTGGATGTCTGCCACTGTGATGGTTACTGGTTCTTGTTCAGGGAGGTTGCTGTGATCTGCTCTTAGATCCTCCAGCCACTGTGCACTGTTGTTGTGTGACGCCTCCTTCTCCCATATGCCTTTCCAGTATTGTTCAGTCTCCAGCCTTGGTGGGTCTGCTCTGTTGTTATTACCTTGCCCCTGAGAGTACACTTTAGCTGGTTGAGTTGAGAACAGCCGGTTTATTCGCCTTGCTTCGATTTCTCTCGTGTACCTCTTTAGTCGGGGGGCCAAGGCTTGGAGTCTTTGCTTGGCAGTTTCCAATGCTTCAGGTATGGACATCTTGCTGTACCTCTTGGGTGCTTGTTGTTTCATTGCACCTTTCTGGAGCTCTGACAGTTGACTCACTTCTCTCCGAGTTACCTTGATTTTAGCTTCTAACCTTCTTTTCCATGGTGGATATGGATCTTTATGGTTGCTCTTTAGTTGATAGCCAAGCTCCTCAAGGATCATTGCTGCTGAAGTGTATATCAGCTCATTGGTTTCAGTGATGGTCATCGTAGGTATTGTTCCCAAAGCTGCATTCACATCTTCCAGGAGACTTTCTGAAGGTACTTCACTCAGCCTGTGTAACTGGTGTCGGGGTTGCCTGGTCTTCATTTTAGCCATGATCTTATCTCTCAGGTCAGTTGCTGCCTCGCTCAGCTCGATGGTGCTTATTGGGGCTTCGTACCCAAATTCTGGATGGGGAGTTGGTGTTAACTCCCCTCTGACCTTGTGTCCTGGCTCCCCCTTGCTGTAGCATATGTGTTGTATCTCGTCAATCTCAAGTTGTGAAAGCAGGTGCCGCTTGTGGATGTTGGAACACTGAGCTACTAGTTGTTTAGCAGTGAGTGTTGATTGTGGGTTTCGAAGTTGCCATATTTCCCACATTCTCTTCATGTAACCCCTCTGACTAGGGTTACTGGAGTAGTAGCATTCCAACAGAGCCTTGTTCTCGCATCTCGTCCACTTCCGTCTTGTTCCAGTAGCCCACTTCTCATCAGGCTGCTCTGGTTCCCCAACACCTGACGCAGACCTTGTTTGACCGGGCGACGTCTGAGCCGGTATGTCTCGTAATTCATTGTCTCTCATCATCATTATATATGAGGTAGGCAATAGCGCAAAGGGTCTTGCCTAAGGACCCACACTGGAAGTTGGTATTCGCCTCGGCCGGGATGTGAACCCGGGTCCCCTGTGTGAATATATATATATATATATATATATTATATATATATATATATATATATATATATATATATATATATATATATATATATATATATATAAAATCCTGGATACAGATGTTCTTCAAGATCCATACCAAAAAAACAATAATTTTCTTTTCCTGGAAATTTCATCAAGGTCCAGACATCATTTTTTGAGATAACTTGCCAACAGAATAACCAACCATTTCACAAAAACACCAGACCCATGCTGCTTTTAATTTGCTTTTTTACTTGCAGCATAATTGATAAATTGACAAGGCTGTAAAGAGATAATTAATAGCGACATTACTTGCATGCATGTCATGTATCTCTGTAAATAGAATCCAGTCCTCTGTGGCCTTGTGAACCTGGATCATCTTTCAGGTTGTTTGGCCATGTTTCAACTTGGCACTCTACTATTTCTTACTATGGATGGTATACCATCTGTCCATGTTGTTTCTAAGCATTTGTTGGTCAGAAAGTCCTTCCAAGTTCAGAAAAGAGTCCTTACTTCTGTTAAGCATACTAGTCGTACTGAATTGTGCAAAGGTAACCTAAAATGCACATTTATTTTATGGATTGCTTCAAAATACTAGTTCTGTTACCCCAATGCCTTTGTGTAGGTTCATACAAAATTAGAATCATGGAAGTTATTTTTTGACCAGAACCTAAATAGACCCTTGGGACTCTTTTTCCTCTTCAATTTAGTGTGCATGGTGTCCCTTTGAGAACACAACTAGATGCCCATTAAAAAGGTTTTGGGATGACCATTCACCAACCTGTGATACCACTTTTGGATCACAGTTATAGTGGTTTAAATGGACTCTTTCCTGGCTGATTGTGTGTCATTTCTGGAGGAGATTAGACAGCAGCAGACAGCAGGGTCTTTGGTGGAGCTCCTCTGCCACAGGAGAGGCCACAGAGGAGTCATTCATCAAAGCTTTTGTGAAGGCCTTCCGGAAAAAGGATGAGTAGTTAATGACTGCTCTGCGTGTGCTGGGAGTGAACCTCAGGTGTATATCTGGGCCTTCTCTGTATATGCACACTGAGACAATGTTTTTAATTTGCTTTCCAAATACATGATATTTGAATAAAAAACCAACAACAAAAGAGCAGTGTATTGGCAATAACCTGGCAATAAAATACATATAACAATATGAGTCACAATATTCTATATATTGCAATACTGTAACTCAACAATATATTGCAATTTTTTTAAATATATGATTTTTGGAAATGGAAACGTCTGTATGCTAGAACACTGTTATAGACAACATAAACATTTTATGAAATATGTTTTATTTAATAATCAGAATAGTGTGCTCTTCCTTTTTCCAAAAAAGTAAAATGTAAAATATATTGCGGATTGGGGGTTTATATATAAAACACTGAAGTAAGCCAAAGACATGAATATTTGTATAAGAATAATTTATTTAAAAACCAATACATAATTTATAAATAAATATAACCAATAAATATTTTTTAGAGTGATGCAGTGAAGGTTTAACCAGGGAGCAACTGTATTGGATTCACTTCCTACATACACTGTGATGCCAAGAAGGGGGAGTGGCACAGGAAATTTATGCCCCTCCATGACACAGGCTGCTCTGGGTCTCATGTTAATGGAAAATGAGATGTTTAAAAGTCTGGCAAAGAAATACAGCTCTCTTTAAATCCTTTGCTTGTCAACCAGCGCAACAGCATTAGAAGTGCAGTCCAGCCTATAATGGCAGGAATATGTCACTCTTTCAGCTTACTTTTCTTCAGCAGTCTTCAATATGGCTTAGTTGTCACTGCAAATACATATAACAGTGTCAGGGTGGATTACTATCAGTTTGTTCAATACAACCACAAAACAATGATGACTGCACACACTACTCAGAAAGTCATGTTCATACATGTTGAATGAAATGGTCTCACAACATGTTACCTGAAATGCTCTGGGAAAATGACATGAATCACAATCTTGTCTTTTCCACTCCCATTCTTTGCAGCTGTAACAGTCACCCATTGTCTGTGAATTCTGACATTCCCATTATGCCCACGTGTTTTAGATGCCTCCATCTTCCTTGTTGCTTCAATTATTTGTCTGTTTACTTTCTAAAGGGCTTTTTCTGCCCTCTGTTGCTGGCCTCGCTGCCCACTGGAAAAGGAATGGAGTAACTGGTGAACTTAGACCATAACAATGCAGGACACTTTTAAAAGGATACTAAAACCAATGCAGAGCCTGCAAACAAACACAGGCTTTACAGTTCAAATGAACTAGGCATTTGCTGCTGAACTGTGTAAGATGTGTTATTTCATCATTCAGCTTTGTATAACCCTGCCCAGTGCTTTGACCCCAGCATGCCCTCAACAACCAACCAATTGTAAAACAACAATGGTGGGGGGGTAGCACTACCTAATCCACAGCAGCTCCTCTTCCTTTAGATCACAAAACCAGGACCACCACTTCCTGTGTTGAAGATTAAGATCCATCAGAAAAGATAAAAACCCAGTAAGTCATAAAAACAAATTGTCATGTTGTGATAATAATTGAGTTTGTCTTTAAGTAGGAATATTTCATAAGTGAAGTGGCATGCACTTGAATGATGCCTTTGAGCTGGCACTTACTAAGTGCTTTGTAATATTAGAGGCTACAGATTATGCTGTTTGTACACACAAAAGCCCATCCTATTAAATCTCATCCAAAAGAACAGCCCATATCATGTCTTGTGTGCCTAGTGCTGGAAATACAGGATGCCTTTTTTATCTGGTCTGGATTGCCTCCAAAATCCTCTGGCAAACCCAAATTTGTGTAACAGGATCTGGACCTTGAGACGCATGCCTGCCACAACAAATTGGCCTCATGTTGAGAGAGAGAAGAATCAGTGGGTAGGAGGGGGCTCACAGCTACACAAGATGGAAGCTAGCACTGGGAGGTAATCTTATATCTTCCATGGCCTGGAGGAGCCCTGCCCCCTGATGCTGAGCATTTGGCCCTGTCCCAAATACTGAAGACAAACATCATGTCTTCCACAATTAGACACACTTCTGCTTGAGTAGGCAGCACATGGAGCAGCGGGATCAGCCTTTTCTGGGACTGTACAACTTTTACTGGGCTTTGATTATGATTTATTTCTTACATAACTTAACCATCTGCTAGATTTGTGTCAAGTGTAAAAGTTTTGTCATAAATTCTATAACTTCTTGGCAATTGCATACAGTACTATAGCTAAAAGCTATTCAGGACAAAAAGCATTTAACATTTGAAGAACATTTAGTAACAGATTTTCTTAAGAAAAAAATTACCACACTCCATATTATAGTATCTCTGGCCAATTGCACTTAAAAATAATGCTGTGATTCAAGTGATGTATTTATTTAGCTCAAAGAGTGTGTCCCAGTAGGATGTGCAATGGGCACAAAAACAAATCCTTGTGAAAAAACTGTACTTTCCCCACCCTTGTTTTTTTAATGGAGGTACAATTGTAGACTTACAATATTCCAGCTGAAAATAACTGACCATATCAATATCAAACCTCCTCCGTTAACTGTGGAATGCTATTTCCTTTCAGTCAAAGTAAGATCTTACTACCTGTAAAACTTCAAAAGTCATCCTCAATATCATTAACACAAAAGATTAGACAAAGACTGTCTCTGTTGCAGAAATCCTAAATGTGGGACTGTTTTTTACATGTACAGTAGGTGTACACGTCCAACATCTGTGTGGTAGCATCCTGGTATATATGACCTCTGGCTTTATAAACCCTCAAAACTTGAAAATAGTCTAAATCTAAGTGACATGCTGTATTAGCTGCCCAGAGGGTTGCTCATAGGATATGTCAAAGACTAACTAGACTGCATTTTATGTTAAAAAGAGAGTTAAATGCAGTTTAACAACAAAATGACTTTGATTCCCAAAAGTTGTTACATTTTTTTTATAAGGGTAAATTTGCAACTGCAATAATATAAAATGTAATGACCCCTTTTTAACAAAATCCATGGTGATGAAGAATCAAGAGAAAATCACTTATGCACAGCCAACAGCTGTTGTGCTTACATCTCACACAAGTCTGTGGACTCACATATAATATGGTGTATATTTGGTATGTGTAAGTCATTGGCCTTATAAATGTCATTGTAGTGAGGATGTGTCCAGAGGGGGTGCAGGTGGAATAGTTACTTTTATTGTGCTACACAACTCTCTCATCTTCTGCTACTAGTTACAGGTGCTGATCTGCTCCTCTATTCTCACCCCCATTATTTAGTTACTCTTCCAGGAAAGGTATGCCTTATCTTGCCAGTAAAGCATCGTTTATGGATCACGCCCCCCTTTTGATGATTTCATGGTCTCTGTCAGACTGAAATGTTTTTACCAGACTAGGCAAATCATGCATTCAGGCTTCTCACACTCATCATATCATACAAATTAATGCAAAAATGTTTTGGTCCATAATCCACAAAGTATTTGGCAATGATTTTATCAATCATATGCTGTTAATTCATAATCATGCTTCATATCCTGTCATTACAAGACTGTGATGTAGACACATCTACATGGACTGAGTTAGTTTTGTTTCACTTTCATTTTATCCTTACAAAACCCCAGCCACAATTTGGTCCGGTTCCAAGCTTGGATGAATGGAGAAGGTTGCATCAAAAAGGCATCCGGCATAAAACTATTGCCAAATTATTCATGCATATTAGGTGATTTCCTCTGGCAACCTCTGAAAGAAAATGGAACAGACAAAAATAAAATAAAGTTTCTGTTCCAGCTATACTGTAAAGAACACGTGAGCACATGTTTCTAAAACAACAGCAGAACTGTGGGATAAATGAGTGCCTGAACAGAATGAGTTTGGTTTTGCACTGTCTGTGTCTGACTCAGTGCCCAGTGTGCAATAATGACAGGAATAAAGCACACACAGAGATGCAGTGATCAGTGGATAAGCTCTAAGAGCCTCTACACAGCCTCTTCACTCTAATTGACGAGTGTAATTTGATGGCACTCGTAACAGAGTTAGAAAGCAATTAGCGTCATGGCCCATCGGCGCAAACAGTGCAGAGAGCCCACCTGTGGGTCACTTTTTAATTTGGTGAAGTGCTTAGTGCTTAGCACAGGGCTCTGTCTTTTATATACTCAGTGGATGGTAAATCCTGTTAGCGCTAACTCCACAAACTACTGTATTGACCAATTTCTATCTAATCCAATGGTTAGAAGATCACCAGGACACAACAAATTATTAGCGTGGCATCTGGCTTTGAATTCAAATACTGACTTTTTCATATAGAAATGAGGAGTGCAGATGAAAGCACAGAACAAATGGGAGAGAAGAGTGATCAGGCCATAATGAGGGGTTAATTAAAGCGGCTGATACGTGCTGTTTGTTGTAGGACTAATTGCCTTTACCCCTCAGAAACCTACTCCTCCAGGAGCCTTTCCAAATGACACTCCAGATGTTAAAGCTTGTTGATGGTGACGATACAGCACTAACTAAAAGATAGATAATTTGCACAAATTATTTTATTCCTAAACAATAACAACGTGTGACAGGATGCTCTATGTTGTTTGAGTCTTTGTAGACACCAGTCCCTGGTGTGTGTGTTTGTTTTAATTAGGTCAGTGTTGTTGATCTTGTCAGACACTGTGCTGTCCCTATTACCCCAGGGAGGCTCTTTAACATGCAGTTCTGTGGCAGGGTACTTGACCCACAATGACATTTGACCTCTCATTAAACCAGCTTGGATTTCGTTACTGAGACCGCCCTGCAGTCCACATTTTACAAATAATAAAAAATAAAAGTGTCACATAGCACTGCAACAGTGTCAGTATTTGTTCCTTCTTGTCCTTGTTAAGAGTTCATAACAGTAAATACCATGCTGTCTTGATTGCTCTATTATATAAAGGCAAATATGGAATAAGGTAGCTGCTGCGCTGACAATAAAATATGTCTTAGTAGAATAAGACCTAGAGTTAACACAGAGCAAGTTGTTACTTCAGTTTAAAATAGAGACTTTGACACATTATCAAATAATCAATGTATTACAATAAGAGTGAACTTTGATTGTTTGCTTTGGTAATTTGGCTATCAGCATGTTATAGGTATTAGTCTTTCGGTTGTTTAAAAAAAAAAAAAAACATTTTCTCACACTTTCAAGAGCACTATTAGCCACAGCTAACAGCCTCTGTCAAAACACACAATGGATTATGTGTGGATTCATTCTGAGTCTAAGTGTCTGAGTGTGTCTGGACACGGATCTACCTGGCACTCATACAGTCTTTCCAGTACAGACCTTTTATAGCCAGCTTTGGTCCAACTTGGGTGAAAAAGAAAAACACATTGGAGTGATGTCATCATGACACTACATTAGACAAAGGTTAAGAAAGCTCATTTTCACATAGATTATAAGGAATGTCAACTACATTAAGTTAATGATGAAAATATAGCCTAAGAACGAGAAAAGTATGGCTCAACTCTCTCCCATGGAGTGGGAGCAGCAGTCACAGATGGTGAACAAATGTTCTTTTGAGGGAGTGTTGCACAAGACTTGGTTCTTGCACAGCACAGCAGTGAGGTAGCTCCAATACAGATGGCTGAAGAAGCAGCCACCAACAAACACAACTTCTTTTATCAATTTGTGATGCAAGGAAACTGGAAAAGTAGGATGTGTCTGTTTCATGTTTTACTTTGTGTCTAAAGCTGATTTATTGAGCAGTATTGACTCATATGGTACAGATATGGCTCAGTTAATCAGTCTTCAGCTTCAGTCATTTATTTTAATGTCAGAAGTCCCTTGAGTTTAATGTCCATACATTTGTAATATGTTTTATAAAATCTGTAAAAACACAGTGTCTGGTGTTTTATAAAAATATAAAGTCAGACATAGAAAGATATTTTCATTACATCTGGGGCATTTTAACCCATACTGAATTACAATCCAGATTACTCTCACTAAACTGCGACACAGGCCATTAACACATAATTACCTGGTGTGAATAATGGCCATGTGTGTTTCAAATACAAGCATTTGGACAGCATTTATATTTTTTTGGTTTTATGTGGTAAAACAAATTGAGTGAAAGACGTAGCATTTAAGTTAGTAGCTTTCATCTGGAAACCACTTCACATTGGTTTAATCTTGCAAGAATACAACACCGCAAGCATGTTGTATATTTTAATAAGCATAACTAATGTCCGTGCTTATGACTATCAGGAAAATCGAAACTCAAAAGAGGATTATAAACCATATGTACTATGTACTGTACCAATGTCATGCATGCATGAAACCAGGACACAGCATATACTGTAGGTACATGTCACAGATTCCAGTTTTGTTTTCCAGGTTTCATTAATGTGATTCTCAAAATCTGGATACTGTCTTGTCTCAGTTTCTCATATAGAAAAAGTATGATGTTTACATACACACAAACAAAACCTGATCAAAACTATACTGGGAAACTCAAGTGCATGGAAATGGACTCACATTCACTAAACACAAGATTATTTAGATGACTGCCGCACAAACCCTTCAGTCAAGAGCAGGGGTGTCCAAACTATTTCTAAAGAGAGTGACCTGTACACTACATGCCACATATGCACTGCAAAGTTTGCACAACAAAGTGTACATTACATACCACATGCACAACAAATGTGCAACAAAATTTGTTTTGATTTTTACACTACATACCAAGTATGCCCTAGAAAATTAAAACCACCATTGTGTGCACTACATGCGCTTTGGTCCCAAGTTTAGACAATTTAAATTAACAGGTCAGATGTACAGTAGATTGAGCACATTAGGGGAGATACACAAATGTACTGCCTTGCAAACTTTGTCAAAGAGGTAAAATGTTAAAGTCAAAATTTAAAAATTATGTACTAAAATGGTGTAAATGTATTGACATTGCAAATCATTTTATTGTCAGTACATGGAAATAAGTTTATAGTTTCACAAGCAATAAATAAAAAAAAAAACAGAAAAAAATACTGCAATATTGTATAAAAAATACTATTTTTTCACTTCAGACAAAAGACTAAAAGGAATCTATCATAACAAGTTGGAAGTAAACTTGCTATGATTATACAGTGCATCAGAAATTATATCATAATACACTAAAAGCCAATACAAAAACAGTCAAGACGTCCTAGACCACTCACCCCAGCCATGTCCCAGCATGTCTTATTGGACCTTGTGTTACTGTGAAAACATGCAATGACTGACAATTCTCTTAATGAGTGAGTTAAGAATAATAACAAGATTGGAGCAGGGACACAGGGACTGGGGGGCGGGGGGGGGTCGCGGGCCTGGAGAGGCTGGTCCTTGTACTGCACAGTGATACTCATTGTGCTGGTGAGGAGGTGTTCTGGTCGGGACCGGTGGACCCAATATTGTAATTGCTGGTTGGAATGTCACTCTGGTTAGACCATTTGCCTGGACTACTGGGTGTCATTGTCTGTATGAGCTCAATAATGCCACAACTAGAGTCACGAACCACAATTTAAAATTTGCTTTTATTAGGCAATTTAGCTCCTCTATGTCTCTATGGGAAGAACATCCAGGACAAAGAGAGTCATATGAGCAAATGGTCCACACTATGTGATGTCTGTCTCCACATTTCATTTATATTCAGATTTATTTTTATATAAACTTGTAAGTTCAGACTTCAGAAATATATGTGGTGTATACGTTTGTCAGGCCACTTTTTAACTAAAGCAAATTAGGAAGAAATGACACATGTGAGTCTAATATTCTAATTTATAACATTATTGGCTAATGCAGGGCAAAACTACAACACAATATTTTTTATTATTTTATTATTCTGTTGTTAATGATTCATACACATGCTTGCTCATTTTTGTTTGATAGAAAAGATAACCTTTCTATGTCAGTAGTTGTGTCTCCTGCCACATCTCTCAATGTTCTGCAGGAAATGCACTCACTACAGGCTGCTGGGTTGTTTTTTACTAGATTTAATTTTAGATTATGATGACCAGAATTTTAAAAGTTAGCTTCATTCGGTAAAGCCCTATTAAAAACCCCTATTCCTTCAACTCACACTAAACACAAGACATGTATACATTGTTTCAGGGAGTATTATAAACTTGAGTTCACTGCTGTTGTAAAGGTATCTGTCTTTGGTAAAAAATATACATTTGTACAGAAGTAAAAAGGTCATTGACAAACAAGCTGAATTCTACAATTCAGTATTACAAATAAACAAATGAAGACTTTTTTTGTATTTAAACTATGAATTTGATTGAGTTGTGAGGGTGTGATATAGTGTGATTGATATTGCCTGACACTTCTAATTTAATTGTCAGATGAACAAGTTGAACAATGTCACCCATTTCACCTGGACAATCTACAAAAGAATATTTAAGGAACACGGGTTTGTTGTCAGCAATGTCTTTATGATATTTTACAAAGCCTGGTCAGCCTGACGAGTACCATTCCAGCTGACCTAAATCACCAAATTACAGAAAATGCCACATCATTCTTTGCTCCACTGTTAGAGAATTTGACACAAACACAGCTGGCTAATAAACTGATATTTCACATTTGTTTTATACAATATCAACAATTATTGCTCTATACTAAAACCACACATACAAACATCTGATTCTCAAAGGCCAGATTGTGACATGGTCTGTTAACATTACAACAATCAAATGTGATACAAATAAAATAATTTGTGCCACATCCGTCTCAAGTCTACCTGCAGTAACTGATCCATAATGTGACTGTGATGGATGCTTTGGTCCAGGCTTGACAGTGCCTTAGACTGTGTGCCATCAGGGCTTTTCCCTATCCTTCTCATTTCATTAGGAATCACTCAGCACTTTAGAGTAACATTCAATTACGCTCCTGAGGTAATTAAATGTTCCTCAAATGAGTTCATTTAAATCATCTCCGTTTTGGCTTCAGTTGGCTTTTTACTGTCGAGTGCTCTACGCGGAGCTCAAATGAACATTAAGTGCTCCATCCACTGGGAGTGTTAGCGCGCCATCACACTCACATGACATTTAGCCAGCTTAAGAATCAAAATGATAGCATTATTAAGTTACAAATACGGCAGGGATTTAGATATCACAAAGGCACTGCAAGCCAGTGTGTACTATATTAGAATGTATAGCAGTGAGATATGTTAATGTCCCCCAGACACTGAATTTAGAAACAGGACTGGAGTCTATTTCACAAAAATAAAACCAACATTTTAACAAAAAGTTAAACACACACATTTTTGCTTCATTTGTGATTCATACTCTTCAAGTTATATTCAAAATCTAACCAGAAAACACAATTTTTATTGCTTGTATGTGGTGTGTTAAAAGGTCCGCCTCCTACCCACCATGCACAGACAAACATAATATATGTAATAATTATGTGTTGGTGAAATAACTGTAAATCATTTAATGACCCTACAAGGCAAGAGTTATTTTTAAAAGGGGATTCATCAATATTCTCCAGGGGTACATGAAGAAAGGTCAGAAAATCTCTCATTAGGCTACGAGCATGCGCATTGTACATACTTGAACATTTGTGTCAGTATGCATGCATTGTAGATTAGCTCGATGTCACTATGGCTTTTTTGCTTGTTTATGTGAGGTGGTACACTGAGTGACTGGACTGATATGTTTAAAGAGAAACCTATAACAGTTATTCTTAAACAAACTCTTATTTGTGATATGACTATCTATGATGATATCAGTGTACTGTATGTTGGTATCCTTTTATTTTATTTTAACAGCCACAAAACACTATAAATGGAGGACTATCACAAGGAAAGACCAAAGACAAATGCTTTTATATGTAATATTTAAAAACAGGCACACCTCATGCCGAGTTAAACGCTCACATATCGGGGTTCTGCAAAAAAATATAAAATACATAATTGTTTGGTGAAACTGTTTTGATGAGGAAAGGAAATCACACAAACCACCTGTGAGTCCTACTTTATATTTTTCTGTTATTTTGACTCTAACATTTATATTGAATTTTGTTGAAATGACTAACAATAGTTGTCCTGGACAAGCTAGATAAACAGACAAAGTTGTGTGAGTTCATTGAGGATGTTCACCCACATGAGACAGCTGAACAGTAGTTCAACACTACGCTACGCATTAACCTTACACATGACAGTAAACCAATACATTATGTTCATGTGAATGTAATTATGGCTAATATGCAGGCCATCCTGCCAACACTTGTGTATTATTGACCATTCAATTAATTTACGTGTTGCATCTATGAAGCCACAGTGTTAATTAGCCTGTGTATTAAAAGTCAGAGGTCTGCATCACATGGCTGTGTGTGACAACATGTGCGACCCTGCTATCCCCACTCCTGTATTAGTTATAATCTTGCTGTCAAGCCACAGAATGACCCTCGCTGACACAGACAACAGAGCACCAAAAAGCCACTCACAATTGGCTACCAAATATTTTGCTAGTGTGTGTCAATGTGGACAGCCCGAACCCAGATCTGCTTTCCTCCTGACCTTATTTTGTCTCCTGTGTCCTCTGTCCTGCCACTGTGAGCCTCACCCTCCTTCAGCATTGAACTAATAACAAGGCCGGGCCACATTCTGTTAATAGGGTGACAATTGATATAGCACCTTTGTTAAAAAGTTTAGTTCTCCAATACAGGATATGTTTTGTGACAGTATTATAGTGAGAGTTTTCAAAACATATTTCTATAAATCCTTACAATGATATACGTAGATTTGGTCATAGACACAGTGTAGGGGCAGAATACAAGTGTTGGAATCTAAAGAGTGTGATTAGATGGCCTTATCATGCCCTGTCTGGTTGCAAGTGACCCTTACACACCCTCACAACACTGTAGACTCATAATCTAACAGATGCACAACAAACAACAGTGTGACCTCTAACCTTTCAACTCAACAGTCAGAAATTCAGTTGACTTCTCAGACCCATACCAGTGCATAAAATGTAAAATGGGTTGGACATGTTTTCGTAAATGCACTTTATCTGACAAAATGAGAATGGTCTCCATCCAGTGACAAAACAAATTCTCTATATTGTTCTTAGATGCAGTCCTCCTCCACCTCGCAGCCTTGACGTCATGTGGTTTGATAACTTGTCTTTTTGGCGCCCCATCCTCTCTGCGTGCATATCTCTCTCAGCTCTACTCATCATCAATAACTTCATAGGCACAAAAGCAGCTAAATTAGGTCCACCACTGACTAATGAGCTCTAGCATTGCTTGTGTATTAGTCTCTCTCTGCCGTGGTTGGACCCCAGGGAACGGCCCATACTGTTCTTTTCCCATGAACAGGTAAGACCAAACGTAGGACTATAGGCAATAGAAACTAATAGGCAAATATTATATAAACTTGCTAAGATCTAATGAGCAAATGCCTGCTGCTAAATTTGTTAAGAGGCAACAACAAAAAATCATTCATTATTATTCTTCCGCTTATTACTGCCGCATGGCTCGTTGGTGGCTAGAACCTAGGGGCCCTTGCTGGTACACCCTGGACAATGGGCTGACACAGAGACATACAGTGATGGACAACTATTCACTCTCACATTTGTAAACAAGAGACAATTTAGAGTCACACACACATGCATGTCTTTAGACAGTGGAAGGAAGCCAGTGTAACAGGACTGGTGAATAGAAAACAGAGAGGACAGGCTTTATATACATGATAAAAGTAAAAAAAGAAAAAAGCTTAACATAGTAAAATTAGTGTAAAGTAAAGCTAGGATAAATTTGTATAAGACTCAAAAGAAACCCAAGATCTTGAGTTTTACATGTGTCGCAAGTGCCTCTATGAAAATGAACTTGGGCAGTTAGTTTGACAGGTCTGAAATAAGGCAGACACAGAAAACAGCGAGACAGAGTTTCCACATCATATTTATCACAGAAAACCAAAGGAAATAATCAGAAGAGTTAGGGATACACAGTGAACGTGTGTCTCCATCTGGATATGACATATCTAGCCCTATAATCCTCTACTGTGTCTGGAAGTATGGACAGAGCAGATTTGGCCTATCATTAAATATCATGGCCCAAATACTAAAAATACACTATTGCAATGATGAGATCATCTGAACTGCACAGACATATGATTATAGGCTTTTGTCACCGGAAAGTAACAGTTATTTGTCAGCACCATGTCAAGATGAAGCCACTCTGGCCAGTGGACTGAGGTTTTGGGGGAAGAGTGTTTTAACTGGAAAGAGACTCGACAGACTCAAGTCATTTACTTAACTACATTTTCAAGAATGTATTTTTGAGTACACATACTTTAACTTAAGTATTTTTGAGGAAAAAATGTTCTTATGGTCAAGTAAACTTATAATCTCTAAATGGTTTAGTATTCTTTACGTCAGTGAGTGGTGTCAGTATTAGTAGGATCAGTAATAGTAACAGTGGTAGTTGTAACAGTGGTAGCAATTGTAGTAGTAGCAGTTGTAGTATTAGTAATAGAACCACTCATGGTATGGACAGTAAAAATAGTGGTAGTATTAATAGTAGTTGATGTACTTGTAGCAGTAAAAAAATGCAGCTCTAAAGCAACAGTAGTGGTGGCAATATTAGTAGTAGTTACTTCTTCTCCAGTAAAATTATTTTGCAGTAACTGCATCCTACTTTAAATTAAACACAAATAATAATTACTTCTTCCACCACTGTTTAGTGCCAAATGATCTCATCCATCTAATACAATATACTTTTATGTAGAACTAATACCATATGATGCCTTTGTCATTTTCTTTTAATTTTACTTAAACAAGAAAAGAAGAGTCCTCATTCACATTACTACTGTGGAGTGAGCTGACTGCTGTTGAGTCAATGAAAGTACAGACCTCTGAACTGGGATAAAGTGCAGTGTACTGCAGTGGTTTATATGCCTCTGCTTAGATAATTAGATTTTATGGCTGCTTGACATCATATCGTTTTGGAAGAACACTGGGTTCACTTGACCTTACTTTGAGGTATTTTCTATACAGTGTGATAAATTATTAACTTAAAGGCAAAAACGTCTAAGAATGAGCAAAGCAGTGAAACAATGTTCGTGTCTTTGTCTGAATATACCAGCGCCTTTCTTATGTTTAGAGGTGTTGTCGTGCCGTTTGTGTCCAAAAGGTGTCAGTGTTGAGATTTATACTGGTGCGCAAAGATCCAAATAAATCTCTACGGCACAATTCATATTTTTGTTTTTCTACGTGACATTTAACTTTGTCTGCCTTCATATAAACATCAATCAAAGTTCAAACATTTAAAACAACAATAGGCAGAGCAAGACGTGTAAGTCCTTTCCATTTTTACAAGAGCTGAGTGTTGTAACGTTTCTGTTTCTTAGAATATCGTTTGCAACAACGCTTTTATTGAGAAAAAGGCAAGACTACAGTTAGATATTTTTAATTACTTCTAGTAGTGCAGTAGCCTAATTAAAAATACATTCTACTTCTTTATTTCACTTTTTTATTATATAGCCTACTTACGATAGTGATAATGTGATTAAACACTGGCTACTATAACATATATGTATATGTATGTATGTATATGTATTATCTCATCTGTCTGATTGCAGTTCAAGTAGGCTATTGTGAGTATTTCTTTCCTCTTTGTCTGTCACTGTTTCTTCACTGACTGAGGAGACTTCCACAGTCTGTACAGCAGCGCTCAGTGAAAGCCACTTAGCCTATACCACACTGAAATAAATTGTAGTCGACGTTGAAATGGGGAATTAAGGGAAGAGCAGCCAAAAAATGAAGCTCCGCGTCTCAGCTGACAGTCAGCCGATAGCCTTTGAGAGTTGAGAAAAGTTTGCCTTCTGTAGACTACTAATATGTTAATTAGCTCACAGACTGCGCGACCCTATTGGCTCTTCGTCCGAGTCAATTTCCCATTTCCAGCCTGACGTCAGGGCAGCTACAATGCTCTTAAACTCATCTGCTGTGTGATCCCTCGAAAAAATCGCCCCAGTAGTGAGCAGCTCATAGTAAGGCACTGACTGCCTTTACTTTCGGCTTGTTTTGCCTTCTCTTCGCGCGCGCCTCGCACTCATGAAGAGACGTCAAGTGTTACATGTTTGAAATCCAAAACCGCCGACTTTCACATGCTGAAAAAGGACTCCGCTGCTCGCGTGCGCGGCACCGCTGTGTCTGTGCACTAGACTGCAAAGACAAACTCTCAGTAGCTGCGCAGGGGAACGCTGAACGCTTTTCTTTTTAAAAAAAGACATACGACTTAAAAAGCCAAACTGGCTCACGTTGTTCCCAACCAGACCAGTTTGACAGCTGCTCTTCAGCCCGCTTGGAGGACTGTCAGCAGCAAGAGGATGGCATCAGAACTGGCAATGAGCAACTCCGACCTGCCCACCAGTCCCTTGGCCATGGAATATGTTAATGACTTCGATCTGATGAAGTTTGAAGTGAAAAAGGAGCCGGTGGAGCCCGATCGCAACATCAGCCAGTGCAGTCGCCTTATCGCCGGGGGATCATTGTCTTCCACCCCGATGAGCACGCCTTGCAGTTCGGTGCCCCCCTCTCCCAGCTTCTCTGCGCCCAGTCCGGGCTCAGGGAGCGAGCAGAAGACGCACATAGAGGACTTCTACTGGATGTCCGGTTATCAACAGCAGCTCAACCCAGAAGCATTGGGCTTCAGCCCCGAGGACGCAGTTGAGGCTCTCATCAACAGCAGTCACCAACTCCAGTCTTTCGATGGCTACGCCAGGGGCCAGCAGTTCCCCGGAGCGGCCGGCGCAGGGGGCGCCATGGCCGGGGAGGAGATGGGCTCTGCCGCCGCCGTAGTTTCGGCAGTGATCGCCGCAGCGGCTGCACAGAACGGCGCGCAACACCACCATCACCATCATCACCACCACAGCGGCGCTCACCACCAGCAGCCCGGTGTACAGTCCAGCAGTGCCTCGGCCCCCGGGCACACGCACATGCGCGCCGAAGAGCGCTTCTCCGACGAGCAGCTTGTCACCATGTCCGTGCGCGAGCTTAACCGGCAGCTACGAGGGGTCTCTAAGGAAGAAGTGATCAGATTGAAACAGAAGAGGAGAACCCTAAAGAACAGGGGCTACGCGCAGTCTTGCCGCTTCAAGCGTGTTCAGCAGCGGCACGTCCTGGAGGGCGAGAAGACTCAGCTCATGCAGCAAGTCGAGCACCTCAAGCAGGAGATCTCCAGGCTGGTCCGGGAGAGGGACGCGTACAAGGAGAAGTACGAGAAGCTCATCAGCACCGGCTTCCGAGAAAACGGCTCGAGCAGCGACAACAACCCCTCGTCCCCGGAGTTTTTCATGTGAGTCCCCCTCTCCGCAGAATAGAGTTATACCCAGGCCGCTAAAAGTTTTGTTAGGACTTTTTATTTTTCATTTGGCTCACATGCCCACTAGACCAAGAACTTACAACCTTCTGACTTTTGTTTTATACTTTTTCAGTCTGCGGCTGCTTTAGGCACATCTTTTTTTATTTGTAAGAAGCTTACTTGAGAAAACCTTTGCCGTAATACCCTTTTCTATACGAAGCTGTCCAGATTTCATCGCTGTTCATTAAATTTGCAGTATTTGAGTCCTCTATAATTTTTGAAAGTTGATACAACTTTATTGCGCAGTATACCCGTGTGCATACAGGCACGCAGTATACTCTTTCAAGTTCATCAACTCTCATCATTTTCTTTTGAGTTCAGTCTGTCCAAGTGCATCCATCGAAATAAGTTTTAAAACTTTTTTCTTTTTCTCTGCCAATCTGTGGAGGACCTGTCGTTGCCACCTCATCTCATACGTTTGCTTGTTTTTGTGTTGAGCAGCAAAATACTTAAATGACAGACTGTTAGTGTGTGACAGATGTGCGGACTGTGCCCTGCATGCTGGACATGTATGGTTCCTTTTGTGCTTGAAGATGTACCTTTGTCGGATGACTCCAGCATGATATTCATTCTTCATTTATGGCTCTTCACTTTTTTGGGGCATCATCAAAAAAGTGACAGGACTTCCCTCCCACCCATGCAGTGAACTCGGGTGCATTTCTGCTGTGTTGAAGTGCGAGCCACGGCTCACGGAGTGCTGAGTGCGCTCCGTGCGTTTTATGGAGTTGAACGGCGTGGATACGTGCAAAAAGACTCCACTAAAGGACACATAAACCCTATTCTCAAAGCCTGTGTTATTCGTAAACATACGAGTGTGCATCTGACTTATGAATAATTTTAAATCATAATTTAAAAGTTAAACAACATTATCCAGGTTGAAGCCTGCGCTTTGAGTATCAGAAACGGAGAAAATGTATTTTTATATTGGTTCAGAGAATTGGCAAGGTTCCATTTAATACAAGAGTAGTATTGTGTAGTGCAGACACAGCGCTTTGCAGCATGTGCTTTTAAACACAAGTGTGAGCGCGTCTCATTCTTGTATTAATAAAGAAGAATAAAAACAAAACCTAATAGATGAAGTTTAGGTAAATTGCCATGCTTTTGGAAATGTGTCTCCTCAATAAAATAAACTATACTGAGCTGAAATGCACTAAAGTCGCCTGTAATCACAAGGAAACTATATTAAGAGATGTTTGTCATCGTGTTGCGCAGGATGCGCAACATTTCCATACTTTATTATGTTATTAAGTTTAAAGAAAAGCTGTTTTAAGCAAAGTGGATATTTGCAAAGCAATAATTATCTATTTAATAATGTCTGGACATTGTTTGGCTCTTTTGGGGATTCAAACCCTGCATGTAAAATGAGGGACAACCATCCTCCATTAAATATTGAAAATATGTTAATAAATCGTCATCTTATATAATATATATACTATATTTTGCTGTGCAAAATTATTTCATTCACTAACCATATGTGATGTTTATATGTGCTCGTTTTTCATTTCATACAATTAAATGATATGCAATAAATGTATGTAATTGTCTTCAATAAGTTTCTCACTTTTCTTTTGACAGAACGGATCTGTGGGTACCCTGCGGATAGTTATTTTTATGCATTTACGTCACCACAAATGGCAGCTTTACTAAATAAAAACGCTAGGTGTATCGCTCTAAATTCAAATTTGATTTAAAATGTAAATCAGGCCGGGACAGTCGGTGCGTTTTAACGCACCACGGAGCTACACGTAAACGCTGGGAAATATGTCCAGTGTGACGAATAAAACCAGGAGAATAAGAAATAATGAGCCACAGCCACCAAATTCATTTAAAAGTTTTAAGGTTAAGGATCTACATACACCGTGTATAGGCTTTTTAAATCTACCTAAATTTGGAGTTGAAACATCACACTTACACTTACACTTACACATATGAGCTCGCACATGAATTTCCGTTTATTTATTTAAGTCTATTTATGTTAAATACATTAAAAATACTGGAGAGTGGCTTAATTATTTTAGTAGAAGCAAAATGAGTTTGTAAAGTCCCACTAAATATTATTGCCAGACTGTGTAAGGCAGACAGTGTCAGGGTTCAATGGAGCTCCTGCATATACTATATCTGTCCTAACAAGTAAATGTCCCACAGGTTCCCATGTCTGCTGTGTCCTCAGCCCTTTCTGTTGGCATTGTGACCTGCGCTCAGGACCACTGTGTTTTGGTCATGCCTTGCTTCACATTTTATCTGGATGTCACCTCAGCCTTTACAGTGGTCCCTCTAATGGGAGCTTACAAAATTCTATGTTTTTTAGCTGCTGCGATGGGCAAAGACGCAGCTCAGAAAAGCATTTTGCACAGGAAACTTAGCAGAAAGTAAACTTTCCTCTGGTTTTAGGTTTTGGGTCAAGGAATAGTACATTTGTGGGTTTCTTGTTGAAACAGGAAGAAAAAAGAGAACTAGAAGAAAGACAACAGCTATAGAGGACAGTTGCAAGTTAGATTTTCCAGTTTGATGACTGAGGTTGCTCTTTTTATGTGTGTGCGTACAGGACACACAGGAAGAGGAGAATCTGATAAGAAAGTGAGACATTTGGGCTAACGTTTATTTTTAAAAGACATTGTATGATGACATGTATTGATGACGTCACAAATAAGCAAGCTTTCTTATTTTTGATGCTTGGAAGTGTATGATGTTGCAAAGGGAGGAGTGAGGTGGAAGCCTGAGACAATAGTGGAGGCTTTGGCTGAATTAAATGATTTTGCAGATGATTAATAGTAGTGTGGCCCGGTGGCTCCTGCGATGTAGAGATGATAAATCGTAAGTGCAGCTCCATGCAGCTGTGCCAGTGCTGGGTCTAAGCATGCACAGTCCATGCAATTTACAGCCAGGACGCTCCCCTTCTGCCTCAATTTATTTAATTACATCTATTTTAGCCTACCATTAGAACCGCTGTGTTTTTAAATTCAACTAAATTTATTCATTTCTGGGGAGAAATTTTAAAGATTTAAACAGCACTCACTGCATCAGGTGGGGCAGTTTTTTTTCTTTGTGTGTCCCACCACAGTACAAGAAAAGTATATGAGTCAAAATTCCAACAGATGTTGGATAAGTTTTAACACTGACCATAGAAAAGAAATAAGACTATGTCCAGAAGTGGGTAGTAATGAGTTACATTTACTTCAGTAACTTCTGAAAACATTTTACTTCTAAGAGTTTCATCTCAACATACTTGACACTTCTACTTGAGTATATTATTTTAAAGTAACAATGCTCTTACTTGTAAACAATTTTTTGGTTACTCTACCCACGTCAAAAGCTTAGTTTCAAAAGATTTACACTGTAAAAAAGTGACAAGATTTAGAAATGTGTGTTTCTTAAAATGTTATTTTAAAAAGATGTTATTTATTTTTACTAATTTCTATTGTTTGAAAATACATGAATTGTCACATTCTTGTATATGTCTTGTCTGTCTGATTACATCAGTACTAAAACATATATCAGACATTATGTCCAGTTACTCAGTATGTTTTTTTTAATACTTATACTTGAGTAATTATTTGGATTACTATGTTTTATTTCTACTTGTGTAATATCATTTTGAAGTAACAATACTCTTACTACAGTTTTTGCCTACTCTAACCTCACTCACACTTTTGACGTACGCCTTTTCTTCTCATCCGAACACTGTCTTTAAATTACAATGACATTTGCATGAAGACGGATTTAATTTGCCCCGGCTCTTCTCCCTTCTTTCTGTGGGATCAGCATACAGTCCTTATATAAGTGATAAAGCTATTGATCGTGTGATGATGCGCTGGGATGGAATGCTGACACTGGGCACATGACAGCAACAAATGCAACGCAGTGTTCACTCAAGTAAGAGTTTGAACAGGGGATCAAATAAGAAATAGTTAAAAATAGAAAGTGCAGCATCTGTAATTAAGCTCCTAATGTGTTCTAAACATGTTTGTTAGAGAAGTACTGCAGATGTTAAAAGTTAGCTGATAAGGCTGCTCTAAAAGTCAGAATAACTGGCTGAGTGCGCACTTATTTCCTGTACATGCAGCCCACTCATACCTGCACATAGTCTAGATTTTATATTTCAACTTAATGCATAAACATTATCATTATTAAAGTGATAAATTCCTGTTTTTTTCTGTGCAATTGTCATCGCTCATCAAATGCATTTTTGGATTCAATATTACTTTCCAGCCACATCATTACTGCCATCAAAATACTTGAAGTGTAAAACAGGTCTGAAGCGGTAAGCGGTAAGTTATATCAGGTTAACAGAGGGAAAAAAATGAGTGCGTTGTCGTCATGGCACTTTTGATTGGCATGAAGTGAAGTTCATTTTATTCTCACACCCACATCATTTAAAAGTGGATCAGTGGGTGTGTTTAAGAAACGTGTGACCAAATAGAAGCAGATAGTATAGTTTAAAACAGAAATACAGTGTTTCAGTTTTGGGTTTAGAAGTCAACAATATGCAAGAAGATTAACCAAAAGAGGAAAATACTTTCAACCACACGGGTAGCGTGGTTTTACATAGTACTGCTCATGGAGGTAAATTTAAAAAAAAACTTTCTTTAGTAGGGTAAATGTAACACTTTATAATGCAAAGGCAATTCTGAAAAAGTTGGGACAATGCAAATAAAAAGTTTAAACACCTGATCTATTGTTTAGGGTCTACTGTGAATCAAACAGTTTTATGAGATTTGAGTTTTTATTTTCATTTTAAACATTGTCCCAATTTTTTTTCAAAATAGGGTTTGTGCACACTATACTGTTTATATTACTCCGTCATTAATTCATCCAAGAGTCAGGTCTAAAAGCAGTATTAAATATTTTTAAAAATCAGCCTTATGGTATAGAGTGTGTTTGAAGCAGACGCTGAGTGAATTGTGTGGTGTCATTAGAGAAATGTCCTTGAAAGGCTGCTGCAGGTGATGTTGATAATGAGCTGGTTGGGACCGAGGTAATTTTATAGGACTGTAAACAGAGCCAAACCATGAGACTTTGGCTTTGATTAATTCAGCCGCATCTCTCACACATGCCACTGCACAAATCTAAAAAAAAAAAAAGCAACAATACAAAGACAACAGAGAACTCATGCTAGAAGTTCTTAAAATTTCACATTTAAAATAACAGCATTTTTACTGTATTTTATTTTATTTTTAATTCAGTGATTTCCTAACCTAATTTTATTTACAGAGGCATTGTGTGGGATTTAGTGACGTCTTGTGGGGATACAGCAGGTTACAACAAGTAAATCTATATAAATATTCTGTATATAATTATTGAGTCACTCCTCTTTTGTGTCTGGTCATATCTGCTTCTGTAGGTCGTCGAGAAAATTTCTTCACCTGTGATTCAAGTCCCACTCCTCTGCATACCTGGATTCCTGAGGTAAACTACTTTTTATTGTCTTCATAACACAAGTGTAACATCACATATCCAAACAATATAATGCACAAATGAGTACACAATCTGTTCTATTATACGCCACTGTGTCTGTTCTGTGCGTGCATACATATGAAATATTCATTAATGTTAGAAGTCACCACACACAGTAAGTGTTCTAAAGCACAGTGCATGCCAGTAAAGCTTCCATAATGGAGTCACAGTGTACTGCATCTCGTCGGTTTATGTTCATTTGCGCCGCATTGAAATCTCGCTCTCATATGTCTTCAGTGTTAGTCCCACCTTATCTGTTAGGAAACACATATACAAAGTTTGTTTATAGCCAAAGCCCCTCCAATTATTTTAGTGGGAAAAATATCCAAGGCTGGGACTCTAACGGATGAAAGTGACATTGTATTTTGGTTGAAAATTATCTTATGATGTACTTCAACACAAGTTCCAATATAAGCATGTTATCCCGTTCTATTAAAAATGGCAAGAACAGCTGAAGCCAAAAGGGCTTTAGGACCTTTTGGGGAAAGTTTGTTCAAATTTTGTTCTTTTGTTGTTGTTTTTTTTTCTCTGTAAAGTTAACAGAATGTTTTCTATCATTTTGCATCAGATAAAATACTTAATAAACTTCTAGAACAAAGTGAAAGAATTGTGAAAAGCTGTATGACAGAAAAGGCGGTGCTGATGACTTACCACCTTTGTCAGGTAGAACTACTGTCTGCATGGGCCACATTTGTATCCACTGTTATTTACCTGATTGTCTCTAAGTGGAGCATATAGGATTAGTATCTGGCTGTACTCCAGGTCCACTTAACTTCAGGAGGGGAGCAGGACAAAAGCCATCAGGCATGACAAGGACAGATCTTCTTTAGATGAAGTGTTTTAAGTGCTTTGATTCCCCTCTCACGTCATCACTGTGAATTAGATGCCCTCTCCTCACTACTCAGGGCTCCAGAATATAAACAACAGCACGAGAACGGATGTTAAACCAATGAAAGTGGAAAACCATGAGGGTGTCTGTCTTAGTCTCGTAAATCTCCTCTCCCCTTACTACTGTATATGGCTACACTGATGTTGCGTTGTGACAGGCTGGCAGCCTTCTGCATGATGCGGTGTGGTCCGGTCGATCCAGCGCTTATAGCTTCAACACGCGCAAAAGGAGAGCGGTGTCTTTGTTTTATGCAAATCCATGAATATTAAAAGAATGGGGGGAGGGGTTGGTGAGGCCAATGAGCAGTCTGGCCACGTAGCTCCAGGAACACAGGCTGAGTGATGGAGACAGAGAGCCAGGTCCCAGCGTCCTTGCCTGGGGAAAGAGTGTCCGGACTCGGGCCTGGGCTGCCTCCATGCACTGACTGTGTGACTGTGGCTCCATCGAACCACTGAGAAAGTCTAGTTCTAGAGTACTTATAGTGAATCAGGGTGGTTAAAGCTATTCCAAGTGTGTATTACCTGTGACTGTGGGTGTTAAGATGTCAGGTGCACCTCAGGGGGCTGCCCCACAACAGAACACTGGAGTTCAGGGCTCGGCAGGGAGCTGACGGACTCCGAATATGCTGACAAAGATGAAATGCCAGGTGTGGGAATAAGGCGGTGAAAAATAGAGTGTAAATATAGAGTGAAGAAGCTGTACATAAATGGATGTGTTGATGCACTGCACTGTCTCACTTTTCTGGTGTGTCTAAAGTATTTAGGGTCAAAGTTCTTTCATAAAAAATACTTCAGACGAGATTGTGGGCAGTGGTGTAAAGAGTGAACTCAGTGCTTATTTATTTGCTTTTGAAAACAAATAAGTCACAGAGATTGAACATTAACATAAAAAAAATGTGCTTTAAACGGTGTGCTGCAACAGTTGCAGATACTACAGTTAAATTGTGAAATATACGTACTAGTATTTCAGTTGTGGCCTTTGAAGGTAACATTTATATCAACAATGAAGAAAGAAGAATAACCAAAATAGGAATAGTTTCAGTGGTTTTCATAGCTCTACTAATGGATGCAAAAACATAATTTTGTAACGCCATACCATACATTATCATTGTATCATATATTCCTTCAAAAGTTAAGTCTAGAAAAAAAATCATTGTAGATATTTTAATTCTACATCTTTGCATAGTATGTGTTTGAACCAGACGTTCAGTGATCTGCGAGGTGTCATTAGAGACTTGTCCTTGAAAAAAATCAAACGAAACATGAAAACATGAAAGAATAAAGAACTCCCTGTCCTGAGCTAAAAGTTAAGACACTACAACAGAGACATCACAATGTAAGGCAAGGAGGGCACCCACAGGGCGTTGTTCAATGTAAACACGCTGAAACAGTGTCACCTTTTTATGCTATAAAGTCATGTGTCTTCCTCTGCTGTTGCATATGTCTTTTGGCTGTTTTGATGACCATCTTTATTTGAGGCCACACTGACAGACTCTAATGCTCTTCTGCCCCATCAAGATCTATTTGTGGGTGCTAAGATGTTGGTGGCAGTCAGTGAGGGCAGATGAAATTGATCCAGACCAACCTGTCGCATGGAGGGGAAAATAAATGGGACAGGGATGAGGTCAAGAGGCCATTGAGCCATAAAAGAACCAATGCAAAAGTAAAAAACAACGTAGCTCTCCATTTAGGTCAAAAGTCAAAGGATGATTTATTCAAGAGCGAGTGTTAGGCCCCTCCCTCTAACCCTGTCCCAGGCCGTCTGTGCGCTCCACCTGCCTCTCAGAAAGGACTAAGAAACTAGAGACTGCTCTGGAGGAGTACACTATATTTAGCCTGGGTGACACTGTGGTCCAACTTTAAAGTTAAAAATACAAATGGCCTTCTCTCATAACCATGTCCCATCGAACCATATCCCAATATTAATATAGCCCGCAAGGTTCTCAGTAACAGTACATACACACAAAAATTATACATTTGAGCAGAATAATTATAAAACAGTCCAGCCACTAATGGCGATAAGCCAGTATTCTCTTTGTGCCATTCCCAAACCTGGATAAACGGAGAGGGCATTTAGTTTAACATAGTTCCCAAATCAAATTGCTCATAAATCACTGCACACCGGGAGGCAAAAGATTTGCTGTAGCGAACCACAAAGGAGCCTAAAGAGAGGGGAAAAAAAGGGGGTGGGGGGTTAACTAGAGACATTCATTTTTACACACACACACAAAATGACTAGTCCTCACCATTAAAGAAGTGAATGTGAAACTGAGTGTCTAGAGTAAATATCCCAATTTTTCATCACCAAGATATAAAAACCTATTGTATGACCACCTTTGACTAAACAACAAAGAATCATACACATATAGCTTACGTAATGAAGAAAATGAAGGCGACTAGGTTGTTCCTTCATAATTATTATTGTAGTATCAAATGACTTAATCATCCTGTAGTCTTACTTAAAAAAAGTACATATATCTGAAAATTCAATTTGTTTCAGTAGTTTGGTTCAAATAGAAACATAAATTGAGTACACGCTGAACACAATATTTCAAGCATTTAATTATTTTAATTGAGATCATTTTAGTTTACAGTTAAAGAATTATCAATATCTCATAAATTATAATATATTTAAAAATAAACAACTACCATAATCATCATAATTAAAATAAATGCTTAAAATATTTCACTCTGTGTGTACTATATTGATATACTCACTTTATGAATTTAACTACAGAAAAAAAAAATCACTTTTCCACCAAATTCTCTTTCATTGCTGTAGGAGTGTATATAATCTTAAAGATGCTGCAGTAACCAAGCTAAACAAACAACATGAGAAGCAAAACAAGGCAAAATGAAAAAGGAAAGATTTATGGGTGCATTTGTGAAGTAATACCACATTTAGCCCTGAGTCTTTGGGCAGAGCTCCACTTTGCTAATTATTTTCCTATGGCAGAGATCTCAGCATGGCGCTTCTCTCCTGCTCTGAGAGGAGAGGCACAGCAGTAACTGCTTAGTCAGCCTGCTCTGGGTGTGAGATACTGTTGTCGAATCTCCAGTGAAGTGTCACGAGGCAAAGCTGATGAAGCCATGGCCAGGGCGAGGACTTCAAGACAGGGGAACGCCCATTGTCACTTGGTCAGTGTGTAAAAGTAGTGTAATAATGACAGGGCATGAATACAGGTTCAGTTATAGTATGTGTGTTATGGTACAGAGTAAATTAATAACCAAGTCAATACAATTACAGGCCAGTTAGGAGCTATAAGTAATTCCTTTCAGTGTGTCACAAAGGAATATTTGGTCATCACATACATAAGTCAAAAATGCATTTCTATAAACATTGGACTAAAAAATGCATAGGCATCAATATTTTAAGAAGGCCTTTAAGACATTTAAGTTGAGTGTTTACAATCCTCAACATAGCAGTTGATTTATATATAGGCTATATAGAGTTGTGTTGATTTGGTGAGATTTTAGTTGTTAATAGATGGGCTGGTACTGCGACTGTCCTTAGTTACTCAGTATTATTGACTGAGCCATTAACAGAGGAATAATCACATCAAATTTGAAAGTATGTATTTAAGTAATGTTATTCATTCATTTCCTTCCGCCAGGCCCGAGTTGAGGATCACACTGGAATTTGGCCCGGTAACTGCAGGGCCAGCACTTAGATATACACTTACAGACAGAGAGACCATTCACTCTCAAATTCATTCACTATAGGGGCAGTTTTAGATTTTAGTCTTTGGACAGTGCAAGGAAGCTGCAGTACCTATTAGGTCTGAGGATCACACTCACAACCTCCTTAATTAAATAATAATTAATCAAAGTTTATTTTATGTAAACATAGAGATTTGTACCTTACAAGCAATTAAATGTATACTTTTGGCTGTGACTGTTTGTGATCTGCATGTGGCTTTTATGTCAGTTGCCCTTCCTGCCTTTTTTTTTACTGACATTTTTTGTCAAGTCAAATTCCACTTGTTCATACCTCTCTTTTCTCTCAAATTTTAAGTGACACAAAGTTCTCATAATGACTCCCTCTCACCTCATACACACATACAGACTACGTCACCACTGATCCCTCCTCCTGAGCCTCACAGTGCACCTGCTCTCTCCTGCTTCTTCTCTGGACGTCCCATCTTCTTCCCCCTGCATACTCCTCCTCCTCTCGCCTCCACACTGCTATTCTCCCCCTCGTTAGCTTGATGAATGGCTTCACTGCAGGGAAAGTGCTGATTTTCATGCCTCTGTCTGATTTCTGCTGGCTGTTATTAATTTCAAACACTCAGAGAAAAGCAAGTGAGTCAATAAATAAGGAAATGAACACACTTCATCCTGCCACACAGCGCCTCTCACAGCCTCTCACCCGGGTTCCTGCATTTAGTCACACACACTTTAGTTCCAGGCTGTGAAATGCCAAAAATAAAATTGAATAAATAAATAAAATAAAATTGTGATTTAGCCACATATTTCTGCAAACATGCATTCGGACCACTAGTGTCCCTTCCCATTTTGCCCTTGCCCTGCTGGTGAAGGAGCAGGATTAAATAGTTGTGTTATTTGTGCATGCTCAATAATGTAAGGTTCTATATCTAAGTGCACATTCCTTACTTTCTAGGACTAATGCGTTGTATGTTAACATGAGATTAAATGCAAAACACACTATTTTACACAATAAACTTACTGCCACATCCCACTACATTAAGAGCAGAGACGTATGTGTATTGTTACAGTAAAATAGTATAACTCAAAAATGTACTGAAAATGCACTCCTCTAAAACTCTCCTTAAGTAACTTCCTTGAATAACAGAATGTAGCTACTATGCCTCAGGATGACTGTCTCTCTGGATGGACTCCCAGGTCCTCCCCAAAAACTAATTATTTGTTCCTTTTGCTCATGTTTGTTCCTAAAAATGTCAGGAAAATCCAACCAGAACTTTTCAGTGATGTTGCTAACAGGCAAACAAACCACCAACAGCAAAAACTTAACCACCTTAGCAGAGGTAATCATGACAAGTGTAGTGCCAAGAGAGATGCTTTGACAACTGTCATTAAATTGATTCCCATATGGTCCGCAGCAGCATTTTATACATATTCATACGTTATTGCAATGTCATTCATTCATCTATTTTTTGTACCAATTTTTTAAGACCAATTTTACATATGGTGTATACAAAGTCAAGCACCCATGTTTTGAATTCAGCTACAGATAATTTGCCAGTGTTAAAAGTATCAGATGAGAAGCAGTGTTGTGGTGTGAGTACAAGAACTGAAGTATAACATGTATTAGTGGTAGCTGCAGGGTTAGTGGAGCCTGCCTGTCTGCTTCATGCTCCTCTGAGCGTAGACATAACTATTGTGTTTACAAGGCTGGACTGCTCTTACTGTTAAATTATTCCATTGTAGGGGTTTGCTAAGGGAGGGAGAAGACAAGAAGGAGGTGGAAGTGGTGGTGTGGGGAGTAAATAATTGTCCCTCTCATAGTTCTGGTTAACCAGTTTGAGGAATGCTTTTTGCATTTTGTAATTACAGGGTTAGGTTAGTGTCAACTTCGAATAGAACATGGCTTCAGAGACCAGAGAGTTAGAGAGGTGGAGGTTAGGAGGGTTACAAAAGACACAGAACTGTGATTATACCTTATAGTAATCATATACGCCCTTGCAGGACATATTCAGATAAACTGCGCATGGAGTTTTAAGACAAAAGTTGTGTTCTTTCCACATTCATTTCAACCAAAGAGCAAACTAAAAACATCAAATAGAATGTTTTTAATGGCAAAATGGCACTTTAGCATGCAGTAAATGGTAATTTTATATGCAAAATGCTACATTAAACAAAATATCTAAATATCAATACCATTGCTGATGCTTTCTCTCTAGTTTGACTTTACACACATGTAGTTGATTGGTTGCTTGTTGCTAAAGAAAAGAAAGAAAAAAAAAGAAAAAAAAAACTTGATGTACCATATCAGGTGACTAATGCTAATTCCTCCATAGTTAATACTGTTTATGATAGAAAGTTGTTGAACGTTTGTACTATTAGGCAGGTGGTCATAATGTTATGCCTGATTGGTGTATATCCTCACCACCTCGTTGCTATTACATATTTCCTTTTCTGCAACCTGTTTTTTAAAAGGAGAGTTATATCCACAGCTGATTCTCTGGTTGCGAAGAGTGGAGAGCAGTGTAGGGTGACATTATCGGAAGCGGATGCATATAGAAACTTAAAAAAAGACACGTACAGAAAGAAAATACTACGACACACTTTTCTCTGTATATCCCTGCTTGGGTTACTCTAATGACCGCTGACAAACTATAATAAGACATCCTATAGATTAGCAGTGTTTACTTTATTCAATTGCGGATTGAGACTTAGCCAAAACATTTCCTGTTGTGTCCTTAAAACATCAGGTCATGTAATAAAACAGACATATGGATCCAAGCAAATGTGTTCCCAGTAGCTCACATTAGTGGAAGTGATTGAAAGGGACAGAGTTTTTCCTTCCTTCTCGGTGAGGCAGAATAGTTGTGGTGATGCTCATGACAGCTGAGGGAGCAAGAGACAAGTATCACTCCAAAACAGGCAGCAGAGGAAAGAAATTTGGCATGAACTGGATAGTGCTTGTGGTCGTCTTTTTTTACTTTGAAAATGCAACCGCTTGTTATGTTTACATGTACTTGTACTATGCTCAGGCAACATTTAAGCACTCATAACGAGATTTCTCACTTTATCAAAGTGAGAAAACCAAACCACTGCTCTGCTCAGGTTAATGGCTAATGGTGCATTACAGTAGGCTAGGTAGAGGCAGAGGGAATTTGTTTATTTTAAATAAGATTATGATGATTATGATTTGGGCTTCTATAACCCCAAAATATGTATCTCATATGGCATGACAATTAAAATAAACAAGTGGTTGAAATTGTAGTAAAGATGGTTGTGTGTACTGAATCTATAATATATTCACTTTATTTCACTTTGAATTGAACAAATAAAATACATACACTTTTCCACAATATTCTTTTTTTTTTTTAGATGCATCTCTTCACTCAGCAATAGTCCAACAATGAACCACATGATAGAGGTGCATTTAAATTACTGCAATCCCAATTGGAGTAAGTGGTTACATGTAGTTTAAAGCTTTCATATTATTATATTCTGCAATAATTCAGCTGATTGTAAACATACTGACTATGTGTCTGACATTTCCACTTGAGTTCACAGATTCAAACCAATAATTAATCTATATCATGACTCATCCAGTAATTATCATGAACGTTGTGACTGTCTCCCTTGGTTCCTGTAAGGCGTGTGTCAAGCATATATGCAGCATACTTGAATTAGTCACACACAAGACCCGCACACTTCTTCTCATTTCCTTTTACTGTCTCTTGATAGTATCCCTAATAGACCTCTCTCCCAGTGGCATGCCACTGTTGCAACATTCACCTACTATTGCTTTTAATGAGATGTCTGCGCTAGTGTGTAGGGGCTGCTGGTAAGAAAGATGTTAGTGATCCTTGTGGCCCTGTTTATCTCCACCCTTGTGTTGAAGAAGAGGGAGGTCAGAGGCAGGGCTGCTTGTATCCATCTCCATTCCCATGGCTACTGTCTCACAAGCCGACTGGTCACAGGAGGATGAAAAGACTATAGATTTTTTTCTTTCCCTTCTGCCTCCTTTGCCGCCACCGTCCACTTGCTAGGGCACAAAGATTAGACAGAAGATGAGCGCAGCCTGGCCTGTTCAAAGCAGCTCGAAGCCAAACACATCTGATCCCGGCGCTGTGGTTCACGGAGCACAAGAGACATACATCATCCTCACACATCCACATACACAGGCTAAGTGTGTAGCCTTAGACAAGCTTTCTACAAGCTGAGATTTTCTGGTTCAAAGCCTGGTCATATAGAGCTTGGTGTTAAACATTGGTTGTACGACCTCTGCATGTCAGCCCACTTAGTACTTACACATGTTCACACAGCAGCAAACAGAAAGCTCAGGCCAACACACACTGCTTTTACACAATGCAGCTGTACTTGTTGGTAGATACAAAATTGCAAATACTTTATTCTATATCATAATAAAATGTGGCTTGAACAGAATTTTGATATACAAGGAGGCGTGTGGAATGCATTTCTAACAAGCTATTTTTTTTTTTTTATTTTAATCATGGAAAGCATCAGCAGTGCTCTGTGTTTTTACATAACTTCTAACATTTTACTGTTTTGCTTTCTGACTGATGCAATGTTTTAGTGTAAGCGTAGCCAGTGCTGAAATAGGTAACTATCTACTAGGATATTGACAGTATTATTGACAAGATGTGTAGTCCAACCATACAATGGAAACGTCTCTGAAACAAGAGGGATTCCCCTTTTATAACAGCATCTGATTGGCCAAACAGGCTAAACAGTCACATCTGATAAAATTCTTATTAATAAATACAGTCTAAATAAGGTCTTAAATATGCTAAATCTAGTATTTAAATATGTTAAAAGGCATGCACATAATATAAAGATGGACTCAAAAAGTCATCATGGGAACATTTTTTTCAAAATGTCCTCTCGCATTTGTCACATCTGATTTGAAAACTCATAAAACCTTTGTGGAGGCAGTGATGACTAAATTCAGCAATCTCTTTAAGATACAGCAGTTGCTCATTTACAGTGCTTTGTACTCTCAATGTGGTCAAAGTGTTAACTCTGTTCTTAGTACTCAAAGTGACAAGCGTCTGTTCTCTTAACTCACACACACTGTGGCAGGAAACGGTCACTGTCAGTTAGGGATAAGAGCAGGTTTTCCACTGGTGACTTTAACAGACATTTTACAAAAGTGTGAATCTGAGGCTGCTTTTTTGCTTCACACATAGCTCCAAAGTACCATCGTCAGCAGTGTAAGTTTCTAACATGAAAAGCAAGATCACCAATCCAAGGCAATTTGATGTTTAGTAAAGGTTGATTTGAATGCTTGTGGAGGTTCTCTGTCATTCAGGATATTATCCATGCAAACATTTAAACTTAGTTTTGACATAAATGCAGTCACTTTATTGTAGCTGTTTGTGCGCAAAGCTTTTCAGAGGAAGAGAGGTGGCAGCATGTTGGTGTCGTTGGGGAGGTTTGTTGTTGGGACACACAGAGGGCAGTGTTCCAGTGAACAGGAGGTGCGTGAAGTGACAAAAGCAGGACACAGTGACTTACTCACGCAACACCTACATATGGAGGGGTCAAGAGCCTGCACAAAGTCACACTAATCTGTTCATATTATTGAGGTGTATTATATACTTCCAGCTAGTGTTCTTTTAGAATTGCACAAAGATTGCATAAAGAGAATGTATTGTTTTAGCAGTTTGAGAGTACATAGCGTACAACAGCCAGTCTCGTTCCATCCTCTTGGCAGCATCCTGCTCACACACTGGGTGAGAGCTGTAAATAGCCAGAGTGTGTTGTGCATCTCTGCTGTGTTTGGACCTATTTTAGAGCTGACACAGGAAACAGGGCCATTCTGACAGCCACCCTGCCAGCCGGTACTGCAACAGCAGCGCACGTGGAGCACAGACAGAAAGGCATAGATACACTCTTTTAGTCGAGACTGCAATAAGACTAAGTCACAAGAAGACATTAGTGTACTGAGACAGAGCAAGACAAAGTCAGAGCTGGGCAAGACCAAGTCACATCTGGGATGCATTTGCAAAGAAACGTTTTTCATCCAATCAAAATATTGTTGCAGAAAGAAATCAAATGTGGTCTTTGCCAATCCTCAAGTCAACTTTATTTCTCTTGCCTGTACTAATTATCTAATGTTCTATGTGTAAATTCATTCCCCTCTACCATTTATGAAATATTTTACATCATTTATATTTGATTATTTTATTTTTCTCTATTTGTTCACTGCATTGTACTATTTATTACCTGAGTGTGTTCCCTTTAAAGGCTACAGCATGGGTGAAATAGCCTAAGACAAATTTCCCACATGTGAGACAATAAAGTTAATCTTGAATGTTGGATAAGCATTGGAAGTTAGCGTGTCCCAGCAGGAGATAGTTGGCTCCATTCTCAGCTGACTGAGATGAGATCTAAATAACTGTGTCTGTATGTTCATCCCGTCTTACTGTGGGTTCTTTTCAGTTGCTGCAGCTTTCTTCCACTGCCCAAACACATGCATGTCTTGAGTAAATTGGTCACTCGTTCATAATGAATGGTTCACAGTTATTATACAGTATTTCTCTTTGTCAGCCTTACATCTAACTGGCTATTGTCCAGAGTGCCCCACTTAATGTCCATATTTGCTGGGATAGGCTCCAGTTACAAGCAAACCCAAAAGAAGATTACTGAAGAAGATAAATGAATGATATTTAAGCATTGCCTTAACCACCAAGACAAAGGTTTACTTGTTCAGCTAAATGACACAGCCAGTATGTTGAGTTAATCTGAATAAGCTCATACTGTTTTATGGTTACTTTATTGTTTGTACAAAGAAAAAAAAAGATCTCTATGTGCTTTCATTAACATCATCCACAGTATAATAGAATGAAATAGTCTGTCTTTATAACATATTCAATCATTAAGTATTTGAAGCCGTCAGGAGGCCACGACTGAGTAAGTCTGAGCCCAAATGAAGCTGCTACAGTGTAGCTCATTTGGAGAGCATAAGCATACAGACATAAACGCCTCTTCAAAGGCTGCAGCCACTTCCACTTACCAGCCTCTCATATTTGGGCTAGAAGATAAATTCTGCAGGCTGCCTCTGCCTTCCTATGTAATTATGTGCATGGTGATGTGCTTTTACAGCTTGCCTAACAGTTGGAAATTATCTCCCGGAAATGAAGTCCAATTAATTGTGGCACTTTGTAGGCGTACGTGTGTGTGCAAAAACACTGTAATGACACTTGACAGGAAATTGGCTTCCTTTCGAAATATTTATTAAATATGCTGCAGCAACATTTTATGAAACAGTCAAAATGAGCTTGTTCTTTCATGTTTCACATATTAATACATTACACACTCCTGTCTTGTTTTAAGGTCAAGCTCTGGTCAGTGGTTTAAGATGAGAGATTATCTTCTTTATGATATAACAGAAAGGTAATTTTTATAGTGTGCTCACGGGGCTCTAAATATCTATATAACCTCAAATAGTCTATAAAAAGGAAACAGTGGTCTTTTAGGGTCAGTGACATAGTGTGTCATGCCACAGTAGACACACTCACATGACTCAGCACTTTACAGAATAGTACCTTTTGTTTTTTTCTTCTGGTAGTCTGGCTGTTCTATCCCAGCCATTCACACACACAAAGCACCATACAAAACTAATTTAGTGCACTAAATTTTAAAATCATGGTCATTTTACTTGCAGCACAACACAGAAACACTGAAAACTCTTGCAGTATTGCACCTCTTAGCTTACACCCAATTCATACTGAATGTGTTACATGTGTCCTGTATGATCTCTGTAACAAATAGACGCCATTCAAGTCAATGTGAGTTCACACTGGCTGTGTTGCTGTACGTGTATGTGTCTGTGCCCATGCCCGGCACTCCGTCATAAATACGGAGTAAGTCTATTTTTTACCAATGCCGCAGCCCTCATGCATAAAGTTGAACAGAGCAGATTAAGGCAGGCAGGAAGTCAGACATGAAACCAGTGAAGAGGATCCACTATATTTCAAAATAAAAAACTATGTGGAGACTCTCACTCACATTGCTATGTAAATGTGGCTTTTATTTTCATGTAGCTCTCTGCAAACATGGTTGTTGAACTCTTGACTTCCAGCTTTAAGTCGCTACTCTTCCATGAACTCCACTGGCTGTTGTCAGATACGTGCTGCACACACAACCCACTCGGTGTAATTCAGGTGTTATACTTTGTGGAGCATCCTTTAATTTCAAACATTTTTCAGTAATTGCTAACAAGCGTCTTACACTTCTCGACTTCTTCACGCGCAAAAGCCTCTAAGTGATGTTTGATGTGCTCCATACTCCAACTGCCTTCTTTTTTCTTGAAAAGGCAACATATACTGATATATCACAAAACTGTAACAGTTGATATAACAAAAATGATATATCAGATTTATTTATTTATTTTTTTATTATCCCGAATAAATGCAGTTTATTGTAGAACCAACATTTTATACATTTTCGTGCACTCCTAATATCTGCAAATATTTTAGTTTTTAAGGCTTAATGTTTTCGTAGAAGTCTCAAAGAAATTGCTTCTCATGTAAAGTTAGTTTGATGACAGTTTTGAATAGCCCTTTAGATTCTAAGCCCTCAATATTTGGTTTGATTTTACTGATTTTATTGAAGAGAGGCATATTACTCAAAATGCATCATAAAAGGTTCAAAAGGTGGAGGCCATCTCCAAAACGCTGAGATAGAAAATGAGATACTTGCTCATACACACACCCAGCTCTTCAAATGTGTACAAATATATTTCTTTATGTTTACTGCTTTCACTTTCACTAGTTCATTACTTGGGGTCATTTTGCTCTGCTTGGCTACACATAACAGCTCCCTCCCTAATGTGTGTTGCAGTGTTGGGGCCTTCCGTGGAGCCATTGGGCATGGCAGTTTTGGCATGTAAATATCGGCGGTAGTAGTGCGAGTCAGCCAGAACATGGGCTTTGTAGGCAGTGGCTGTACCCTATCAGTGAACACTAGCATTTTTATTATTAGAAAATAAACGGAGCGCTGCAAAACTCCCAATGTTATTAGCACCTCACCATCTGGGTCTGACAGCTGTGTTCTGCCACCATCATCTGAACTGCAGACAGCAAGATCTCAAACGCTTTATCTTTTACCATGTTTTACTGTAGAAATTCATTTCAATGTAGCTTTTCTGATTTGTCTGGGCATTTTTTTCACCCCACTTTTACCATTTGCTGGATATTTCTTAATGGTCAATAGTCATGCCCACAATTTTATGCCTATCTCACAATGGTTAAAAAAAATATGAGCACAAAAATCTGACCACCATATTTGAGATCTTGGCCAAACTACTTTAAACTAACAGAGTAACTAGGTCAAAAACTGAAATATATTGCTTAAAAATGAAAAAGAAAAAGAAAATGTGTATTTCTGTCTGTGTATTTCTTCATCACACAGCTTTCACAAGGGTTTATTTGAACAGATAACTTGTTACCACAGCCCTAGAGCAGCCCCCAAAATCCTGCAAAGCTTACACATATAGCCCATAGTCCTTCACATCTAACCAGGCAGCAGAAGATGCCTGCAGAAATGATCCCACACAGCAATGTAATGACATTTTCTTCAAGAAATAATACTTGATTCTAATAAAATAGGGCATCTACCTCCAAAGTATTTTTCTGGTATTCTAACTAATCTACATGCATGCTTACATTTCTTAGATTTAGGTACAACAAGCATTGTGGATAGGAAGCTATTTCACATACAGATGCACAAGACTACCACACTGGAATGGAGAATCACAGAGGGAAATAGTGGTTATATTTTTTCCACTGAGTCCTGTTTGCTGTCAGCCATTAATGCAAGCTTTTCTTTTTATCTCACAATTTCATTCTTTTTATATATCATACTTTCGTCATCTAATCTTTAGATGATGGCAAGGAGTCTGTGGCTAAAACACTCTGTAAGAATGAAAGTTAGAAACTATTGCAATGAACAAAATGTGATCTTTCTACTTAGGAGTTTCAATGACACATATTCCACGATCACTCTTAAATGTATATCATGACATCCATGTTTGCACTTTCCACAGAAGAACATAAATAATCCTAAACATCTGATACAGTTTTAAGCCTCCAAAATGCAAGCAAATTCATTTCACTTTGTTTGAGGTGACTGTATTTGTGAGCTTATGTGGGAAAAATGTACACATATACAGGGTGGTTAATGCACTAGACTTGAGCCTGACCACAAATCAAAGTGATGGCTTGTGAGCACCACAAAAGAGAATAAAAATGAAGCAGATAAGTGTTCAGATCACACAGGCCTTCCACTGCTCAGAGCTTTACAGAAAGGCATGAGGATTGCTTCAGCCCACTACCACTCCATGTCTCATGTGAGCCATAGCAGATAATATCCTAATACTGGTTTGAATTTGCCTGAAGATGTAAAAGAATATAATATCAGCAGATCCAGAACATTGGAGGATCATAGGCCTGTTCTAAAGCATAAGGAAAATCAAATCTTCAAAGTTGTGTTATTTTTTTCTTCTTCTCAATTGTGACTATACACAGTACAGATATCACCCAGTCTTTTTGTTTATACTTTCTGACTAAACCATTCAAAGGTCAGATCTGGCTTGAGAGCAGTCAAAGTTACTGAAGTGCAGTACTGGTATATAGACAGTACATTTTATGAAGGAAGCTGAGGGCTGTATAAAAATAATAGCACTTTACTAAATGTTAAAATGGCACAGAGAGGAGACAAGAGGAATAGAGTTGATAACAGATTTCTGTCACTTTCCTTGCCTAGAGCCAAGAGCTGGTGTAGAGTTTGTCAGGACTAACCACAGTTCGAGCAATTCATAACCTGAACAATCCTTTTCACTCATGTATTATGCACTTCACAAGTATAGTATAGCAAATCACTTCAAATCTACTAATTCATCCCTTATTTTTTAGTCATTTGCATATTCCTCCAACAATTATTTCAGCATGCTCTATGTCCATTTTTCAAGGTTTAAATTGAAGGTAGTATCAAGCCTGATAAATCCAGCCACAGGGGTCACAAGCCAGTGTACACTTTGTGGCTGTCCCAGGCCTTGATAAATAGAGAGGGGTGCATCAGGAAGGGCATCTGGCATAAAACCTTTGACAGACCAATATGGAAATCAGTGCACCCTGAGAGGCAGATGATTTGTTGTGGCGGCTCCAGAAGGACAACGCCAAAAGGAAAGCCATGTCAAGCCTTGCTGACAGTATTTGTAACAGTATAGTTCAGCTACATATGCGAGGAAGCAAGGTGGTGAAATGCACAGTATTAATTCATCTACTGAGTAAAAACTATAGTACGTTTACATTTGGAATTAGCCTTGTAGCAAGTGCACTCTTTTAATATCTTTTACAGTGTAACACACAGCTGTTATATTTTGCACATTTGATATGATAAATGATGAATGTAAGTTTGTAAATGACAGTGCACTTGAGTAGAGGTGTACTCCATTGAGGAAAATGTTATTACATAGATGGACTGCACAAGACAAAGACTTTGATATTATCATAATTAAAAGTGAGAAGCACCATATGGCAAGGGAGAGGAGCCACACAATAACAATCAAACTGAAAGCCTCTCTGTGAACAGAAATCCACAAAACGCTCATTTTTCAGCTACTGTATAAGAAATGTCCAAGTCCCAGCCCACACTCTTCTCTAACCTTGTCTGCTTCCTCCATATGAGTGTGTGCCTGGTCAGTGCCCTGGGTCTGCAGGGGTCTGTGCTCCAGGAATAGTCAGGTCACGTGGACGCTCTGTGGGATCTGTTCCCTTGGCAGGAAGCTGTTATATGGTTACAGTTATTTCTGTTGTCTGTCTGGGGATAGTTTTTACTGTGCTCCAGAGGATCAATAATTGTCATAAAAAGACTGCGTCACCCAGTGCCCTCTTAGAGCAGGACAGTGAGGTGGTGTGTGTAGGTCACACGATGTGTATTGTGCTTCATAGTGTATTTATATATTGTGTATTTATATATTCATGATTGTACTTCATATCATCTATGATTTTATTGTATAGGTAATATAAGTGAGCCAACAAAGTATGTATTCCCACCATTCACCAGAACTTGTAATGGCCATGTTTCTTGTGTTTTACATTTTTTCTCACTGACCTGTATTCATTTGTTCCATAAATCATAAAACTTTCTTACATGCAAGGGCTTGCCATCTAAGTTTACACCATTTCAGTGAACAGTGTGTATTGCGCTAACATAACTTTATGTTTTACTTGTATGCTTTTGTGTTGTTTGATTTGAAGTGGCACTGGTCAGTTCCTCAGTGTTGTTCAGTTGACCTCTTGCGTCCTTTGCCACACACTCCATCCTCCCGAGCATGATGTCTATCGCTCTTCAGTCTCTGGAAGTCCAGGCCACTTCCTGGTGTCTGGCGTGTCTGCCCAGTATCTGTGTCTCACCTATAGAGTGTCTACTGTATACAGTATATGTGCCACCACAGCCCCTAGCACAGCCAGCCCAGGGGACTCAGAGAGTACGTCCTGTAAGAGCGCAGGCAGCGGAAGCTGGCTCCCAGCTAATTGGTTCCTGTGTTAGCGGCACACAGAGCTGGTGTCACAGTCAGCACTTTCTCTCTTTCTTCCTCCTCCTTTCCTCCTCCTTCATGGTTTTCTCTCTCTAAGTCACTGCCTGCCAGCCACAGATGCTGCAGGTTTGACATCCCTTCAGGACACATGCTTGAGCTAATATGTACATTGTTGGATGGCAGAGAAATGTAATCTATTGTTAATATCATCATTTGAATTCATCTGTATAGGTTTTTCCAAGTAAACCAAATATTAAGTGTGTTCTTTTGTTTATTGTCCTCCTCTGACTTTCATCTGAGCCCAAAGCCCTCTACTGTGGTTCACCTACAGTACGTGCAGAGCAGATGAAGGTCAGTGTAGCAGTGTTTATAGTGCCCCTCCCCCAACACATACTCCTGTCCCGGTGCTAAAGGCCCAATGACAGGGAGGTACTCTGCCGCAGGTAATCACAGCTTGTAGCTGTCTGTGTTCTACACTGAAGACGCGTGTTTGTGCTGTGCTCAGATGCCTGTTACTTGTGTCTCTCCTTATATTCCGAGAGTGGAGTTTTCTCTGAAGACCATGATGCTAAGTCAAGGAAGGAAACCCTTTTCTGATCACAGTGTAGGCAAGTGGCCACTATCAGGACATCCTTAAAACTAGCCACATCTTTTTTAAAATGTCACTAACATTCTCTGTTTTATATTGATATGTGCTCAAAGTTGTTCAGCTTAATTTAATAATAAATATATCAGATGTATAATAAATCAGTGAGCATATATGGGGCATTTGGTCTGTCTTTAGTTTGTGATTGTGTCTTTCATTTCCATTTTCCACTCTTTAATTATTTATGTTAAGACAAGACCTCTGAACTTAGGCTAAACTTTTCTGCAAACTTTGACCTCCGAGATGTTAGGGTCCCACAAGAGTCCTTGTGTGACAGACACTTGTCTCCTGTCGCACTGTTTTTAAATGGCTGTGGTCTCCTCACTGCTGACCGGGTCTATGCGTGTGGCAGCCAAGGCTCGGCCCCTGCTCTGGCCTAATGCATTAAACATTGATGGTCCTGTGAGGGACGGCTGGAGCCTGTCTCTCACTGAGGTCTGGTCTTAGCCTACCACGTCTCTCCTCTGGCTGCAACCTGTCTTCTTTCAATTTCTCTCCCCTCTATGAGATTTCCATCTGTGTAACTGCTGCTGTGGTTATTTGAGTGTGGTCAAATGAAGTGGTGTGTAACGAGAGGTGCTTGTCACAAGGAGCTATATCAAATCTGAAGAAATGAGAGTGATAAGTGTGCTGCCTGTGGCCAGTTGCACTGCACAAATATGTGACTTCCTGGAAATGACTGTGTGTGCATCTGATTCCACTATTTGCATCACGGTCTATGTGTGGTGCATTGATGTTATGCATTATGACTTACCACAGAGAACAGCTATATAAAAGGAAGTGGTAGGAGACACAAGGCAGTTTTCTTCTCTTTATCAGCGGTTGTGTGCATATTACATGAGTTCATTATAGATAAAGTTGCATTTCAGTTTCGTTTTGTAATCAAAAAGATAAACACGACAAAGGCCGACTAACTGTTCTGGCTGTGCATCCAATGCCACAATAATATCTCTGTATTAATTTTGTAATTAAATAGATTTTTGTGTACCTATACAATTCCATGTGGTTCAAGATCTGCCCCACAACAACCATATGGTTAAGTTGAGCTCCATGCCAGACCTGATACTGTCCTGTTAAGACTGTGTGTATTTATAGAGTGCAATTTGAGCTGTACACAAGGTAAGCCTGCATGCAAATAAATGTTGTAATCTAGCATGTGTGAGAACTGACGTCTTGTTTGTGTGTGAATGTGCAAGGTCTAGAGAAAACACTTTGTGTGGATGTGTATACACAGCAGGGCTAGTCCAGAGTTAATCCAGATCTTGTCCAATTACCTTGTCTCCCAGGGCCTCTCTAGGTCTGTCAAGATCTGTGTCAAAAAGTCTGAGCAGAGACACTTCATAACACTGGGGTGGCCCCAGGTTTTTACTCTGAATGTCGTTTGCTGTCACAACATCTTCATATGTATATGCAGGCTTGGGACCAGCATAGTGTGAAAATGTTTTGCCACTTTCACACCTAAACTTAAAGTGTTGTGTATACAGTATAAACCATGCATTTGAAGTTAATGCGAATGATAAGAGTTTTATTACAAAAATGCCTCTAGTGACAAACTTTTTCCATTTTCACGAAGGAATATTATTTAAATGCTGTGTACAGGAAATATAAATTAGTGACAGGACCGGACTTCTTTAATCATGAAAAAAATCCTTTGATGTAGTCTTTTTTAACACTACACAGCCAGTGTTTGTAACAGTGCATATGTTCCGGGCGGCAAATCTTAATCACATCTTAGTCCTAGTATTTTTATATAATCACTCCTGCATTAACAAAACATTTTAAAACAGACTCAAAATCTCACAGATTTGTGCAGCTCTGATCAGGTTACTGCTTTACAGAATTAGAATCCCATGACAATAATACTAAGTGAAATTATCACTGCTATCAGCTATAGCCTGACAAGAAAGAATAAATAAGACTGACTAAATAAATGATCAGTTATTGTTTGGCTCTAAGTGCTTTTGCTGAAGCTCAGGATCCTGATTTAGCCGAAGCCTTCAGCAATCCCTCAGCGCACCTCTGGTCTTAGCGGAAGAGAAACGGCTAAAAAGCCCCATTCTTCTTCATACCTTCAATATTCAATGAGAACGCTAATTGCACTGTGCTGAAAGAAAGAAAAAGGGTGGGAGGGATTCACTGGCTAATGGTCTGTAGGGGAAAAATAAAGGATAGGGAAAAAGGGGGATTTTAAAAGATAGACATATCCTCAGGAGGTTCCTTCCTTCTGTTTTTACCTGTTAGTCTCTTAGCTCTAATGCTAATGCTCATTAGCTAGTCTGTGTGATATCCATGCGTTTACGGCTACTGTAAGCGACCGTCACCGCAAGCGCTGTGGTGAGAGCATCCAATGGTTACACACACACACATACTCTCTCTCTCTCTCTCTCTCTCTCTCTCTCTCTCTCTCTCTCTCTCTCTCTCTCTCTCTCTCTCTCTCCTCTGCTGGCATCTGGAATCCAACTCCAGTTCTTTTTTCTTTACCTCAAAAGTTAGTTGGAAAAATATCTTGGAAAATATTCGCTCAAGGTGCACCCTTTTGTTAAGAGGAATTGGGGAAGATGCATATGCATTAAAAAGTCTTTGTGGTTAAAATGCTAGCACAGCACTTTACCCTTCCTTGTATTCTTTCCAACTCCTCTTTCTCTGTTTGAGCCTCGCCACAGTTATAATACAATAAGTCCCTATAATCACTGAACCTCTCCACTCACACCTTGTATGAAAAATGTTACTTTTAACATAGATAGCCTTGTTTGTAAATACAAGAGCAAAAACAAAAAAATATTTCCAAATAGGTTAAACAAACTGAACCCAAACCTTTAAAATATATGCCCACAATCGCCACAAGGGGCAGTGTGTTAAAGATGTGTCTCAGGTAGCAGCTCCAATGTCTCCTTTTTCGCTCTCCCACAGTCAGCCTTTTCACTGTCCCTTGGTATACAGCTACAAAAATACTGCTGATTGGAACTTTTTCTCATAAATCATGCCATCCACCAAATAAAGCAATAAAGATGTTTGTTTGCATTATTGAAGCAAAAAGCATTGCCTTAGGTCAGCTTTAAGCAGCAGTGTGTGTGTGAGCACGTGCGGTCCTGCATGTTGACTTGAGTGTGCGCCTGCCAAGTATCATTTTTTACAAAAAAGTAATTTGTTTAAGAAAAGCATATTTTATTAAGTTCACTTTCTGCCCCTTTTCAAGCTGAAGTCAGTAATAATATTTGTGATTGCTCAGCCAATCAGAAATTAGCTGTGTGAATGGTGAAAGGACAGCAGGAGGTAGCGGTAAAAGTTTTAAACCTGCATATGCATGACTTTGTTCTCCTGTTGGAACTGGATTTTTGTCTGTTGGGATCATTTGCAGCTTGTGACAATTTTATAATACTGTAGGCTGATTGTTAGATTTATATTGATCAGATAAGCTGCCAAGCACTGGCTCAAATGCAAGCTTTTTCTGATTTCTTCTCTTTCTGAACCTTCAAGAGTATTTTGTCCATGACTGAAGTACTGTTCTAAATTATAATTTATAAGAAAATTATTTTTACATTTCTGCATATTTTCTCTTCTAATCAGAAAATGAATGGATTGATTATTTGAAATATTTAACTTCATTTTCTTTTGTAAATCATAAGTAAGGCTATACGGAAGGTAGCTTTTGTTACTATGGTTAGTATCTTTCAGAATGTTTTGTTTTGTTGTTTGTAGTTAACATCACTTGCTACATAGGCTGTGCTTGGAGCAAATGTGTTTTTACTTCATGAACTCTGATTGTCTTTCAAAACATGGTAATAACCAGTTCTTAACCTAATTAACCTATTGGCTCCCTAATTTGTGTATTTTTTTAACTGGCTTTCTTGTGTGGATCTAATTATTACTCATTTGAACTTCAGTGATCACAGATAATTTCTCTCTGGTCCATCTGTGTTTATCTCTCAGCTGTTGTGAAATAAAATACATATTCATTCATTCATTCATTCATTCATCTTGTTCTGTTTATTCCCATAAGGGAAGGCTAGCTGAGCCACTATGGGTCTTAGGCTAAGTATCCCCTGGACAATGGCCAGGGCTGACACTTAGAGACAAAGACAGCCAGACATTATCTATACGCACAATTGTAGTAGAGTAACCAAATCATCGGACACATGTATGTTTTTTGGATGAAGGAAGGGCATGCCCAAATATCAAAGCTACAATCTCTTTGTTGAGTGGCTTACTTAATGCTAATTGTGGTTTCTCCTTTTGATAATTTTTAGTACACAGACAGTACCTGTAACATATCTGTTGAGCCCTCCTGCTAATTAGAGAGTAATCCAAGCCAGGGGTCTATCAATAGGACCCTCTACCCAGTTGGTCAGTCAACAGCATTCCAGCTAACCCCAAATCTGGTACACTCATTAAAACCAAACCCAAGAATTTACTTTGCGGTCCTCGTGGCTCATGTGTGATTCCTCTCCGCATGTGTACAGACCCAGCCTAGTTGTGCTGTAACTTTAGCCTGATCCAGGGGAGTCTGTTCTGGGCTCTTGTGGTCTTCAAGTATTCAACACTTCATTCAAGGAGGAGTTCATGAAGGCTTTGCATGGCCAGAACACTCTCGATTTGCGCCTAGATGCTTCCAAGAGAGGATCAGTGTTTCCCCTGTTTCCAAAATAATCAGGCAGTAAGCCAAAGGAAAGGGTAATCTGGGTCATCTCTAGCAGAGGTAAAAGAAGCTTTCAACTGTATAGATATTACCTATAGTTCATCACACTAATTCATTATTTTGCATTATTTTAAGTTGATTGTATAAAGTGGCTGAGATTGGTGTGGAGAAAGAGCATGCTAGCCTGCAATACCACTTGTACTTCATTTCTTGACCCTAAAATTGTTTCAGTTCAGCAGTGTTGTAACTGAGTCAACAGTTTGAGTCCAAGTCACACTTAAGTCCGAGTCAAGGTCTGAGTAACTAGTCACTGGTTCAGTTGAGTCATTAGTACTTGAAGTAGGAGTCAAAGTCCAAGTCTGAGTTACCAAAAATAACCAAAAATTCAAGTCGAGTCGAATGATCTGAAATAATATACTTATGAGGGCACATGATTGATATTTAATTTGGATATTAGTTTTGTATAAACCTATTTCATAACTGAACAATAATTGTTTGCATCTACTGATACTGCTTTCAACAGAGACAGTGCTGCACTGGAAAAAGCAAAGACAGTCTCAGTCTAACTCTGAATTATTGGTTCACATTTCCGAGATGAGTCCCCAGTCCCGGTCTGTGAGAAGAGATGAGACTAAGTCTGAGTCTAAGCATAAAAAAGGATTAGGATGAATGGTAAGTTTAGGTAAAGGCAGATTTTTAAGGCCATGGAGAACTATAATCTGAAGGACTCCCAGATTCTTGACTACCCTGTGTTAGGGTTAGAAAAGCACTGAGGACCAGATGTAGCTGCTGGGTCACAGCTACATCTTATCTGTGTGAAGTTTTTTCCAGTCTTTTACTAGTTTTTATATTGAGTATGATCATTACACAGAAGAAACAAATCATGCATTAGCAAAAAAACATTTTGAAATCAGCAAATTCTGTAAACTATTCCCACACATAAGTTGTACAATATTGCTGACAGATGGTTTATTGTTTGTTTTAGCGGCTAGGAAGCTCTGGATGAGCTATATCAGTGTTTAGACAGATATCTCTTTGCTGAAATGGCTACCCTCAGCTCCTTAGGGAAGGAAGCAAAGAATGAAGGAAAAACCAGAGTTCACATAATATCACAAAAAACAGTGGGAATTTGTACTGCAAATTTGGCTTTAAGATTTTTGTCTTAAATGAGGAGGCCTACTTCGGAAGGTTTTTTTTTTTTTTTTAGAATAAATGTCAGTGTCTTGGGTGGTAGATACACATTCTTAGACCTGAATCTACAAGTCTGCAATCCCACTGAATGGAAGTTACTAACTGCACTGTCCAGAGTTCAGTCCTGAGAAGTAAGATCCCTAAAATGTACACCTGACTTCCAAAGATGTACATTTGTTAATCACTAAAAATATATGTAGAAATGAACAATAAGCCGATGACTAAATCAACTGTCCATAGTATAGATGTGAGCCCACTTAAACGTCCATGGCGTGCCTTCATGATGTTTTTCCTCAGCTTTGAGTGAACGTTTCCTTCACAGCCTCTGACAGTAAAGCATGATTCATCTGTTGTTTCATCATCATCACCATCATCACACTGCGCCTGCCACAGGATGCTGTGTGGGGGATGTGACCGCTCCAGACAGTTTTCTAGTAATGTGTGTGCTGTATACTTCATCCTTCTTTGTCCTGTCCTATAGTTCTTTTAACATGCAAAACATTTGCACAGAATTCACTTAAAATGTGTCTTTCATGATGCCATTATACAAATTATGTTTAACTTCAAAATTTGCAGGGCTTAGGCTTAACTTTGCAGAAGAAGAAAAGAACAGGAACACAATTTGATCAGATTTATCCAAAAAAATGTATTCCTAATAGCTAAAATTACAGACATATGCCAGGCCAGAGGACTTATACCCTATTATAATAAAATATTTTTAATTAAGAGAGCTCATCATAAGCTTTCATTTTATGCACCCTTAAGATTCTTAGTTCTAATATTATTATTTAAATAATCTGTCCTTTGAAAGTACTGTATAAAAATGTATACACCTTGTGACTTCTTGCAAATATTTACAGATTTTTGTCAGCAAATCATTGTGCATTTACAGTATGGCTCTGTATGACATTACTTATGTAGGTCTCGCATTTCACTGCAGATATATATCAAAGAATTTAACAGAGCCATATGAAGTCATTCGCACTTCTACTTTCTGTTATCCTTCTTATCTATTTAACATGTGCAACCACAGCTTTTGCACTCTCCAGGGGCACAAGGGGTCTCAGTGAAAACTTGTGGTGACGGTGGTCACGTTGAGGTTCCCACATGCTCGCCTCTGCTTTTCTGACTGACTTCTGGATTATTACTATATACGTCTGTGTGTGCACCTGCAAGCACAACTCACTTCCTTTGGGGTGAGGCACACAGAGGAAAAAGGAGAGCGGTGTTGCAGATACAGTAGCATTTCTCACCACCTCAAAAGACACCAGAAAATAGTGATGCAGCCTATACCGCTAGCACTGTGCAAAACACTCACAGATCTAAAATGCCCACTGACATGTTCCACTGCGCAAGCTTACATAATGAATGTTAGTTTTCAGCAAACTGTCCTGACAATGAATTAACAGGATTTATTGTGATGGTACATAGTGACCCAGGCGCGGTGCTGCTGGAGACTAAACGCTAATGCATCCAGTTACTGTAGGTGTGTGTGTCTTTGGAGTTGTGTGGAGTATGGTGAGGTGTTTTATTTATAGTTATTCTGTTTGACAATTCTAAAAATGTATTGGCTCAAGAGTGGCTGCATTGAATTGCACTGGAGGAAATGTTTTCAGGCCATTAATGAATGTCAGGTACATTGACAGAACAAAAAATATGAACTACAATAACAGGTGCTTTTAAAAAAGCTTGGGAAACTAAAACAACTGAAACCCCCTTTTTTTTCTTTATTTTGATTGTCTCCTTAACATATATATATATATATATATATATATATATATATATATATATATATATATATATTTTAGCTTGTGATAGTTAACGTTTGTAAAGTGTAACTCTTTGAAAAATCTAAAGTCAAATTTATGGAAAATGTGTACAGTAAGACATCAACTATACATAATAAAATTTTGTTGCTTCATATGTCAATTTGAGGTTAATCTGATGAATCTGACATGTTGTCACAGTCTCAAGCAGACATCACTTGATATGACATTCATGAGGGAGAAACTAATTTATCTTGTCTCTTTCTTCTTGCCAATCTGTGCCTTTTGTGCGAGAAGACTCATCTCAGGAACCAAGGATAAAAACGGAATTGAAATAGTTTTTGAAAATTAAAAAAATTCTCAAATTATTTACTTTTAGGGTCATGGTTCACATGTTCACAAGACATTTCAACAAGTTTAGGGCTACATGGTACCACTGCATGTGTAATTCTTCATCTTCTACAGTTGTGTGTTTGATTTCCTCTGTAACATAACAGAGCTGCACCTTCCCAGCAGTGCGGAAAGAAGCATATCTATTTCTGCTCCTTCCTGCCATGGTTTAGAGCAGGCATCCATATCTGACTATAACCTCGTCTTCATAGTTCACTCCAGCCATATCTCTGTCAGAGTTCTTCCTGTTTGGTTTGTCTGACCTGTGCCACCACTGTCCTCTTTACTGACTAAAGTTTGTCTCAACTTTGACCTTTATTAACTGAAACCAGTGCTGTCAGTTACAGGAAGTCACAGCATTACACTCTTACCAAAGCAGATAAAAAGGATAGATTGTTTTGAGTTGAACCGTCTATAGTAAAAAAAAAAAAAGTCAGTACATCTATATGCATGTTAAGTCATGGAATTGGCGCTCGGCGGGTAGAGATGTCAGCGATGCAATTAACAGACACTTTGATGGAGGAATTTTATCTGCCTGGGGCCTAGACACTGGCAGTGGTGAAGAGGAGGAGGAGAGGCTGAGGAGGATGATGGTTCAGTTGCTGAGGTGGAGTTGGGGGTGGAGGAGGGTTGCGGCACGTAGCTGAACAGCAGGATGACTTTGTATATATGAGAATGGAAGTGATTGGATGCGAGAGGCAGGTGGCGAGCTGTGATTGGCTGACAGTGACAGGTCTAACTATTGCTAAAGGTATACAACTTATTACAATTACCATCAAAGAGGTGTTAAGCAACACAGAGTTAACAGGCAAAATAACACAAGGTCCAGTGTTGAGAGCAATTCCCACACATTTTTTTAGATCAATATGTTTTTGGTTGTTTTGGTCACATCATATAGGTTTAGAAAAGAAAGCTCGTCTGCTTAAGATGTGTTTATGTGCTTTTGTGAGGCACAGTTACCAAGTAATCCATTTTTATCACTTTGTTGTGTGTCACACTGTGAAGTCCTGTGACTGTTGATACTTACAAATAGAACTTTTGCAAAGTTCATTAGTATTTAGTATTACACGGTTACCAAGTAAGAAACTTTTTTTTGTCACTTTATTTAGTCATTTTGAGCTGATATTTATGAATGAAACAATGATTACTGAGTAACTTAGCTGAGTTTATTGGCATTTAGCACTACTGGTAAATATCCAGACATTTTAAATGCATCATTAGCCTGAGTGTTGCAGCTGATACAAAGTGAGAAATCTTGCTGTGAGCATAGTCGGAGTATGTGCTGCATGTAAATATAGTGAGTAATAACACAATTGCCAGGAGAGAAGAGAGACAAGAAGAAAGTTGAGAGATAAACAATCCAGGAAGTAAAAATAAAGGCGCTCAGTAAAGAGATATAATATTAAAGCATGAAGTGGTTTCTCCAAGCTATATATAATTGATGTTCCAGTATGGATTTGCATTGTAATGTATTGTAGTCCTATTCCCATTAAGAAAAAGCTACTTAAGGTTTTGATGGCTTCTGGAGTCTATCTGTGGTATAGCCATCATCTTTCATTCACTCGTTCAGAGCTGTTCTCTATTTGAATGTTTCCTTTCATCCTTAACCGCTGTACACTCCCACATGTAGCCTCCATGATTTAAAAAAGACTGGCTCCTCTTCAGCTTGTATCCTTACATTCTAGCACTGGTAAGTTCAGAACACTACTTTGTATATGAAACTCACTTACCCAATATAAAAACACTGCAAGTAACTCCCAAGTTAACAACACTAAAAAGGAAGAGATTAAGAGCTGTGCCCCTGCTGTGTAACGTGATCAGTTAAGAGTGCAAGATGAATGGACTAGTTTTAGGCATGCATAACAAACATCAAGTTCTGTCTTGTGAATTATAACAGCATTTAACTAAATATGTGTGTGAAACTTTCCATGTTGAGGAAGGAAGGTTGATTAGAAGGTGAACTCCCGTCTGTGCATCTCTGTGGGAGTGCACAAGGGTAATAAAGACAGAACTGTAGATATGGGACAGACAGAGGTGCAACGGTGTGCAAGCATCTTTATCAGTCTTGACAGAGACACAGATGTAATGCTGCTTAAGAATACAAACATGAACAAGGCTTTTTAATGTTGTCAAACAGAAATTAACCTACCCCTTTCTGTTCTCCCCTCCCATCCTGTGTAGGCCCACTCACACCCCTCCTGTAGTATGCAAAGCCATTCACCGCCTCAGGCAAGGGCTGGGAACATAGGAGCAAAGTCACAGCAGAAACTGCACACTGGGCTCAACACCACATTGTCTGCTGTCAGACAACCAAACCAAACCAAGGCAACACTATCAGCTAAGAACTGGGTTGATTCTCTCAATATGTTTGGACAGCCATCAAAACTTTTAAACCAAAAGCTACACTTCATTGTAAAGTTTATGTTGTTCTTGTAAACCAATTTGTTTGCTGAGAATATTTGAAATAGGAATGTAAAATTATTACTTAAACAAAAGAGAAACAAGTTAATGGCTTTTGATGTGACCAATGTTTCTGTGAACATGGCTGAGAACTGCCTTCCACATGTCTCCTCTATGTCTGTCAAACACTGTGTGGTTTTCACCACAACACAAATACTCAGTCCTTCTGGGAACCATAAAGCCAACCTCTTTGAAAGACTGGCAGACAACAAATATACTTACAAATGGAGTTTGACAATGAGCAGTGAGTGCAACCTTTATCGGTGCACACAACTTTTATCAAAAATAAATTAGAATATCACAGTTAATTAATTTAAATTTGAGTGGTAATTATTAGGATAATAATTATCTAGCAAAGCTTATGATACACGAGAAGCACTTTGCACAGGTATGCTCTTCCGTTCTCACTTAAGGACAAGCCCCATTGATCGGTTGGATATGGGGCAATAAGCAGTGTGTGTTTATCCATGGCTCCTTTAGAGCTGAACAGGCCGAGGCCCAGGCCGCTGCAGGATGTGTGAGATGACTGGCTGTGCTGACTGACAGCTCTGGATAAGGGATAGAGTGTCTGCCCTCAGTGCCAGCACAGCTAGAAGTGATAAACAGCAGCAACCTGATCCAGAGACAAGAGACGCCTCTGCCTCTGACAGGGTTCAAACTTAATGCACTTCTATTCTTCGGAGCCAAGTCCAAATTTGCTTGGTCCGATCTAGTATGGCCAGAAATGGCCCAGCCAGGTGGAGGTCAGTGATAGCTTCTCCAGCCACTTCCCTCTGGTGCAATCTATCTTTTCCATGTTCAAATAAAAATACCACAATTTTAATGTGTCTGCTGCCACTCTCTATTATTCCATGCGCAACTTCTACTCACTGTTACTCTGCAACACCAGGACCTGAGCTTTCTTTCTGCTCTGGAATATTTATGGAAAGTTTATTTTATCTGTTTTTATTGCCACTCTTGTGCAAATAGGTTCCCATAGAGTCCCTGCTTTCTGCCCTTGCAGTAATGGCAATGTAAACATGGAAAGTAATTTGAATTACGTGGAGATTAGCTAGTGACAGTTTGTGGCATGGGCGATTATTTCTAAAATAATCCTGTTTTGATATGCATCTCCGTCCCAGCAGGAATTTTCAATTTGTTTTCCTATTGCTGTATGTAAACAAGCTCTTGTGTCTCCTTATCATGGCGTTGCATGGACAAGGAAAGAGTGTATGTCTGCCTCCTCCTCTCTCCATCTCACCACTAACCTGTCCCCCACAGCCCGCATCTGCTGTGTGCCATAGCCGCGCTTGTCTGGATTTCAACAAGTCTCTTTATCGAGAGCAGGTGGTGTGTGTGTGTGTGTGTGTGTGTGTGTTGGGGGGGGGGGGCTCTTGCAAGTGTGTACTTGCAAGTCATTTACAAACATGAAGTCTTTAAGATGAGCCATCTGAATATGTTCTGCTTGAGGAGTTCTGCCCATTCCCAGTGTGAATGGGCAAATCTGCAGCCTGGCAAAATACCCCCTGTCTGCCAAAGGGCCCATCCCATCCACAGGCCTGAGGCAATAAATATATAATAAGTATAAATGTTTATACTCATGATTGTCAACTCCAACTTAGAAGAAGAACTAACAGTTTTTTTGAATTCATTAAAAAGTTGTCAGTATTATTTGGGACATCACAGATAATGTGGGCTTAAATGTATTGTCACATTTTTGATTTGGCTCTGCATGTATCAACTATTGTGAATATTTGCTGTATTTGAAAGTGCTATTAGATGTCACAGAAAGTCACTGACAGCAACATATTAGTAGTTTCCCCTCCCATCTTTGGGACAGAAAGCCAAGTCCCATTTATCTTTTTGTGATTGATTGCTCCTGCCAGAGAGCTAATCAGCATGTAGCTGGTTGCTTCTTAATGTTTATGGGGATTATGAGAGGATAAACATGATAATCCCCAATGTTGTGCAGGGCTTCCAATTATCACACGGCTCTACCAAAAATAAGGTTGCCATAGATTTGACCTATTAATGCAATATAAGCCAGCTGACATTCTGCTGCTGTTCATTTTGTCCAGGTTTAAACCCAACTCAAGACCTGAGTGAAAAACAGAGGTGAGTCATGTGTGCCCGTGTAGGTTGTGACTAGACCTGTGACTAGACCTAACCAACTGGTCACTGGTGTACGTGAGGCAAGTTTCGGAAACAAGGAAAACGGAAATTCTCATTATATCAGTTGTTGTGGCATGTGGACACCAATATCTGCTGGAGTTCACATTTTGAATTTTTAGCAATGTGTCTTGTATGGTTTATAATGCATTTTACCATTGTATTTGTGGAGAATTGTGGAGAGGTGACAGGAAATGATGGGGGAGAGAAGGGAGAGTAAACCGTCTGCGGCAGGACTCATGACACCAAGGTGAGCTGCAGTTGCTCTGTATGTGCTACATCCCCTATGGCCGCACTTCCTATAATGTTTTAAATAAATCATAATTACATACATTTACATCAGAGCTGCACACATATTAGTAATAAACACAAACAGGAGGCAGTGAAGTTCAGTTGGTAGCGCATGCAACACATATAAAGAGCATCTACAGCTTGCCTTTGCATTGTTGGTTTGGGTCCAGAACCAATACAGTAAAGTCCAATAAAATAAAGCCATGAAAGCCATGAAAGCTCAAAAATATATTTGAAAATGGTTTGGGTTTTTAAAGTGGCCTGTAAGAAAACATTTATTATGCTTTGTTACCCTTAAGTTGTGTTTGTTGATAAAAGTGTTTGTTGATTGTTGCTGTATAAGTTAGCAGAAAAACTTAAGAAATGAATTATAATGTTTATATGACACTAGTGACACTATCTGGATCCAAGATTTTGTTTCATTGCAAGATACCAACTCCAGCTTTATTATTAGAATTAAAATGATTGGTTTTAGTGGGTGTTTTGCCATTTAAGCTGAACCCAACTCTAGACCTGAGTGAGGGCACAGAGGTGAGTCATGTGTGCTCCAGTGGGTTGTGACTGGACCTGACCAGCTGGGTTAGTCTGTGGTCAGTGCTGTGAGCGAGGCAGGCTTCCTTACAGATAGAGATAACAGGCAGAGGTGAATGTCTGGTCCATGCTGACAGTCGGGATCGATTAGGGATGGATCACTTACATGCAGCAATCGTTATAGCCCCACCCCAGCGCTCAGGTGGAGCCATGGAGAGACTCACAGAGGTGATGGTCCTGTTGTGCCCTTGCCAGATGGCCACTTAAGATTGGTTGTTGTTCTGACCAGTTGTATTTGGACAGGTTTATTTCTCCAATGAAACTTGTATTAAAGTCAATACAGCGTGCACAAGATATTGTAAATGTATTGTTACAGGAATATCAACAAATACAATATCTGTATTGCAAGAAACTAAATGTATAGCAATACTGTAATGTAGGAATGTATCAATGCAAAATTCAAATTGTTTAAAAATTGATTCAGGAGAGTGAAGATTTGAACAAGCAGAGATAAAAATTTAATTGTCTTGAAAAAACAGCATATACGTTGCCAAAAGGTAAAATGGTTCATAATCAAGCTCACACTTGTTTGGCACAAAACATAATTTACGTTGATTTTCCTTTAGAAAAAAATTAATTCTAACCAAGTTGTAGTTGCTAAAAATATTGTTTTAATATACACTTATAATGTAGTAAGATTTGATTTAGCCCCAGCTCTGACCATGAGTGTTGTATTTATTCAGGAATTAAACCTGAATTGAACTTTTACAATGTCCGTGGTTAATATAGCCTGGTGTCCAAATATCAGCCTCATATTGTTATTGTATTATTGAACATTTATTCAACAGTTATTGCATATTATATGTTTTTTCTAATAGCATAGTCATAGTCAATATAAATGTTATGAGCATGATTGATAAACCTTTACTATTCACACCATTAAGAGTGTATGAGTGGAGCGGATGCAGAGTGGCGGCCTGGCTCTCAGCGCTATAGCCACCTCTATATCCTCCCCTCATTAATCTGCTCTAAAACATCCACCGCAAAGAGCTGTCCTCCCAAAGACGAGCAAGCAGGCCTTAAATTATAATGCAGAGAAATGCTATCATTACTACCTTTAATGTTCCCAATCTAATTGAGGCATTAATTTAACTAGACTACAGAGAATATTATTCGCAAGTGCTTTTTAATTTACCAGAGTGATCAGCGGAAACACTGGTCATATCACATCTTCAAACATGAACAGCAATTTTCGCAGGGATTATGATGTTTCAAAGTGTTGTATTTTAATAAATATCCATCCATCTTCTTCTTCTGCTTTATCCGGGTCTGGGTCGTGGGGGCAGCAGTCTAAGGAGGGCTGTCCAGACTTCCTTCTCCCGTGACACTTCCTCCAGCTGGCCTGGAGGAACACCAAAGCGTTCCCAGGCCAGTTGAGAGACATAGTCCGTCCAGCATGTCCTAGGTCTTCCCCAGGGCCTCATCCCAGTTTTAATAAACAATTTAAGGGTTACATAGTTAGTGTTTTCATACTGCTTTAGCCACTAGCATTTAAAACAATACATAATTACACATATTTACACATAATGCTTCATTACCTCTGCCAAGGGATATACTGTATTTGGTGATGGTTGGTTTGTTGATCTGTTAGCAAGATAAATAAAAAAAGTAATGAATTGTAATAAAAATTTTAGAGAGGGTCAGTAAATTGCCAAGAAAGAAAAGGTTTTTGGTGTGAATGGTTTTTTTTTTTTTTTTAACGAATTAGGTGAAAATCAGTCTCGTAATCAGGTTCAGTTTGCACTTATCAGTGAGAAGCCAGTCAGTTGAATTTGTGGAAAAACATATGATACTATGTTCTGTTACTGCATCTAATTCAAATAATGTAGGTAAATACCAAGTCTTGTCTCTTCTTGTGAACTCAATCTTGTGTCCTGTCTTGTTTCGTTACACCCCTAATTAGTATACAGTATATTGTATTGTGACACGTATCGTACCTCTAGGCCCTTGCCAAAATACAGCCCCGTAACAAATTATGTGAGCAATATATACTTTGTGGCTTAATGGATAGAGCAGTTACCCCTAAATGTTAAGATACCTGGTTTGAGTCCAGGTTTTGGCATGATTATAAAATGCTGGCCCAACTGCTTCAGCAAAGATCTGCACTGTCCAAGTGCTTCTAGTAGTTGGGAATGAATGAAGACATCGAACAAGCAATAAAAAAACAGAAATAGATGTGGTATAAAGTGTTTTGTCATTGATGAGTCTGCTTTCTCCCTTTGTCATGTTGTGCTGGCTTTGGCCAAGGGGCAGAAAAGTCACACATATTTGATTGTAATGAGTTTTTTAAAACATATAGCCAAATAGGACTACTTAAGGGACAAGTGCACATATTTTTACCCAAACACATGTGCAGGCTGATTGTAGCCCCGGGGAGTTGAGTCACATCGATATAGTGGTAGTCCCCCTGTGGCACCAGAACCAAGCGAGGCATGCCATCTGGAGCCGAGAGGAGGGTTTGTTAGAGGAGTGTTGAAACCAAGTGCTACATGCTTTGACCGTGCGGCTGACCATCTGGCTTGGCAAACTGTGTATCAGTAACTTTGAGCAATCCAGCGCGAGGAGGGGGGAGAGGGGGAGGGGAGATAGATGGATTGAGACAGAGGGGTACATAGCTGTAGGGTTAAAAGCAGCCAGAGCTCAGTGCCACACGTTTGATGGATGTATTCTGCATGTGCTTCCTGTCTCTCCTCCGCGATCCGTCTTTCTTCTTGTGTGTGTGTGTTTGGAAAGGTAAACTTAAAAATGATACAGTATCTTTCACATCTTATCCCCCAGAGGTAAGATTCAGTTTTTTTAACTGTACAAATGGTGGACAAAGACAACATTTCATGCCTTTACACAGTATATTTTACAGTGTAAAACTTACTGTCAAGAGTGATGTAAATATGTGATATTAAAGTTGGCTTTAGAGAATAAATATCCCTGTTTTCCATTATTTAAGGCTATTTATTTTAGATGAACATGACACCTTTCTTCTTTAGTTGTGTCGAGCAATGCCTCTCTAACACAGTCAAAGAGTCTGACTAAAAAATTTTCAGTTGAAATCAAGAAAAAAGCATTTTGAAGCTTCAGCCAAACTGTTCTTGCAACTGGGCCAACAGGCATTTTATGACCATCCCTCAGACGGAAGATGTGGAGCAGTTGGAGGTCCATGTTTTCTTAGAAGAAACAACAACCATTTATATGGACTCTGTTTTTTTGAGAAAAAGATCAAATCTGGTATTGCTTTAACTTCAAAGCTAAAGAGGGGTATAGGGTTTCTAAACACATCATGAATATTGCAGAATTGTAAAGTCACTCTTTCTGAACTGAGAGAGAAACTTTTGAAGACCTCCAACTGCCTTCCTCCGCCCCCGACTTACAGTAGCCGAACCAACGAGCAGTCCATTAACTATTTAAATGCACACAGAGAGATGTGAGAGCCAGTGGCCAGCATTTTAATGAACAACTGTGAGCAGACTTGGTTCCTGATGGGACCTCTGTTTCTGATTACCATTACTACAGCCCACAGTTACATTTATAGGTCTGGATGTGATTGAAGTTACACTGATAAATTATTTTCTTTCCTAGTTTATGTTATTTTCTGCCTTAGCACCATATGTCTAGAGATGCTGCTCCAGACAGTCACATACTGATAAGTCTGATCAAAAGTGTCATCTATCAATCCTGTTTAGGCTGAGGAAGTTCCCGAGCTTTCACACTCTATATTGGGCTCTGTGCGAATCAGGGCCCCTAATATTAAAGTCAAGTGAGACGCTGTGAAGGATTCTAGTTCAAGGCTGTGAGCACTTATTCAGGGACACTTCGCTTGGGAAAGGAGATGAAGGTTATAAGATATCACTTCTTTGCTTCTTAACTATTGCATCTATAATTAGGCTATGGAAATGGTATAGCTACAAAAGTGTGGGTTACTAAACCAAACCAAAATACACTCTGATTACAAAATGTACAGTATTGCGCAAAGATTTTAGTGTGGTTTGAAAAAAATATGTTAAATAAGAATGCTTTAATAAATACAGCATTTTCTGTTGTGAACATTGTAGGAAATGTCAGAAATAGGCCAAAGGTATTCAGTTTTATTTGTATAATCCAGTATCACAACAAAAGTCGCCTCAAAGGGCTTCACAAACAGTTAATCAAACATAAACACACAATCAGCATTAACACAAAATCAACACAAACAATAACTACACTAAACTAAACAGACTTAGGACACCCTGTCCTTAGATCCTTCTTCTCAGTAAGGAAAAACTCATAAAAAAAAACCCAGCTGTGGGAAAAAAAGAAGAAACCTTATGGAGCCCATATTGAAGGAGAGATCCTCTCCCAGGATGGACAGGCAATGTGTCTAGGACTGTTAGTCCATCAGCTCATCTATAGGATCATAGATGAGCTCTGTAAGGATTCATCCAGACAGGAGTGGGGTGAGGTAGGTCGAGGAAGTCCATAGGATGCAGCAGGTGGGCCTCATCTAGACATTTTTTTTTTTTTTACCTGGAGCACTCTAGCCCCTAACTAAATTTTGTGGAAGCTCAAGCAAACATAGTGGATTCTTGCCGGTTTTGGCATAAAACACTGGAATACCCTGGATTATGAGCAGCTCTGTACTTATTTCTGAACAGGGACAGCAGCAGAAGCCAGTTGTACAAAGACTTGTGAAAAAAAGTTGGTTTGTTTGAATGTGGTTATGTCAGACATCAGAGGGACTTTACTGTTGTTAAAATGGCAACAAGACAAAGAAAAAAATCCCACAGAGAACTGGACAACAAGGTGGACTTCAGCAGAATCAACAGGCAACAAATGAAAGCACTAAATGCTGTTAATCAGGTGAGAGAAGCTTATAAATTCGCTCTGCTTCAGTATTTGTAATTAAACTGTTAAAAGAGCTAAAAACAATCAAGCACGTACATAAACAAATGTTTACTGTCACCTGCGATACAAAGGTGTTACAGAGGTAATATGACTCAGTTCTTTGTAATTATTAGAGTTTTTAGCATCTGCTAAATCTGTATTTAAGAAGAACTAGCAACAGCATTAGGCACTGTACAGTGCAGGGCTTGGAGGATGCTGTTTCCACTGAATTCAATTTTATGATTTTTGACATGCATGGTTTAAAATGTGAAATTAAAAATGCTAATTAATCTAATTCATTAATTTAATACAAATACTCAGTGCCTCAGGGCGGTCAAGAAAAAAAAGTTGTTCTAAATGACTTTGCATCTTACACTTAAAATAAAATAAAGTCACCAGTTATCTTGATGCACATGCATGAGTCGTTGAAAAAAAAAAAAAAAAAAAAAGCAAAAACACAGACGTATACAATTGTTGCAAAATGTGAGCATTTGGTCTCATTATCCCTGCTATATTTTTACAATTGCAAGGTAGCATTTCGCAATGGTTCAGTGTTTTTGTGCACTGAGATACCTTTCTGTGTTTACAACCATTTTTGTAACATTTGTCTTTTGCTTACTGTTTACTTTGTAAACAGGCAATTTATGAAGGATAGATGGTTGTGGAGAGATCAGAAACAAAGATGTGTTTAGTATTTGGAGTGTGCTTGGCTCTGAAGTATTTTTACCCTTGAGACATTCTACAACAGCCACTTGAGTTCCTTGGGGTCGAGTGCTAAATAGCAGTGAGCACTGGGATAGGCTTGTGTAAAAGACTGAAGACATGCCTTTGTAGAACGCATGCATCTTTTCACACAAGCTTTCTTCGGCAAAGTCAATACACAGTTTGTTTTAAGTGTCTCCTTTATACAGCATGGGTATCTTTTTGTTAAGCTCTATGCCATGATATAAAATTCTTTTTCTCTGCTCTTGTGAAGTACTGTGTGATGCTGCGGCACAACAGGAAGTCGTTTATTGTAACGTCCTCGCCATTGTTTCTCTAAAAAAAGCTTTTATCACTTCTACTAAGCACTCTTCCAAGGGAGAGGCAAACATTTGTTGATAGTTTGCAGAAGCTCAAATTGCACCCTGGAGGTCGTCATATTTTGCATGTGGAGCTTGTCATAAATTAAAAAACAAGAGGGAAACAAGGGGAAGATGGAGGAGCTCTCTGTAAATGAAGACAGCAGGAGACGGGTATCATAGCAAAGACACGAGTTTTGTGATATATCAGAGGTTTTATTACATAGCTTTATTTATTCATTAATTTTGTGCTTATTCCCGTTAGGGATTATAGGTGACTGGTGCCTAGTCCACCAACTCTGGGCTAGGCAGGGTACACCCTAGAGAATTGCCAGTTGGTCACATTTGTTACACAATTATTTAGAAAATTTGTGCAATAACTATATTAAATACAAAGTAAATTTGGAAAAAGTTTGGAGAATATGTACATGTAATGGTTGTCTGTCTGTGTTCGTCTCTGTGTCAGCCCTGAGACAAGCTGGCCACTGTCCAGGGTGTACTCCGCCTAAAGCCCAAAGTTACTGGGATAGGCTCCAGTCACCCGCGACCCCTTACGTGAATAAGCGTAAGAATATATATATATATATATAAAATTTGTGATCAACAGCTATGCCCTGCCAGTCATCAAACACACTGCAAGAATAATAAGCTGGCCCAAGGAAGAGATTCAGACCACAGATGTGAAACACTAAAGCTCCTGATCATGCATGGAGGGTTCCACCCCAAATCCAGCACCCTGAGACTGTACAATAATTGCAAGGAAGGAGGCAGAGGACTGGTGATTGTCAGAACCACTATCCAGTATGAAACATCCTCTCCTTCTGTTTAAGGAATATACTGGTCAGTTTGTTTGCACCTTATAATAGAGAAGCCTGCCAGTCAGTTGACCTCATAGCAAAACATTTAAGAAATTAAATTATTGTAAATATCTCATCTCATCTCAACCTTGTGGACCCTGTCTCTTGTCATGTCACACCCTTACCCTGATTAAAATAAAGCTGTATGACATTTGTAAACCACTGCCTTGTTTTTACTTGCATTTTACACATTTCCCCATCTTTATTGGAATTAAGTTTGTATATGGATGCTGTGGTCCTTTGCCCTCTCTTTAAAAAGGCCTCATAACATTATTGCTGCATTGGTAGTGTTTAGTATTCCTGTTGTTTGTTAACTTATTTCAACCAAGAGATCCAACAACATGCAACAAAGATTTCTGTAACTTCATAACAACCTCAATCTTTTACTTTTTCTAAACCAATACATTTATCCAAAAAACAGAAAAAGTCTGGTACTGACAATTTATTAGGGACTAAGTTTGACCTAATCTGTACAACTCAGACTAACATAGGGGACTACTAGTAGAAAAAACATGGATTGACCAATAACAATGGGCTCCTCCTCCAAAGTGTGGTTATGTATAAGTTATTATAGGTTACTGGAAATGTTACTATTTTTCCTTTAGCTAAACTCTCAGGAGAACAGACATTTCCCCACTGCACTTCATTATTAGTTAAATTAGTACAACTGTCCAGTGACCTGTTTTGTCTCATTCTTAAAGTCTGGTCCATCCCTTGACCCTTGCTTGGCTAAGCTGCTTTTGTATAATCAGTGGAAATAAGTTAAAGTTAATTGCCATGTCACAATGTCACAGACACCAGAGTGTACCAAAGGCCACGAGTGGGGGCAGTGAGGCAGGTGTAAGCCGATTACTTGGTCCAGTCTGTGTGTTTAGTTTTAAATAGTTTTATATCAGAGTTGGGGTCACTGTACCTGCCACTTGCAAAAAATGATCTATGATCTATTTGGTTACTAGAGCCCCTAATGATGCCAACAGACCTAAATTCCAGAAACAGGACATTGTTTTTTGTTATTTATCTGAAAAAAAATTAAAACTAAAAAACTTTCAAATCACATAAGCCAATATTTTAGTCACAATAGAACATAAATAGCATATAATCTAATCTAATAATAATAATATAATATATATATATATATATATATATATATATATATATATATATATATATATATATATATATATATATATATAGCTTTTTTCTTGTTTTTTTTTGGGGGGGGAGTAAAGGGAAGACAGAGAAGAGAAACATTGTAGTGACAGGAAATAGGAGACAGACAAGGAAATGACTTGGAGTGAACTGGCCCAGGTCACTCTGGTACATAGTATGTATAATCCATTAGTTTAGCCATGAGGCACTCCATTCATTGGTTTTTGAGCTGTCTTGCTGACAGTCTGGGAATGTCAGCACCGCTTTTGTGTAAATGTCCAACTTTAACCTAGCTAACATTTAGCTTCACATGTACAAAGCTTTGTGTACTTCCTTGCGGCAGTAAGGATTTCCTTGTTGTGCTTTGTTTTATAACCTATAAGTGTTCCATTTAAAATGTTTTTGTTTGCAAATTGAATGAAAGAATAAAATCTGACAAAAAAAAATTTCTCAGTGACATTGCAAAAGACTGATCATATATTATTATAAGCATAATATATATGTAGTGGCAGTTGTTTATAATTATTACTGTACATTACTGTACATATGACTGGATAATCCCCCGGACTGTGGTCCTGAGAGGGCAGCCTTATAATATAGGCCTCTCCAGTAATCAGCAGTACTCAGAGACAAATACAGGTGCATTACTCACTGTTACTGAGGAAAATACACATCTCTCTGTCCTCTGCTGAGAAACACTATGAAGTTAGTTTAGATTAGTTTCTGTTTGAGTTTAGCCCAGAGTTGGCTCTTCTTATCAATGCAGACAGAGCAGTTGAGAGGGATGCGGCAGGCGAGAAAGATGAAAAGTGACAGTTAGCGTGGTAACGCAAAACAAGGTAGGCTATTTTCTAAAAACACAAATTTCACTCAACGTGGACTGAAGTGTATGCAGGGCAATTTGAGAAGGAGGAGCCAAATAAAGCCCCTTATCATTAATAAACAAAAAAATCAAACAGATCCAAGCCGATCATTTTAAAATGCCTTGATCGGCCCCTGATGCCGATCTCATAGATCAGACCGGGACATTCTAGCCTCACTGGCCAGACAAATTCTTTTCCTATTCTATACAAAGAAATTAGTCTGGTACCCCCTCGCACAAGTTTCTGTGGTGGAACAATGACAAGTTGATGTTTTTTCCATAAAACACCAGATTACGCCATATTATGAGCAGCTCTGTACTCATTAATAAACGAGGACAAAAGCAGAAGCCGGTTGTACAAAGATTTGTGGGAAAAGTGGGTTTGTTTGAACGTGGTCATTATGTCAGAAGTCAATGGGACTTTAGTGTAGTTAAAATGGCAACAGAATGAAGAAAAAAATCCCACAGAGGACTGAACAACAATGAGGACTTCAGCAGAATTAACAGGTGATGAAGAAAAACACTAAATGCAGTTAATCAGGTCAGAGAAGTTATAAAAGTACCTTGGTAGCTAGCGCTACCTTGGTTAGTTTTCACATTCGTAAGACGCGCTGCAGATGAACAGCAGTGATAGGCCAGTTCCAAATAAACTGGAGAGAAACACTTCCTTTCAAGAGAGGAACCAAACTGTCCTGCTTCCGAAAGTAAAGTAGGAGAGGCTGGCTTGCCAAGCCAAGACACATGACAGAATAAATGAAACGCTATTCAGTTAAGTTGTGACAAGAGACATGTGTAAAGTGTTCCTACATTGTGAAGTGAAGCTGATTAAATATCATTTTGAGTGCCTTGACACAGTGTTCACAATGCTTAGGCCTAGTTACCTTATCCTGACGTTCTGACGGAGGTGGTCTTTCCACCATTGCCAAGACACTTTCAGCTGTCAGTTCATGGGATTTTTTTTGTTTTTGTTTGTTTGTTTCCTCCAGAGAAGCAGTGCAGGCTGTGTGCTAAGCTTTGTAATCACTGTCCTGTCTCTACCTCTGCATTTCTCCATCTGTGTTTTCTGTTAGTATTAGAGCTGACAGCCTCTTAGTGCAGGAAGGGTTTTGAACCTGAGGGCTCCTCTTTCTACAAAAGGCTAATCACTACTTCAAAACGGGGGCTTCCCCCAAAACAAACAGTTACTGCTGTAAAGACAACCTTGGCCCCTAACCATGTAGGTTAGTAGGGCTTTTTTACAGCAAGTCATTTATGGAGACGGATGCCAGAGATGGATAAATAGCAGGACATTAGCTGTCAGCAGCACCAGCAGGAGCCAGATCTGGACACACTTTAATAGCTGTTTGGTAGTGGAAAGGAAAAGGCTCATAAAAGCAAACTCTTATCTTCTGCAGCCCCTGTGTTTGTATGTGTGTGTGTGCACGTGTGTGTGTGCGCGTGTGTGCGTGCATGTGTGTGTGACGTGTGTGTGCCTGCGCGTGTGTGTGTGCATGTGTATGTGTGCGTGCATGTGTGAGTCACTGGCACAAACAGAGCTGGACCAGGCCAGGAATCTACTGCACTCATCAGATAATTGCAGTGGATTCTCATATCTGCATTGACCACAAGGCTGAATCAGAAAGCTGCACTACCACAGGCATCTAGACGGCTTTATGGCACATGTTATCATGCAAGATTTGTCAACACTGTAAATATGTCTTCCGCTGAGAGCATAATATAATGTTATGATATTTCTGACAGCATAATCAGTCGGTCCAACAAGGCTTTACATAGTGACAGCTCTGAGGGTCTTTCTCTGCCTGAGGAGCTCCGTGTTGGCACTCCACGCTCTCACACCTTTAATGACTTCCTAAATGTCACAGAATGTCAGGTGGAGGTGTAAAAGCAGGGGACCTCCTTCAGCGCACAAGGGATCCTCAGTAGTTTTTAGTGTGCTACAGCGCTGCCGGACAGGACATGTGCACTCAGGTGTGGCCCACATTTCTCCAGACCGCACAGTGACATGATTTAATGCTTCTGAGCCAAGTGAGAGGAGTCTTTTGTCAAACCAGGAACAGTTTGAGCTCAGCATGACTTTACACATTTATTTCGTGTGCAGATACCTTAAAAAAATGTTGTTTTAATATCCTTAAGATTTCATAAAGCTTATGTGGGGCAACCAACTTCTACACAATCATCACAATATATTTAAATATGAAAAACCATGGCAGACAGACTGTATCCCCCTTCAAACTGACTACTGCTGGGTTGAAATAAGCATCACCTCTGCTTCATTTCCATTGAACTAACCAGGCAGCTCATCTCCATTAGTGTTAGCCTAACCAATGTCGCTTTGGATCTCTTAAAGCTGTGATCTCACTAGTAGCCAGTCAGCCATGTACCATCTACTGTATGTGTGTGAGGCAGCTAGATGCTTGTGTGCTTCTGTGAGCGCTCTGTTCTCGGAGTCCTACAGCTTTGAGAGATCTGAGTGGAAAGCCATGATGGGGCTCGGTTAAGCTCAACAGCATGAGCCTGTATCAATTACGCTGCAACAGCGATATGGACACAGCGTGCGGCCTTCAAAGACAAAGACTTATGACCGCCCAGTATTTCCTATGTTCTTCTGACCATTGTCAGCTCCATCCTTCAGACAACACACATTTACTCACCTTGAAGTTATTTAAATGTCTAAATAATTTGACAGGCAGGCAGGGAATCTCCAATACTGTATTTTGCACAAATTTACTAGTAGAAGAGTGTAGAAGAGAGTAGAAGAGCGCTTAAACTTGATTTCAATGATGTACAATCTGTCTGGTGACCCCCTCACCTCTTAACGGCAGACCCACTCAGTCCCCCGGCTCTCTTTGAACATCATATGGATCTAGCTCCTGGACTGGGACTAGTGCAATAGACATATAGATGAGCTATAATCCATGTAGGTCTACTTCTACTCCCAACCTTTTCTCCAGCACCTCTGTACCCTTCAATAGCACTCCAAAGGCAAACCAATCTCTTTGAGGAATTAACCTTTTTGTACAAACTCCATGGGCAGGACTGTATGCATAATATGTGTGGTATTTTTCTACACTCACTCTTCTGGTTATGGAAACGAGCGCCATATCTGCCAGTCAGTTTTGCATTGTACTTGTGTGTGTGCATGTGTACAGTCTGGTAATGAATGAAGGTAAATGGCAGGGTATGAAGCACTTCCTATCGTAATTTCACACTTGTCAGCTTTTCTGAGGAAAATTCACCTTTACACAAGGATAGCAGAAAGCGCCGCTCTGTGGAAAACACAGCACAGGAAGACTTTGTGGGGTGGGGGAAAAACACCATGCAACAATATTTCGTTTAGAGACATTAGCAATGCTGCATTTAATTAGTGAAGGGTAAAGAAGACAATTTAATGGCTTTATATTATAACGAATAAGTAGGGATGTATTGGTATTGGGGTTACAGCAATATAATAATAGCAAAAGTCTCTCAATATCATTGTGGACTGGTGCGATATCAAACAGTAGGCTCCCCAACCCAAAATACTTAGTTTTGTTGCAGTGGCATAGTAAAAAGCAGAAAAAAATACATAGACAATGATCCTTGGCTCCTTTTCAGGGGAGCCAAGATGGTGGGGACCAGTGTTTTTAGTAGTGATAGCTAGATAAATCAGCAAATATCTAGACTTACAGGTGTTCTATGTTGCAAAGAATTCAAAAGGTTAGTAAACAATTACTACTACTATTAATAAACTATGGCCACATTATACATACACTCATCCGCCGCAGCGCAGTGCTCGTTCATTTCCTCTCCCGGTCTCAGTTAGTGCTCAGAGGAGCAGACTACGGGCTAAAAAAGCAAACAGTGAACCGTTTTGGCCTTCATATAAATGTTTCAGTTTTTATATGCACCAAATGAATGAATAAATCTATGCTTTGACAGAATTCACTATAACCTGAGATGAACTACTTATCCATAATAGTGGCTGTGAATTATTAAGTCAAGTCCACACTGAGAAAGGTAGGATGTTGGGATGAAAGGCTTGTACTAACCCCAGCTGCCCTAGGGCATCTGAGATGTTCTTCAACTGTTATTCTGCAAAAGTAATGAGGTTCTGTAGAGACATGAAAACACCTGTTTCACCTTTAACTTTATACAACTTATTTTGAATACTATGTTGTCTCATCTCGTGCAGCCAGATGCAGTCATCCTATTTCATTTTCTGAACTGACAGGTCATGCAATGCAAAAATATTCAAATTTACATTTAGATTCTGGATTTTATGTTTGTTTTTTTTTTGTTTTTTTTTCTGTTTTAAAAATATTTTTACTTGCAGAATTGTGGGTTCAAGTCCAAACTCTGACGATTCCCATCTCCCCCTCAATTAATTCCTGACAATTCTCTACTGCCTATCTAATAAAGCCATGAAAGGACAAAAAATATTTTCACAAAAATATGTAAAACATTTAAAACAAAATAAGTAACACTGAGAAATGTGTAGTAAATTTTATTTGTTACTTTCCAAAAATGTTAGCAATTTTCTGAGATGTTGAAGAGAGTGGCACTATCAGTGTGTGTGTGCTGGAGGGGCAGAGTGGGTAGAGGGAGGACATGAGAGCCTTCTCAAGGGACCCTAAACAAACTGACTAAAGTGGTCCTGTTTTCTGATCAGGCACCAAGAGAAGAACACTTAGCACTGCTGGAGACACTCTAAACAGCCACTGAGGAATTAGCCTGTTTCTGCGAAACTTCACAGCTTCTGCATTGGGCTGTGTCCCCGCTCAAGCCGTACAGAAAATAGAACAAGCAATAAACAGCAACAAACAAGGCAAATATGCACACGCATGCACTTGTCTGCCCCCATACACACGCAGGTGTATGTATGCCAATATGCACAAAGCTCATGATAGCTGTCTGCAGATAAACACGTAAACACAAGTCGCCATATGTGTCGCTCTCTCCGAGGAGAAGCAGCAGATAATGAATGGGCCCCTCGCATACTCCTGCAAAGTGTCACAAGTGACTGCAGACAAGGAAAAATATGTTTTCACAGAGGAAAAGCAATGACCTTATTCCTTCTCTTCTCATGCCGTACTGTATCCTTTTGTTTGCAGGTTCGGCCAAAGATGCAATGAAATTTAGGCCCCATGATGTCAACACAAACACAGGATAGAAAGTTCATGTTTAATTAGGTGTCCCCCCTTTTCTAAAGTTCATTTCAATTAGTCCCACCTCGGCCCCACTTCCAGGTCCCAGTGATTTGTCAATGCCTCAACTTTCTATGTAGCACAGTGTGGTCACAATGCAGCATGTAAATGTGTGTGTATTAGATTTTTTTTTTGCATGCGTGTTTATGTTGTGTTTGTGTGACCCCAACAAAGAGGGACTCCTGTGCCCTTGACATTTCCTTCTTGTTCTTATGATGAATTGCACGGCTTATTTACTGCTTCATAGGAGAGATTCTCACATTTCTCTTCTTTGTTCCAAAACACAATCAAAAAATGGAGAGTTTTTTTTTTTTTTTATAACTACATTGTAACTTTTTGAGTTTGGCAGCTACAGAGAAAAGTTGCTTTTTACCTACTATTTCATATGGAACTGTGTACAAAGTATCCCAGATATGTACAGACCATAAGCATCTACTGTATAAGAGACATGCTTCTATGGTCTAAAGTTGACTCATTCCCAAAGGTGTACAATGTCTGCTGTGTCCATTTTGTGACACCCTCACATAGGCCGATCAATCAACTGTAATGAAAACCATCAGGTCACCTTTGAAATTTATCATTTTTTTTGTACGTAAAATGAAACGGCACGTGATGGTATGGACAGCTAAATTTAGATTACCTATATATGCAACATATCTCTACTCCTCCTACCAGCAAAATGTACAGAAAAAGCTTAATAATTTATGTAGAAACTCTTTCTCTGCTTGGTTGCCAGTATAGAAATTATATATATATATATATATATATATATATATATATATATATATATATATATATATATATATATATATATATTTTTTTTTTTTTTTTTTTTTTTTTACCTAAATGTTGGACTTATAAAGTTATGTTTCAAAGTGGCAAAAGTTTGAAATACATAGTCTTATGTATATGAGCAATGACGAAAAAACTAAGCAATCACCTGACTTATCCCTTCGCCCTGCGTGTGTCACTGCTGCTGCTGAGGTTTGAGGTACTTAGCATCTCTTGTTTGCACACAATCCGCCTGTGATTGTTGCCCGCTTCAGGCTTTCCACCCCTCCATGCGTCTTTTCAGAAAGCAGCCCTATTTGCATAGATTTTGCTAAGAACCTCTCCCTTACAAAACCATCTAAGACAGCGTTTAAGTTGTGTTACAGACGCGTGTTGGTAATGACAGATTGTGTTGAAGGCACAAGAATCATACGATTCAAGTTGTACTTTTTAAATTGGCTCTTCACATCAAGAGCAAGAGGACGTGTACAAAAGCTTTTATCAATTTGTTTTTGCACCAATAGTACCGCTTCCTATATTTATCAAGTTTTTAAGTAGTCAGGCCAAACCTGTGTAAGTGCAATCAGGGTCCGAATGAATGCTTCATTTTCTGCAGATGGCACATAAAAAGTCCTTATTCAAGCATTTGCAAAGAAATTGCCTTTTCTTATGTGTTTGTTGATTTGTTTATTTATTTATTTTGTCGTCATTTTTTCTGCTGATCACAGCTGCGTGGGGCTGGCCATGCAGAAAGCCTCAGTATGGCTCTATCTGTAAATCGGAGTCCGGGGGCCACCAGACACATAACGAGGGAGAACCACCCAGTGAAATTTAGCACATGATGGCTCCCAGTGGGCGCCATTTGGGGACCAAAGAGATTTTTCTTCCTCGATTTTCCTGCATGGTGAGCAGGTTAGAAAGCTCAGCCTTAACATTGCTGCTGACACAACCACTCAGGGACGGCTGTAACAGCTCTCTTAGCATGGCACCTGTTATTGAGCAGTCACAGAGAGAGAGCGAACGAGGAAAACGGGGTGAACAAGAAAAAAGGGGAAAGAAGGAGCTAGGTGTGGAAACAGGAAAGAGTGAAACTCAATTGTAATTTCAGGCCTGTCACAGTTGTGAGAGCCAGTAATTCTGCAGCCGTATCGGAGAGCGTACATGCTAGACTGCCTCTCCTGCCAAGACTCAGGCTGAGGATGCCCTGATCTCCCCCCTCAGTTCAAAACAAAAGCATTTAAGTACATCAGTGGAAAAAGAAATATTTAATTCATTCATTTAGATTACCACTGAGGAGAAATGCACATACAGTTTTAGAGGGGCCACCTTTGTGTAACTGTGTTTTCTTTTGCAGTTGCACTGATCACTTTCATTGTTTTAATAACATTTTTACTTATACAGCTTTACGTCATATTATAGATAAAAAACTCAATGCTCATATCTTTTCTAATTTAAAAAACAAATTGTTGAGTGTTAATCACACAAAAAGAGGGTGTATAAAATGTTAAGTGCTTGTATTATGTTTGTTGACAGTGTGTGGTAGAAACAAAAGCACAGAGGGGAAGAAAACAATCTTTTATTTGCAAAGCCAATCACAAGAGCAGCACGGCGAGGAGCTGTCCATTCAAGCAAAGCAGCGGCATTCCTCTGCAGAGCAATCAAAATGGATTAAAGCAATCGCTCTCCAGCTGCCTGCACGCAAATCAGATATGCCTGTGATGATGATAATCAATCTATAATAAAATAACACAACATAAATCTGATAGTGTTGTTCCAACAATTTTAATAACATAGATTTAAATATTGCCATGTGCACTAGAGTGATTTATTGATGAAAAAGTGCTATCAAGCTTATATACACCCGCTTCTGGTGCCTCGCCAATAATACCATTAACTGCATTGTTCAAACTCATTATGTGATGAGAAACACAATAATAATTGCAGGGCTACAAACGCACAGTTTCTCCCATTGAGCTAATCACTTTGGCCAGCATTATTAGTCTCTCTTCCTTTCCCTGCACTGCCCCTGTCCACACGTTGTCATAAATTGTAGCCCAGGCTGGTGTATAAATCCCCGAACGTGAATTAGTATTGTAATTTCTGGTATCGGTGCAGGCTTTGCCAGCTCAGTCTCTGGAGTTATTCATCTGGGGGACAGGTGCCATAAGAACAGTATGCTCAGCGGCTGGCCTGGATACAGGCATGACCCCATCCTCACCAAAAACACTTTCTGTATTCATTTAGATTTATTGGTTTGGACCAGGACTCAGTTTAGTAAGAATAAGAGAGATACAAAGGTCTTATCTTGCCTTTAAATTGAAATTTCTTTGAACAATTTAGACATGGATACATTTTATGTCACATTTAATGTTAAAAGTGTGTACTAGGTATTAAGTTATATTAGTTATATTAACTGCTTCGAGAAAAACAGGTGTGTGTAGGAGGATGTTTTTTATTACTTTATTTCATAAAAAGTATCAGTTTAAAAAAAAAAAAATGTTTTGATTTACAAATATATGCCATCATAAGGATTCTCACCTCTCTGACAGAAAAGCTGTTAAGCTGCACATATGGCCCACTGACAAACATGACAGATGAAACTCTTTGTTTGCTTTGTTTAAGAGTCTGCTCCATTCCTAACATATGCCTTTTAAATGATCAAAAAGGCCATCTGTATTTGATGTTAGGAAGAAGAAGGAGGGGGTAGTGTGTAGCGTCATCTACTGATACAGCTCCAGTCCCTCTGTCACACAGCACACTGTCTGCTGGGAAATAATATGACATCTTGTGCTCAACACATCAAGCGACGAGTAGAGGAAGAGCGGTGAGGGTAGAAGAGGGAGGACCTGATCAATTCAGCTGCCCCGTCCTCATCATGTCATCGCCTGTCAGTGCAGATTTAAGAAGAGGCCATCCAGAGCCAGATCTGATCCATGCTCCAACAATGACACCTGGCCAGAGTTCACAGGCACACATCACCCACCAGTTTAAAACATCCCAACACATCCAAGCCCACACTTTCATACATACAGCCTTACCCAGCGATGTTCCTGAATTTTGCCAGAACAGGGTCATGTGTGAATAGAGCCTGTTTCCAAGAACATTTAATCTGGCAATTTTCCAAATTAAGAACATAAGAGTAGTACAGTAGTATTACACTAAAATGCAGGAATGACCACAGTGTGAATGAAAGTAATACTGGCAAATCTAATTAACATATTGTACATACAAAAAGTGTTTGCCTGCTCTATTGTGTTGGCTTTAGAACAATTTAGAAAAAAAAATATCAAATTTTTTTTCTTTTTTTTTTTTTCTGACAGATATTGTGGTTGTGATTAGATCTGTAATATATTTTTCAAACTAATGTTCACTTCACAGTTTACATTTAAAACCTATAATGGAAATTTAACACTTGAGAGAAAACTGTAATATGCACTGCTCAACTAATACAAGGAATCATATGCTTAAACTAGGCATGGTCTAAACTACAGCTGTAGCATGATTTATACATATTAAGACAGGATATTTTGTTCTCTGCAGAGGAAATTATATCACATACATATTTGCAGCCTTTGTAATTTGCTATTTATGACAATTAAAATTGCAATTTCAATTTGATTTCGATTAATTGTGTAGACCTAGTTGACTTTGTCTGCAGACCACAGCAAATTTACTCTTAAATCAGCCTCTTTCTCTGAGTGTGTCAATCATTCCAGGCCAGTGTCTGTTAAATTCCTTCACACACCTCCCTTCTGCTTTATGGGCTCACTATTAAGCAAAGCTGAGAGAATGGTATGAAGTTACCCAACAGTACTGTGAAAAACTGGTGGCAAGTAAGATGCAGAAAAGCTGTGAATACATGTTTAGGGGTTTTCCTCAAATACTGATTTCTGAATGTTCTTTAGTCAAAACATTTCCATTTTGTGTAAAAGTGAAACTCCGAATAATGTAATTTATGCAAACATTGCATTGTTTTTTAATTATAATGTATTGTTAATTACATATCTTTTATATATACTGCACCTATAAGAGATAAAACCTAAGAAGCTGATAATTTTGCAGCGGTCTCTTACTTTTTTCCCTCCATATTACTGCCCAGCAGCCTGTGTGTTGCAGGGTCTAGTGTGAACAGAGCCGACCCGCGAACAGTCTTTAGACAAATTCCAAAGTTTTATAAGCAACTCAACAAAACCAAAAGGTATCAAATAGAGATGAAAAGGAAGGTGCATATGGGCATGATCATTAGAGAGAGGCAGTCATTAAGCATGCGTTCCCCATAAGACCATGAATCGGATGTCACAATGCTTCTTCTGCTGCTGGTCCCTGTAAACAGACAAACAGATTGACTTATCTGTCTCTTTTCTGGGCACCGTTTGCCTCGTGGTTTCCAGGGACCGTTACAGTCTCCATGGGATCTCTGGAGATCCAACTGTTCCTTATGGTGGAGACTTTTAATTAGTCTTTACTGCTCTCATACAGTATAAGTAGTTTTGAGGACTGGAGTAATACTTTTTCTTTAAGAGACCATATGCAAATTTAGAGTATTAATGTTATCCTCTAAAAACAAACACTAAAATGAATGACTTGTCCATATCTTTTTCTTTTTTAATTTTTTTAGATGTTTAGAAAAACAATGTCAACTTGAAAAAAAAAAACAAGCATTAAATAGATGGTAAAGTTCTGATTTCCATTATAAAATGATGCAAGAACGCATCAACAAATTAAAATATTATGGAAAAGTAAAATTTGTTTCAGTACATACAGTGTGAAATATTTCAAGCATTGTTATCGTGATGATTATGTAATATTATATAATAATACAGTCACCAACCAGAGTACTCAGAGAAATGGTGAGGATTGCATCAAGAAGGGCATCTGGAATAAAACCTAGGTCAAATCAATAATATGTGAATCACTGCACCCTAGATAATTTGCACTGGTGACCCCTGAAGGGAACAGCCAAAAGAAAAGAAGAAAAGGTAACATTATTACATTCTAATTTTATCAGATACTGAATTTTGGTTTTCAGTAACTGTAAACCATAATTATCACAGTTTCTGTGTGAAATGAATATATGCTATTTAAGCTATAAATTAATCTACTAAAATAGATTAATTTTGCACAATATCCGTTGATGCTTGTATATCTAAATGCAAATAGTACATTTAAATAAAAAAAACTTGCATTTGTCTAAGTGCAACATGTCATGCCGGGTTAGTGAAAAGAAAAACACTTCACAGCACATCGAGACAAATCTGTCAACATCTCAAAGCTTATGAAAATGTTGAGAAACAGAATAGCATTTGCCACACACATATGACCAAAGTGGTATCTCCTCCTTTTTCCTTCTCCGTCTGTCTGTTCGACACGACCATTACTCACCTGCCTCCGCACACATTCAATCCTCCGCAGCCCGCTCACTTGCTCTTGTCTTTTGATTTGAGCGAGAGGGCCAATCGTTACGTGAATGATGGTGCCCATCAGTGTAGTGCGCGTGTTGTAAAAGTGTCAGCTGCTGACAGATTGACAGACACAGTCAGGCCTTCGATCAGCGCTGCACACACACACACACACACACACACACACGCACACACACGCACACACACACACACACACACACACACACACACTGGCCTGGGTACAAAATGGTGGAGACAAAGGAAAGACGGGATGAAAGGAAACAGGTGTAGTTACAAAATATACTGTAAGTGCAGAGGTGGAAATAATTTTGTTAAGTAATTTTTGTTCTGGGTTTGGTTCCAGGTTTGGTGAGGTAGTAGTAGAAGTAATAGTTATAGTGCATTTTGGTGGACTAGAACGATCTACTAAAAAAATTTACATTCAATACTTTTAAAAAAAACTATATACATAAGTAATCTATTATTAATATTATTCCTATTATTTTTCTTTGTGCTTCTCCCTTTCAGCATTGCCACAGCAAACCAGCTGCATCCTAATACTGTGCAGTGATTCATATACTGATTTGGCAAAAGTTTTAACCTGGATGCCCTATACATTTTTCTGGGCTTGGGACTGGCACAAAAAGTAAACTGACGTATGAGCCCCTGTAGCTGGATTATGTGTACTTTTATTTCTTTTTGGAAAAAAGAAAACCAAAAATTTGGGGTAACAGTATTTTTATTTGAGTGTTTTTTTTTGTAAACCACATAACAATGGTAAAATAATTTAAAACAATACACTAACATTTATACAGAGTGAAGTAGTACTGCGGTCTAATTTCCAGCAGCTGTTGATTGAAAAAGGAAAACTTGATTGAGTCCAGATGGTCTCAGTTAGTGGCAGAGCTGACTTCATTGGCTCCAGCCATGTGTTTTTCCTCCTGATACAGATTAAAACGCTCGTTCGTTTGTCACCGCTCACTACACATCTTCAAATGTTGCAATGAAATGTTCCTTGGCGATAATGTGCTATAATTACTCAAAACGCCTGTTCCTTATCTGCAGCAGAGGGACAACAGACTGATCAGACAGAGTAGGGCTGAATGATCATGATAAAAAAATCTAATTGTGATTTTATTTTAAACCAATATTGCGATTTGTTATGTGATTATTTTCAATCTGCATTATTCCAGTAAACACAATACAAGCCTAAATCAATTAAAGTTTCTTGTCAGAAAAAATATATATATTTTTTTAATATACAGAACTGTGAAAGAGTCTTACAGTTGTTTTTAAGAACATGCTATAAACAAAGAAAGGTGCATCAATGTACATTAAATTACAAAAAAAAAGAAATCTTTAAGTTTAAATCTTTAAAGGCAGAGTGCTTTTTTGTCACATTTAATAAAAAAAATTGTCCAAGTTGCCAATACAGTACTATGCAAATATTTTAGTGAGGTGTGAAAAAATGCTCTGAACTAAAGGTGCACCAATAAAACTATAAAAATAAAGAATTTTATTTTTTTTAGGGTTAGGGTTTTATTTGTTGATGATGATGTCAGGAAAAGGTCAATAATGGGCCAGAGACAAAATTATTAGGGTCTGAGCACAAACGTGTGAAAGGGGACGAGTCAAGGACTCGTTCATTTTGGTTTAGATCCAGGAGTGTTTTCAAGAGTTTTGTACCACTTGGATATACAGAGGATACTAACTTCACTCACTAAAGAACAAATGATAAGTTGTGAGATGTGAGACATTTGCTATTTGTGGGCATGTTGCATGTGATTTATTATGAGTAATTGTGCCAAAAATTGCTGCCGCAAGTCTAATATGTAAATGAGAGTTTAGTGTGTCTAAAAGGCTAGGATAATGCCACACAGAAGTCAGTATAAGAGTACAGCCTCATATTGGGTCTATGCTGACTGTCTTTGTAGGCTAATAATTGTATTCCACTGCATTTTACTTCCTTCAATTAACTTTTGTCCATCCTTGTTATATGTCTCACACTGAAGACTGAGGCGCTGACCAGCGTCTTGTGACTTTGAGAGAAGAGGGAAATTACTAAATCACTGTCTATCAAAGCCAATAAGTAATTTACACTGTAACAGGCATTGTATCATGAAGTACGCCACTTTTGTTTTGTATAGAAGTGATGCAGAGTTTCAAGCAGGACAGTGCAGAGGACCCCTGAATGACCCCCTTTAAAGCATTATGAGTTAGTTTCAACCCCCCGTCTGCGCACAAAAAGCAGCAGTCATTGGAAATCAAATAGTATTTGCTAAATGATTTTTGATTTTTTTTTTTTTGTTTGTAGTTTTTCTGCCTTGAATTTTACGCACACTGGTCAAAACAGCCTCATTTTACATACAGTATTTATTAATTATATTTATACACTTATGTCACTGGAGTAAAATCTGCACTGCATTCATTTGGTTTGGATTTGTGAGAGATGAAAACCTCAGGTGCGCAAGGGTTTGCTCCACTTTTAGCGTGTCTTATTGAATTAGCGCGCACTCAGACCTTTGATAAATCTGGCCCTAAGACTTTTGCACGGCACTGATACATGTGGTTGGAAGTAACATGCTGTAGTATTGTGGAGTATCTTGGTGTGATAAATGTATTTATCCTAGCGCTCTGATGGCTATTGATCGCTCCTCCGCAGTTGAACATTATGGGGCCCAGGGAAAGTAGAGTGAGGGCGGTCCTCTGTTACAGCAAACATTTCACACCTTCCAAATGGGCTGCAAGCACACATTTAGTGGAGGTGTGGAAAGGTTAACAATGGTCTCCCACTGCTGGTTTGATATGAAGTGAGTCATTTATTGGAAATAAAAGTAAAAGTATGTGAGTAGACGTAAGAGTGATGAAAGGCTGCAGTGTGACAGAGGTTGAGTCATGGAAGTTTGAAACCGAAATAGACTAAATAAAACAGGTGAAATTATTAATAGTGAGTTGACTGGAGATGTACGGACATTTGATTTCTAACCAAAAATATCATGTATAACCAGTTTTTTAAACACCCACTAACAATTACCCAGGGGCAAGTGCCAGCCTGATCTCCACATAACAAGATATGTTCTTACTCTTTTTCTTATTATTTGAAAGGCAATTTTTTCCACAAATAGCACCCGCTGAACCAGTCTATGCACAGATATCGGTTGGTATCGGTCAATACTCAAATCTCTGGTACTGGTATCAAGTCTGAACAAGCCAGTGCATCAACAAAGGTTAAGCACATAATTATACGCGTGTACAGATATATTTCAAATAAACTAATATTTTCATGGTGTAGTGTTCTTACCCGTCAATGAGGAACATGTAACAAGTTTGGGCAAAATATTAAACCATGTCACATACACATACTCACTCATGTAACCCTTTCCATTTATCAGGGCTTGTAAACAGCCTAAAAGTGGGCTTGTGACGAGTTTTGGTCCTAAGGGAATTGCACCTCAGTCTAGGGATGCATCCATTCTGATACTAGTGTCAGAAAGCGGCACGATCCAGAGCCAGCAGCTGATCAAGTAATGAGTCCAATCCAGGTTTCGATCCACTTCAGCGTATGAGCTGTGTCTCCAGCCGGCAGCAGCGCTCATCTCACAGACTTGAAGACACACAGACATGAAATAACCACACTGCCGGAAGAGGTGTGCACATATTTCAGACTTTTCACTGCGAGGTTAGGTAAACCCCAACTTAGCAAAAGACGTTCTCTCGTTCGTTACAGTGGCATGCTGCACAGAGCGCTCAGGGAGAGACTGCGCTCAGAGTGAACTGAACCAGTATGCACCGAACAAGTCTAGTCTCTGAGGTGGAGTAGCCTCACTCTCTGTTCCTCACAGATTAAAACTACGGCACGCCTTTATATCATATACTGTATTACCCCATAAATTCATAAAATAAAAGAGAACAAAAATATCCATGTCTTCAGTCTATGCACTGATATTGATAGATACTCAAAGCCCTAGTATCGGTATCGAATCTGAAAAGTTGGATAATTCCATACATGTGTAACAGATATATATCAACTAAACTAATTATTTCAGGCTGTAGTGTGTGCCAGAATCATGACTTGGTGTAATATTTCTAACTCACTCTTTGTTATTTGTAAAAATTATTGAATATGAATGGGAGCAGGCTCACATTAAGATCTTTTATTACTTTTACTGAGCAATGTCAAGCTCACAGAAAATAGTGTTTTATTTGTATGTACTGTACAGTAGCATTTATTTATGATTGTGCAATTTTTTTTAAAAGCATGTGGTTATAGATCAAATATTAAAACAACAGTTTTACAAAGTCTGCAGTGAGATATTTAATATTTACTCTTTATGAGAATACTTCCACATTATGTTTCTCAATATGTTATTTGTTTCCTCTACTTCCAGTAATACTGCATTATATTTCCAATATTTCATTGTGTATTTTTACCATCATTCACTGACCAAGGCTTCATGGGTTTTTAGATAAAAATATATAAATAAATAAACTTTGCCAACCATGCTCTTGTTCTATGGTGCCTACATTCATAATTTATGGTGCTATATTTTGCAAAAAATAAATGTATTGATGCACATATAATGTTTTATTCAAAATTCCTAATTTGTGACTTGCATGCAGCAATTTTTGCAAATAATTTATAATTTGCAAATAAATTATTCACAGTTATTTCACAAATAAATCATGCTTGTCATTTAAAAATCTGTATTTTTACTTGTGGATAGTCCAATCTGCTTTTGTGGATGCTCCATTCTTGAATTCATCACATCTACACATGTGGATCTTTTTGAGACATTGATATATCCACAAAAGAAATCCTGTTTCAATGATGACCACAAGGGGCAGTGTTTGGCAACAGGGCCTATGCTCTCACTGCTTCTTGACCTTAAGTTAGCAACAGGACAAGTACTGCAGCAAAACATGTGAAGGATCAATCTAACTTTATTATAGACAAACTGCATCTAATCTTTTTAACGTGGGTTTTAGCATTTGTGTATTTAGTATTTAGGTAAGCCACATATTTAATGCACTCAATAACCATTTAGGAGCCCCATAGCACTGAACTCTATGTTTCTCCTGTCTGTCTGCGCTCACTAGTCACCTTTGCATGGAGCAGTTATAGACCTAGTTCTGTAAACTGCTCACCTGGATTTAGTTATGCAGCCCGAAGAGCCTTCAGCTTTGTGTTGCTAACAGCCATTTGATGGACAATGATACCCTCTCTAAATCCCCCTCCCAGGCCCTCAGTACAAGCAGACCATTATCTCCTAAGCTGACAAAGGGCTTCTGGTGCTGGGTAGATAATAACAAAATCTAGGGTGGGCAGTTCACACAATTGTTCTGGGCGAAAGTGTTTTTTGTCGTTGTCCTGCAGCTAATTTCTCTGTTTACAAGTTGCTTACAGTGAAGAAATAGTTAGAAAATAGCCCCTGTTGTGCAACACTACCCCTAGTGGTCATCATTGGAACAGGATTTATTTTGTGAATAAATCTTGCTGTCTCAAAATGCGTGACGAATGTCTCAAAAAGATCCAAATGCGCAGAAGTGATGAATACACACACAATGAAGCGAGCCATAAATGCAGATTGGATTGTCCACATGCAAAACCGCATATTTATAAATGACTCATTTTATTTGTTAAAATTATTGCAAATAATATATTTGCTAATTAGTGTTTATTTGCAAAAATTGCTGCATGCAAGTCACAAATTAGGGATTTTAAATAAATCATTCTGCGTGCATCAATACATTTATTGTTACATCAATTAATTTTAGTTTTGCATCAATTAATTTTATGGAGACAAATATAGCTTCATAATAATTCATCCAGTCACTCATAACTTTATTTTCAATGCATAAGTGAGGCCAACTTATGTTTTGCTGGGCCATTTATTTGTCAAATAATTTTAAACAATGAAGCCATCAGTTCATCAAACTCATTCATCTCAAAGCATGGACAATGGATTAGTTATTGCTATGTGGTACATGGTTTTCTTCTATATAAGCTAATGAAACCAAGAGTGATGAGAATGTCACAGATGCCTGGAGTCTATCCCAGCAGCTCTGGGCCTTAAGCACGGAAGATCTAGGACAGTGGCCAGTTAGTCGCTGGCTAACCACTCTGCCACTGTGCACCAATAGATGTGGTAAAACTGTGGTTTGAAAAGGCAAGAGTGCTGCCTGAAGCCACTTCTCTGTCTGCTCACTAACTTATGTTACATTTGTGTTCTGTTGCTTCATAAATATTGTTTTACTATTTTAATTACATGTTAATCTCAATGGTAATGACTCTCTTGAGTCATCCTGCAAATTTCCTGTTTGCAAATATTTATTGGAGGTGGCATCCTGGGAGGGCTATAAAAGTGAATAAGAATTATTAAAAAGGGTGTCTCTCTGTCTTGCATATCTGCCCCATTTTAGTGAAAATTTTAACACACACAACTTCACCCAAGAACCAATCCATTACTTTTACATTTGGTTTTAAGACTGTAAGCAGAGGTGAAAGTCAATAAAGGAGGTTAATGTCTTGCCTTTCAATTGTATTCCCTTAATATCTTGTAGATGCAGAATCAAGATATGTCTTCCTTAGTGTCCTTAATGGCATTAACAAGAGTTGAATAGGCTCTAAAAATAATTAAAAAGAATACCACTTAACAATATCTTATATCAACCATATAATTAAGTCAGCCACAAATGGAAAAAAGAAAAAAAGGCAATTTAGTTAGTATCAAATGAGAAAGTGAAACATATTAAAATAGTGCAACTAATTTTAAACCTTTTCTTTTCCTCTTTTTGCTGAAATTTTTATTTTAAATACATCATACAGATGCATTTACTCTAATATCTACAACATAATTGCAGGGGAAGAGTAGAAGGCTCTGCCCTCCATTTTAGAACCAATCATTTCTCAGTAAAAATAAGTACGCGAGAATAAGCAAACCCACAAATAAAAATGTTCATCATGTATTTGAAAATAATCCTTCCAGTACATGGTGTGTGCATGGTTTGCTCCTGAGATCAAGGTTGCTGGTTTAATTGAGCTTATGCTGGATGCAGGGCTGAGAGCTGGTAGAGGCGCATCGATAAACTATGAAATGGTTCCAATATGGCTGATCGATGGGGCTTTGTGTGCAGCTCCCTTGGGCCTTTGATTTTCCTTTCATACAACAATCCAGGATCTCTGCTCTTCAAAGGCAAACTCTATATCTGCTGTTATTGTTGTTGCTTCACCCGTGTTTGAGTGATGTCATTATGGTCGATTTTATTCAGGTCCATAAAGGCTCTCCCACACTCGGATCACCCGGGAGAGGGGAGCTCCTGGTGGTCTCTGTGATGGTACAACAAACAATAAAGGTCAATCTCCCATAGAAATGGCCAAATGGGCTTGTTGCTGGTATTTTCACTGTGGTCAACAGATGGAGAGCTGGCATCAACCAAGTCCAACCTTAAGGAAGTTCAGTTTTGTATCTTGGCAGTGTTATATAACCCCCTAAGATCTATATGTGATAGTGTGTTGGCCTCTATCACTCCATCATGTGAAGATGCTGTATCAGGACACCACTGGAGTAACGTCACAGGAGCACTGCCTAACCGTCTAACCATTTCAGCTAATTGCCTCATTAATGATTCACTGGTGTTAGGCTGCTCTAGCACTTCGCTGTGGTGAGCAAATTGTTCTGATTGGTTTGCCTCTGTCAATTATTGATGAGGCAGCGAACTGAAGTGCTAACACCTGGCTTTGGAGGTCCAAATGGCCCTGGATTCCCATCACATAGACTGTTATCGCAGAGCCAGGGACCACAGTCAGAGGAAGGCTTGTGTCTCTACTGTTTAGTGGAGGGAGAGTGCCGCAGGGCAGTGTGTATGATCTCAGTTGTATAGCTCGTAGAACATAGGCCACTGTTGGAGGAAAGCCGGACAATACATGGATGAGGTTGTTGGAGGTTGTCTATGTAGTGGTGTCTGACAGTGAGACATGGTGGAAACAAAGCTAAATAAAATAAACACTAACATATAAAGTGGCTGTGCATTGTAAGAAAAGACATTTGGCTACAAACTTTGTGTCAAATGTAAATCTGTACTGTGCAAAAATTTAAGTGAGTAAGTTTATGGAAATTTGAGGGAAAGTTAGTGATAATTTTGATGTGGATCCAGATCACTGTTGAGATCCAGTGGTGTTTTAAGGGATTCGGTGCCATTTTGAGGTACAATTCAAAAATACTATGTTGACTTACTAAAAGAATAAATGTTTCTTTATTATTGACAGATATAAAGGCATTTTTCGTAAACTAGAAGATCTTCGAGTGTGAGGCCAGATCTGGGCACTATAGCTTTTCCATTGCAAGATAGGACCAGCTCCTAGGCTGAGGTCTGCGCTCTCTTACCCTCAATTCACACCAAAGCAGCAGCAGCGCGTAACAGCAGCGTCACGTGAGACGCGAGTGAATTGCTTTCTGTTTTATTCAATCTGACAATTCACACCGGGGACGTCATACGTGCATCTTACGACCGGCTCGCCACAACGCTACGCTCAAATTAGGTTGGAGTTCTATTTTTCCAGCGTCTCTGCGGCGACCGGCAGCGCTACAGCCGGAGAAACACAGGAAACAGGCACCAAGTGTCAAAATAAACTTCCGCTACACTTTCAAAATAAAGGTTTTCTAAATGTATGACTGACGTAAACATCACGCATCGCACCAAGGACTTCAGTGAATGTTGCACCATGGACAACAAGAAGTTAATTCTTGAGATGAAGAACTTTAACATACTTTAAGACACAAAAATTAGCACGATAGTAGTACTGTTGTCTGATCACCAAGTGAGCTCAATTTTGTTTTAAAAGCGTAATTGGTCACATACTATAGATAAAAGTACATTTTATTCAAACAAAAAGTTTGGTATAAATCAGTTCATAATATTTCTGCTTAACCATTTGAAGAAGCAAGAATATCCACCAATTATAGGAATGAAGTTGGTAAAACAGGAGCGGATCCACAGATGCGCCAGTCCAAACGCAGCTCTGATGCTTTCGGTGTGAAATGACGCTTTTGAAAAGACGCACATAAAACAATCTGCTGCTGCAACGCCCCTTTGACATTTTTGGTGTGGGGTTTGGGGTTAAACTAAATTGCACTGGTGTTGAGACTTGTTCTTACTGAAGTAGTAAAAAGAGTTTTGAACATTAACAAACATATCAGTTCATATGCTAATTGTAAGTTGGCATAGCTGCATTGAACAAAGCTAGCAATATTAATATTCAAACAAGCAATATTCAAATGGTTCACTTGCAGACTGTTTCATTGAAAGGTTGAAACTCAAAGCCACATAGTGTGTAAATGTACTTGTCTCTCCTTGGCCTTAATAGAAGCTGATTAAGGAGTCACCACACACTGCTACCAATGTCACTCTGAATCTGAGCCGAGTGGATTGGCATGTACAATCACAGGGTCCTCACGCCGCCTCTGTTTTCATACTGGCACACAGGCCCTGCACTCCCAAATACTCACACCATGACTCACTTAGATACAGAGATCAGCTTAAAAGATGAAGGTTAGTTAGGCCCATGTTTGCTAGGCACTGGAACAACAGTGACTCATTAAAACTTTTCTCTTTTTTTCTTTCCCCTCTTGTATCTTTACAGACAGAACAACTAAAGCAGCGATGACGTCAAAACGGTTGATCGCACCAGGCCACCTACAAAGCACAAGACTCAAATATGAAGAGGAGATGCTCAGAAATCCTTCAACTATACAGTGAAATCCTGTAAAGCCCCATCACCCTTCCTGGCCGTTACCTCCAGCTTTTTTCTAGAAAATACAGAAAACTGTTGATAAAAACATATTGGAATGACTGCTTTCTCTTCAAAGGGAAGACCACAGATGCATGCTTATGTAAATAAATCTGTTCTTATTCCTGATACAGGAACATTTGTCCTCATAAAAGTTCACAACTGTGGATAGTGTGAGAAAGTCTCCTTCGTACCTACCCAAAGGCTGTCTTACACTGTAATCATCTTATCTCTTCTGAAGAAATCTGGACTAGAAAAAACACTTCTCTCTTGTCTTCCACTTTGGTAGCCACTCTGCTTCATTTAAATAGGAACAAATGAAGACAGCAGCATGGACAATAGTCTATATTTAATACTCTGGCAGTAAAAGTCTCATTATAGTGGATATTTCAGGATACTTCTAACATTTTAGAGGTACTTGTTTTCTTATAGCTGCAGATTTACTGATATGTAAACATGTTTTCTTATGTATTTGAATAGAAATTAATACATTAACTATAGATAATGCTGGAGTCCTTATCCGGTTAGGAAAATCAAAGCCACACAGTTATCCTGGACTTTTTTTAAAATCAAGTATTCTTTGTATTTATATTACGTTTTATTTTGGAGTTTGTTTTTAAGTCTTCATTTCTTTTCCTATTTGCAATAATTGCCCCATGTGAGGCTGTAACTACCTGAGGCCCAAGTTAAATCTTGCATGGTTTGAAATATTGCCTGGATCTTGAGCCACCATGTGAGGACCCTATGAAAACTATGAAGAAAACCAAATGGACTCACTTACAATAATTTAAGCCAATGAACAGACAAGATGACACTGGTAAAGACAGAAAACCTTGGCATGGACAACTAGGCTCACCTTCAGCTGTGCACCCTCTACCTCTCAGTGTGTGTGTGCTGTGCATCGAGGATCCATGACATTAGCATGACCCCTGTGCTGTCCCCACAGTCCACTGCGGATCCCCAGAGCCTCCTGACGAGAGTGAACTCGGTGATGAATGCCACTTATGGACACACACGGCAACAGGGAACACAATCCCACAGATCAACACACGCACACAGATGCACAACCATTACACAGTTTCCCTCACATACTTCCGCTGCTGTATATATGTACACTATGTATAGTCTAAGATGCTATACTTTGCATGATGACTTCTAGAGGGATACTGATCATTATTTACAGATGAAACCAATACAAGCCCATTGGCATTTTACTTATTTTGATCTCTGGAGATATTAGGCTAAATCCACGTCTACACATAAACAGATATCATCCTTTACTTCTGTACCCTTTGTCTACACACTGACATGTCCCATCAGCTATGACAGAGTATAGGATTAATTGTGAGTTTAGCATAGCTAACAGCACAACTCATTCTTATTGAATGCCCACTAAAGTTAAAAACTTAAATCAGATTGCTCTGTTTTGATACTAGTCTGCTAGTGCCATGTTGTATTGGTGGTACAGTGTTACTGGTGTATGGACAAAAATATTTTGTAGAATCATTAAGTGAAAATATGTTTAGGAAATTATCTGTGTATGTGTGGACTAACCCAACAAGAAAAGTGGTCCATCTCATTCTGAAAACCCCTAAAAATAAAACTGTTGTGTTGGTAGGAAACTTAAAATCAACATTTTGAAGTAACACAGAACCTGGATATAGTAGAGTGTAAGTGTTGTTAGAAAAAAGAAAAAGAAAGCCAAATTGGGCCATTTCAATTATGAGGCAAGGTACAAAGTGTCACGGGGAATGTTGCCAGCAACTGTCCATTCATCCCATGTCAAAAACAGAGATTTGCACATCTTACTGAGTCCATGCACTGCCAGAAAAAAATTAAAGCAGATCAGATCAGAATGACCATGTAGAAGTCTTTGGACAAATGATTGGTAAAGAAACTTGGATTCAGCTTAAAGTTTAAAAGGTCACAGGAGTGTTCTTGCCTAATCTCTGTTCACCTTTAGAGACTCTCAGAAAGACAGCTTCCTCTGAGAGGTTTAGTCACTCTTTGACCTCAGACACATACAACATGAGGCAGCTCTGTGGGCCTGGATGACCTGACGTCCTGTCTGAGGTTAACTCTGTGTTAATGAGCACGGCCCTCAGCTCCAGCAGATGTTCATCCGTGTGCTTTAAGACCTGTTGCCCTTGTAGCCTGATGATTCTGCCTACTAGAGACAGCACATTTGTGCACATCAAAAAAATCATTACACAAAACATAGGCATTGCTTTCTAGGGTTGCCCAATATATAGCAAATTTATTGTTATTGTGATATCAGTATATGCAATATCCATGTTGTAACAATAATGCAGTGTAATAATGATTTGCCTTCCAAAAAAAAAAAATTGATCAGAAAGAATTTTTTGTCCAGAGCCATAAATCATATTGTGTTATGGTCAAATAAACAATATTAATTAAATCAACATCATAGAGTTTAGATTTAGTCTTTAGAACTTTTGATAGCCCCAGTTTTGAGTTCAGAGTTCTCTCTCTCTCATATATATATATATATATATATATATATATATATATATATATATATATATATATATATATATATATATATATATATATCCAAATATAGGCAAATACATTGGTATGACAATATTCAACCTAGTGATTGCATATGCCATGTTTTATATTCCAAAACTCAAAAACTCAACCATCTCATAAACAATGCAGAACATGTGTCAACAGTTTGTTGACATTATACTCTTAAAAGAAAGTCCTTAATTAGGACCAATTAAGATTAGAGACATAATATGAATATAAAGATGCCACACACAAAAAAAAAAAAAAAAAAAAAAAAGCACCTGAACAAGTGCAATTTTCTGACATCTCATAAAAATCAAAGCTGGAAGCTGTAGGTGATGTGTGATGAGCCAGTTTTCTTTTACATGATTTCAAGTGTTTTGCCCTTTTACTTGGGCAGCATGAAGACTTCCCTATTTTGACCCAGAGCAGATTTTGCAACAGCATATAGATGTGAACTTTATGTTGAGTGCACACAAACACACAGCAGCAGCCCGCTCTCTGTGCTCTCACCTACACATACCATGCTAATCTAAACGGCACGGCTGTATGTAAACAGATCCCCGACATAATGGGATTGTTCAGTGTGCAAACAATAAGCTGTTAGAGTAATCACAGGTCAAAGATATATTACCCAGAGGGCCACGCTGTAGGTATATTAACATGATGGATATGGGCACAGGCAGAGGGGGTAGGGATAGAATGGATATAGAGCTCTGCTAATTCAGATTTACCCCTACAGGGCCTCAGCCTGGCTTTTTTTGTCTGAAGAACCTTTAGATGGGCCCCATGTAATCTGCCTTCCTCCTCCTCCATCTCTCATCTCAACACCTCTTTCTAGACTTAGACTAGAGTTAGATCACATCTTTATATTTTGCAACAAGAACTCAAAACATCAGATTCCCTTCTGTTTAGTAATAATTTACTTCTACAAATGATCTATGGTCCTTAGTGGCAGGATAAGAATAGGATAAGTAAAATCCTGTTTTTGGATTAAACAAAGAAGGATCTAAGAGATCAGTGAGGTACAACATAGGGTCTAATTCAGGGTTAGCCATACCTTTATTTAAGATTTGATCAAAACATACACTAATACAAAAAAGAAAAAGAAAAAAAAAACATTACTGAAGTAGTGAGTGATGGGCCAAAGGTCAAAGGATTACAGTAAGACAACTGATGTTAACTGCTCTGCTTGTGACCTCTGGCTTACCCATACTTGTCTGGAAAAAGGCTCAGTGTACTTTTTTCCTTTGCCAAAGCTTGTTTGGACTAAAAAGACCATCAATACAATTTTTAATCGTACAAAAGCAAAAAACAACATGGGCCTAGATGGGCAAGCTGAGTTGTAATGGCCAAAACATTGCTTAGGCACAGCAGACGTCCTTATGTCACACAGCTAATGACAGGGATGAATTATACAGGTTTTTAAGCCCTTAGTCCCTCATCTGTTTTGGCAGCCACATAAGCCTCAGGGTGACCAGTTAGCCATCAAACCCCTTTTGTGAGATGAGATGGGCTCCCAAGAAGATTTGGTGGTGAACAGAATGAATAGGATTAACCAAAATGCCTCAATTGGAATAAATCCTCTGGGCTGACCGCTGTGTAATACTACTGATAACTGCTGTAAACCAGATCTTTAGCATCTGATTAGATAATGGGGAACACATCCGTTTATGCACGATTATCTGAGGAGAAAACAACTCAAAAATCTATGCAAGAATGTAAGACTCTAAGAACGCTGGAAGTTGTTTTTTCCAAATAGCCAGATTCCCTCTATAAAAATAAATAAATGGGAAATAATAAATCGCCACAAGCTGTGGACAGGTGGCATTTCAGGCTGCACCATTTAGCAGTGCAGTCTGGTTTGTGACAGCTTGATTTAGTCCCCAGTGCCCGAGCCAGAAGAAAGAATAAAAAAAATAAAAAAAATACCTGATTTCAATTGGTTTGAAACAAGTCATAAAGACTAACATCAAAAGAGACTCACAGGTCTTTTGATCATGCAAAACAATATACACAAATCCATTGTCAGGTGGCCAATGTAGTTAGGAAGGTAGGGGAGTTTATTTGATTTATGTGGACAGTGCCATCCAAGCCTGTGTGTCTTTGGCATAACAGTTTGTCTTTAGGGTGTAAAATGGAGATTAGAGTAGCTCAAGGGGAGATGCCTGGAGGCATGCTGTTCTTCCCAGCTGTGATTGGGGTGTAATCCCTCAGTTTTAGAGAAGTGAAAAGTTTGTGGAGTCCACAAAGTTCTGCATACATTCTTCTGGCCCCCTACAGAGCAGAGAGTGTGAGGCAGCAGGAGATAACCATATGCTATCAAAGTGTTCTTCAAAGGCCCAATCTTTAGTCCACCAAATTATACAGTATCATCACACATAACTGACTGACACAGAGAAGACAGAATCATGCACTTCTGTTCAAATGCCTTTTATAGAAGTAAAATAAATTACATTATTTATTTATTTATTTATTTATTTATTTAAGATACATTTGTTTTAAGTTTAAATGATCTCCCAAATAAGTGGGTCAGCTCATACTCCTGCAAATGGACAATTAAAATTTTATAATTCTTACCTCAATGAGGTCCTTCTATGTAACCACAGGTTAATTTGCACTGGCCCCTATTTCATTTGTACCCTCGTAAACGTCCACATTATTATGTGCTGGTACAGGGACTTTGATTATTCAAAGGTAGGCCTACGGTTGGCCCTTATTGTCAGAGGGGCCATAAGCTGGGGTAACTGCTTCTTGGGTCTTATTGCTATGGCGATCAGCCCCTTGCCACTTGGCCTTGATGACCCCAGTCAGAGATAAGCTTTATGAGAAAGCGCATTAACATGCTCATGCAGTCATGCCCTCCTTTATCAAAGGCAGTTCTGTGAAATCAAGTGTTTATGGACCCCCAGCGAGGCTGCCGCCTCTGCTGCTGATTGTCTATATTAGAAGTGGAGTGTAAATGAGCTGGAGGTGGACAGAGAACCAGTACTACAGGGACAGTGTGTCAAACCCATGTTATTCTCACTAACTGAGAACTATCTTTAATGGCTGCAACATCCCATGAGCCACTTATCACCTAAGATTACAAATCCCATCTTCACTCACAATATATCCAATATGTCTTCCACCCTTTCTACACGAAGGAACACTTCCATGATGTAAGCTTTTAAAATGTGCATATGCATAGGTTGTAATATACTACTTTGCAATAATAAGTATCTGTGTAGACTTGTCTTCTTATGTATTTCCTTTGTGTTAGATATTTTTCTTGATTTTTTTACACATGTTTTGTCACTGTAAGAGGCCATTTTCTGCAGTTCTCAACAAGACAAGGTAAAAGGGAAAAAGGTGTCAGTGGCGTGCGGCTGCTTACAGTCTGATCACTGCTGAAAGATCCTTTCAGTGTCTGCGATGATGGATGATGATAGCCCTGTGTCTTTGTACACATCAGGGAGCCCTACTGTTGTCACTGGACTGATAGAGGGAGAGGAGAGAGAGATGTGGCTGCAGCTTAATGTCCTCCTGGTGCTGTGCATGCTCTTTCCTATTTGCTTTTCCCTTCACGGCACGGTTAACATCGTAAATTAACCTTTTTGAGCCCCCTGCGCTAAGACACCATTGTGCAATACAGACAGAGAAAAACACATCTGTGTTATGCCATGTAGTAGCACTAGTCTGGGATGTAGCATATTACTGATTGAGCTGTTCCATGTAAATGATAGGGTTTCAAGCAACCAACTTTGTTCTGTCAAACGATCATTCTACGTACTTTATGTGCATGTCATGTTTACTCTACATGTCACTATAAGGCTGTTTCCTGGCCTCCATTTTAGATGCAAATGAAACACAAAAACACACTTGTATGTTATTCTTAGTTCAATTCTGTAAATATACTGTATGTAAATACCAAACAGCTATGCATGCTAATATACAGGCAATTTGTTCAGGTACTTTTGTAATCCAGGCTTCAGTTATGGCATGTAACAAATACAAACTCAAACATCATTGTTTTAAATTGTGACCTCTGCTAAGGTTTGTAAACAGTTTAAAAAGGGGAAAGATATGTCTTTGCTGTTAATGTTTTCTTACTGAAGTAATGCATTGGCCTGCCATTTACTACAGTGCACTGCTCATGTTTCTTGTTATCTCTTTCATGATTCATATTTAAGGGTTGAGGCAAAAATCGTAAATCACTGGTTTATGGCTGGTTTGGAAGGAGTGACTGAGTGACATTATATTTGTTATTTTCATTGCCACTGCATGCCCACATGCATAATCTAAATGAATACTTGCATAACTGCATAACTTAGTGTCTAACACAGCTGAGAAAACTATATGACTTTCCTCCTCAAATATGTAGAACCATCTATAAAAAGTTAATTTTTTGTATAAATGGTCTTAAAGATTAAAAATGAGAAACAATGAGGCTGGTCCAACATGTAATTGTGACTCATTCCAAATTAACCAAATCAGGCACAAAGTTTGTAATGTTTTATAATAGCAAGAATACCATCAATGTCATCAAGAATACTATCAATGCCAAAATTGCCTCTGCCCTATTAACTCTAAGCTGACATAAAAGATAATGAGAGACAAATTGAAGAGAAATTCTCTTTGAGTTCTAGGAGTTTATTTTTGACCATTCAATCCCAAGGCGCTCATGGTATATGAAAGTGTCTAATTTTTAACATGTGCTAAAGATATTTTAAATTTAATAAAATAATTATTGTAACAAGAAACTGTCTTCTGCATCATTTTTTCAAGTCCCATGTACAAAAGCATATGAAAACACCAGTTGATACACACATTTTAATCATATCAGTCCAGTTTTCAAAGCTGTCCCCTTTAACAATCTCTTTTCTATCCAACAGATTGAAAGTGAACAATAAAAAGGTCATATTATTATTACTACTTACCTTTCCCTCCAAAAAAAGTTTTAACTATATTCAAAGTGTGAGATAAAAAGATCCAAAGAAAAAAACATCCACCCCTGATCTGGTATGACAAGAGGTTTTGTATTAGAGTCCTCCCATGCATGCTGACAGTTCAAAGGGGTGCAAGAGGTGCCTGCATTTTTAATTATTAGTCACTTGAGATTTTCTTTAGCTTCTTGACTTTGTCCCCTCTTTCCCCTTGAGTTCTATACCTCAAACAAAGAAAGGAGCAGTGCTGTCCTTCTGTCATTTCCCCTTCCCTGTCCTGTATCGGAGATAAACAATGCATGTGACAGTCTCTCATCACTCAAGAGGCTGAATCTCGGGCCCTGACCCGATAACATCAAGTGTGTGTGTGTCACCTGTCAAGTGGCTTCTGTCACACTTCAGTGGCAGGTCAAAACAACACTGTGCATGTGCGTGTGTGGAGGAGATGGGGGGAGGGGGCTGTGGGTTTAAAGAGTGCCTGTTGGCATGCAGCGTGGGCCTCTCTCCAGGCATGAGTGGAGTAAAGAGTGGTGAACGGGAGGAGGAGGGGCTTGTGAAGGTATGCCAGGAAATGGAGAAAGAGGGAGAAGAGGGTTGGCTGTGGGGGAGGAGCTGAGTAACGACCCAAATGAGAAGGACTTGTGCAGACACTGTGAAACTATCTCATTTCGTAGGCTCTGCTAATCTCATTCTCATGTTCAAGAAGGAACCGAGGAGTGGTGATCTGGGAATGCAATTATTTTCACCTATAAAAGGCAACATATGCCAAGATCATAAAAGATCTTATTGGATGGTAATTTATTAAAGCAAGTCATAGAGGTGGAGCGAGGCAGGGCACATGCTTTAATACAGAGGTGTCCAACCACTTCTCATTAGAGACCAGTGTGTACCACATCCAACATCTCAGGTGTGTCCAAAGGAACAGCTGTTCTCTCTTTATAATATTCAATACTAATATAAACATTTCAGTAGACAATAGGATAATCAAATGCAAAGTTTTTTTTTTTGTTTGTTTGTTTTTTTTTTTTTTTTTTTGTGTGCAAAAAATCAGGCATAGCTTTTTGAAGCCTAGCTTCAACTGACTCCCTTTTGAAAACATCATTATTGTGCTTCTGCATATAATTTCAGTCTCATTTGCTATAATTAATTTTTTAGACATTCATTTGTAATATCATTGCATTGTTATACAGTATTATCACACATTGTAGTTATGAAATGTAGTGGAAATGCATATTGCAAATACCAGAGCTTTATGTGTCATAAGCCTCAGACACTAAATTAAGGTCAAGAAAAACAAATTATTAGGTGTAAGAGTTTTAAACAGCATGTAAACACAGGAATGCAACTGAGGGGGCAGTCATTACAATTTCTCTTAATTGGAAAGCAGCACCTGGACAATGCAATTCATTGTGAGACTACTGCTGCATGGCTACAGCGTACTCCGATTAAACTAGGAGAGGCATTCACCAACACTTAGCAGTAAAAAGAAAGAACAACATTAGTCCAGTGTTTAGAGACATACTCACATAGTGAAGACATATTAGTCCCTTTGCTACAGGCTAGCTTGTGTTTTTTTGTTTTGGTCCATAATGTTTAAAAGTAAAATCTTGACTGCTGTAGATTAGATACATTTATGAGTAAGGCACATGTATTAAGTTTCATCAGTTTCATTTTGGAAAGTGTTATCTATAAATGTGTAACTATGGTGAAGTAAACTATGATTACCGTAGAAATTAGCCACATTTATTAGCATTAGTCAAAACGAACTTTTAGCACTTAAACCTCCAGACCAGTTGAATGCCTCACAGCATGGTGCTCTCAGTAACTAGGCTCTCTGCTCTGCATGTAGATTGAGACGAGAGTGGTCTCGAAGCAGCAAGTAATGTTCCAATTAATGTTTGAGAGAGTGTTTGTTCCAGAGCTAGACCTTATATACGCAGACTACGCAAGTTGTGTAGAGCCCTGCAGCTGTGGTAGGGCCCTGCCTCCTCCTCTCAGTCAAATTTGGTGGTCACACTTCTGTCTGTCTGTCACTGTGTAGTTACAGCAAACCAGCATCTGTGAAAAACTAAGGAGCCTAATTAAGAAAAATACCTTTGATTCAATAAAACAGTCAGTTAAAATGAATTTATATAAAATTTGCTTTATCTTATACACATTGTTTTATTCCTATCTGTGCAGTTTGTAAATTTAGATAAGTCAATGTATAGCATATTAAATTTCTATTTTTTAATATTGTTTCATGCGTGTTTATTATGATAATTATATGTTACTTTTATTTTATTTTTGCTCAAAGGACCAAAGCAAATTCCTGGTGATGTGAACCTCTGGTAGTAAATACTTTTCTGATTCTGATTTAATAAACTGAAGACTACACTGATGTAATCAATAAAATGTTAAATAAATAAACTAAATAAAACATCTCTAAAGATTAGATCAAGCAGGACAGTTTAAGGAAAATAAATAAATTAATTAATGAAATAATTAATTTAAAAGTAATTAAATCAAAGTAATTAAATGAAAGCTGTGGCTATATCACCAACTAAGACATAGCGGATAGTAGGGCCCCGGAGCAGAATTTTGCATGCAGAAACGATAGATCCAGCTCTGGTTTGTTTACATCTTCTCAATTGTGTTGTAAAAGTCTGAATAATTAAAAATAACCAATTATTACAATTTCCACAATACAAAGTAATGTGGATTAGCGTTGGGAAACAAATTCTATTGATGAACTTATCAGCACATACTGATTATCTAATATAGGGAAGTGCAGCCAGAGAGTATTATGGCTGTGGCATATTTTTATGAGAACAATGGAAGTGTGTGCATTTCTGTTTATTTGTTGTACAGAAAAAAAAAGAGAAATATACATGCTATTGTGTGAGCTTATTGTGATGCTAAAATACACATTTAGATAAAGGATTGTAAATCACTCTTCATTCACACAAGAGGCAAGGTTTTTTGTATGTTACAAAGATAAATCCCATCACAAATGAGACTGGGGAAAACAAAAGGAGTGCAGAGACAACAGGCACTTTTCAGCAAGGGGGTTTTGTGTTTACCTATTGTGTAATGTCTGGCAATGTACGGGGATGTTTGTTGTGGTCTTACACCCACAGCCACATTCTGACAAGAAGTCACACTGAAACCCATTTGTCTGCAGACTCAAATAAATTGTATTTTCTTATTCAAATGCAAAAATAACCATGTGACATAATTCTGTAGTTATAATACAGACCTATATTATTAACGATATTTTAATTAATATATCTATACATATCTATACATATATACATACACACACACATATACATCTATACATACATTAGATACATATACACACACACACACATATATATATATATATATATATATATATATATATATATATATATATATATATATATATATATATATATACACTGTAAAGTAAACATCTAAATAAACATCAGAGTTGGATTTTAAACTTTAAAGTTTACAGTTGTTGTAGTGTAAAAGTTTATTTTGACACTTGGTTCTTGTTTCCCGTGTTTGGATGACTGGAGCGCTGTGGATCATTGTGGAGACGGACGAAAAATAGAACTTCAACCTCTCTTGTGCAAAGTGTCATGGAGAGTTGTTTGTGTGGTGCTTGTAAATTGTCAGACTGATTAAATATATCATACACGGCAATACTGTAAGTTGGACGTCAATGTGTATTGGCACTATAATAATAAACATTTGATTCTGGTTACTCTCAACCCTATATTTTCCCATAACCTCTGTTCTGTTTGATGGTGTATTGATGTAAGCTTGGTCAAGGTTGCAGAGGCCATCTGGTCATTCTGAACCTGTCTGCAAACTGTCCAGAGACCATGCACACTCTAATCCGCTTGTCTGCATTGAAATCAACTCCCTATTGATCATGGACTAATAATATAATCATACTTATATTAATAACAGATTCCATTGATTTTCTTAGATACTCATTTGTTATAATGGCAGTCTTGTTTGCATGGTGAGGTAAACATACATTAAGTCTCGTGTTTATGCAAATTTGGACTCAATGAAGGAGGTGATTTGAAGTCCGCTGATAAGCTTCATTAGTCACAGGCATGTACACTTGGACATATAGATGCAGACACATGCACATGTCATATAGAGTCCATACAGTTAGTCTTATTATATGCAAGTAACCTTATTAATTAAAATTATATTTAAATCCCCCTGGCGTGTGATCTGCACCAATGACATGTAAGTCATTTATGTCAGGGGGTATCTGAAGTGCACTTGTACTTGTTCCTTCATAAAATAAATTCTTTATTTTAGACGACCTTGTATGCCCCCCATCCACTGAGCCTGCTCATCCACAGCATTGACCTTAACTGTAGCTGTAATTGTGAGACTAGAAAGGTATGCTTTGTTAGCCTTGTGTAAATTCTCTTAATAACCTCACAGATTGCACTGTTGGCATCCGAATGGCTCCAGAATGGTACAATGAAGATTTAATGTGTTTTAAATGTGTGCTAAGAGAATAGGTTTGTGGTGTAAGAGGAAAATGACTAAATGTATCTACAGATATTATCAAGTTCAGAGATCAGGCAGCAATGATCAGGAGGTTAATACTGTAATCTGCATATGCGTGACTGTCTGGTGCATCGTAGATTTTAGTTTTTTCCATAGAGTAAAACAGTGATGACAAAAACAACTGACTTTTTAAGCCAGTCTCCAAATTATGATTCAAGGACAAAACTCATAAATAAATAAAATAAATATTCCTCTCAGCAAGGAGATTATGGGTTCACTCCCTGGGCCGATACATGATCTCTGAGCCTGCATGTCCTTACTGTGCCAATGTGGTAGATAAACTGATGACCAGGAAATAACTGAACTGAGTTATGACTGAACTGATGACTGAGTGAATAGTTGTTTGTCAGTGTATGTCTATGTCGGCACTGCAGCTAACTGGCCACTGTCCATGATGTACCTGAGACCCAGAGCTGATGGGATAGGCTCCAACCAACCAAAAACGAATCAGTTGAAGGAGCTGGATCAATGAAAGATGAATCAAAATATCATGTAATTTGCTGGGAGCCCAAGCTAATCTGACAATACAAATCATTGTTTGTATACATGCTACTCTTCATATCCAATTTCACAGCAAAGACATAAAAGTATAATCAGTAGAGATTAACTGGTTACATGCAGCCAAATAAACATGAGCTGTCAGCAGCCTGACAGCTCAGGAAAAAATACAATATGGACCTAAACTACAAATATTGGAGATTTGTGACCCGTATGAGGCTGTTGCTGCTGTGTTTGAGTCATTAGCACTTTGGAGACCCACTCCGCTGCCGTGAATAGAAGCAAAGTTTTCATCTCGAAGCAAAGTTTTTCATCATAAAAGGTGAGTACGACTTACAGACAGACACAAACAGCAGTTACCTAGCTATCTCAAGGCAATGTAATTTAACCACAGTATGTTTGCTGCAGATACAGTACATGTGTATTTAAACAGCTAACCATTGCCATTGTTCACCCTAGTCGGGGAGAGACACTCAATCCAAAGCACTAATCCACATTCAACTAATTTCTGAGTCAGTTTTCTTTGATGAGTTTTGGTAGAAACACAGATTTAATGTGAATAAACAGCGGCTTCAGCTGACAGTTAGTGGAGTAACGCTAACTAATGCGCTTGCCCTCCAAGGGATCACTGCCCTCCAGGTGTGACATCAGTGTTAAAACTATAAATATGAGCAAGCCATAAATTCAGTCTGTGAGTTCTCAGAATTGTATTTAAATGTATTTAAAAAAAATGTTGGTAGGTTTTTGTAAGTTATGTGGGAGTTTTGTTTTACATAAACTCGCCTGCCTTCCCGTCAATCAATCAAGATAAGGAACAAAGAGGACCTGTTAGTTCTTTATCGAGGAGATCACAGTGAGTGTCATTTATACCGTAACCAGACATCCCCATTTAACTGGGACAGTCACAGTTTTAAATATGGTCACCCTAGCCATGTATGAACTGAAATCTAGCATCAGATTGGTGCACTATGAGACACATAGGTATATAGTTTTTTAAAGCAGTGTTTTTACAGAACCAAAGTTTCTAATTTTAATTATTTTACTATGATCATTATGGTACATCAATATGTTATACCATTTCATGCAATTCAGTATAATAGGTAATTAGCCTTTAAAAAAGATAAACATCAAAAATATATTCAGCCTCTCTGTGATCCACTTCTGGCACCCGACAGTTTATTTGTAAGGTATCTAAACCTTTACTGTGTGTATTTCCACCTACTTCTTTGTAAAAAGTTAGCAACACAAAACTGATGTGATGTTTGGCACTGATTTTTTAACAAAGTCATGGAAATGTTATAAAAAGCTTTGTTAACCCCACTTCCTAAGTCAAGAGGAAGTGTAAGTGAAGTGTCGAATACAAATTTTAGTCTGCACTTACCAAACACAAGGACTGTATTTTGCTGTTGGATAAATTGAAATTACATAAAGGAATCTGAAAGAAAATATATAAGTAAGCAAATTTCATTTACCTGTCTTTCACGGCTCAGAGAAAGATTCACAGTGAAAGATCCAGGGCTCTCTGGTGACCTTCACCTGCTGCAGGAGCAAATTACATTACAGAATGACATGCCATTCATCTGTAGCTGTACAAGGGGGATCATTTAGCTAATTTAATGATTAATAAGTTTAACACCTCTTAATAATTTCATTTGGCCCTGTGATTGAAATGGCGGTGAGGCGGGCTGAGCGCAGTGGGAGGCAGATGAGGATGTCTGGGACTTAGATGGTCTGTCTGGGAGCGAGCAAGCTACAAAGAGCCACAGTGAGAGAGAGAGAGAGAGAGAGAGGGGGAAAGGCATTAGAAAGAGAATCTCCCCGAGGACTACAGATCAGTCTATTACCACCATGACCTTTTTCCTCCACTGGATATGCCATTAGAGAGGAAATCTGAAAGTAAAGCCTTGATTAACACAGTTATCCAACATGTTGAAAGAAAAATGGAAAAGGAAAAATATGTTCCTTCATTAGGAAAATGTTCTGCATTATTAATGTTAGAGAAGCCAGGCTAAGTGGACCTTAGAGCATTACTGATTCTTGGTTTAACCAGAGTCGATAATGTAGAGACTCAAACTCTTTGCTGCATGATCCTGGAACAGGGATGACAAGAAATATATTACTACTATTTCTATTAATAAAATGTTAAATAGCTTGCAATATTTAATCTTATAAAATATCAGGTATTTGATATTTGATGATGGCCTTACTGAATAATAAGAGTGATAATAGTCTGGACATCCTCATTGTGGCCTGAATAAATTCTAAAGCCAACCCATAGTCTTAACAGTGCACAATAGAGCTGTTTATTGGCAAAAACCTGGCAATAAGATACATATCACCCTATAAGTTTCATAATAAAATACTGATATGTCAGCATACTGTTATGAAGACAATATATTGCAATGTCCCCTTACACGCTGTTAGGTGAGCAGATCAGTTAGTGTTAGTCGCGCTCCAAACTAAATGTAAACTTTGTAGTGAATACGCTTTTTTGTTGCTGCTCTAAAACTCTTGAACCAGCTGCAAGAAATACAGGCTGAGTCTATTCCTATTTTTAAATCACTTCTCAAAACGTACCTTTTCTCGTTGGCTTATAACACAGTGTGAGAAGTCGGCAGTTTTATCTTATTGTTCCTTTTATTCGTGTGCCTTGTGCTTTTAATTTGTTATTTATTCATTTATATTATGTCTAGTGATTTTATTGTTATTGCTGTATTGTTTGTGTTGTTCTCTTTATTGTTTATAAAGCACATTGGCCATCTGCACAGTTCTTTTAATGTGCTTTATAAATAACATTGGTATGGTACTGTATAATCAGAACAGTAAGTATTGAAAATGTGCAATGCAGCATTGCACTGATACAGTACAGATGTATAAAACATTACAATATTTGCAAAAAATCTACATTTTCTTACACCCTAATTATCCAATATATGGCAAAATCTATGACTGTCTTTGGACCAGTTTTGTTTCATGGCCAAAGAGTTTCATGATTACAAATCAGCATTGTCATTTTCATAATTCCACTGCTTTTGAGCACACAAAGTGCAGAATTAGGTAATAGTTTTCTCCACTGAAACTCATGGCAGTGTTACTCTGAGCCTGTTGTGGTGAGATCAGACTCAGATCTTGTACCAGTTTGATAACTCATATGAACCCGTGGGTGGCAACTTGAGCTCCCGTAACAGTTTCACATCAGAAGTCACATCTCTGTATTCTCTGTTCTCACACACTGAGCTCGACCACAATCATGAGCTTAAACCAAACAATAAGAATGATTCCAGTCCAAGGGACTCTCACTCACCAAACATGTCACAGAATAATAATAATAGCAGTAGTAATAATAGCACTTTATTGAACAATTTCCAAAGTGTAAAAACACATAAAATCCCCAGCAAAGACCCTTCAACAATCAATAAAGTCAATAAAAGACAAAATGCAATCACATACAACTACAATCAACAAATAAAAAGAGGAATAAAAGACTAATTGAAATAAAAAAATCAAAAAAGGCAATACCAAATACTATTCCAAAAAGAAATGTTTTTTTTTTATTTTATTTTTTTTTTTTTTTATGTTTCTTAAAAGTGCAGAGGCATTTGATATGCCTGAGGTCAGGGGGCAGGGAGTTCCACAGGGAGGGAGCCTGTACAGAAAATGCCAGGTCCCCTTTAGCGGTCTGCTAGGGTTGGGGATGACCAGTAAGACTGCCTCCTTGGAGTGAAGGGGTCTGGAGGGGGATCCTGCTTCCTGTTGGAAAAGCTATACTTTGCTCCTTTTTTTTCTTTTTTTTCTTTTTTTTTTAGCTCAGATCACAGAAAAAAAAAACTGTTCAATTTGCAACACAAGACAGAATTATGTACACCTGGCCATTCAATTTAGATTTGAATTAAATAGGTCTTTGCCCCTTCTCACCTTGGTGTCTTTTGATAAGCACATTTGCCGAGGTCCATGTCAAACTACTAAACAGCATTCAGATGGTCTAATGACACAATGACCTTGTCTGCCTTCTCTACATAGTCCATACCACACAAGGTCACCAAAGAATGTCCGACTCTACTTTAGTTCTGGTGAAGAAGGCTCTTAGTGCTTGTAAGAATGCTCAGAGACCTCCAGACAACCTTGAAGGCCCTGCCTCAATCTATAGAGCATGCAGGTGATGCTTATCAGGAGTATGGCAGAAAGGAGCCAGTCTAATTGTGTAAAGTCACATATTGTCACAATGGACAATAGAGTTCTATTAGGTCAATGATACACAGTTTGCTCCACGAAAAACGAAGGAAATACACTGAGGGGTGTCAAAAGCATGGCTGAACTGGATGCTGAAGTTGTATATATAATATTAGAACATATCAGGCATGTCCAAACTCTTTTCAATTAGGGACACATTTGAAAACATATATGAGCAGGAGGGCCACTCACCATATAATAAAGTCCCATTTGGCTGCCCCCTTTTCTTCATGGGTCTCCACAGTGAATCATTCACATGAGTGCTTTGGTATAGAGGGGAATTTAGATGCTCTTAAGCAATTCAATATTTATCCAGATTTGGAACTAGCATACAGTATGGCTGAAATTTATTTGGCACCACTAATTTCCAGTTTTTCTTCCTTTATGCCAGGTCCAAATGCATTAAACTACCTGTGGCAATTTGGGCCAGTTGAGAATGATGCCCACATTACAATAAAAAATGTTGAGTAGGCATCATTTGGCCCCAGCTCCATAATTTGGACACTCCTGTGGTAGATGTTTAACATTTGTAGTTAATTAATACAAATTACCAATGTGCTTTTGTTACTATTTTATTTTTCAAGTACTTGTTTCCATTTAATACATTCTTTGTAGTACATCCTCTTATATACCATTATATAGTTGGCACATGAATAGTTACCAGTTTACACCCAAATAATAACAAATTAGAATGTAGAATAATCTTTTACACTTCATAATAACTACACACTATGAACCATAAGGATTAGTAACCAGTTTTAGCATTACTTTACTTTAACATGATAAAGCACCACTGAGTCAATATATAATTCAAGAAGTATCAAGATAAAGTACATCAGGGCAAAATTTATAAACATCAGTGCTAATTCAGTATCTATAATTGTCTATTCATTAAGTTATTGTTTATGACAAATTTATAAATACTTTATTACTGAACAGTAGCTGTGAGTTGTAAAGCAGGAGCTTGACAAGCTTGTAAAGTGCAATACAATTATTATTATTATTATTATTATTATTATTGTTGTTGTTGTTATAAATAATAATGTGTCATTTTTTTATTTGTACATATGTATTATATATTGCACAAATATGTGGCTTGAAAATTTTAAAAACAACTTGTGTTTGAAACATGTGGGACACACCAAGAGGAAATGGCTCCAGTCTCTGTGATCATTTTGCTTGGATGTCAGCAAAGCACCAATGAAACTCAAACCTGTTTAAAACCTACTTAGGAAAATAAATGCAGCCCCCAGTCCAAATAAATGTCTGTTGGAAATGAGATGTCAGCCCAGGAGTTTGGCTTGGGTTATTACCTTAAGGAAGAATGGAATACATTTTGTAAATGGAGTGGGGGCTCTGGGGAGAGGTGCTTTGAGGGTGGTGCAGATCAAAGGTTGCGCACTGGCTGTTTGTTAGGGCAGACTACCAACAGCCACATATCACTGGCAGAGCTGCTTTCACAACACGCTGCACCTGGCGAACACTGAGCCCTGTGTTTGGGCTGGACAAGTCTGCAGCTGGGCTTTCAACACCTCCTCCTGCCTTTTACTAAACCGAGCAGCCAGTGTACCAAATAACAAGGACCGAAATGCACATGCACACAGTAGATAGAATAGCAGACCTCTACTGATACGTGATAATTGCTGTATAGTTGGGTAATTATTGCCTCTTTTCAACTGAGTCCCTCTCCAAGAATAGGGGTGTTAATAAGCATTTCATTTCATTAAGCAATTATTATTCTATCAGCAGCTTTTCCTCTTCTGGTTATTGGAAATGCACTCCAAATGCTAGGCCTGCCCTGGGTGTTTTTTCTTGCGTTCTCATTTCAGCTTTAATTGCCTGCTTCCACCTGTAGAAAGGGGAGTGGAGAGGTTTTCCCCTCTCACTGACGAACACAGTCGGCTTTGAGATGTCAGCCGCTCTCTTTAACGGGCCAGTGACAGTTTCTTCCTGTCACAACTCTGACTTCCTGTACAAACATAACCTCATTAAAATTGCCACCCCGGTCTATGGGCGGGCCTCCTGGTCCTCCCCTCCAATTAAGAGCAGTAAGGGCTGTCGCACTGACAACTCCCACTTTGAGTTAAGAATCGGAGTACTCCAGGGGCTAACGCCATGTGTCAAAACATAATTATGATCTCAGCCATACCTCTGTCCAGGAGAAGCAGGGGAGAGAGGGAGAGAATGAGGGCGTGCTTAGGGTCATTGTATGGAGGCAGTGGAGGGAATAATGAACTCACTTAAATAATGAGAACTGTTTGGCCACAGCCTTCCCCCACACACTTGTTTTGTCATAATAAAGTCATGTTCATCCATTGTACACCTGAACAACACAAGGGCACACTTATGACATGTGAGCACATACTACCGAGAGGGGTAAAACCGAAAGGTCAGGGGTCAAAGCCAGATATGAAGTGTGTGATGCTGTTATCTTTTTTACAGAGAGGCATGGGTCCGTGTGCAAATCAATCTACTCATTTTTTAGTTGCTGGCATGTCAGCCCCCCAGCAGATAAGAGTTAACCTCGTTTCACTGTAGAGGACAGAGATGAAGAGGCTGCACAGTAGACAGGTGGATCTAATACTAAAGCCTGGAGCACAGCACCCCAGCAAGCCCTCGCTGACCCCACAACTGGACCCTGCATGGAGCAACACATGGCCTGCTGCGTCCACTGCCACAGCTGCCAGTCAGGTCGCTCTGATAAGTGACAAATGATGTGAAGCACACACCAGAGGAGACCAATTTAACTTTATATGAACATTGTATTTATTCGATATGAAAGACAAATTGTTTAGCTGTTGGCACACAAGAGGGAATGTTCTCTGGAAGTGAATATCAATAAGCTCCTCCCAGCTTTGCCCTTGCCCTCTCTAGTGTGATGTGATGGAGGCGAGCTGCGGCTGGAGACGGGAACAGACAGGTGTTCAGATGTGTGATGTCTGACACGCTCACACAGCATGCACCGGGTCGTCATAGGGAAAAGACTGGCTTGACAGCAGCGAGTCCCTGACCATGATTACATTATCTCTGGTGCTTCTGAAGGTCAGGGGAGAGCTCCTGAGCTCCAACATACTGTCTCCATCAAAAGTAGTTTTAGCACAATAAAGTTACTGGTATAACAAAGCACAATATACAGATCACCACAGCCATGAACACCTTTACAGAACATGTACAGTCAATAACATACAAATTACTATGGTTGGAAAGACTCAATACTCATTAATATGATAGACAAGAAAAAATTTGGTATGGGGTTGTGCTCATAATCCAAGTGTTCAAACAAATGTTAAAGCGCCTGTCTCTCCCTTATGTGTCCTGGCTATTAGCACAAGCTCATCTTGGCCTGGAAGCAGGAGACAGCTTTGATTAAATATGAACTATTTCTTTCAGTAGCGTATAAATTATACAAAGCTTGGCACGATGTTGCAATTATTTACCCATTTTGATTTCTTCTTTGGAGCTCTTTTATCTCAAATATCAACAAACCAAGCAGAGCTGAACAATAAACATTAGCTGAATAGAGATGTCAGTTAGAGCGGCTACACAACCATTATGCAGTGCTCCCCCAGGGTAGAGTGACTGGAGAGGGGCAACACTGGGATAAATGGGCCCAGTGTTGGTAATGGAGAGAGGCATGGCTACGGGCCAGGGATTTGAGTTAGCAGGCCTTGTCCTGGAGAGGAACACTTCATACCCTGCCAACTGGGGCTGCCCGTGCAGGGGCTGGCATCAGGACACCCTCTTTTCTCCCATCTTCTTATCTTTGTGTGTTGCATGTTTATAGTGGAGTGATTAAGGCGAGTCCTCTGGAGCATGCTACCCAGTATTCCTCTCTTATGTGGGCCAACAAAAGAAGCGCTGCTCTGGCCCTGGCCAATGCATTTTCAGCTTGAGCTCCAGAGTAGCCATGGTAAAACTCTGTTCAAATGCCACAATGTAGCAGCCACTATAACCCTGGCTGAAAAAGCTCTTTGCTGGTGTTAAACTAACGATTTTAACCATTTGTTTTCCAAAAGGCTTTGACAGACAAATGCACACATATAGAAGCATTTCACAAACACACACTAATTGCTGTAAGTGAGTGAGTGCTTGGTGCGGGTGGACAGGTCTGGCTGAGTGGACGCTTTCACGCGTTCATGCACTGCTGCTCCAGCGGTATAATGAGGTGTGACGCATCAGGCTAAGTGGCTAATGGGGTGTGAAGTCATTAGAACACTGCCTGTATCCCTGTAGCCCTCACTGTCTCTAACACCATCCCTCCATACAACTCTGTTTCATCTGTTTTCACTAGTATTATCATTCAAATATCTACTTCTGTACAGTTCTTTTTTCTTTAACCTCTGCTGAAAACAAACAAAAAACAAAACAAAAACAAAACAAACAAAAAAACAATTGACATCTATCAGCTTTACAGTCAGAATCCTGTATTAAGACCACCAACAGGTCCATACATGATCAGTGAAATATCTATATGTGTGTAAATGGTAATGCACTCGCAAAATGCCATCTGTTATCCTGGTTCAGACTGGGCAGTAATAAACAGCTTTAAGAATAGCCAACATACTGATGACGTGCAACCTAATAGCTTTGTCCTGCTGTTAAATTTTTTCTCCCACCAGTATGTATTACTAGGCTATAGGCACAAACATCACTATGTGAACTCTGACCTCAAACCAAGGATTAAGCAAGCCATTACAATCCTAGTGTTCAAGTCAAGAACCTGATCCAAATATATCGTGAGGTGTGCATGTGTCCTTAGTTATGTGACCATTCTGCAGGGTCATGAAAAAAGAGCACAACACCTTTACAAAAAAAGTTATGCCAATTTTATATTATAATTAGCTGGACTTAAATGCCTTACAATTTTAACTGTGCAATGAATTGTAAGGTCAGCTTGTTTTGTTTTTCAAAATTTGAAGTGTGCTTGAGTGTGAAAGAGCACACCTGCTGCTGGTACCAACCCACTGCATAATTTCATTAACCTTTATACAGAACACTGCATGTACAGATTGCCCTGACAGATTATAGACACTGCTGTCCTCCCACATAGTCACTGAAAGTTACAGCTGTGTGGTGCGTGACAATGCCAAGCTCTTAATCTATCTTTCGCTCAGTTTTGTATGTGTAAAGGCACCCACACTTGCATTTACACACATTTACATTAAGTGCCTGAAATTGTTTTTGCAGTTGCATGTAAAAAATGTAAAGGTGCAAATTCCAGGCACAATTGTGATGTAATCGTCACACAAATTTGCATCCTGACGGAACAAAAATGTGGTACACATTTACTCTGCACGCCCGGTAAGAACAGTGTTTGACAAGTTACATTATAATTCACTACATATTACTAGTTGCTGTAATATATTTGTATTACAATATTACTGTCTCTAAAATGTAATGAGGTACAATATTTTGTGTGACTTTTGTCCTGCCCAACTGTAGTCCTACATTTTTATCTTAGTAAGTTTTTAAATGTATGTATTTTATAGAACTGCAGCCATTAGGCAACAAATAGGGTAAACAAACTACACTGTATTTAAACTTTCTGTGGCCCCCTTTTTGGACCATTACCCAAAATTTGAGAACCACTCCTCTGAACTACCTTACACTTGCACTTAACAGAGAACAGCTTCAAACAGCAGGTGAAACATTTAGGTGCCTCAACACTCAGGTTATGAAATGATATTACACCAAATAAATTACTGCAAATCTGTAGAAATCTATACACTGCCTCTTCAAGAATTAATGGACCTTACTGAGCAAACAACAGCTCGCATCGCTCTGTCCTCTGCTGGGACACTGTGGAGATAGTTTAGATCAGTAGTCTGTTCGGGAGGTGTGTGGCATGTGCCAAGAGAGAGAGGTCAAATGAGGAGAGGCACAGTGACATGGAACAAGGTGGTATGTTTCTCTAAAATACAACTTAAATTCACAGTGAACATACAGGGGCCTGTGAGAAGGAGCCATGCAGCACTAGAGACATGTTTACAAATGACCTACTGTGCTCCGGTGGCCAAAAGCGCCGTTGTTAAAGTCGAGAAGCCCCGGTACACTAACAGTAATTTTTTTCAAAGTGCAGACAGCACTGTTTGTAAAAAAAAATGCATTGTAGCATGCGTTACGGGGATTGTAACATGTAATACATTGCCCATGTATTTATCAGTAACGCGTTATATTACTAAGTTACAGCAAAAAAGAGTACACTACTGTAACGCTGTTCCTTTTGTAACATGTTACTCCCAACATTGATTAAGAGTAGTCATAACACTGCTTACCCAATGTGCCTTGTTGATTAAATTACTTTTAATTTGACTTTGTATCATATCAGCCATTTGATTTTAATAACATTAATTTCATTCATTCCACTCCCACAAAAACAGTATTTAAGATCATTCTAAAAAATTGCAGAGTGTATAAATAACACAACAATGAAGCTCAGAAAGGCGTATAAATGCCATGAAAAAATTAAATATTTTGTGCAGTTTATACAGCTTTCCTCACTGAATTAGCCTGCTAGATCTCTTCTCTGGTCTCCTGTGCAGTACAAACACACTTATTTAAAAAGGTTTTGAGCTTTGCCTCTGCACTTTACCCTTGCTCAGCAATTATATCAAGCACCTATTTTTCACCAGCACAGCTGTGGAATTCCTATGAGCCAGGGAAGATGGGGTACATATTTGTCTAAAATTATTCACTTATATAAGCAGAAAACTGCATTTTACAACAAAATAAACAAAAGCAATTACATTCCAGTCCAGTGCACCACCTGGGGGTGCAAAATATGTCCTTTAGCCACGCATGAAATGTTCAAAAAGACAAAAAACTATGTGTAAATCATATGGGATTGAACATGTAAGGTTCAGTAAAAAAGAATGGCCTTTTTAGCCTTAACATCCTGAATCTAAAAATTAAAGGAACATTTGACAAGGATGAGACAAAAGCACCAGAATCCAAATGTAATTTTAGCACTCACAAAGCAATGTAATGAGATCAATGCTCACATTTGACTATTAGGCTTTTAATATGAAAAGATTAGAGCTGCCCCGAAAGGATTAAATGTTCATTTGTGGACCACTGATGTGTGGCCATTACTCTTGACAGGATTAAGTAAACTCATTAAGCAGAATTTGCATCTGGAGTTAATTAGGTGTATACATTTGGAGGATTGAAAGGATCCAGAAGGTCAGAGTTTTGTTTTTACATCCTCTTGTGTCGCTTAAACAAGTGCTTTCAACCGGTTTGGGATGAGATTTCAGATTTTATTAGATTTACAACTAAATCACAAAAAGTCATAAATAGCAAGAGAAAAACTGAGGGGAAAAAAAACAATGCAATATCATTTCAGAATTTATTCTATTTCTGTGAGGGAGGAGCAGATTTTTTTAAAAGTAATGTTTTGGTTAAATCTAACTGATATATGGGATATTAAAACACAAACATTAGATTATTGTATTGATATCTGAATTATTAGATAACAAATGAGGAATACACAGTGGCAGAGTAGTTAGCCCTCCTCTTTCTCTGCAAGGAGGATGCTGGTTTGATCTTCAGGCCAGCTGACTACAATCTCTCTGAGTGGAGTCTGGATGTATTTTCTGTGTGTTCCTTCCCAGAGATGTTAAACCTAAACTTGATCCTTGTGTATGAATATGAGAGTGAATGGTTGTCTGTCAGAGTATGTCTGCCCTGCAACTAACTGGCCATTGTCAATGGTGTGCCCCACTTATGGCCCATAGTTGCTGGTATAAGTTCCAGCCACTCTCAACCCCTGAAGGGAATAAGTGAAAAAGATGAATAAATACATAACAAATCACTGAAATTGTATAACAGAAAATACAAACAGAAGAAACTCATATGCAAGGCAAGGCAAGTTTATTTGTATAGCACAATTCATACACAGAGCAATTCAATGTGCTTTACAGAAAAAAAGGCTAATTTAAAAGTACAAAACACAATTAAAACAATAAAATCTAATTATATTTTTTATTATATTAAGTATAATTAAGAATCAATTTAAAATTAAATTAAAAGAGAAGAGTGCAGATAAAACACTTTCAGTTGGCATATGCACAGATAAAAAGAACAGTTTTAAGTCTGGACTTGAACATTGTCAGAGTAGAGGCCTGCATCAATGCAGGTGATAGTTGATAACTACTAAAACAGTATTGAGATGATGAAGGTAAGATTTTGGCTTTCTGGCTCTTCTTTTTAGGAATGTGCATCAAATGACAACAATAACAATAAAATATTGCTTTTGTTCAGAGTCCAGCATGCAGTCACCTCTGACTAGTAGAAAGCAGTGATGGCAAATACTGTATCTGGTTCTAATGGTCACATTACACCAATGGCCCAATAGCTGCCATTCTGTGATGTTCATGGCAATAACAGGCTCAGAGAAATCTACCTGTCTTCCCAGTCCAACTGGAGTCCATATGTCAGAGGGAGGCTATATGGCCCACTATTTCACACCGGGGTCAATCTCTCAACCTTAATGGCTCTCTGCAGGTCATGTGACCACCAAGTGCAGTGGATACACTCGTTACAGCAGATAGAAGCAGGAAATGATTATCAGGAGGTCAATTTATGCAAGGGAGAGGCGGAACGACAGAGCGAAGGGTCAGTGCACGTCCATATCTCTAGGCATTAAAGATTGACATGCAGAATCTGAGAGGAGCCCCTGCAACCCGCTGCACTCCTCACCACACACAGGCACTTCTTGATTTAAATATCTGACAGACGATGAAAGTGCAGCCATTAAAATGTCCACCGAGCGCTTCAAGAATGAAATGGGGGAGATAAAAGAATACCCCTGGGTAATCAAGAGGGCTATGAATTAGCCCTGAGTTTTATATGGGGGTGGGTGGGTTAAAGTGTTGGTGCGTGTTTATCAGCATTTGTTATTGATTCCTTCTAAAAAAGGGAGATAACCAAGTTACACAATGATTCTCTGTTGGCATAAAAAAAAAAAATCAAAAAAAAAATCTTAATAAACAATGATTACATAACCTAAAGGAGACATACAGTGCTGTGAAAAAGTTTTAGCTAGTTTTTAAGAAATAATACATACAAAGAAAAGAAAAGTTTATCAAGGAAAATACAAAATATTAAATTATATATATATATATATATATATATATATATATATATATATATATATATATATATATATATAGAGAGAGAGAGAGAGAGAGAGAGAGAGAGATAGAAACCTTCTCACAATGGTAAAGAATCTACAAAAATGAATCATTTGTAATTTTTATGAGTGAAGTTAGTATCTTCAACCTGTATCTCAAAAGTAAAACAAAGACATATTAATTACAGCACCTTTAGTTAACAACATTTTCACACCTTACTAAAACTTTAGCACCGCATTATAAATGACTCCTAATATTTTTTCAGTACATGTAAGTGTGATTGTGCCAGTATGCATCTACCACATCCTTCTGTGAGGACTTTAAGCGAACATCCAGCTAGGAGACAACCCAAGGGCACATCCTGAACAGGAAAGATTACACTGCCTCCTCCTGGGAAACCCCATGAGTTCCACAATGCATAGCAGAAGACATACACATGACAGCACATCTGGGTTGTATGTGTCCCAAGCTTAACAGAATATGTGCATATCAACCAAAAGAAATAAACATTCAACAAAGGCCATATCATACTTATAACTGTCATTTCTATAGAATGCATACAAGGAGGTATACTAGCATCAGATAAACTACAGGGGATTTAAGCCAAAAATGATTTCATTCAGCTGCCTAGGCCTGTGCTCATTGTTTGTCTCTTTTTTGCATGGGACAGCACCAGGTATAAAACTAGAAAAGGAAAAAAATCATGTTTACCATAAGATGGCATTAAAATATGGTCGGTATAAAGAGGCAGCACGTCTATCAGCTGTGCCCAGATACTGTTGTAAAACCAATCAGTGCAGTGAGGAGTAGGTCACTGTGGGAACATTTTCATCGCTTGATTTGTGTCTGCCATAAATCTCTTTTTAAGCTTCCAAAGGCTAAGCATTTAACATTTTCTGATAGATATATCACAACTTATTAACAGTCATTGGTATAGTATCAGACACGTTTATGGAACTTGGAAAAAACTCACACTTTTATTCAGGCATATAACAGGGGCTAAATAATTACAGTCTACAAAAAATCCATTGAGAATAAGTGCAAAAAGAAAGAAAAAGGGACAAGAAGGTGAATTGGTACAGTTGTATTGTTCAATAAAATAAAAGGAAATGTTTTTGTGGGTGAGCGTGTGTATGTGTGTGGTTTGGCTTAAATGCATACTTTCACTTTGTGAAAATATGAAAAATCTGTAAAAATAAAAAAACAAATAAAATAAGATAAAATAAAAAATAGTAAGAAGAAATGCTCTAAATTTTCCCAAATTTCTTTTTAGAATTTTCAGTGATAAGTGATCAGAGCATTGCTGGTATGATGATTATTTTAACAGATATCACAGCTATGTGTTTCGTTGAATTTTAGGGGTTCATTTGTGCCAGCAGTTAAAGTGTTAAGTGGTCTCTGAGGTGGCCTGGACTGATGTAGGCTGTGGAGGATGGCTGAGGTGAAAGGGTTAGGAGAGTTGCGAGCACAGCTACAAGGGCCCCCGTCCCAGGCCAGGCTGTGAGTTGCAGCCCTGTGCTGATAAGACTGTAATAGTCCTCCTTAGAGGACCCAGGGCTCCGCTCCCCTTATTAGTCATTTATCACACCTGGCAGCCTCACTGAACCATAATTACTCTTCCCTTATCCCCCCACACTGTCATGTCCATGAGAGCGAGTGAGCAGGGCAGGGTGAGGGGCTGTGAAACACTGTTTGCAGCGTCTGGACTCGGAGAAGGACAGAGGAGTTAGCAGGTGAGAAGGAAGAAAGAGAAAGTGCAAGTGAGGAACAGTCACACAAGGGCGTGTACACTGGACACATGAATGTTGCATGCATTATGGCACATACCTGGAACATATAAAGATGGAGATAAAGCAGCCACTGAGAAGGAACCTTTTAAAAGCTCCCATTTAATACGCACTATGCATTTAAGAATAGAAGGAATGTAATCTCACAAATGCACCCAACAAACAGACTGCTCTTTGTGCTACAAATGAGAGCCAGTCTGCAGGTCTCCTGTAGCAGTTGGACAAGACATGATCTCAACTCCAGTCAACTGAACCTAAAACAACACCTACTCGTGATTGTGTGATTTTTGTCTGGTTGTTTTTGGATTCCTGACAGGCAATAGTTTCCTTTGTTAATATTTTAAGGATTATATATTCTAACAAATAAGGACATTATTTATGTGTTTAATGACTAAACTTAAAATAATGCATATTTACAAGTTAAAAAGTACTCAATAAACATAACTTTGTAGTTAGATTAAAATATAAGCATGTGTGTATGTCTCTTGGTCTGGGCCTTGAACATTCCTTTACTAAAAGTCTGTATCAATAGTCTATATGGGTCCTTATAATAGCTGTCTTCCACCTTTCAAAAACAGTTAAACTTCACACCACTGTTCTTCTGATACAAACACTGTGCCATTACTTGTCAGGACTCCTCAGCAGACTAACATTTCTTCCATGAGTGATTTTCAGGGACATTTTCTGTGCAAGAGTTTAACTAGGCTGCCACGTGCCCGGCTGTCACGAAGGTGCCTGCCTCGACACTGTAAGTAGATCCAGATGTGAACCACATGCTTCCAATCCCGAGCTGAGGTTCGCCTATTACACCCAAACCACCTAACCTCAAATAACTCAAACCAGGTCTCACACACTACCAGACCAGAAATCACACCTCACAGTAGGAAAAAAGAGATATGGGAGCTTTTTGGCATATAATGATACATGTATGCATGTATATGCATATAAAATATATAAATGTTTGTTGCAATAAAGAAAAAAAGCAAAGTTTAAAGGTGTGGCACATATACGGAGAGACTACAGCTTGTTTCGGTGATGTGTTGTTTTTCTGCCATTAGAATAAACAAGAGACACAGCTTATGTGGCCTTTTTAGTGATTTGAGATTAAATGAAATTCTACATCCCACATTTTGCTATTTGCCTAGCTATTTCTAGAGCATGTGATCAGCTATATGAGAAACATAAATGCACATTGTTTTATGGCAGAGCTCCCTTCTGGGCAACTGAAGGAACGATCACAATGATGACTAATGACTTGATCAATCTGATTAATATAGACAACCAGTTAAATTGGAGCTCTGAATGAGCCTTTTCTTGCACAGCCAGCCAAAAATGAGACAACAGTTTGTGTCTTCCTTCACAGATGGGGACCACACCAGGGCTGGAGAAGCCAAGTCCAGATGTGCAGAGAGAGGCTGCAGTGGGAGGGAGGGAGGAGAAATAGGAGTGCATGAATTTCTTGCTGTCATTAAAAAGCCAGCAGATGTGTGTGTCCCAAAGGAAAGACAGCTGGGCCTCTCTGTATAGTGTGTTGTCCTCTCACACACACAGAAGGTGAGAAAATGGAGAAGGCTCGTGGTGGTTTAGGATCCGTATTGCTGCCTTCCTCGATTTTAAAAGGCGTTTTATGGAGCGCCTTCCTTAATAGCCACTCACTTATAAAACAAAGCTGTAATGACATGCAAATGACTCACAGGAAAACACTGTAAAGAGGATGTGATGTATGGGCCTTCTGTGCTGCAGCAAACACACAAGTATCGCAACAATGCAGTGATACACAAACAACAACAGACAACAACAGTTGTACAACAACCTAAAGCAGACAGTCTCCTTTTTTCACTCTTCCCTCCATAATGAGTAATAAAATGTAAATATATCACAGGATGTTTAACACTTTAGGGATAACTTGGCAGCCAAGAACTTGTAGAAAAACCATTGTGACAAAACCTGCATTGTTCCAGAATACACATGGTACATGGTATGTAAAAATTCAGCAGATGATGACTGTACATAAATGTTGCTAGAAAGTGTAAAATGCATGAAAGCCATTGTTTAAGAAAAGAAAAACATGTATTTTTCTAATACAAACAATACATGCATTTTTTATAAATGTAAACTTTACTGGATTATTACAATTGTATAATGGTTAACAGAATCTAGTAAAGCAATCCTGGCTTTGATGCCTTTTCAATTTAGAACAATAGAATGCTTAAGCGTATACTCATCTGCCATAACATTATTAACTCCTAAAGGTAACTTGTGTCTTGTGCGTAAGGTTGGTGCCAGGTTTTGACGCTGTCATCCTACCATTCCAGGTAAGCATTTCCATATCCTGATGGCCTGGGACAATAGGCACTGAGAGCAACAAACACCACCGCTGGATCAAAGAGGCCATCAAGATATAGAAACACGCTCCCAGAACTGTAAATAGGGACGGGGGCTGTACCAGCTTACTCACACCTGGGATGTAGTTCTGAAGAAGTCATACTATAGATAGTGCTGTCATCCTACCATTCCAGGTGGGAAAACAGCGCCAAAACCTGTTTAAATCAGCTGACAAGACAGGTCACAGTAACATCATATGACACTTCTGAGGAAGACCAAAGAAAATAAGCGGGTGAAACATGTCAAGGTATGATACACAATATTGGTCTGGCTCTAGGAAATCCACGTATTAATAGTAATGGAAGTCCAAATAAAGCTTTTTGGAATATGATATAATGACTAATTAGCATGTCTCATAGCAAAATTAAGCTAACAGGCAGATTAATGAGCTGAATGCTTCATAGTAACAGTGGTTTAAGCAATGAAATTATCAGAACAGTGTTCTGGTGACAGTGTATGGTTTAAAAATACACAGGAGTATCTCCTAAAGAAGGCGGGGTGTCATGTGTCTACACCGAGAGCTAAAACAAAGTGTTTTCAGCTTGAGAAGGACAGAATTACTCAAACAAGCATGAATAAAACAAAATACAACTCAAGGTATGTTTTTGAAAAAGAAACATTATTACATGGTAAAAAGCTTAGCTGTCTCGAGTGATTATTTATGCATTTAACATCATATAAAATGCACAGCCCATTTATTGGAAGCTTAAAATATTTGTTACTGGAAATGCAAATAGTTGCCAGCATCATTCTGTATGTGCTTTCAAACTGACTGAGCATCTGCATCCTGACTCCAATTAGGAGAACAAACCACAGGGCTGCATGCCCTGTGTCAAAAGTTCATGGGTCAGCTGACAGGAAGAGGGAATAAAAGGCATGCCAGACAGTCAGCATGTACTGTACAGTAGGTTAGAGCAGTGGAGCCAGCCTTCTCCACTCAATAACCAGACAGAATCTCATGTCTGTCTCTCCTGTTCTCATCCAACATGTCCCTACCACCTCTTAGCCTGTTTCCTTTTCCCGTTTTCTCTTCCTCAGTTTTGTTCTATTTATGACTTCCTTTGAAATCTTGTCGTCTCTCACACACTTATGTGGGTCATAAATCAGCTGTTGAAAAGGACAGAGAGAGAGATGGAAAATCTGAGAAAGGCCTTCGCTGTTGTCGGAGCAACCAATTTTAATGTCCACCTGAGAGCTTTAAAAGCGAAAGCTGCTGGAAATACCGTATTAGCCAACACAGGCCGACAGAAGCTCTGATGGTGGCAAGCAGCACTTGCAAACGACAGTGTGACAAGTCATCAGTGTCAAGTGTGTTTTGTGACATTCTAGCAGACCACACCTGAGTGTATTTTAATTACTCCAGGAGGTTATCTAAATGGAATTCATTATATCTGCTCTTCCAAATATTTTCCTTTGAAAAGCTTAGGTTGTCATCTAGTGGATGCAAAGCGGTGGCCAGAGCAGTTTCACAGATGCATGCTTCTATGAGACTCAGGGGTGATTAATTTTTGAAGTGTGTTGTAAAGAGCGATGAGATCCATAAACAGCAGAGTACACAACAGTCAATCCCTAGACGGTCACCACCGCAACACAACTCACAAAGCAGTGTGGTCACATAGAACCACAGCGCAGTAATATCCAACACATCTATGCTTAAAATCAATACATATTCAACATAGCATAGTTTTGACAGTTATGAGAAGTCTTTCTACTTTATCAGCTTTCAAAAGAGTTGTTTAACATGTTCCAGTAGAGTTACAGGTTATCCTGCTTGAGTTCCTTTGAGCGTGGTCCTGTGGGTCCTTTTTGAAGCAACCCTCTTTAAACAATACCCCACTAATCTCAGGAAGAAAAATCAAGGCTTGAACGAAGGATGGCTGTTGTTTCATGAATATGGCCCTGAGAGTACAGGGCAGTCGTAGAAGAATGAAAGGAGGAGGGTTATCAGTGCTCATCTGTGAGGAAAGCCCCTCTGCTCCCAGCCTTTCCTTTCTCTCCTATCTCACTAGACTCAGTCCATCAGGCCTCATTACTCTAATGGCAGTGGCAGTGATTAAGGCTTCCTTGCTGCAGACCCTTTTGTTTGCTGGCCTGTGCTTACCCACCATAAAGAGGATTCAGGATGCCTGCACCAGCAAGGATGCGGTGCTGCCAGACCCCCTTGGACCTTGGACTTATCGGTAGGGGCAGGTTGCTATAGTTGAAAAGAAAGACAGGAACAATCCTGTAGATGTGTACACAGTCCTGTACACACGTTAATAATATCTGGAGTGTAGAAGCTGTTCTAATGTAATTCACTTTCTTATTCTTTTCAATTATAAAATATATAATGACATCATGTAGTCAAAAAAAAATGGAATTTGGAAATGTATTATTGGGTTTACAGAATCATTCATCTTCTACTTATTCCACTGGGTGTTGTGGGAGGCTGGTACCTACCCCAGGCTGGTACCTACCCCATCAACTATGGGTCTTGTGCGGGGTACACCCTGGACAGTGGTCCATGACATACACAGACAGATCGCAGAGATCACTCTGGACAGTGGGATGAAGCCCGAGTACACAGAGAGTGTGATGAGGACATGCAGGCACCACTCAGAGACTGTGCGTCAACCAGCCCAAGGATTTAACCCAAGACCCCCTTACTGAAGATAAAGCAAATATTTTGCATTTAGAAATATTGCGTGGCTACCACATGGTCTTACAAATTAACCTTGTATCCATCAGCAGCCACTGTTTATTTTATTTTTATAAATTGCATAATTACAGAAGTGCTGACCTGCTACAGTGAACAAAAAAAAAAGCATTTCTCGTTAATACGAGAACGTTTCACGTTAAAACATAAAAATATTACGTTAAAACAAGATAACTTTCTCATTTAAACGAGATAACCGTCTCGTTAAAATGTGATAACTTTCTCGTTGAAATGAGATTATTTTCTCATTATAATGTAATAACCTTCTCATTAAAACAAGATCATGTTTTCTCTTGATTGCCAGTTTGGTGGTGATACTGTTCTGTACTATACTGATACTGTACTGTTGATACTGTACATTACAGCTTCTTAAGAACATAAACAGTGCTCCATTCATCTTTCCATCTGCTCCATCCTCTAGTAGTCTGCTCTGATTGACAAAGTGTAACATTTCATGAGGCATATGGGAAAACATGATCTCATTTTAACCACTGACTATATAGAAGAAACTTCTTATAAGCCAATGAGTAAGTTAACTAATTTTAAATGGATAATTTTCTAATCGAAATTAGAAAGTTATTATGTTATGACAAGAATATTATCTCCTTTTAATATCACGTTTTGACAAGAAAAATATCTTGTTATAACATAAAACCTTTTCATATTAACAAGAAACGCAACCAATATTTGTTCTTTCACTGTGACAGTTCAGTGCTTCAGTACATTATAAATATGTACGCACCTTTAAATCTGAGTCTACTCACTGTGAATGTAGTCATGAGTGTGGTGATGTGAGAAACTCTGCCTGGTCTTCAGTTTCACTCAATCCAGTCCTCTTTCTCACTGCTTCATTCATAATGGATAGCTCTTTTGGCTGCTGTCACCACCAGTCTATCAGTGACTGCAAACAGCAGTAGATTTAGAGACCGTATTTGTGTGTTCTCTGATCAAACCAGGGCTCTAGACTAACTTTTTCACTTTTTCAGTTGATCCAAGCCAGAGGTGATTTACTTGGAAGAAAATATTCATTCTTTCATCTTGTCTCAGATGTCTGTGAAGACTCTCACTCATCCAGGGTAATTGCATCGCAACAAAAAGTAAAAAAATCAGTCATCTGGATTGGATTTTTCAAGTAGAAGACGTTTCACCTCTTATCCAAGAGGCTTTCTCAATTCTGAAATTGAACTGGTAAGAGAGCTGGTTTATATTCTCATGGGAAGGAGGAGTTTTGACCTGAAACTAAATTCTATTGGTCAAGGCGACCGTGAATAGCTTGAGTGGTATCGGGTCATTAGGAGTCCTTTGTCCTCAGCTGGAGTGAGAGTGGTTAACCCTCCCCAGCCTGGTCCGCTCCTACAGGTGTTAATGACCTGAGTGAGACTGGTTTGTTTTGTTTGGGTTTCAGGAGACTGTTGTAGACAGAAGGAAGGTTGTATCTGAGCCCACCATTTCTGTTTAAAGAAGGTTTATCTTTTTTGACAAAGATTGCTTCTTTTACTCCTCATTCAAACGAGAATCTTGTCTCAGATGAAAATATATTCATTCTTTCATCTTGTCCAACTTATTCCTGTAAGGTGGGCTGGAGCCCATTCCAGCAACTATGAGCCTTACAACCGTGGGGTACAACCTAGATAATGGCCTGGTAGTTGCAGGGCTGACACACAAAAACTCACATTCACTCACATTCATTCACAAGGGGCAATTTAGAGTCACCAATTCACCTAATCAAGCATGTCTATGGATGTGGGAGGAAGCCAGAGTGCCCAGAGAGAACCCATGGTAACACAGGGAGGAGATGCAGACTCCACTCTGAAAAATCATGTGTCAGCCAGCCTGAGGATTGGACTCACAATCTTCTTCACAGAAAAAAAACAAAAAAAACTAACTTTGCTTTTTAGTAATAAGAAAAAAGACAAACAGAATGCTGACATTGTTTTTGCAACATTTCTGATGAATAAAAACATCATGACTGTGTAGATCTTATAGTTCAACAGCAACAGTAGCACTGATGATATTGTAGTTAGAGAAGTCAATTTCTAAAAACACCTATTCAAAAAATAATACATTTGAGGGCTAGGCATCAGGTGCACTTATTTTATTGTTCCTCTGTGTGCCAAAATGTCTATTGTGACATAAACTCTTAACACCGCCTTGCCAAAACTCTCAGAACACTAAAACATCCAGAAATATGATGGCCATGCAGAACAAAAGATGTTGTGGGACACCATAAAAACACAATAGGAGAGAAAACAGGCCATCCCATTCAAAGTGTAAACAGTGTGTCTGTGACCCATCTGAGAGGCAGAACTGAGCACCTGTGCACAGCTGCTGTTCCTGCTCCATCAGTGGGCTTCACCAGGCGGGACCGTCCCATAGGTCTGTACTGGGAGGCCCAAACACCACTGTCTGACATCTGGACCATTGGCTGGAGAGAATAACCATTTCTACTCTTAGATACAATATATTATTATCATGCTGCATTCTTTTTATTAGGCAAGGCAAGTTTATTTGTATAGCAAAATTCATACACAGAGTAATTCAAAGTGCTTTACAGAAAGGCAAGTTTAAAAGTACAAAGACAAGAATTGCAATTAAAACAATAAGATCAAATAAAAAAAAAAGATATAATTAAGAATCCATTTAAAATTAAATTAAAATAGAAGAGTGCAGATAAAACACTTTCAGTTTGTATATGCACAGCTAAAAAGAACAGTTTTGAGTCTGGACTTGAACATTGTCAGAGTAGAGGCCTGTCTAACATCGTCAGGAAGACTGTTCCAGAGTTTAGCTGCATAAAACTGAAACACTGCTTCACCGAGCTTAGTCCTGACTCTGGGCACCAGCAGAAGACCTGTCCCTGAGGTTCTCAGAGTCCAAGATGGTTCATATGGGACCAACATGTCAGAGATGTACTTTGGTGCTAAGCCATGGAGAGACTTGTACATAAGCAGAGATGTTTTAAAGTCTATTCTCTGAGCAACAGGAAGCCAGTGCAGAGACCTGAGGGCAGGACTAATATGGTCGTACTTCCTGGTTTTAGTCAGGACCCGAGCAGCAGCATTCTGGATGTCCTGCAGCTGTCTTACTGCTCGTTTACTGAGTTCAGTACAGTAGTCTAACCTGCTGGAGATAAACCCATGAAGTCTCTCTAGGTCTGGTTTAGACAATATAACTTTAATTCTGGCAATGTTTTTGAGATGGTAAAATGCTGATGATGTTATAGATGTGACTGCTGAAGTTCAAGTCAGAGTCCATGATTACCCCAAGATTTCTAACCTGACTTGTAGGTTTTAGTGAAAGAGACTCAGGGTGACTACAGACACTTTCTCTTTGTTTCTGTGGGCCAAAGATGATTATTTCATTTTTGTCTGAGTTTAGCTGGAGAAAGTTGTTTTTCATCCACTCATTGATCTGTTGGATGCAGTGACAGAGTGAATCCACACGTCCATATTCACCTGCTGTCAGTGAGATGTAAATCTGAGTGTCATCTGCATAATTGTGGTAGGATACATTATTGCTTTGTATTAACTGGCCTAGAGGGAGCATGTAAAGAGCAAAAGAGGCCCCAGGATGGACCCCTGGGACACCCCACAGGTCAGGGCCACTTGGTCTGAGGCACAGTTACCAATTTCAACAAAGTATTCCCTGTCTTCAAGATAGGACTTACACCATTTAAGGGCAGTACCAGAAATGCCTGCCCAGTCCTCTAATCTTTGTAACAGGATCACATGGTCAACTGTATCAGAAGCAGCACTCAGATCCAGCAGTACTAAAACTAAGTACTATTACACTTATTTTTGTTTGTAACTTCCACTGTCCTCTCCACAGAAGGGTCTTCAGGTCACAATCGCTGTACTCCTGTAAACCTAAATCTTCTTTTCTTTCTTATACATTTGCAAAGACTGAAAATAATTTAAAGTGAATCAAAACTGTTTACATTGTACGTTTTATTACCTATGTGTCTTCTGTTAGTAATTCTTATACAATCTCAAACATAAGATTTTTTTAATTTAATCTTTATTTAACCAGGAAAAAAATCCATCACCAACTTATAATCAGAAATACAATTTTATTATTAGAATTTACAAATATATATAGGTTCAAATCATGTTTTCATAAAGGGAAATCTACATAAGAGCCATCTCCTAAAGCCAAGTAGTGATTAATGATATTCAGATGTGTGTCCTTTCTTGACCTCTGTGTAAAGGTGCACATTGCTCACCCTTCATCTTGACTTCACCTAATGAGCTCAGCACTGCCGGCTATGTGCTACGACTGTGTTTTTCCATCTTAGAAGAAACACAACTTATGCTTGAGCCTCAGAAACACTTTAAAGAGCTGCCATAACCTTCTGTTATTCTTCTGCTTCTTTGTTCCTGTCTCGCACTTGATAAGGCATGCTAGCTGCCAAGGTCACAGAGAAGAGGGGTGGAGAGGGGTGGTGCTCTGGTGTAAATTAATATAGTTTTATCAATCTTTCTCTCTAGATGAAGAGGAAGAACCTCATCAAAATGTTGTCTTTTCATCCCTTCACAAAACCACATTCAAGTCAGATGAATGAGAATTGTCACGCTCAAAATCATAATTACAAGCGTAGCTGTTCCCTCCAGAGCTGGGAATAACTTCATCGAGCAGGCCTCAGTCTGTTCCTGAGTGTTGATAGCTGGGCGAGGATCCTCTAAGCCCTGCTCTTGTCTGCAATCTGTGATTGTTGTATTCCAAAGGGGGTATCAGGGCTGAAAGGACTGAATTTAACAAACCTAATTATCATGCCTTAATTAGTATCAGGGGTAAACCTCGGTGGGACACCTGCAGACTTAATTTATATCCTGACAAGCCAGGAACAAGTGTTAATGTGCTGTATTTATGATAATGCCCCAAAGTGTGCAGGAGGAGCAGAAAGCTCACCTCAACTCTCCAGAACAATGTGAGAGGCAGGTAATTACAGAGAAAAGGGCTCAAGAGCTCAGGGATCAGCACTGTGCTGTTGATACGACAGAATAAAATACAGCACTTTCAGGACAACGCACTGCTGATGACTTCTTAACTGGCACTCCACTTGTTTATTTTCTGGAAGATTAAAAATTTAGAAATAAAAGCTGCTTATTTTACAAAAAATGCTTTTCATAAAGCGATAACAAAGTCAGGGACACATTATTGTTTTATGTAATGCAATTAAAAGGCCGTCACATTGTCTAAGATGTCACAGAAATGCTAACATTTACAGAAAAAATTTGCTGCCACAAATAAATAGGACGATTGTTGTCCTATTAGTCAAAAATAGATGTGCCGTTTGTCTCATGCGCTACCACAAGCAAACCTTTGCAATCTGAAAAATAGGTTAGCAGGCCAGGGAAGAAACCTGGAAAATGGTATATGTTGTATAGTGTGCCTCAGTACACTGTTGTAAACCACTACAGACTTCCGTCAGCGCTCTTCGGCACGCACATGAGCCAGCACGTAGAGGACACCTCACCTCGAAAGGGCCTCAACCACTGTGTGTGAAATTTGACTTTATTACTAAATTATAATCCGTTTAATAAATACAAGTTCAGTGATGAATTGTCATTTTCCGCAAGTATTGGTATGCATCATCTAAGAGTCTATTTCTCGAAATAATTTACTGTAAAATGTTACCATCACAGTTAATATCATATTTACAAAAACAATGTCAATTGACTCATTTCTACTCATATTCAGAGTTCATTTGTGGGATCTACTACTGCAGGAGTAGCTGGCAGCATTACTATTATTCACTGTACACTCATAGAAAATGTTGCATAACTTTTTGACTAAAGTACTTTGATCAGGATGAGCAATTTTTACACACCACATTTAAACTGTTTTACAAGTCGTGGGCTGACCTACTTTTCAGATGTTATGGTAAAATCTAAAGTAAAAAACTACAACTTTTTATTTTACTTTTTGAATTATGTGAGCTAATATAAAATTGTACTCAACAATGATACATGAAGTGCACATTCATGCATAATTGTAGACCTGAAAAACAGCCCAATAACACACATTTTATATCAGATTGCTATTTTTCATATGTGAATAACAATGTTTGGGACCTATTTGTATATATTTATGTAAAACAACAACAACAACAACAAAAAACCAAAAATAAATAAATAAATAAAAAACACAATACTAATTATCAGAAATTCTTAAATGAAAACCAATTAAAATATCTCAGTGTGAGTCCGACATCTGGCCAACTGTCCTAGCTCAAAGTTGTTGTCTCTGTTCCGAAGCAGGAAAATAGATGCCCTGAAAGCACGGACGATCCATCATACGCTGAAAGCAGAGGTCATCAGAGAGATGATCACATCCTACTCAGTGTGTGTTTGTGTATGTGTGTGTTTTCTGTGTGTTGTTAGTGTGCGATGTGTGTGTGAAGGGGTGGAACAGCAAGGAGAGGGGTGTGGATAAAGATATTTTTATATGCCACAACAGGGACAAAACTAAGAACAATGTTTTCTCGCTTCTAAACCAACAAACCAATGTTTTTGATAAACAGTATATTTCTGAGAAACATCAACAATTTATTCAAAGGATGGCAATGGAATTTGTAATTGTCAGGAAAGGAAAAACTAAAAATCTAATGGCACAAAACTTAGCTTTAGAAGTAACATCAATGGACATGGAGATTTTGTGGTACGTTACTATGAATTTGTAGTTTGTTAAAAACACCAGCTGTTGGTGTGCAGTGGTTCAAACTACGCTTGTGTATTGACAAGAATCTAGTGATACTGGACATGTCATAAAATAAGTGCCACAATACAATATACATTTATTAATGTTTCATAAAACTATAACAAAGACAATACCTCAACTACCAGTACACCATTACATACACAAAACTTTTTATTGGATAACCATAATTGAATAATAATAACACTTTAGCTGATTTTAATCAGAATAAGAATCAGAAAAGTGAGAGGTTCACATCACTAGGAATTTGCTTTGGTCATTGGTGCAAACGTAAAATAAAATAAGTAACTTATAAATAAAATAAAATAATAAAAATAATAATATTACTACTACTACTACTACCACTAAACACTAAACAATATTAAAAAGTAAAATAAAATATGCTATAAATTGACTATAATAAATTTACAAAATATACATATAGGAACAAAACAATTTGTTAAGTCATCTGTATTTCCAAAATGATATAAAAGTATAAAGTCTATCTAAACAGGGACTATTACTATACAAATGAAAATGAACAAGAACCAGATACAATTATGTACATTATGTATGTAATATATTTTTTCTTTCTTGTCTACCATAAAAAGCTATTTAATGGTTTAGTATTTTTAATGAGAATATTGACTAACTATATTTTTATGCTAAATGTCTGTACAAAACATAGCCTGTGCAGAGTCTCAACATGAAGCTTCTTCGGGCGCTAGCAGTAGCATTAGTCACAACACTGTCGACAGTGCAGCACTTGGAGAACACAATTTTCACCTGATTTGATTTTGTGACAGGGCTATTTTTTACATTGTCCAAAATCTGATTGCACCTTTACCATAAACACTTGACATTTTTAAAAAGAGCTGACCTCTAATCTTCTTGTCTCTCCAGCCTAAAGCATTGAGGCTGATTAAGATGAAGCTGTTGCTACAGGACAAGGTTCCACTTCCTTTAACCTTCACTGTTGCCTGTTTGTGATGCAGCAGTATTTTGCCATATCAGGTATTGACAGGTAGCCATGGGCCCTTACACTGGGAGCTCTATGGGCAGATTGTAAGCAAGAGAAAAACTGGATTGAGTAATCAGACAGTTGGCAGGCAGACAGAAGCCCTCCAGTCGAGCAGAACTGCTTTAAAAAGGCCTGTTCGCTGTAGCTCCCCTCCGCACTGGCAGCTTATCACCCAGACAGATTTCAGGGGCCTTGAGCCATGCAAGGAGCCTGTCCACGTGTGAGAGAGCTCTGGCTTCAGCTCAGACAATACGAGCCCCGTCCCGCCAAGATAAGTCCTCACATAGACATGGCAGTGAGAAAAACAAAAGTCATCATCTCTGCTGCTGTGGTCGTCTTTTATAGAAGTGAGCGGTAAAGAACAGCACAAGAAGGGACATTTTACAACCTCAATTTTGAAAAAGCTGGCATTCAGTGTAAAATATAAATAAAATTCTGGATGTGGTCCTGAGCCAAGGCAGTGATTTCCTGTATATAGAATCAGAGCCATAACGGGGCCAGCCAATTTTTCAAATACTAATAGAGAAACCTCCTTTTATACCCAGACATGTTACTAATCTTTTGCCAGTTAACCTAATAAGTTGCAAAATACTTTTGCAGGCATAGACACTTTTTTTTTACCGATCCGAATCTGATACCGGATCAGTATCATTGATAACGATGCTGATACTGATACTTGTACATATACAAACAGTGCATGTGATTTTAAGCAGGGACAAGCAGCGTGTCATGTAGTTTAAATATATGAATACATTTTCTGACCACTAAATGAGTTTGATATTGTTGTTGTTAAAACCCAGATCAGAGTTCCAGCAGTAGCAGCAGCAGATTTCAAGTTAGGGAAAATAATAATAATAATAATAATAATAATAATAATAATAATAATAATAATAATAATAATAATAATAATAATAATAAATAACAGAATCTGGAGTTGCCACAGCAGTTCATCTGCCTCCTTGTGTCCAGTGACACAAGGAGGCTTATTGATTTGGCATAGGTTTTACGCCGATGCTCTTTCTGACGCAATCCTCTACAGTTTTCTGGACCTGGGACCACCACCTGTGACTGGATTCTGTTCAAAGTCTAATTCTAATGAACTTTTATTTAACATTGAATTGGAAAAATATAATAAATATTAGTAAATATATTCAAGATACTCTTCAAGATACTTCTTTTTGGTCAATAGTACATCTGCACATGTGTACAAATCCCTGGTGTACCTTGCACATAACACACTACTGTGCATGTGCTCGACACCTTCCCCTCTGAAGGTGCTCTGAGTTAATCCCAACATTAATTATTGACCAGGAGTTTAATTTGAAAGGCAGACACTCCGTAGGCCAAGGGACACTGCTTTAAATAATGTATACAGCCCATTCAGAGGTAATCATATTGTCATTGATTAATATACATTGTGCTGCAGAGAATATCTGATGTGTGTGGTAGTGCCGTTATGATAAAACTTAACACTAAGAGCTGGTGTCAGACCACGAGCATCTCTGGGGCACCACGCTGTTTGTCTGATGTTTCAATCACAGCTTAGGAGCCATGATGCATAGAGGCATACACTATCAACTGACTGGATAACATGAGCAGCCCCTGAGAATTAGCTTAGGCGGGAGAGGATGCAGAGCCAAGGAAACGCAATAGGGCTAAAGAAAGAGATATGAAATCAAAGGTGGAAGTACATTTCCGGTTTAATAATTGAGGACAAAAATACAGTTTTACATCATGTGAAAGACCGAGCGTCACAGTATACTGAATAAACAGAAAATGTAATACAAAATACAAAGATATAATAGAGATAAGAGTCAGGTTTGTAAGGATGCTCAACAGCCAAAACTTACTAAAGACAAAAGACAAATAAACCACAACCAAATCCAGTATACATTAAGTACTGAATTAGGACTTAATCATAATCATGCAATTGAAGTACACACACAGTGTGAAAAGTCATGTGGATGAGCATAGCATTACTGTAATACATTTAGTTTCTTGCAATATGGTTTGCTGATATCGCAATAATGATAAATTTGCCATTTACTGTGCAGCCCTAGTTCGTATGTTTATAGACAAGCTCACCTCTTACTTATAACAAGATGATAAGTCCTATATTTAATGTATTTGTATGATGCCCAACATTCCAACATCATCAACTATCTACTGAGAAAAAACTACCTCAATAAAAATGTTTTGGAGCTCATTAGTATCATTCCATATTTTGGACTAAATGTTGACTGAATTAAATGAATGATTGTCTACAGTACTTAACAGTTGAGACTGTTCACTAATTTTGAGCAAATGCAGGTGGAAAACCACTGCCATCCCTAAGTCAACTTGAGACAAACACATCTGCCCAGAGTGAAGTGTGGAAAAGAAAAATTCACAGACTGTCCTTCTGTCACAATCCAAAAAAAAACATCAGAGTTCAAAAATGTGAACCAATTACAGCTCAAACTGTCTGGACACATCCCATAAACACAAATAAATGTAAACATAAAGCTCAGTCGATAGAGATTAATCCGGAGGTTGGTGGTTCAATCCCCGCTATCGGCATTACATACTGTCATTGTGTACTTGAGCAAGACACTTCAGCCACCTTGCCTATGTTTGAATGTGTTAGAGTGATTGTGTGGTTGGTGGTGGTCAGAGAGGCCATAGAGGCAGAATGGCAGCCACATCTCAGTCAGTCTGCCCCAGGGCAGCTGTGAATAAAGAAGAAGCTTACCACCATCGAGTGTGACTGAGGAGTAAATGATCAGTGCAGTGTTAAGTGCTTTGAGTGTCTACAAAGGTGCTATAAAAATCCAATGCATTATTACTATTATTATTTTTATTAAACAATGTCAAAGCCAATAAAACATCATGCATTGCACTCTTTGTCTTCCACATTATGCATCAGAAAGAAAAACAAACCCTGTCCAGGTCTCTCCAACTTCAAGAGAAAGCTTGGGCAAGCTTGAGTGATGTTGTTTTTGTTAATACATAAAGATTAGGGAAATGCTCCATGCTCCAAATTCCCCTCCTCTCTCTGTCTGTGAGTCTGGCAGGAGAGGTGGTCTTGTCAGACAGCTCAGAGAGGTGTGGAGCAAACAGGCGCGATGCTGGAGGCTTCTGTCTTTCTCTCTTAAACCCTTTTGGTTGCTGGAAAATACTCTGTGACAGGAGGCCTATGTGTTCCACTGTACTGTTGCATTTCTGACAGGAGAGGAAGAACACAAGCACACCACATACAAAACAGCCTGAGTGAAAAACAAAGTGTATTGGTGAAGAGGGACAGTCAGTTATGTGTGGTTTACTCTAGGCTTGTTCAGGGGCTCACTGCGAACCAACCACAGTGATACAGTGCTGGGGAGGTAATCGGGAAATGGTGACCTAACCCAAATAGAGTGGTTATAGGGGAACGCTTTCTTATCTCAGTCTTGTGGTATCATCGCTCAAGGATGTATGTGTAACGCACACATGTAGGGCATCGCACAAGAGAACGCTTTTCTTTTCATCTGATAAAGTTCACCTGAGACTGCAACTTAGACGTGTGTGGGCATCTCAACACTCAATGTTATAGTGTAGACAGCACATTTTAGGTTGTGTGCTTTAGGAAAAAAGTCAGTCAAGGAAACAGTTGATGTCCTTTCCCAAAAAGTAAGAATAATTGCTAATGAATAGGCTGATCTACAACTGCTCTAAAATAAAAATAAAAATAAAAATAAAAATAAATAAATAAATAAATAAATAAATAAATAAATAAATAAATAAATAAATAAATAATAATAATAAAATGTCAAAGAAAAATTAAATTTTTTAGTAGTTCAATTCAAAAAGTGAAACATGTATCATACAGCGTCAGTATGCAGAGTGTGTTTTTTTTATTGTAACGTTTATTATGATGCAATACTGTATTACATCACATTCAAATTTTATGAAATACTGAAATTGGGGTTAATTAATGGATGTTGTTATTATAGCAGATGTGACTACTTCCACCTAGCAATTAGAAAAACTGGAGAGAGAAAAAAGGAATGGAAAACATTCAAAAATTCAATGAAATATAAACAACAGAGCTGATCAGTCGGCATCTTCTATATATGGAGTATGACCTTTTTTTTAATAGTGCAAAAACTTGACCAATCATATTGTTGACACAAAGACAACCTAAACATGCCTTTCACTTGTAAAACAGTGTCTTTTATGTTATATTTTAACAGTCCCTGCCTGCCCTGGGGCATGGTTCCAGTAGCACTGCAAGCTTCATCGTGAAGGTGCCAAGTGTCTTACCCTAGTCTCACCCTTTCACACAGCTCTCCACTCTCATCTGAAGCTACAGAAGTATTGTAATATGGACCTGCACAATACCTGAAAAACATGCAATATGTGATAACTTTAGAAAACTGCGATAAAGATATATGATTGACAATATTTAAGATTAATAAATAATTAAGGTTAAGGCTTTATTAATATAAACAATAAAAGTTCAATTCACTTTTAACTTACGGAGATAATAAGGCTCTGGTTTAGAACCAAGGGCTGAAGTAGAACTAACCAGGTCTAAACCAGCCACTTACTTTCAGCATAAATTAGATTTTTAATTCAGATAGAGGATATTCTCTCAATACATTTAGTGTTTGCCATGCATATGCATGTGTCTCCCCATATCACAATATACATTTGCAATATATTGTACAGCCCAAGTGTACTCTGCCAAACATTTGGTCTGGACTTTCCCATTTAACCTAAACATTTACAGAGTGAAAGGTGTGGTTGTCAAACTCATTCAGTCTTTTGAATAATATTTAATTCTAGAGTATAAGCCACTTCAGTCTACTGCTTTTTATCATCGGTAGTGTGGAATAGGAAAAAGCCAAATCACATCAGAGGCAACACCAGCTGCACATAAAGAAGTTGTGGACTGAACAATAGTGCTGCCATGAGAAGCACCTCTGTCTCCCAGCTGAGGCACACACAGTTAGAGCTCGACTGATCTGTGGGGTCAGGGCAGCTGCATGGATGACCAGAGTGCAGCCACCGTAATCTAATTGTCATTGTATTGCCTCCTGATGTAAAAAGCATCTCTATTCAGCATCACAGAGGGACTGGAGTGTGGCTGAATAGGTCTAAGACTTGTGCAGGCGACTTTAAACTAATTTGAAGGAGTCGTGGATGGTATTAAAATGCACTTTGAAAAACGGGACAATGGAACTCTAGCACAAGAGCAGTCGAAGCTCGACATATCCAACACTGTTTTAAAACATAGTGACATTTTACATATGTACAATTTTATATTGTAAAAATAATCAAAGAACATAAGAGAAAAATAATAATCTATAGTAATATAATAAGTGAAGGGCATTTGTAGAAAATGTTTTCTTTTACCTATCCTTTTACAGATAATGCATGATCATTTTTTTATAATGTAACTTTTGAACCATTTATTGCTAACAATTAATCAAACAATCAAAATAAATCTCATCTAACATACATTTTGCATGAGGCAAAATACTTTTCTATTTTTTCATATTGAGGTAAGAAAGGGTTTTCCTTTTCCCCCCTTAAACTCATTTATTTACTTCCCATCTATTGTTATTTTTTACCATTTTATTTACAAGTCAGTAAGACAGTTATATTTCCTAGACAATGCAAAGCTAGTGTCAGTTTTCTTGCATCTCTCAGGAGTATGCACACCTATTTATAATGCAGCTCACCGGTGATGCCAGCATCCATCTCCACTCCTCCTTCATTAACCAATAGCACCTTTAGCTTATGGTCAGAGCTGTAGGAGTGTCTATATAGTAATGAAATTTACAGAGAAGAGCCACTTGGTATGCCGGCGATGCGGCAGGCGGCAGTTCCCCAGCTCTCTGAAAACCACACACTCGCTTTTATAGATTGCATAATGGCTTGCATGAAAATGGTTTCACACTAACATAAATCAAATGTCAAAATACAACCGGAGCAAGACAATTCCCATGGTGCGCACATGGACACACAGGCGTGCACAAAGAAACACACATCCACCAAAGGAGTCAGGCATTCAAGCAACTCACAGGGCTGCTTATAAGATGCTTAATAGCATACTGTACATAATAATTTACTAAAAATGTTAAATATTAATTAATATTACATTCATAATTTATATAAGATCTTTAAATGAAAGGAGTGTCCTTGAGTTTTAGATGTGAGGCGTGTCTTTGCAAAAAGGCCATTCCCTGTGGACATATTAAATCTATGATGTCTCTCTCATGATACTGTTGTACAATGACTACAGCACTTTGATATCATCCTTTACACAAACACACATGCACTGAACAAATGTGCTGCTTTTCCTGTAATGTATGACATTTGCAACTGTTAATACTAGTATCTTGTAAATCAAATAAATGCCACATCCAATACCAAAACAAGAAAAGTAATTGCGAAGAAAACAGTGGATCATATGCACAATTGTATAAAAACATCAACTTTCATCAACAAATTGCTCCACTCACGGGTAATCCATAATTCCTCTCATGTGTCTTTTCAGCTCATATCAAACACTCCAGTTCTTTGCCAAAATGCATAATAACTCCGTATTGTCATGCTATCCACTGACAGTCCACCAATTTTTTTTTCTTCCATAAGAGGACCTCCACTAAACTTATCAAGATCTGAGGCTATATGGTGAGTTGAACACTTTCCATGGAAGAGAGACTTTTTCAGCCAACAAGAACAATGCAGGATGATGTACTTACAAACTGTGTAAGACTAAAGCCACCACAACTCTTACTTGTAAGTAGCAGAGAAAACAGGAAGGACACGGGCTTTTTGCCAGGACTTGCCGGCTGGCTGGTCCACATGAGACTTGGTGTAATGCGGCAGCTTAATGCCAACCACACCTATGCCCACATAGACGCCAAACTCCACAGGGCACACTGAGGTCACTGGGGTCATGGGGAGGAGCCCATCACATCTGTCCTTCCATATCCTCCCGTTTAGGTTGTCATGAAAACCCCCACACAAAGATGACATAAAGCACCTCTGGTGAAAAAGACTGTCCCCTGAGATTTGTCTGAAAAATCTTGGTAGCTTGTATAAGCTAAAGCCTTGACACTCACCCAATCAGTATCGTCTTGTGTGAGGTAAAAAGGAGGATTATACGAGATTGTACTATCATGCTAGCAAATAATCGAGAGCTAATTCATTGTGCGGTCTGCTCTGCTCGCTCTCTAAGCCCCCTTATTAGAGAGCTTACATGTACATTTGTAGCTCACATTACAGCAGTGCACTGTGAGATGAAGATGGCACACTAGTATTAGAGTTTAATTCTCCCCTGAGGTAAAAGTGTTGGATTTTATCAAATAGGAGATGTGATAATTTCTATGTCTGGAGGATTGGACACTTTTGAGTGTTTTAACTTGATTTGATTTAAAAAAAAAAAAAAAAAAAAAAGTATATGCAGGAAGAGAGATAAAAAGTGTTGGACCTGATTGCTTCTTCCTGTTTAAATTCAACTCAACTGAAATGCAACTTAAATAGATTTAAGTGTTACAGCTACAAAAATGTACAACCCTAATTTCAAAAAAATTGTGACTCTGTGTTAAAACTGACATATTGTACCATTTCACAAGATAATAAAAAAAAATAGCTGGAGGAACAGAATTAGCGGATTATTTTAGTGACAGTTTTGGAACTCATTGTTCTGATACACAGTAACAGTATAATATATATGTTCCGATTTATAATATACAGTAAATAGCATACAGGTGAAGTTTATCAAAATCAAATTGGTAAAACAAATTGCTGCGGTGTAGCTCAGTTGGTAGAACTGCAGCACATGTGCAACACAACTGCAGCTTGCCTCGGCACCGCATGCTTGAGTCTGAATTTCCTGTCACTTCTCGACTGCACAATCTAACAAAGCCAAAAAAGGCCTAAAAAAAACATAAATATTAAAAACAATAACCAAGTGCAATATCATCTTCATTATAGTATTGTGATCAATATTTACTGTATCATATTGTGCTTTATCCTGTAATACGTATCATATACACATACAGTACAGCAGCGGGAAAACCCTGTTATGTAGCCTAGGCCACGCAATAAATTGGGCTAAAATCCCTAAAAAGAAAAATGTAGAAAGACAGTGCACCGCGTACTAAAATAGCATCACCCTGGGCTACAACTGATTGAATGTTTTATCACACGGGACCCTGATTGGCGAGGAAAAAAACCTAATTCATTCATTCTGCTCAAGTAAAGAACTATAACAACCATGTAATTCTTCAGAGACTTTTCCGTTTCAGAGCACTTTGATTTGTCATGTTATTCGTGTCGTTTCATCCCTCTTTCTCTGCAGTGCGGTGGGTATCGCCGGCTATAATTCAGCTTTTTTATAACCTCGCTTGTTCATTCACCTATTGAGTATCTGCCACTGTGGTACCAGGGCCACACGAGTTCATCACTTCGCTTCAGTAAAAGGATACAATAAGTATGTGTCCGGGGTGGCTTTGGAAGGGCACAAATATCAATCAGTATAGTGCGAATGATGGATAAGGCTAGTGTCTGGGATGAATAGACATGCAAAACAAAATACAGTGAGGCCAAAAAGGCAGGAATATATATGTTACATCCATTTAATCATCTGCGCGCGTTAGAGTGCCAGACGGGGCTTGCTCTCTTTAGCCCTGCCGCCTCCCAAAGCATTGCACAGATTGATTATGTAGAGGGAAGCGACAAGCGTAGCTACAAAACACCTGCCAAGAATAGGAGAGAGGGATCTTTTTCACTGGTACACAAAATGCAGTCTCAAAGCCAGTTAGAAAAGACTGAATGGATGAGTGCTTAGCTACCGAGATAAATGACTGGAAATACACAAAGCGCTATGGAAATGCTTATTTTGAAACACATTAAATGTACCACGCCACACTGCTCATTTGTTGTCCTGTATCACTTAAGAGTGTTGTTGTCAAGACCACAAACAACAAATCAAAACCAAAACAGATCAAATCTAGGTTTTTAAAAGGATTCTATACCATTGCAACTTACAGTCAAAATGACAAACTCCAGGCACAAGGGGCCAGTAAATGAATAAATTATTGTTTTTAGTAGATTCTTTACCATTGCAAGATAAGGGCTAAACTAAAAGCATTTATCCCTGAAATAAAAAATGAACAGTGCCAGTCTAGATTTGGGTGATATGACATTGCAAAGTTAGGTCTAATGACTTGGCGCTCTCTTAGAAGTTTTGTTTATTACTTCTTGTAACTTAGTCTTAGAGACAGTTTTGAGTTTGTTTTTATTACATTTTGCTTAACAGTGAGTTCATAATAATATGCATATGGTTAAAATATAGATAATGTCAAAGGGTAAAAGCAGTAAAAAAAAGAAAAAAGTCTAAAATGCTTTGTTTAATAATTTAGTTAAAATGTTGTATCATTAAATAGTTTCATTGTTACCGTGGTTGTCATGTGACTTGAGTTTTGTCAGAGCAGTAAATGTGTCAGATCAGCATCATGTGTCAGAATGTACATGCATGATGAAGAGTAACATGGCCCTGCAATTACAACAACTCTGCATTTGGTTTATAAGGTGTAAATATCTTCATTTGTATCCAATATGGCAATGTAATTAATATATTTTTGATGAATATAAACATTGGAGTTGAGAGATGAGACACAATGCTTGTTTTTGTGTTTTGTTGCTTTTGTTTTCAAGGAATCTTGTGATCAGAATGTCAAAGAGTTGTCTAATGGCACAAAGTAATTCAAGTTTTTACCTACCTCTCTTTTCTATTCTCTACAAAAAAGTTGGTCTGGTACATTTGGGTTTGAGTTTCATTTCTATGGGCAGAACAATCACATAGAGAGTAACAAATCAGAGACATGAATGGCGGGACGTAAGCAGCGTGCCACAGACCTGTATCCAAAACAAACATAGCACTTATGAAGACTTGTTGCTGGTTTTGCCAACACCAGTATACGCTGGATTATTAGAAACTCTCTACAACTGCCTTTTGTTGCTTTCCTGCAATGAGATAGATGCTTAAACATTACAATGTGTTAAAAAGCTCGGAAGAATCTTTTTAGCATAATAGGTCCCCTTTGAATAGTATGTACAAATGTTATATCCTTTCATAGGTTCATACTCGGAGTGTTTTTGTTGTTTAATACATTTGTTAAAAAAAAAAAAACAAGGCTGAAAAAGGAGTCTGTAGAGTTCAATAGCTACTCTTCTTTCACATAATTTCAAGTGCTACAAAAAGTGACACCTAATATCGAATAAATCATAAAGGAACCTAAAACAGGATCAATGAAGGCAAAAGTTCAAGAGAGATTATAGGTGAGAGGATATCTGGGTTTTCTCAGCTGTGAGAAAGTGAATCCTGTCCAGTAAAGGAAGGAGGTCATTAGGAAGGAATAGCAAAACATGGAAAACTGATAAGGTGCTCACTGTTTAGAAAGAAAAAAAACAGAAATTCCCTGTGCCTCAATGACCTAGGCCTTATTTAACCTCTAAGATAAAATACTTGCATGTAACTGGGCCATTCATATCAATATCAATATATTCATGAATGTGATTGGAAAAAAAAAAAAAACAAACTGTGAAATAGTGTTGCTTTAGATGTCTGCTATGTGATGATGTGATTGATGATGATTGGCAATCTTGTCATGAATCGATTTTATGGGATGTTATCTGTATTTCATTTGCATAAACGGTAGCTGCTCTAACAGGTCCTGATTTCAAAGTAATCCAAATATGTAGGAGATGATGCTTAGGTATTAACTATGATGTGTGTTAAGTTTACAAAAAGGGAGAGAAGGGAATGATTTTTTTTTTTTTTTTTCTTGCAGAGAGAGACGTCTGATAAAGGGAACCTCAGTTTGTTTTATTAGTCTTTAATGGAGGACTGAAGACAGGGAACAGCCCGTTATATAAACATGGACAGGTTGAATTGTGCTTTCATCCTGATTCAATGACTCTCTGAAACATAGATAAAAAACATGCAAATCGAACCACCCACTGAGGCATGTTGTTTAAGTACACACAGTGAAAATGAGAAACACAACCGTTATAATATCAGTTACGATACACAAGTATCTCCCATTGATGAGCAAGTAAAGGACATTTTCTTGAGTGGGCAGTAAACTATAGCAGTATTTTTTCACTTCTCAGAACAGAACTCATTTGAGTGGCGTAGCAGCAGACACCCACTCACAGCCAGACCAGCAAGCCCTTCTCACCTTTGGGAAGAAAGAAGGCTGAAGACAGGGCAGAATGAAAAACGAGGGTGTCACTACATTGTTGCAAGGTTAGCACACCCGCTAATGGAGCTGTGCTGGGGCAGGGCGCCCTGAGGATCGACCCCACCAAGGGGGGCATGTACAAGCCCAAGATAAACTACTGTAGGGGGCATGGCACTGCCCCAAGCCCCACCACTGCCCGCTAAGCACTCACACACACAGAGCATCACTGTGAGCTAGAAACATCCTCCAAACATTTATAGCTGACCATCAGACACAGCACTCAGAGATGTTCACTGTTCCTCATAAAGCGCTGGGTTTGACAGAGCACTATCTGACGTGTATTAAAGCTGAGTAATACTAGAACTAAAGTCAAAGTCAAAACATTACTGGGGCAATCCATAGATATATTGAAATAAAATCTATTATTAAAAAAATAAAGTTTATGGTAGAATTTTCAAAAGTTTTGATGATGATAGCACATTATAATAAGAGAGAAACTCACAATATGGATTGAGAATAGTAAAGTGTTTTATAGTAAAATTTTACCTAGGTCTAAAGTTTGGCTTAACTCTGGATTGTCAGAGAGGACCAACAAAATTATTTTCACACAAAGCATTAAACTGACAACATTTGATGTTTGTCCACAAACTAACAAATCTTAATTTCTATGAATCATCACCAACTAGTGTTGATGCTAACTTATACAATTATTTAAATTTATTGTAAAAACTGAACACACATTAGTGGAAATATGTGTGAATATCTTGAATGATGTGTAAATATTTCACTCAGTGTGTGATCTCTGACGCTGAGCCATGTACTTAATAAAATCCACCCAAGTCTTAGACTCGATCCTTCTGCCCAGGATCCAGAGAAATGTCTGTTCAACAAGCCTCACCAAAGCCTGCCACTGATCGTACAAAGCCACTCTTCAGTTAAGGCTGCAGACAGAGGCCTACAGGGAGAAAACCTCAAAGATTTTAACAACACCTCCAACCCCAGCCTCCGGCCTGCTTCTTTCATTACCACGCTCAGACCCACGGTTGTGTGTGCCAGTGTGGGTATGCCCGAACTAAAGAGAAAACAAGCCTCTGCCCACACATTATCGTTCTCATGGCACAGACACCCAAGGGCTTTACGGCGTGGAATTTTCCAGCACTACCATCTCATCACACAGACTAATATGTTCCCATGGTGGGGTGGCAGCTAAATGCCCAAAAACACACACGAGGTAAGAGAAGCTACACCAGCTCCTGTGTGCAGGGGCCACTTAAATTTAAACACGACCAATACTGCCAACTTAAACACCAATGATACAATGAAAAACACTTAGCTCTGTTAAGATTACTGTCTCTGCTGCTCCTCAGGGCTCTCCATCCTCAGCCAATGATCGCCTCCATCCAGCAGGTGATCTATCCCACTGGCAAAAAAGTGTTTTAATGTATAACAAAAGCATTAGGGTCCACAGCTCCCCTTATGGCCTGACAAAACATCCCAACAGCTCAATAGAGTAGTGTGAACACAGATCATTTTAATAACGCTACATGCAAACAACCCCCTCAAACTTTTTACAGTCACAGGTCAGTAAATTATAATATTTTGGAAAGGTTAATTTTGTAGGTTAATTTAAAGTGAAACTCAAACTCATTTACAAAGCATTACTTCAACATAAAAAATTAAAAAAAAACACAGTTAAGTTAGAAATTAATTCTTGAGAAATAAATAATAAATAAATCAAATGCAAAATTATAAACATAAGTGTTACTTTAGGATCTATAAATGATTTATTCATTAAAATTGTGTAGTATATTTATTTATGCTTTATTGCTGTTCAATAGTGGTGAGTTTTTGTAAAGTTACCAAATATTTTAATATGTATAATGTGAACGACTGAAAAATATTCACTTTTTCACAATATTCTAATTTACTGATGTGTACCTGGATGAACTCTTCTAGGTATGTCCCCATCGTATGCAATATAACAATTTTGCAACATCAAACAAACCTAATACTTATTTACATTTGTTTTAAAAGCCACAAGAAGCATCTACAAAGTCATAACAGGACACACTTTTCCGATCATCTTCCCACCCGTCCAATGCGTCATGAGCAATGAGGCTTACCAATACTGAAAATGGACAGCCATCTATCACCAGCAAAGAGAGGAGGGTTACACCGTGGCAGTGGCTTCTTATTCTGGTGCACGGCTACAGTGACTCATGCTCTGACCTCTTCTTACGCTGATGGCATTGTGGTGTTCCATCATAGCGAGAGTGATAGTGAGGTCACATGATCTGATATGAGAAATGTACAGCGCAGTTTTAGCAGAGAGGGTTTAGGCTGCAGAGATGAGATGTGTAAAAAGGGATGAAGGTGGTAGGAAGCTTAGGGGTGTTATCGTTTTGAGGGATAGTTGTTGGAGTGCTTTTGGGATAGTGGGGTTAATAGTCCAGGGAAGACAGGCCTGGCACCAGCATGTTATAATAATACACTTGGCACTCAGAATGGTGTCAACCCCTTAATTCCCCGCGGGACAGAAGGACAGAGCCTAATCTGTATTCAGTCCTGACATTGTCCACATCTGATATGGAACATTAGCCCCTAAGTCTCTCTATAGACTAGTGTCCTTCGGTTTATATTACTTTATGTTAATAGAGAGAGAAAAGTCTGCATGCTGTCGTTTGTCATTGTTAGCGGGGGTGCACACTGGGCCTGTTTGAAATGCATTTGTTTAGAAGAGAAACTGGGGAGGAAGGTAAACCTGGCCGATCAGGGGAACCACTGTTTATTCATCTTTATTGATTTTTGATGCATTCACACATTGTTTTCTTGTGCTCTGAGAAGAGTATACTCAGAACTATGCTGTTACTTGGAAATAATAACTCAGGCAGATTTTTTTTTTTTTTTTTTTTTTTATGTATTGTAACTGTACAAGTACAACCCACATTCACAAGTTATTAAAAAAAAAAAAAAAAAAAAAAAAACTGGTGTTGAAACAGATACATATCACAATTTTACAAAAAAAGAAAAACAAAATAGATCATTTTGAATTGAATGATAGTCTCAAAAAAGTTGGAGGAGGGACAACAAAATGTAAATAGTATAAAAAACAAGAACAACTAGAAGACCATTTTGAAATGAATAGGTTAATTAAGCAACAGGTCAGTACACATTACTGGGTACAGTATAGGCACTATTGTAGAGAGGGCCTCTGTTGGATGTATCATCTTTGAGTCCTCAAGAGGCACCCTATTAACCCAATTTTCCTACGGAGACAAATAAAGTAATCTATCTTAAAAATAATCATGATTTTGTTTTATAAGTCACTGCATCAATCTGGAATACTTCCAGGACTCACTGTGCCTGTCTGTTTTATTGTGAATAACAGATGGCTTTTAAAAATGTTAAAACTACTGCGTTCGGCTTTTATTTACATTTGACATCTTTTTTGTTTTTTTTTTCATTTGGGGTTGTAGTTGTTTCCTAATAACTTCAATATGCTAAGCCTGTGAGCTGTAGCCTCTATAAATTCCTCCATTGATGCTTCCTATTCACTTTCTGGGTTGCTTTTGTGTGAAAATAACAGTGCACAACTAGAGGCTCACATTTATCCATGCTTTATGAATCCTAACATTGCATAGATAATCATTTGCTATGAAACTGAGGAGCATGCCAGCATGAATAAACATGTTCTCACTAGTTGCTTTACACAAACCAACACTGCACTGCTTGTTGTTGCAGGCTCCATTTGAATTAAATTAAATGATGGAACGTCTGCTGGAGCTGGCAGGAAGAATATTGTTCAAATCTAAAGATATTCTTTGACTTCTGTTTGAATTAATTCAGCTAATTGTCTTTAGCCCAATTAAAGTCTATTCCCCTCTGCAGTCTAGTGAAACAGTGCCGGGCTAATTGGATTAAATCTTTATCATTTCCTGGGAAACACAGGGGATGAGGGAATATGAAGCAACGCCGCTGCCTTTTTTAATTAAATCTAACCTAACAACCATCCCTTTATTAACACCAAACTTTTTCATGTGCTGTACGTATGTTTGGACGGAAATAACTCTCTTAACATAAGTGACAACATTTTTTCTTACACATATTTAGAATTATCAAAAAATCATATTGGTTTTGTCAACTTGTTGGACCAGGGCAGCCTGATTGTAAACCTGGCAGAGCAGCGCACAGTAAAAAGCCCATCCCTGTGTATCTACCAGCCCTGCTCATCCTCTTAAATGCCAATAATAATTAATGCTGTTACAGCAGGATACTTCTGAGCCTCTTAAACTCTGGTTTATTAGTGGCCTTTAGACAGGCCAGGTGCACCTGCCAGTGAGCAGGAGGCACATTTTAGTCATGCATATAGTGAGATAAGGCTGATAAAAAGATGACAGTAATAATGAGTTATGTATGGATTTTATCATCGTGTTTCAGACTATATTCACACACCATTTACAGGCAGGTCCATATTATGATCATCTCCAAAAACCTCATCAAAACCACTGCAATGAACTTTAGTATTTCATTGTCTGCTTTCCACAATAACTGCTAGTGCCAGTCACTGACCAATCACATGTTTAAAGCAGCATATAGGTTATATATTTTTTGTGTAATAAAAATTTTTATTATTAATAACATATCTTATGAGTGTTTATAGTCAAAGATGCAGACATATAATTGAGCAAGAGATGGTGCATTAAAAACTGCAAATATCCCATGTTGATGCATTTGCTAGGTAGTGCTATTCCCTTTAATTATAATTAATATATTTAGCATTACAACTTTTATATTACCTGTAGAAGTTTTTTCTTGGACTTCTTTCTCCTAAAGTGCTGCTCTCCAACACAGCATTCCAGGAAAAACACTTGCTGTCTACTGTCAATTTTGTTGGAGGTTCCATAGAGCTGTTTGCCTGGAAAATCCAGACTGATATGTCTCTGTGTTATTCTACAGAGAAATATCAGTCTGGTCACCACGCCGTCCGCAGTGGTTTACTCAAATCCAAACCGTACCGTGCATTTTGATTGATTTATTTAAGTCACGTGTTCTTCGCGAGCAGTGTCACTCGTACACGTCTCCTCACCGACAACAATCAAGATGGTGCACCGAGGAGCCGAGAGTTTGTTTCATTCAGTGTATGGTACGATAATGTTGAAATAATTCTCTCGTTCCTCCCTCGTGGCTTCACTACTCCGTTTGTTTACGTTCTCACTTTCTTGTCGCTTTTTTAACGTCACGTCCGCCATTTTCTGATTGGCTAACTCCACTGTCCATTAACTCGGGATTGTTCTGCCCTAGAAATCGAATTGATTCTAAGGCGACCAGACTCATCCGCTGGTGCAGCGGTGAGTCTGGAATTTCCAGGCAATAGAGCTGTGGGGTTGTGTGGCTAGTTCAGGAACTGGGGCCCTTGTAAAAGTTGAGAGTTTGATGGATTCCACCCAATTTCAACAGATTCTTGAAGGCAATGTTCAAACTTCAGTCATAAAGTTGAAGTTACGCTGGGGTGGCCATCACAGTCTCCAGACTTTAATATCACTGAAAATCTATGTGTTGATTTAAAGAAGGCTGTCCATGCTCTGATGCCATCAAATCTTACTGAACTGGAGATGTTTTGTAGGAGAAATGGTCAAAAATACCTCCATCCTGAATCCAGACACTTGTCAGAGCCTATAGGAATCTTCTAGAGACTGTTATTTTTGCAAAAGGAGCCTCAACTAAATATGAATTTATTTTTTTCTGTTGGGGTGCCCAGAATTTTGCACCTGTCTAATTTTATTATGATGCATTTTGCATATTTTCTGTTAGTTCAATAATCCTAATTTCACCAATGGAATTTTGCTTTATCCATAAGGTATTATGTGTATCAAAATGAAGTTGCTGATTCAAATGCCCAACAACTTATAAATTAAAATATTTATCATTATCAGGGGTGGCCAGACTTTTGCATATGACTGTATGTACTATTTGCTTATATGTGCATTAGCCCCATCTTAACCATAATTAACCAAAAAATATGAGTTAACTTTTTATGAGTACTACATACAAATCAACTCAAATACCTCTGAGCTACATTTTACAACATCTGAAATCAAATCTAATAATGGCATATCCTCATGAAGCTTAAGAAGTCTTAGCAGCAGTACATCAATTTAGCATAATCCCTCTAACAAAAATAGTATAACTTTAAATAAATAAATTACAAAAACAGAATTTCTCATAAAACATTGCAATTCACTGCACCCAAAAGAGTGGAGCATCTGTTATTTTCATTATCTCTTCTATTCTCTCGCTCTCTTTGGCCATCTTCCGGCCTCTGACAAGGCCGGCTGTATAGGATTAAGTGAATATACTGTATGCACTCTGTAATGTCAATATGTACAATGCATGCATCCACTTAACCCCAATATATAACAACCATATGTGCCACAATCTTCTGACCACTCAGCTTCTTTGCTTTAAATTGAAGAGCTACCGTATTGATTCAACAAACCCGGCTGCCTTCCCCCACAGAAGCCAAGTCGTGTGTCCAGCGTTACTCCGCTCTAAGGATCATTTCCTTATAGTCTCAGAAGGAGAGACAAGGGAGAGCATCTGGAAAAACAAACAGGAAACCCAGAGAGAGAATGGCTGGAATGATATACAGCCAGTAGGGAGTAGTGCGGCTCAGTGCAGCACCAGTGGACGGGACAGGAGGGCAATAGGGAGCACAGAGGGGAATGGTGCTCTTTATACTGCATGCCTCATGAAAATATAATGAAAAGAAGCCAACAGCTAAGCAGCGGGCCCGTTGACATCCACCCTCACTGACAGTGGACTAAAGGACTGTTTGATTTTTTTTTCCCCTAATATAATGTTCTGCTCAAATATTGTTCTTGTCAGTTTTACTACATCAACAAATTAAGCCAGTGAAGTCTCTCAGTCATTTATGCTTTTACAATAGTAAAAAATAACTACAATCATTATATTATTCCATAATTACATTAATATTACATTTGAATCTCTGACTGGCAAATTATTTTATAAAAATGTTCTTATCATTTTAGTTTTTATATTTTATACAATCTGTTTCTTTGTTACAGTACTGTTTCTCTGTTACAGTACTATGATATATCAATATACTGTGTCACTTATATCACCAGGTTCTTGCCATATTCAGCCCTACTTTTAGAGTTTCATAAAACATTGTAGCCAGCGAAAATCTGGTCTAACCATGCTTTACATTACCAGGACTGATGAGATGCTGACTCTGGTTTTAGTAAGTGCAGACAGACATGGGGCAGACATGAAGAAAAAAATGCTGGAATTACTTAGAACAAAGTTATTTGAGATGATGTAATTGGAGTCTGACACAAAATATGGAAAATGTCATATTTTACGCCTGTGCACTGCCTCACTACATACAGAAAATATACTCCATATACTCTGCATGGGATCTTTTGCAGTGGCATAAACATGACGCTACATAGTGCACAGAGCAGAGGGAACACGATCAATGCAAATCATAAACAGAATACAATAAAGTAATCCATTGCCATTACAAGCAAATGGACATTGTGTTTGAGGCCCTTTGCTGACTGAGACAAGTCTCGCTCTAGTTCGTCAAGCGACTGTTCAGCCATATTTTCATGCAAGCTCAATTTAAAGAGTAACTCAACCCTGTTCAGGCCTTTCCTCTGCACATAAAAAGACTGAAAAAGTGGGTAGAAACCAGCCAGAGACAGAGGGAGAACTGAGAGTGGAGTCCTGTGATTGACTGCTGCCAGACGTCCTCCACAGCAGAATTTCCAAGTCCCAGAAATAAAAGAAAATAAATAAAAATACACATCAAAACCCATCACATTGGGAAAAAAGTGGCCACATTTGTGTAGATTTATACTTGTGTTTGTTCTACTATCATACTGTCTAAAACCTAATAACCAACTCACTGAAAAAGTCATGTGGATGTGGAGAGTAAATCCTTGTGTGACTTCATTCATCTAGCTATATGTCAGACGTTTTTGACCCACAAATGCCTAATCAGTTTTATTTTGTAGGGAGGTGGATTGTAGATTTGTAATTTTCTTTCCCCACAGAGCCTATTGAGCGAGAGAGCAGTAGTCTGGTGTTCTTTTCTCTGCTCCAACTATGAGAGGGGACAGGAGGGACAGAGGAGATGGAACAGCAAGCAGTACGGGGTTGTGTGATGTTTTTAGGAAAGTGACAACAGCAACTCGCATCTGGTAACTACAGGACTGGGGCGAGTGCAGATGGGAGAGGGATAGTGAGGGCATGGGAAGCACGGGGCCGTAGGGAGCACAGGTGTGGTAACAAGGTAAAAATACTACGGCCCACTTGTCTATTTGGAACTATTGAGCAGCAGTACCCACTGTTTAACCTTAGGAGAGCAGCACTCTGACGATTTTCACCACAAAAGGTGAATTTAGACTTTTTTTTACTAAACTGTCAACAATACATCTATAAAAATGAAATATACCACTAAGGTGGGAGGGGCCATAGGTGTAAAATGGCAGCCACATTTCCATCAGTCTGCCATAGGGCAGCTGTGGCTGTAGAAGTAGCTCACAACCACCGAGTGTGACTGAGGAGTGGATGAAGACTGGACTAATGTAAAGTGCTTTGAGGAACTTGAATATAAATTCAATCCATTATTATTATTATTAAAGCCCCGTTTGTAGCGTTGATCAGCTAAAAAAAGGGTTTAGGGTTACTCTTTAATGAACTGAAACAGACTCAAGAAGAACTGTGTTTAAAATGCTTTTGTTCTGAGTCCTTAATAATTGTAAATGATAAAGCGGCGTTTTTTTGTTTTTTTTTAAGTGGGCACCATGTAGCCACTGTATGCAAATGAACATCTAAAACATCCACAGTTCAAAAGGCACTGATCCAGAGCATCTGTGAAAGTGCACTTTGTCACACTTCCAACATCTGGATTTGTAAGTGTTGCTATTCCACTGACAACTAACCTGGAAGTACTTAAGTCATGTGCTGAAAACTTTTCATAGGGCAGCATTTCCATAAATCACACAGCCTCTTCTGTTTAGTTGCAACACCTCAATTTTTTCTCCATAAGATTTAGTACATAATTGAAACACTGAAAAACTTACATTTTGTGTTTATCTTAAATTTGGTCAAACTATAAAAACGGAGATGGTCACATTTACTGTTCACATTTCATTTAATCTGCAGTATTTTAAGGAACATTTTTGAAGAGTTATATAAGCATTTAGATTTCTGTCCATGCAATCCTTTAAACACCAAAATAATTCAACGAAACAACGACGAGGCATGTAATAGAGCTAAACCCTTAAGTAACTCAATCATTGCAGGTGGTCTGACATTCCCACTCTGGCCCCGAGAACTCACACAATGGATATGCCTGCACTTTAAGGTTAACCACAAACCACATTAAAATTGGTTGTTCTGTAGTCACAGTAGGGGAAGACCACACAGTGGTCAGTGTATGGTTCTAGGTCACTATGTAAACTTGTTACACTCACAAAGACCACCCACAATCATCAAAAGAATTCCAATTCCAATTCCAATGAGGTCATAAGACAAATACTGTCTAAACTAACTTTAACTAACTCTTAAAGCTTATATATATATATATATATATATATATATATATATATATATATATATATATATATATATATATATATATATATATAAGAACTTTTCTTAATGTTTAATAATAATAAACCTCAGCTTTGCCTTGTTTAAATGTATAAACTAAAAACTATATATAGTAAAACTATAGCCATAACTTGAGACTGAACGCAGTGTAAGAGAAGATGCGAGACGACACAGAGTCTCACTCAGACACAGAGCAAGTGCTGTTCTCAGAAACAGACCGCAATCAATTAGTCTAGCTCGACAATAGCCGGAAATCTCATATTGGGGTCATGCATTCCTTATCAGCAAGTGAATTTTCACATGCCAGATAATGCTCTAATGATTAATAGAGTTGAATGAACGATAGCGGAGAAGACGAAGAGTGTTATTTTTACCCCATGGCAACTGCTAACACACACACAGTTAACCCAAAAAAGTAAGGATCACACATAAGGGCACACTTTCTCCAAGTCCTCCCATACATATTGAGAGATAAAAAAGACTGGTTCAGTACAATTATATACTTTGTCAGAATTAATAAAAGTCAGGCAAGTGAACCTTATTTTCTATCGGGTTTTCTTAGGCCTAGCCATGGCCTTACTATTTGACAAAGGGATTGAAGCAAATAGTTCAAAATGAAGTATGTGTTTAGTGCTTGGTTTATCTAGGTATTAATTAGGCATTGTTTTGTATTGATTATATTTAATTAAAAATAAAAAAAAATACACCTGACTAATTTAGATTTTATGCTGGTTTTGTGCATGTGGATACAAGATGTTAGTTAGATGTCAGAGCGTGCATTGTGGTTCTTTGACCATTAACCACACTACCAACATGGGGTCCTTTAAAACCATTATTCATCTTTGGGAACTTGTAACAACGGGTTTATGATCAATTGAGAGAAAAACCTCAAAACAAAGCTTAGAGTCGCAGTGTTTTGACCATCAGAGTTTCTGACTGAAAGTCACAGCATTTCCCCGTCCAGACTACAGACCCAAAGGTGAATAATGAACAAAGTTTCCAGTTTGATAGTGTAGATCGTGTCCAAAGAGCCACTACGAATGATCCAATTTCCCTATGTTGCTGACATTCCAGGAACATCCTCCTAGTTGTTCCTTGACCATCCCTGCAAAGAACCAATTACTTATGTCATAAGTCTTAGAGTAAAGATCAGTACATTTCAAAAAGCTGGCTGTGTCCGAATCTCATCCCTAGTTATGCCATAATTTGCCATTTTGTAGTGGTGTCTCAGTGTTTAGTTAATAAAATGTAGTGGACTCAAAATTTCCCACAAAGCATTATAAAAAGAAGTGGACAACGATGGTCACTGTAGTCAATATAGACCACAATGCTTTGCGAGTTTCATTGGTCAACATCGGGACCGTGATTGGTCTTAAAACTGTACACAGCACTTTTTAATGAAATGAACTAGGGATGCTATATTGACTTTCTGTTGCATCATATTCATGATTAAATTGCTCTTAAATAAGTCATTATGGTGTAAAAATAGCTTACCTTCGCTTGTGCAGATGAAAAAATATAGCTTCCCTCTTAAGGCAAAAAAGGCAGCAATAATCCAGTGTGTTTATTCATTAATAAGATAGCACCTTATTCATATCATTATTGTTTATATAAGTATCCCTCAAGTGCAGTCGAGCTTTATTACAGATGCCCGTATCAGTGGATCATATTCAGTGCCAGTGATTAACGGCAAGTGAAAAATAGTGTGCGAGTGAATTATTCACTATGAATGAGGGTTAAGGGCTAGGGAGGAGATTTGGACACAGTATCTAGCTGTAAAAAATCTATTTTTAACCATCAATTATGAAATTACACATCCAAAGTTTAGGGTTAGGGTCAATGTGTGGATTGTGGTATACGGTACAAACAAAAGGAAACCAAATTCATCCTTCAATTTCCAATATTTTACATACAAATTAGTTACAGTGTTGGCAATGTCTCTATGTATATTGCTGGGTTATTGGATTGAGGTATACTATTTGTGTTTAAGGCTTTTGCGCTTAATAACATGCAAACAAAGATGTTGAGTCTAAAAAGTTACACCTTAGACACACTGAATTCCAACATTTTAACGTCAAGGCAGTGAGGTGATGCATTGTGGGAAATAGGTGACTGTTGTGTCTGTTCTCTAAGCAGGTGTTGTGTGGGTAAACTGGCACTGGTGGACATGCCACTCTAATTTCATTGACAGCTTTATGACCTTTTATGCGTCCCAGCTGCCATGTTTATGGCAGGCTGACTGAGTGTTCATGTTCAACAACATTAAACATGCATAAGCTAGACTCACTGGCCCACTGCATGGAAGACAAGAGCCCTGAGCATCTAACACGTCTTCAGGACCAACACAGACTCAACGACAGCCATAAAAAACAAGAAGAAATTGAAATACAGAATGACACATGGATGGATGAGAGCTGGTGCAATCCACATCATGGATGCACAAAGCTACAAATCTAAGTCATCATGGACTGTAATTTTATGGGGCTGTTTGGCTCCCCAGTGCTACTGTATATCTGCAATGATATGATTAATATCTCCTATCACCTCACATGACAGTGTTAGAGGAGGCAAAGTAGTCGGACCTAAAACATTGGGACTGCTGACCCAACAGCCTGCTGGGAAATTAATGACAGCTTTGGGAAAATCCAGGTTGAAAATATTGGTTATTGTTTCTGAAGTACAGAAGAATAGTTGTTTTGTAGAGGATTTGGCAAGAGCTGCTGTTCTTATCAAGCATGTAGGTCTCAGTCTTAAACAAGGTTTTCTGACCCTCCAAGTCCTAAATCTCAACTTTCACTGCTGTGTTCAAGAAAAGGACAGCAGAGCTCACACTACTACTGTGTGTACTATGCATATAAATTGAATGTCCCTTATAATAGAATTTGATAAAACTTTTAAGCCTATATACAGTGTTGGCTAGTAATAAGTTACATTTACTCTACTTTTTTTTTTTAAATTAAAGAATGAAAGAGTAGTTTCACTGCAAGATAAGACCCTGATTTTGACACCATCAAATTTTATTCCTTTTTATTGCTTTTACCTGACCTTGGGCATACTACTGTCAGTTTAGATGGAACAAAACCACATTGTGAAAAAGAGAGAGCACAAGACTGCAGCAAAAAGTATAAAATATCAGTGTGCAACTGTTCAGACAAAAGTGAACGTTAAATCTCCAGTGATTTGAGACATGAATGAAGTTTCAGTATCCCCGACCTAAACAACACCATCATTATCAGCCAAAAGATATGATTAGAGTCACATTGTGCCATGTGTTGTGCTCTCGTATCTCTCTTTGCAGCCCTGATCTTCTTTTTTTGGTTTAAATTGTCATTATGATGTGGTCCTCTGGAGGAGTGCCAGAGAATAAAGTGTTTAGAGACAGAGCCATGGCTGAGGAGGCACGCCACAGCCTGGGCCCGTCCAGGGACAGTCGCCAGCACAACGCTTCATTTAACTCTGCAGCCACACGAGCCCTGTGTATTTTACCTAAACTGTGTAGCACAGGTGTTTTGGAGGTAGCAGGTAGTATTGTAACATGTGTACAAGTGTATTGATTTGAATTCATATATGATCAGTGAACAGCATATCTAATGGTACACTGTAAATTCTACTTATGGAGCTAGTGACTGTTATTTACCTGCTTGTGACAGAACTGTTTAAGTAGCAACCTTTCCAGATATTGCATTTTGTGCTATGTGGATGTGCTTGAATGTCTGGCAACTAGACAGAAGAACTGAAAAGGGGTTCTAATCAATCTTCTAATGCATTAAACAGTTATCCTAAATCATGTTGTGTTCATATTAGCAATAAATGAAGTAAAATTGAAAATTTATTAAAGTCTGAGTTCCACAAATCACCCAGAGATGCAGAAAATCAATACTTCTATACAGAATCCTTCTTTTTCATACTATTCTGAGAATTTTAATGTGCTCTCTTGACATATTATATGTTGCTGTTTTCATGTCAGCTTTATATTTGATTATAAGGGAAAGAAAAAGAACAAAACAAGAAGAGGTCACACAGCTCTGTGTTGAGGAAAATTAATCCAAATGTAGTGGAACATGCATTTTAAACAGCATAGCCATAAACTGTAGCAGTCTCAGGAAATTTTATGATTAAATTTCATTGGCTTAACCAGCCTAGCCACAGTCTTCATAACTCAGCTGGACAGCTCAGGCACTGTCCAAGTCTGTTTAGAGAAAAGGATATGAGCCTAAACTGCATTTAGTGTAAATATGTATTTTTATAAATATAAGTTGTGGTTACCATGCATCACAGTTAAAGAGGACAAGTCAAATATCATGGCTGAAGTAAATACAAATGGAGAAGGAGCCAGAGGAGGCTGTCTTTAGATCCAAAGAAAAGAGGTGGAGCAGGAGGTGGAGAGATACTTTAAGCTGATTTATATCAAACGGTAATAAAGTGGGCAGCCCACCCCCCTCCCTCCTGTTTAATATGCGAATATGCAGAGCATCCCACTCCTGACAGCTCCCCATTAATAAATGCATGGCTGGGAGCGCAGGTAGTCATAGCTCATCTATATGAAAATACATGATGATGGTTTTACACAGTCATCTTTTAGAATGGAGCCATGTGCCAGAAAGTGGCTGGTCCTGACAAGTACACACATGCTCATAACTGCAATACATCTGGAGCTGTGTCCACCTGCAGTGAAGGTGAACACACTGAAGTTACCATATCAGTCAGGAACAAGAAGCCTGTACTTCAGATCCATACTCAACAAACTGTCAGCCAAAACGGTGCCAGACCATATGCTACACTGCTATTTAACCTTACTAATTAATTGAACTATTCTCTATATGCACCAGTGATGGATGTCCTTGTTAGACACTTTTTATTTTAGTAGACAAAAGGTTGTGCTGTTAAGATAATTTATTTAAATTACAAAACACTATATTCTTTTTTTGTCCAATACAATCCCAAAATGTAATATTCAGATTTGCAACATAAATTTATGATGAATGTTTCTTCTCTCTTATAAAATGTGCAAAAAACAGTCTTGATCAATTAATCCTACCATGACCAGAGTCAAAGCCAACAGCTCCCTGCCTCCACTGTAAACAATTTTGGCAGAGCACTGCCTCCCACTTCTAAAGCACAGAATGGTTATCCAGAATCTGTTTGACAATTATGATTTACATCAAAACTTTTCAATTAGGTGTGCAGACCCGAAGTCCATAAAATAAATCAGGGACCACTGCAGGTAGGATGCTGCTGGACTGTAAACCTGAAGTGTCAATACAGTGCTCTGCCTGTGTCTGATTGGCTAGCAGACACACTATGCAGTATAACATCTTATGGGATTGCACTGCCTATTTGCATGTTGTACAAAGTTGTTCCTTCTATATTAGTCACTTTGTCATGTTAACATTCAACACATTTCAAATGAATGAGGAATTAAAAATGTATAGATGGCTCTGTATCTTTTCTCAGTAACAAGCATGAAATCAGACAAAGATTCATTTCTATATGGCTAGTATTCTTATGAAATGTATCTATATTACCTTCGGACTCTTCTCCCAGCAGACCCCCCTCTAAGGAAAGAGTAAAAAAGGCAACACAGGGAGACTGTGGAGTGGTTAGTCCAGCCCCTGGAGGCCCCTGTAATACCCACTCTTATTCCATGTATTTTACATGAACAATCCTCAGAGGGCAGAGGAAAGGATTCTTATACTATTTAAATACAGGATTTGGGACATCAAAGCAGGGCCGATATTGAAATAACAGAAATAATTAGGGATATGGAAGTTGCAGAAATAGCCACATTTCCATAAGATGATAATTAGTCCCAGGGCTAGCAGGGTTGAGAGAGAACCTGTTTGTTGGGGCTTTGTATCAGCGTAACCATGCAGCTGGAGTCCCAGGTAATTACACAACAACGATTTATTATTAACGCAGGGAATTCTGATTGGAAATTGCTTTACTCCATGTATGCAGATGCAATAATAGTTTTAACTATAAAGAAGGCTCAATGTGCAGCTGTGCACAGACCTGAGTGAAGTAGGTTAGCACACTTTCATACGTGGTTTTCTGTAACACAAGGGGAAAATATGAAGTACACATTTGAAACAATAGTTGTTAATGCAGAAGATGATGGGTTGTTCTTTGATGATGTGCTCAGAAACTACAAAGGCTTTTTAAACCAGTATGCTTATCAATTATGTGACTGGTGAATCATTTGATAGATCAAAAAGGGAAATCACAATTAGCCTCAATATGAATTGAGAAGGCCACAGTTTTGCTGCAGAACTTCTTTCCACACACAGTCTTTGTCTTGCTCCTCTTTTACTTGTGGATAAAAAGCAGAGAGTAAAATCATTCCATTTGCTCCTGCTGAGAACAATGCTAAAGGGGCCAGAGAGTCTGTCTCCTTTTCTAGTAACCCTGCCACCAATGTGCCAACACAGGAGAATCCTGGCAATGAGTGCAGGGAAGTCACACAGACATTTAAAATCAAGCTTCGCTCAGTCAGTGAAATCCACACCTCCTCACAGAAAGCATATCTGTATCAGCATCTGGCAGCCATTTGTGCCTATAATTCAGTTACTGAGCAATGTTTAAAGACAATGATCATCATGAAATCTGATTGATGTCATTTGTTAAACAGTATAATGTTAATGCAGTATATCATTTTAAATCATTTAAAAACAAAAATACACCCAAATTTTACTGTTATTGTCCCATGGATCAAAAGATTTTGAATTGACTGATCTGGTCCCTTATCACTGACAAGATGTCCTTACACAGCAGTGAATCTGTGGAGGACAGTCCCAGCAGCAGTCAGGGAGACAGTGTCCCCTGGTGTTTGCACTGTCTCATCTAAATAAACAAATAATTGAAAGACTGTCATAGTAGTTGCTCATCAACTAACCATGCAGAATCTCAGTATCAAGGCTGACTCTGACACATGGATGAGCTTTTTATTTAAGCCAAATTACCTGAAAACTCACTCCCTAACACTCCACAAAAAGCGCAATAATTATAACAAAAAAATCTAACTTCTAGCCCTGAACCTACTCTTAAACCAATGAAGCTGGACTGCAAAGCTTGTTATCATAGGGTGGCACTTTGAATTGCTCTGTGTATGAATTGTGCTATACAAATAAACCTGCCTTGCCTTGCCTTGCCTATTTTCATATATTAAAATGTTATTAAGATGGTGCTTTAAGGTCTTGTTTTTAACAGATCTGATTAAACATGCTAAAAAGTGAACCCTTTTCCTCAGGTAAAAAAAAGTTACTCTTTGTGAATTTAACAGTATTTATTGTTTGTATACAGTTGACAGTAAGTTGCAAGTAGTACATATTTTAGCTTCTGACTCAGAAAACTCATACTTGATTTCCCACATGTTTCTCCTTCCTTTTCATGAGTGTACACCAGCTGTGACAGAGCTTTAGACCATAGATCCCCTGTGGCCCTTTGGACATTCTGGGCCATTGTGGACCGAGGAGCTGGCCCAACAAACTGCTGACTAAACTCAATCTTTTTTGCTCTATGGGGTGCATGTGACATCACGTCATCCCTCTGGGCCAGTGTGGGATCTAATGAGCTCAAAGTCTTTGTGTGTCCAGAGAGCCAAAGCACTCAGCACACACGTCCTGGATCAACCTGCCTGGTCACCTCTATTGTCTGTGGCTCTGAAAACACGCGGCTGGCATTGTGTTACTATAAGGTAGCATGGGAAAAAGCATTTTTGACTGGCATGGATAAAAAGTAAATAAAACAATGAAAAAATGCTGGTTATATGTTTTATAAGCTGAATTTCATATTCACCTAATCTACAAAATTGTATTAGCTGTAGATTGTAATTTTGTTATTGTAGTCTTAACCCTAAGTTTTGGTGTTGCCATGGAGATTTCCATTGAAATCTAATGTAAGGTCATCTTTCTGCTGTGTGCCCTCCCTCTGGTCTAGTCTTTCCATGGTCTCTGTGTTGCTTTACTTACTAAAACTAAATATGATCAGACATTATCCCATTAGATCTTTGTAAAGTTGTGGTGGGTTTGGATGTAGGGTAGATGGCACAGGTTCTTTCTCTGATGCAACTCGTAGCTCTCCAGGCGCAACAGCCCATCTGTAGATCTTCAGAGAGGATATAAACGGCCACTTCCTTTGCAGTCAGACAGATTTCCCGACCCTCTCCTGACAGCAATCTTTTCCACTTGGATGGCCTATCGGTGTCCTATTTTTCTGAATCTGTTATTTCCATAATCCAGTGGGTGCCATCGCCCAGGGTTAATAGATGAGGCTGAGTGTGCAAGATGGCAGGGCTTTGTAGCCTCTAACGAACAGTGTGCGGTCTGATGAATGACATTTGGGCTGCAACCACGTCACTTCTTCCATTAGCACATCCTGTCCCAACTCTGCTGTATTGAACCATGGCTTTCAGCTATTAGCCTGATGCATGACACAGTCAATTCCAGTTACGCTTTAATAAGTGAATATTTATCTTTGCCTGTTCTCGACAAAAATGGATCATCAATGAAGAAAATAAATGAGGTACCAGAATTTGGCTTTTACCTCAACAAACCTAAGAGCAAGTATGTACAGTCTGCAATCATTTATCTGGAGCTTTCTTGTTAGATTTTTTTGGTCTGATTTTGACACACCTTTTATAAGATTTAAATAGCTTTTTAGAAGAATTTCAATATTTCAATATTCAAATTCAAAATGACTTTAAAAATGTATTAATCCACAAGGTTTAGAATATGGACAGCAATAAGAAATGAACTGATAACGGACCAAACTGAGACCACATCTTTACCAGGTAAGCCACAGAGGCATAATTTTATTCTGGTTGACACACAAATTAAACACAAATTAAGCACATTCTTTCAGTGTTTCACTGGAAAAGAAAAACTGCTAAAAAGATTTTCATAAATTGCCAGATGAAAGGGTGCAGCAAAGCCCTACTACACACAGCCCAAACTCATAGGATGTATGAATGACTTTTTACACTGGAAAAAACAAACATTGCACTGTAAAGAACATTGTTATTTTAGTTAGTATTAGTTCAAACTTACAATAAAATGTGCTTAAAATGACTGACTTTGGAAGCATAGTGCATGGCCTCTTTGCATGTGTGAATGTGTGTGTGGTACATGTTAGAGAGACGCAGTGTAAGATCAAGACGAGCGTGGAGTGCCCCATGACAGAGCATCAATCATCAGGCTTAAGCCTCACAGCCTCTATCAGAGCCCTAATCCATACATTCTCAAGGCTTCCCCGCATGTTTCAATGTGAGCATTATACCCAGACACTAACACTTCTGCACATCATGCTACATATTACTCTCCATGACATGGCGTATAACTTACAACAAGGTCAGCACAGACTGTTGGGTTAAAAGTATAAATTAACGTTTTGATAAATGGACAAGACTGTCACTTTGAATAACACATTATCTAAACCAACAATCAAAAATAGTTCTGACAAAACATCCACCAGAAACAGCAGAAGACATTGTAACAGAATGTTGTGGCGTTCTCATTAAATCGCTTTGAAATGGTTAGCCAATCAGTTTCTTCTTTATTGAGCCACGAGGGACTAGTTTGGAGTTAATTGCAGTGAATCCAATTTTTTAATTAAAATGAACATCATGACGATCTGACTGGAGTGGGATTTGTTATTGCTCTTTCCCTTCATTCCCCTCCTCTCATTTTCTCTCCCCTGCAGGACAGCTTGAAAGAGTCCTGTTGTTTTATTTTAATTGGGGCAGTCATGTAATTGGCCTACTCCATGCTGCTCCGTTCAATTTAGAGCCTGGCGTGTGCGAACCGCTGTGTGTTTAGGAGCAGAGAAGGTAAAGAGCTCTATGGCAATGCTTTAAAGAGAATATGTGTAGATTTTAAGTTGTATGTATTTTGAATTATTTTTATGTGTAAGCAGTTAATCCAGTCACAAAAGGTTGCAAGCCAGTGTCATTTTTGACAGTCCAAAGGCCAAATAAATGGAGAGAGATGCATCAGTCCAATCAGGGCAATTGCGTCTGTCTGCATGATATTAGAAAAAATATATGATCTATGATAACTGTGTGGAATACTGTGATAACATTTTTTTGGATACCCTTAGTAAGGTTAAAGCTAAACCAAGTAAAAGACTGAATTAGGACTAAATTGTAATAGTTCAATTTCTGTTTTGTTTGTTTTTTGTTTGTTTGTTTGTTTGCTTGTTTGTTTCATTACAACAACATGATTCCAGACACTTTTTTCCGAAGAGTAAATTTCTGTAGAACTATAACATCATTGCAATACTTTTTGGTTTCCTGCGATACAAATATTGCTCTTGCCAATACTGCACAAAGTATAAATTTGCAATATATTGTGCAGCCCTAATGTAAATCACTGCATGCTAGGAGTCAAATGATTTGCAATCCCAGAAGGGTAAAGCTGAAAGGTTATGTTTAAGTTCTAAGTGTTTAGAGAGTTTAGACAGAATGAATGCTTCACTACACCTGTTTTCCAACAAAGCACAAATAGACTGTTGTCTGTGCATTTTGGCCTGCTAAACACCCACAGTTGTTGATTTAGGTCACTGAAAATCATCATCCTACGAACTTATATTTGTGTAGATAGGTGAAATGGACCTATAACTGTAACAAATGGTATAGTGTATAGGTCTGATTGTCGACATTTGTGATACGGCCCTTATTCGATGTCCCCTGTAGTGAGTGCTCTTTTCTAACAAAGGTCAGTGTGACATGAAGAATTTCAACTAATACAAAATTACATCAAACAATAAAAAAGGATCTAAAGTGTAAAGCATGTAAAATATCAACTACAAAGACATGTTAATGAAGTTTTTTTTCGCAAACTGTAGCATACAGACATCCTTACTGCCTGTGAACATGGCTCACCTAAACATGATTTCTATGCAAATGTATGTTGTGGGGGAATTAGAAGAAAGATGAAGTGTGCTAAAGAGAAAAAAGTGTGCAAATGAAATCTAAAATCAATTCTTCAAATGTTGTACATTGCAGAGGTGGCTTGATAATAAATATTCATGTTCTGCCGCCCTTCTGATGCTTTTAAAACATCACAGGTTGGGTAAATGAGAATGTAGGAAGCTTTAAGAACAAGACAAGGGTATAATTATCACAGCTGGTTCTTCCTCTCTCACTTTCATAATACTGTATAACATGTGGAGGAGACATGATAGTGGAATAGTCTCTATGTGACATTTATAGTGGACCTTCTTTGCAAAGCCCGAGATTTCATTCAGAGCAGGCAGAGGCAGCATGGCTTTGAGCGCAGACTCCCACTCGTCTAATAATATCTTGGTAATTAGAATATGCTTTGATTATAAAGGTCACTAACTGGGCCTAATGGAACACTGTATGAAGTGTACCACGGGAGGAGACATGTTTAACACTGTATATCCATTCATTTAAATCTGCATTCCAATATTATACATGCCATATGACTTAATGTTAAGTCTATTAATGTCCACAGGGAAAACCAAGGAAGATGTGCTAGCACTGCTGCCTGCACCTTCTCTAAAGAAAAAGACATTGTACAGCTATATAGTAGAGTGGTGCACGGTGGGAGAGTGGTTAGCGCTCAGTAGTGTGGTTGTGGGTCTGATCCCCGTTTCACTGTGGGCCGGGTACTGTGGCCTTCTCCCACCATCCATAATGAATGAATATTAGAGTGAATGGTTGTCTGTAGGTCCTGAAAATAACTGATCATTGCCCAATCGTGTACCCTGACTAAGGCCAATAGCTGCTGGGACAGGCTCCAGCCAACCTGCAACCCCTAATGGGAAAACGCAAAAGAAGATTACAGAAGATTAATTACAGTGATAATGCTGCTTAGTGTAGTTATTAACAAATTAGAACAACTAGACTAGACTTACGTGAGTACATTTTAGGGGGAAATTTAAACTTAAACTAAGGTAAACTTTTAAGGATTAGGATTCAAAGTATTTAGAGTTAATGAATTTATTGACCTTGATGGCAAACTGGGTAGTAGTAGTCGTAGTAGTAGTAGCAGCAGCAATAGTAGTATTAGCAATAGTAGCACTAACAGTAGCAATAGTATCAGTAGTAATTGTCAGGTAGTATTATGTAAAAATGTTGTTGAGTACTTTTACTTCTACTTAAGTAACATGACTTTTACATGAGAACAAATACTTCCACCAACACAATGGGTTACGCAGCATCTGAAATACAACTGACCCGAGTGTTGACTAAGAAACATTACTTTTTTCTCTCTGAGTGTACATCAGCAGCTCAAACGCAGAAGGATAAGGTAGTGTAAGGCTTCTGCTGTTTACAGATGTGTGAAGTAAAGTTGTCAGCTATGAAGATATCCACTCCGGATGCCCAATACACTACATGCTTCTTCGCTTGAGCTCATGGGCTATTTTGAGTCTCCCCTTGAAAATACACTAACAAACAGTGAGGGGAGCCCCCACGGGAGACCATTGTAAACAAGTGAGTATGATGCACCGAGCGCAATCCCACTTTTTTGTTTGAGAGAAAATATGCTCCTTTCATCTGAGACAAACAAGTAGATAAAGCAGCGCCTACAGCCGTGCACTCCACGTTAATTACCACATTCATTTACCATGTTTAATCTGTGCACAGACAGAAATACAACAAACAAACAAAAGACAGAGCAGGGTTTTCCTCTTGTTTTCTTTGTTTTGTGCGGCATAACATTTAGTTGTGAATTCCTTTCTCTGGAAAATTGGACTGCACACAATGTCCTGGTTTTGCCTTCTCCAATAAGTTGATATTTCTGGCTTAATGATCTGGGTTACAGACAATAAAAGAAATTATTAAAATATCTAGGAGAAGAACATTTCTTAAAAATTAACAGAGAATCTAAAAAAGTGTTTTTTGTTTGCATTATCTCTGATGTTTAGCCCAAAAGCTGATCAAACATTTACTGCGACTGTTCCGGTCAGCAGTTCTTAAGAGACCAGCCAGTAACTTTTGCTTCTTTTGATTAAAAAGATTATATGTTTATTGCCAGTCTGCAGACTTATGGGTCAATACTCATGCATTAGAACCCAAAACGTTGCAGACAATCCAATCCGGGAACTTTATATTTTTTAACTCCCTATACAGTGGAGCTGTTACCTCCACGTCTACATGCCTGGTCACCTGAGCCCGCTCCATTTATTATCAAAGCACACAGCACATTTGAACCTGGGGGGAAATACGATGCCTGACAGCTCTAGTGTCCAGCCAGAAAAAAACTAGCTGAAGTTTCACAATTATTGGTGACCATGCGAAAAGGAAAATAAATAAATAAATCCCAATCTCTCCTATGTACCCAAACGCAACCCTATACCTGCGAGACAGTATGGATTGCTCTGCGGTTGCGGTCAACAAGGTAACTCAAGGTATGGCAGCGTCTGACCATTGTGAGGAAAATATTCTATCATATACAGTAAATAAACTTTATTTCATGCCTTAATTACTACTGGAGCATATTAGTGTTACAGAGCTGCAGACTGTGTTCTTACACTGAATAAAACCCAGCATCTTGTGCTTAATGTTATGATGGTCCAAAAGCTTTAATTAAAAAAACTAATTCCAACAAAAATGTGGCAATGTATAAAATGTAAATAAAAATAGAATGCACTGGTTTGAGAATCTCATAAAATAACATTTTATTCATAGACCATATGCAATTTATCATGCGCTGAAAATGAGATTTTATTACATTTTAATGAAAAATAATAGCAATTTTTTTATTTTTATTGCAGCAACACATTCTTTTATTTGTGCAAACTGTTTTACTGACTTGAGGACCTGAAGATCAGTAGCATCAAATATATCCAGTAGAGATCCTCCCTTTCAATGCTCCCTACCCAGTCACCTCACTGAAATGTAGACAGTTAACCTAATTAGATCCAAATATGCTTACTCCAGCTGTTTTTTTAATTACTAAAGCTATTTCCTTCACAATTTTTGTCTCATACTAACTTTTTCTGGACATGTTTCTGCCATCAAATAAGAAATGATGAGCCATTCTTTTTTTATAAGATGCTAAAATCAACACCTAACATGTATTCTATAGTGAATAAATGCAGTGTTGCCCATAACGTGGGAATAATTTAGTTTTCAGACTCATTCTTCATTTTACTTCTATTTATACACCTCAACAATCATCTTTGACCAGGTGCAACGATTACATACTGAGTTCCAGTTACACAGTTAAAAAGGAATAACAATAACAAATTGGTTGGCTGAACAATTGGCATTTCATGAGGATATTTTATTCCACATTTTTGGGCAATAGTGTATATAGTTTCCTGAGATTTACAAGCTATTGCGTTATGTATTTATTTTACACACTGACAGAACAAGTATTTTTACAACAACTCTGAAAAGGCCCTGGACACTGTGGCTCCCCATCTCTCCTTTTGATCAAACAGTTGTTAAAGCACATGAAAAGATGAGTAAAGCACATCTGGAGGGAAGTCCCTAGCTCTTTATCTGTCACACAGACACAGGAAGGAGGAAAAGAACAGACGTACATGACACAACATCTCAGAACTTAAATGTACCACTTCCTCACTTAAAACAACAATGCACAGAGAGTCAGAGGTCAGCTGTGAGCCAGGAGGCCCAGCTTTTGTTTGGTAATAATCTATTTTAAAGTGAGTATATCAGGAACCTGTCACTTCATAAGAGGGCATATATGTTATAAGCTGTGGCATTAATACTTTCAAGCTGTCATTGAGGTCCTTAGCAAATATAAATCAAATCGTATTTGGTCAGTAAAAACAAAGACTTTTTAAGATCATTACCTGTACTTTTGTTGTTTGTTTGTTTTTTTTTTTAATCTGGGATGCTTTACAAATGAAACTTGCCAGAAACATTATAGGCTCAACAAACTACAGTGACCAACGAAACTCAGCACCACTGTGTGATGACCCAACACACGGGAGGCGATGATTGGCAGCAACCGGCGACAGGGCAAGCACACAGAATTCTTAGTTAATTCTCCCACAGAATTAACTAGCAGTCAAATTGAAGGGAAATTCACATTTTAAACAATTGGGAAAAGAAAATGATGCAAAAATAAATATAGTACTAGACTTTTAGTATTACTGACTCTGTTCCGATAACAAGAAAAAGATGTGCCTGGGTACGCCCCATAGCAGTCAAGAAAAAAATGGTAAATAAGTAACTTTTTTCGTTACATCTCTGTAATCTTTTTAGGAAATGTCATAAAGCTTATCATGGGAGTGTTATTTTTTCCTCCGTGTTGATCGACGTGACTGAGAAGCATCCGTCAGCTCGTGAGGTAATGGCAATGAAAAGTTGAACATTTTTAAAGTTGCTGGTTTGCGTTGAAAGCCAGCGTGTGCAAGAGGCCATGCACAAGTTCCACATGTCGCTTCACAGGAGAGAGACTTGCGATCATCGCCTCGTCGCGCCGCTCCCATACAAAACAAATAGATAGCAATGTCGCCTCCCGTGTGTCAAGCCTATCAGAGTATCAAAATATTTCTTTATTGAATGCTTAGATTTTGTGTCATAAGAATGGTCATGTTCTCTTCAAAATACGATAAAACTAAAACTAGGTTACATGTTATACTGCAATTTCCTTTTTCAGCCAATAGAGGGGTTTATTTGAGTCATTATACAGACATTCTAATGCACTAATTTCGGCATCAAACTACCTATATGCAGGTAAGGTTATATGTCCATGTAGTTAATATCAACATGCACAGCCAATGGCCTTAATAATGTTTTAAAAACTATTCACTATCGTTATATTTACATGTGAAAGAAGAGAATAAATGAATTATAATTCCATTACAGGTTCTGGCAGCAGCCCCTCATTTAGGGATCCATGCATTTTGAGCTCCAGTTTCCTCCCTGACCTCTCTATTAGCCTTGAAGCGGCAGCATGCTCTCACACTGTGTCCTATTACCATAACTGACCCCCTCCTGTGCCAGTTTAGGCAGGAACAGGGGAATCTCTGACACATCTGACAACTGCACTCACAATCTAACATGCATTAGAGACGACCTCCGGCCCGTCTTCCTCAATACAGCGCACGCTTCCTGATGTTCAAGAAAAACACATTTCTTTTGTAGTGATGAAAAAAAGAGGAAACAGTCTCCAGTCCGACATGTGCCTTTCCCTCACACTCACTTGCACTAGAATAGCAATTGAATTAGGCCTATTTTTTCACAGCTTGGTTCTTGTAGGAACTTTTGTGTAAGAGTCAGTGGAGAAAAGTAACACAACTAATCTAGTGGAAGACTTATGAAATGAGAGGATCTTTATCATCACTGTATTTCTCTGAGAGTCGTCCATTATGGAGAGGGAGCCTTCAAAGAGGACAAGCGCGGCATAGGACACCTTGGGAGGAAAGAGAGGACCAAGGCGAGGAACAGGATGGAACCTTGCTGAACCAGCACAACACACACACACAATGATCACTGATCACAATCAGCCATTTGCACAGAGTCTGCACAATTACCTTCAAATAAAGGTCATTTTAACATTAGTCCATTACAAGAGACAAGGGGCAACAGATTTACGAAAGTAAAAAAATAAAATAACATAAATAAGAATCTGTAAAATCATGTTATTTCTATTAACAAGGAGGTATGTGTTTGCAAGCATTAGTTGGTTTATTTGACAGTTGGGAAGATAACTCAAAAACTCACAGTGTTTTACTATCACTACTATATGTTTTGGTAACATTAGTTTTACAGTCGTACCATGTATTTTACAGTTGTAACATGTATTCTGCATAAAAGCAGAGTACTGAGTAAGTATTGGTCCTACAGAAATGAACAATATTACTGAGAAATATGAAAATGCTTCAGTTTCTTGGCACTTGTCTGCCACTTAATGCACAAATGTGTCCCAGGAGTCCTTTTCACTACTACTCTACAAAAGTTGAAAAGTTTATGTTGAACTTTTGAATTCTGGCTCTTCTCTGTTGATGGCTAAGATGATATACAGAGTCTTCACGAATGAAACATTTCACAAATCATTTAAAAAAGGTTTACTCAGATGGCTATAATGTCTGTTTTAGTGTCTACAAGTTTTGAAATTACAACATTAACATGGAAGGAGAGAAGAAAATGAAAAGAGGCATCAATTCAAATAATTCTGAGATACAGCCAAACTAAAGCATTTAAAAAAATCAATACAAAAAGATTTCACTAAAACTCTCAAGTATCATTGAGAGCAGTGATTTTATTGCAGTTCTACTGTAAGACCAATCTCTACTTTTGATTTGTGATGTGCTTTCATTAATATGGTCTGGTGCAATGTGTTGAGTAGATGAACACATAAGAGAATCAGTGCTGTGGTCATTTAAAGTGAATAGGAAAAATTTAACCAATTATGACCATTTGCAAAAATGATGCGTTTGAGAATGTAATACTTTCTCTTGCTCTTTAACTTCAAAGTGTAGTCATTGTGTGACCAGTCTCAGTGAAGGATAATAGTTGCTCGGTGTAATTCAAACCAGACTAATCGGACACACACAGGAACAGGCAGTGTGTGAAAACAGATGACTGACTGTCAATATGGCAACAGGATGAAGAGCTGTTTATATTGATAAAGGATGGAGATGTTTTCTCTGTGGAAGTCACGTGACCCTCCAACACCACTGCATCTATAAGAGCAGCACCGGTTTGCATTCAGAACATTATAAAAGCCTCAGACACAAAGCCACATGTATAGATATGCATGTGTGCCTGTGTACACACAAAATGACAACACCATTTATTTATTTACTGTTGACAGAGAAAAGGGAAAAGGAAGGGAGAGTAAAAACTCATAAATAAATGACAATGCACAGCTTGCCCTGGAAATAGAAGCATAATTTTATGTTTGTATTATATTCAGGCAGCTAAAATTTAATCTCCCTTTTAATACCCTCTATTGTATAAACAGGGGAGAGGTTGCTGAAATATAAACATTAGGAATGTAACCTTATGAAAATCGATTTGGCATTGAAAAATATTATCTCAGCCCAGTTGTTTATTAATGCAACTTGAGGCCTGTAGCAACTATCAGTGAGAAAATACTTATTGTTATGTCATTCTGAAGGGAGTCTATAAGAAAGTACTAATATGATAACCAAATCTGACACAAAATGTGAGGTCTTTTTTCCACATAGAAATGTGGTTGGACATGTATCTTGTCAAATGGACCACAAAAATCTTAATGTGGTAAAAGTGAGTACATGTCACACACAAGGATTGTTTTAACTATAAATAACTGAAGAGACAGAAAAGTTAAATCAAATTGCTACAGGCTATATGTTTTATTTTAAGTTAATTTATTGCTGCTATCTACTGTATGTGGTTTATTGCAAATACCAAACTTTCAGGCAAAAAGCTTACACTTACTAGTTGTCCCTACTACTTTCCTTTTTCCTTCATTAATTTAGTTCATGTTTATTATTTAATATTTTATTTTTGGATTTCAAAATCAAAGTCTTACTAAAATACCTGTCTTTTTAAGCAAATACGCACTCAATCTTTAATTAATTTAAATGCACTTTTATTTCTCTGATTCAATACTTTTAAACAGCATGAATGATGATTGAGGTCATTAAAGTAGCAGCCAAAAGTTGAGAAACTGCACTGAGAATTTGTCTTTTGGTTAAACCCTTAGCCCTACAAAGACCCTGGCTCAGAACTAGATCTGATGCCCTGTTATTTCATACTGTAAATGGTGAAGCCACAGAAACCAAACAGTTCTGCCAGCAGACTAATCACTCGGGCTGGTAAACCAATCCTCTGTGGACATGCACCGCAAGTATGAAAGTGTGTCTGCAGCCCCGATTATTTATTCATTTTGTTTGATTCAGGATGATGTTCCTCTCATGGTTTGCTGTTTTTTTTTTTTTTTTTTCTATCTGGCAAGAGCGCTGGCACTATGCCCTCTGTTTAAGATATCAAAGATTTGTGGCATCTCGTTGTCTTGTGTTGGCTCGCCTGGGGAGTTTTACTAAACATGAAATGGATAAAGCCGCAGTGATCTAGTGTTGAGAGAGAAAAAAATGGGGAAAGGGAGGGTGGGTTAGTGAAAAAAGGAGAAGATGGCTTGAAAAATGAATAAATGAAATGGGCTCCTTCTGTTTCAGGGAGAAGCGCCGCCACCGCTGCTCCAGGAAGATGCAGCGTTTCCTGAGAAGTGAGAGCACAGTGGTCCCAGGAGAGGGACTTGGGAAGATATCACCAGAGACTACTGACTGTGTGTTTCTGTAATCTGTGGATATTAGAAACGACACATTATTTAAATTTCAGACTCACATCTCAGTAATATAAAATAAGACACAACCAGAGAAGAATTTAAGGAAAAAACATCTCATTATTATTTCACTTAAATCTTGTTCTTGATTTCATTTAACCTTGGCAGTAGTAAACTTGAAGCTGATTCAACAAGTGGACCATTGTTTTCACTTTGATGGATACATTGTTTACACAAGCAGTAGCTGCAGTGGAAATGCAAAAGAGGAACACTATTGATCTGTATAACTGTAGGATATTTGAACCAAGTGGAGGGGAATAATTGCAGGCCATAAAATCTAAATTATTTGTTTAAAGTGAAAAGAAATTAAATCAATTACATGCTTTTTTATTCTGTGACTTATTGCACTTGCCTAACAAGAATGAGCTATGAAAAAACAGACCTTAAAATATATTTTAATTAAAATGTTCAACATCAAGGCCAGTCACTTGCTCACATAAGTGGGTCCATTCACATTGTAATAATTGATGCTCCCATTGGCTGGTTGGCCTACACAGCTTGTCAACTCTGAATCAGAAAGCGGAAAATCCCATTGGGAAAGATGCTTTTCCAGCACTGGCTATACTGCAATATAGTGGTGAGATCGTAATAAATAATTTTTTGTGGTGGTGATTTGGCCCAGTTTGGATTATTTTTGCATGGGTATCATCTAAAATTCAAAGAGAAAAACATACAGGACTTAAAGCCATGTGTTTCATCCCAAATGGCTGTTTCCTGTGTTTTATCTTGACATTGATGTTATCTTTTATCTGGAGTATGTATCAGATGCTCCTATAAAAAGGAGAACATTGGCATTAACAGCAAACATAGCACCTATCTATTTGTCACAAGGAGATCTCTATCCCCTACAAGAGAACCAATCTAAAATCCAGCTCTGCATAATGGGCTGGGAAAACAGGAGACACTGGGGCTAGTACCACTTGGTTTCTGATTTCCTGTGTAAATCACCATAAAGCCAAAATGACTTCAGATAGATTACCTGTCAGTGCATTAAGTACAAGTCCGACCACATCTGAGGCCACAGGAGATGCCCGCTCACTTTTCCAAAGACGCTCTAAACAGGGCCCTTTTCAAAACCACAGGACGCCTTCCTGTTAAAAGCTTTGAGGGAAAGTCAGAGCTTATAGTGGGAACTGCTGCCAAGGTGACTAAAGCCAATATTCCATGTCCATTTTATGTTCATGTTTATTAACCAACATGTTATTTTGTTTAAACACCTTTTAAAGTGATCATGGACAGATAATGTAGTGCATCATGAAGCATAGCTGGAGATAATACAAGTCAAGGGGAGAATCAAACATAAAGGAGGAGCATGGGATCAATGGTGCTGATTGAGAACCAATGGATTTCGCATTATAACCCCACTGTTCGTTATTGGTTGAGTTAGCGCCCAGTCGCATACACTACTGCTGCCCTTTCCTGCTGAGGATGAGAGATCAATTGTGAAAGACGACCTTCGTATGGACAAGCCTGAAAAGCTGAAAAGTTACATCACACCAGTTAGTAGTGTTTTTACCTCTTGATATTATGTGTTTTGTTTTAAGGGTTGTGCTCTGTAGTCTGTTTACTGGAACTGTACAGAGGCTTTACTGGCTCCGCCTTGGATTCAGCACACACAGCAAACAGGGCCGTACACAGGATTTTAGAAAGATTGAGGTCCATCAAGTTGACGGCCAGTTTAGTCTTTGTTTAGTCCTGTTTTAGCCTTTGTTTAATCCTGGTTAAGTACTTGTTTAGTCATGGTTTGGTCCTTGTTTAGACCTGGTTTAGACCTTGGACCTCAGTGACCTATATGGCCTTGACAGCAAAGAACACTCCTTTTCTGAAATTTTGCTTGGGCTTTAAAATCCAGACTGTGATCTCAATCTACCACAAGACAAAAATTATTCATTCCTTACCCACTGGTAAACTATTCTGAAAATGTAATCCAAATCTGACCATAACCATTTGACTTATCTTGCAACAAACCAACAAACAAATCAGCACCAAAACATAACCTCCTTGGGAAAGATATTAAATGAGTCAAGCTCTGTAACCTGTGTGAAATAGCAAAAATATCACATGAGAACTAGCACATCATAAATACCTTTGCCATACAGTAGGGGCTAATTTGAGATAGCTTTACATATTTTACCTTGCGACTTCTCTTCAGTCACACGGGGTCACAAGTCACTGTGCCTGGCTGGTGTGCAAAGCCTGGATAAAAGGAGAGGGTTGTGCCAAGGAAGGGCACCCAGCCACCTATCAATATGCAAATCAAAAGGCAGATGCTGTGTTGTGGCAGTCCTGGAAGGAAAGAGCTGAAAAGAAGTGAAGACAAGTCTTTTTCCAAAATATAATCCAGTTTCTATAAGATTCAACATCACCCCACCCATCGCCCTTCTGTCTTCCTCTATCCCATCTGTTGCCAAACTTCTTTGCCCCATGAGATTCTCTTCACACTAACTACTTCTTAGCTCAGCTTTTCCTACATCTCAGCCCTCTTTCTCCCCCACTCTCCACTTATCCTATAGCATAACCTATCTATCATTACTGCAATCAACACAATGGAGTTCTCGCTGCAGCCACGTTGACCCCTCCCTCCGGACTTTGCCTTCAGAAAGTATGGAAGAGTGGGACTTGCCAAACACTGAATCATCACATTTATTAAATGTTATAAAAGGAAGTGAGAAGGGAGGAGTAAGAAGAAAGACACTAACAGGATGTACTTTATCTGACTGCTGCCATACACACCAAAACCTTTGATTCTGAACATACATTTAATATGGTTAGTCTTCACATAATAATTGAATTTAGGAAAATTTACCAGCAATAATGAAATTATTAAAAAAGAAAAATATTGATCACAGAAATTATAGAAATAATTCGGACAAGTGGTTCTCAAAGTGTGGTATGGGTACCACTGGTGGTACATGGGCTTCTTCTGCTGGTAATTAGCAGTGTTGTGTAAACCTCCCACTGACAATATTCTTTTATTTAAAGTGCTTAAAATTAAAACTAAAATACTTATTTGGAAAAAGGCAACTTCAGAAACAGTTACAGTACTCACTGTTAGCATTATTCAGTAAAATATATTTCATGTTTCTGTATTTCAAGTTTGCACATGTAGTGGTGTACCAGTACTAGGGGTGGGACGATATTAGAATTTTATGTCACAGTTATCTTGGCCACAAAAATTGCGATAAACAATATCCCAATAATTATGAAATTATGCTAACAGTTTGAAAATGCTGCTAAAATACAGACCTACTGGAATTACTTGACACAACAGACTGAAGTTTATGATTTAAGGATAAATGATTGCAAACAAATAGCTCCGCCTTGTGTTCCAAATTTAGAACATAAACAACAGCTGTAAAGACCTGGATAATGCGGTGACGAAAAAAAAGGCTTGTTGAACTGCTGCTGCATGTACAGAGTACTTCAGTGAAGGTAGGAGTAACATTCAAACAGCACTCAGTATTACAGAAAGAAAATTAGTCCAGACTTTAAAGTAATTTAACACATCATCATGTTGTAAACGCTTAAAAGTGAAAGCATGTTTGCCATAGCTTTGATACGTTTATGAGGCCGTGTGAGATGCATTTACCAAGAGAGAGATGCATTTTCTTACTTCATTGAGTTTCATTTCATAAAGTAAAGTATTACCCTATATATATTTATTTAACTTATGATTACCTTGAAAATGGTAGCATTTAGCTACTGCTATATCTTCAGACGACTTAACGCCTCACAGCTCAGTCCATCTGTCTGCTCTGCTGTAGATCAAGTATTTTAACCAGTCCCGGAGAAACTAGACTGAAGACAAGCTTTGAGGCTTCTTGAATAATGTTTTGCATGTACAGTTAGGTCCATAAGTATTTGGAAACTGACATAAGTTTTGTTATTTCAGCTCTTAAACAAAATATATGCAAGATACAGTTATATATATAGTATAGTACATCATATGTACTTAAGTGCAGACTCTCAGCAATAATTTAAGAGTATTCACATCCAAATCAGTTGTAGCTGCCTCTTTTTCAGGGGCTCAAAAGTAATTGGACAGATGAACATTACTATGAATAAAATGTTCATTTTTTATGCTTTTGGGAAAATCCTTTGCAGGTAATGACTGCCTGATGCCTGGAGCCCTTGGACATCACCAAACACTGGGTTTCCTAATTTATGTTGCTTTTTTGTTGGTCATTTGTGGGTCTTTCTGCCTTAAGTTTTGTCTTAAACAAGTGAAATCCATGTTCAATCTGTTGATTGGCCTCTGCCATTGCAGAATACATCACTTATTGGCCTTAAAAAACTCATGGGGTGCTTTTGCAGTATGTTTTGGGTCATTGTCCATCTGTGCTGTGAAGCACTGTCCATTTTGTGGCTTTTGTCTGAATCTGAGCAGAAATTATATCTCTATACACTTCAGAATTCATCCGGCTGCTTCTGTCTTCTGTCTCATCATCAATAAACACCAGTGACCCAGTGCCATTGGAAGCTACTCCCACTCATGCATCACACTGCTCCACCATGTTTTACAGAAGATGTGGTGCGCTTTGGATCATGAGCCAAGTTCAAGTCTTCTCCAGACTTTTCTCTGTCCATCATTCTGGTATAGGTCTGAGGTCTGAGTTTCATCTGTCCATAGAATGCTGTTCCAGACCTGGGCTGGCTTCTTTAGGTGTTTTTGGTCAAATCTAATGTGGCCTCTCTCATGAAGTTTCATGAGGTTCTCTCATGAAGTCAAGTCATGGACCTAGACACTGATAGACCTACTTCCTGGAGAGAGTTCTACACTAAGGTGGATGTTGTGAATGTTTTTTTCACCATGTTTTATCCAGTCTAAGTATGGTCTGGTTCACTTCTGTTGCGATACTATATGCTGTGATTTCACAGAAAAAGCAAATATAACACCTGGAATCAAGTCCAGACCTTTTATCTGCTCAGTTTATGATGGATAATGAAGGAAATAGCCCATGCAGGTCAAGAAATAGCTTTTGAAGCAACTGTTCAATTACTTATGAGCCCCTGAAAAAGAGGCTGCTACACATTAAAGCGCTGTAATTCCTAAGCCCTTCATCCGATTTAGACATAAATACTCTCACAACACAGCTGAGAATCTGCACTTTAAGCCCATATTATATAACAATAACAGTTAGATAACGGCATTTTGAACAGTTTTGGTAAAAAAGCAAAGATAACAAAACTTGTGTCAGTGTCCAAATACTTATGGACCTAACTGTAAATGTAGTGAATAGAAGAGGGCAGACATTCTCTCATATGAGGATAATGGTGATTTTCTTGAAGACAATAATAAAGAATTGCCACAGTGAATAAATCTTTACTGTTTTCTTCGCAATGAGCGATTTAATCTTTTATTGACCCACCCCAACCAGTACTGTATTTATCAAGAAAAAGGCTAAAAAAACATGGCTAATCATAACTTTGCTTATAAATATTAATGAGTAAGGTGTATGCTGTAGTAGTCCTACAATTAATCATTCCATTTCATTGATTATATAATTAAAAGCAAGCATGACAATTGAAAAGCATGAATCAAAAGTATAAACATACAACATCTGCCCCCTATTCACAAATGACCATTTGTGTTCAACTCATCAAAGCTCTAACATAGCTACTTTTCTATTTCATGACATAACACATAATATGGCATAACATTAGAGAAGGTGCTACTCCGCAGTCGCATAAATTTCCATCATACAATATTTGACACTCTTTTCATTCATAAGCATTATCCAGTTTTTGTGGTGTGAATAAATGTGATTGACTCTGCCAATCAGGGTCCCGCGTTCACATGAAAATTAAAGTTTAAAACAGCAGTCTAATCAGACTAAGGCAATACATGCAATTGTAATAATAATATAAATGTGATACGTATCTGGTACTGTATCACAAGGTTTTTGCTTATACACAGCCCTATATGGTATAGTCAATCTAATATAATTTTATGAAGAGCTGGCTAAATTATTTGCATTAATTTGCAAAAATTCACAAACAGTTGGAGCCTATTTAATGCTGCTACACTCAGGTAAGGCAGGGGCACGGAGTATTCCTTCTCATAGGGGGACAATGTGATGCCTGACGTATTCAGTTTGCATAACATAACTCAGGTTTGGCATGTGGAAAACAGCCTTAAAGGTGGCAGCTCTTTGAATAATGAAGCAAAATAAAATGATAATCCACATGTGAGTGTCAGGGAATGGTATAATTGCAAATAAATTGCTTATTTTTCTTGAGAGCATGACCCACACATGGCAGAGGGTGACTTTTGGTTCCTAAGTTTAGACTGTGACAGAGTTGCACACACTGTATGATAACTTCAAGTAGCAAAGTGACTTTTAAAAGTGAGTTACAGATAAGCCATATTGAAAGGATGCATATGATATAAATAATGAGCTTTTAGCTATTTTCTTTTGTATTTAGAAAAAGAAACCAAAATACAAAATTATTTTCTGACTGCTTTATATGACTGCTGTGGCTTGCAGCAAAATCTTTCCATTACCTTCTGTAAATGCTAAGGGAGGGATTATAGGCATGCATATTAAAGCATTTAGAGCCATGGTGAAATAGACATGTCCAGAGATTTACTGGGGTTTACTGTAGTTGGTCTTGTTTTAAGTGTAAAAGCCACACTAAACTGCATCGTTGGACAGGCAGGGTTCCGCCTCGAACAAACCATTAGCTGGTGAATTTATGCATTTAATACATTAGAATAGAAGATGAATTTAAAAGGAGGAAAGCTCCATGAGGGAACACATTATCTTCTCCTGTCGGCACTCTTCTGGTTGAACATTTGGCAACCTCGTCAGTGAATAAAAGAATTATTTCAATTATTGTACAGTGTTAAATTATATTTGGTGAAGAGAGCGATGACAGGTCTGCATAGCTGGAAGACTTCCCCTGCCTCTGGCTCCTCTGTCAGTTTTAATGAAGGAACCTTTTTCATGTGACAGGCTGTGAGAGGCAGTCAGAGAGAAGGTTTTGTTCACTCATTCTCAAAATTTGTAGTAATGACTGGGATTTCCTTGTAAAATAATATCTTTTTAAAGGTCACTTTGCATAAAATCTAACTGCCCAGAAACCAAAGAATGAATAGGGAAAGGTTTTTAAATATATTATCAAAAGTGGATTTCCTACAGCTCAACTTACTTACAGCATGTCATCCCATTAATACCCTCAATGTCTGGCTGTGCACTGGTTGGCCACAGGGTTCACAGCTCCGACTTGCTCTTCCAGATATTCCCTTAACAAACATTAGAGAATGTCATGTGTAAAAATATATGGCTATTATACCTGCTAAGAAAAACACCTGGGGGCAGGTATATCCTCCTTATGCTCACATTAGCTCCCTGCTAGACGCCCTGTCCTTCCACTCATAATGCCCTCTATAAATACAGAGAATAAAAGACACGCCATCTCTGAGCCCCCTGTTCACTATTGTAATGCTATCCCATCCATACAGATATCAAATGGAAGATCCCTGCAGCATTTAACCAAATTAAATACCACCTTCATTAGCAAGCCAGCACCTACTGGAAGCATGCAAAATAGCCCCAGCCCCAAGGACACAGCATTAAATGGGCTGGCAGAGCTTAAAATAAAAAGCCCCCGCATCACAAAGACTACAGGCTTCATTTGTATGTTCCTAATGTGCCAGCTTCTCTTCACTGTACATGGCCCGCTGCTCCCAACACATGGTGAGTAATTGCCAACACTCGACCTCCATACTGCACTTAATCAACATGCTAACGCCACAGGAATAAATTCACCAACCATACAGTCAGGATAATTCATATATTGGTCAACAGCAATGGGTGTCACATGATTCAGAGCCAAGGTCACATGGAGTTATCCGAGAGAAATGCCAACTAGAGGCAAGAAGATGATTATGACCCGCATGCTAATAATTGTCAGAGTTTTTCATCCTTCATTTTTGTAGCCCCAGCACACATCACTTCACATGTTGAATTGTAAACTCCAACTTGTTTATTTTCTTTATCTGTTTGACCTTTCCCACTATTCTGCATTGCACCTTAATATTTATATTAATTTAAAGGTTGTTGCAATTCAATATTGTTACAAAATGGAAGTAAATTCAATTTAGAGCAGTCTGTTCATCATTGCAACGCTGGATCATTTGTCACCATACTCACCTTTGACCCACAGGCAAATGGTGATAAAAGCTCCCTTCATTGCATTTGACAATAAAAGCAATAGGCAGTTTGTGAGTCGAGCAGCACAGTAAACACACATAAATAAAAGAGAGTAAGAATCAATGGGATGGGGAAGCATGGAACAGCACCTTATACCTAAAGTCTTCACTATAAACAAAATGTGTGCATATATGCATTTTAATTCATTGATAGATATAAAATGGTTCTTTTATGCCATGTGTCCTCCTTATCTGGTGAAATAAAGTGCATAAACCTTGTGCAAAATGCATGAGAATAATATAAAAATGTGTTAGTTACTTTGAGTGTGTGGTCACAAAGTTATTATTACAGAATGCCTCTAAACTGTTTGAATAAAAACTACACATCTCACAATTGTACCTGAGTAAAAAAGGAAAATATTGTGAAATATTTTAATCATTTATTTATTTTATTAGTGTTATGCATGATGAATATGTAATATAATGTAACATTCTAATGTTATGAGAAAAAAAATATTGGGGTTATTTTGTGCAGTCCAGTGTACAGTCCTTTTCAATTCATTATCACATCTTTGCATATTTAGCAAAGGGTGGATAATTAAAATAACATAAATTGGACTAACTTATTCTCACTTCTAAAACATTTGGCTTGTCATGGATGTCTTAACAACTTGTGACAGAGAATAAAAAACAGCTGAGCTTGACCTTCTTCTTCTATCATCTTCTCTTTCCCATGCTCCCTGCATCCAGCCCATAACGGATTAGCTCAGAGGAAGACCCATTTCCTCCCTGAGGCTGCTAAAATATTAATCAAAACACAGAGGAGTGTGCAGTGGCTCCCAAGATGCATGTCTTCTAATGGTAATACATGGGGAAGGCAGGGCGGGAGGAGTGCTGCCTGTAATAGCGTCGTGGAAGGGGAGGAGAGGGGGAGGGCCAGAGGTGACAGGGGGCTTTCACAAGGGACAAAGGGAATAACAGCGGGCCAGATAGGCAGCAAGACATTAGGTGTGTGGAGAATTGACAAAGCGACCATACTGATACACAGAGCTTCATAGGGATTCTGTAAGGAGAAGATGAAAGAATGATTGCTACCTATTTGCTGCATTTGCGATAGAGGAATAAATCCTTATGTGAAACTTTGCAGCATGAATAATAGATAACTTCCATACAAATATAGCCAATTTAGCCTAATATTTTCTCTCCTCATGGGCAGAGTTGAATACCTGTCTGGTAGTGAGATGCTACCGCTAGAAGGTTTTCCTAAAGACAGAGTGGGTGATGGCAGGTGGTCTGTGTAAGTGCTGAAAAGCTTTTCTCTTATAGGCCAATTCTGAGCATGTCTCTGACACTGAGCCACTGCCACTGGAGGGAAAAAAGTGATTGGAGTTTCAGTGTTTGTGACACGCTAATCATGTAAGTAAGCTTTGTTACAAAGAGCGGGGTTATTTCAGCTAATTTTCCACGCTTGCCAACTAGTCGTTTTGTTATGGGCAATTCACACTGACAGTCAGAAATATGGTAAGCAGGCTGAAAAGTGTGAAATTAAGGCACATATATACAAGCCAGGCATCCTCCTGTTACCTCTGCACCAGTGTGGTGACAGTTTTAAGTTTGCAAATGTTTTGAATACCTACTGATTTTATGTGAATGCAGAAACTGTAAATATTCTCATGGGTCATCTTCGACTAACCTGAAGACAGCTGGTAGTGTGTTCCAGTCCCTGGTAATTAGGGAGATGTGTAACCACTGTGGCTCAGATAGACTGGATCCCGCCACACTCCTTCACTGTTCACCACAACATGCTCCCATGAGAGATGGCCATTTTGTGAAAGGTGACACTCATCAATGACCTCTGTGTGCCTGACCATGTCGATAATGAGATGCATCTGGGAGCTTCATTGTATTCAAATGAGGTTATGCATGACAATTTTGTTGAAGGAATACTTGTACAGAGTGACCGGCATTAGCCTTGTTGGAAATAATAAATACTGCCATATGAGGAAGTGGATACTTGAAATAAATAGTAGCAGAGACACAGAAGTGAAGACAATTCACTACATCTCTATAAGACAAAACAGTAGGGGTTAAACCGGCCCATCCCAGTCAGAGGCCTTTGTCTATTGTCTTGCGGTTCTTAATGTAAACCGATAAAGCTGGCTAACCTTGTAGGACCAATCAATGCTTATTTAGAATACCATTGATTAACAGTTCTGATTATTGATTATGTCATCCTGCTCAAGATATGCCAATGTCTCTGATAAGAGGTTACCCTGGAGCAGATAGGTCTGTCCAGCAAGCCACTGGACACACACAGACACAATGGACCCACTGAAGGCTAATGTCTTCCTTTATATGCAAAGATGGAAGACTGTACCTTTCTCTTATGACACTGGGTAATGTTTAATCACCTGAGACCCCAACACTGAAATTAGCTCACCATCTGTTTTAACAGTGTGCCCAGTGGCCACTTTGAAATTGCATTGTGTTTTTTAATAAACTTAACATTTTTTAGGTTAACAAAAACAACTTCAGTGTGTCCTCAGAAAACCTCAAGAACAGTAAGATTCAGCATTGTGTTGTAAGATGTATGACTCACAGATAAAGCCACTCATGTCAACTTTCGCCTGGTGAGCTATAAAGTGGCAGGACTTTTTTAATAATGCTGAACAAACAGCAAGGAGACATAAAAAGTCAAGACACGCAAAAGCCCTTTACACACATGTACCGTCACCCAGACCCTCTCCTGAAATCTTGAGGAGTGCCTGGTTGTTTGTACGCAACCCCCCACACACAAACACACACTTTTTACAGGTGGATATGATCCTTGGACAGCCCAAACTGTTTCTGGAGCAATCAGATATTTGAACATGTAAGGAGATGGTCCTGAGGCCGACTGCTAACACGTATGCCGTGCTTCTCTCAGCGTGAATGGAGTGAGCTCCACGTAAATCCTTGTGTGCTCCACCACTTGTTTGCACTTTACTTTTCTCTGTATAGTTAAGTTGTGCATTAGATTGAGTAAACATAGTCATAACATCGGCGCTTAAACCACAGTCACGGTGAAGGACTCATTTATCTGTTAGCTTTGTATTGCTAGCAGTCGCACTAATTAAGCCCCATGCCCCGCTTATTTGCTATAAGTGTGAAGGCCCTACCAAAATATTCAAGCAGAGATGTCTAGAATTCTTTTTCCCTCATTTACCTAAGCTTTTTTGGGGAACTAACAGGACATTCCTGCCTAGGCAGATAGGAGATGTAGTCTCTCACAAACATTTGAAACACTGCAGCTGGCTCCACTTCAGTTCCAAACCTTCCCCTGGATGCTTGTCCAGGATGACCAAAATCCTCACCTAATCTCAAAAATAATACCCAGCCACACAGCAGCATAAACTAATTTAGACAATTTGTACCTTGTATTGGTTAGGAGACAGGATCATAGTGGTTTAAAGATCAAATGTTAATTTGCTTGACACAGGAGCAAGATTTTTTGCCATCCTACACTACAGCTACCTTCTTTTTGCACACAATAAATGCACTGAAGCTTGTAGGGTCATTGTCCAGTGGTGTAATGGCTGATGATAAAAACATTTACAGTAGGGCCGTTATTAAAGAGAGAGTCAATCACAGCTGTCGATATCACAGTGACCATGACTTACAATTATCAGAGTGACCACTTGCACACTGGAGTGCACCATTCAATTTTTATAGACTATGCCCAAGATTTAAACACTTCACAAAATGGAATAATAACTAGGTACTGGTAGATGAGGTATAAGATACAGTATAAGTGAAGCTTGAGTGTTTGTAATGACCTCTGCAGAGGAATAAATGTTGCATGAAGGCTTACTCATCAAAACCTAAGTTGTCACAAGTCCATGCAGGCACTAGTGTTTTTGGGGATGGCTATGGCCCTGTTGTCTTATTGTTAGGTCAGCAGTGCTAGGCGAGCCCCTGTCAGCCAGCCAGTGTTGAGCTGTGCACTTTGCATAAGGGGGCTCTTCCGTAATGAGCCTCTATGTATGGGTATCATGTGGGATATCTGAGCTAGCGCTTACTGTTCCACGACCAAGGTCAAAGCTTGCCCACCCTTCCACTGACTCCCCTATCCTATCCATCACCTGAGAACACAGACCGCAGCGAAGCTCACATTCCAACCCCTCTGGACATCCTCACACCAACTTGGAAGGACTGTTGTTTGATGGCGTCTCTGTTTATAAAAATGTCAGCTTATTGGACATTGGACTAAAAAAATGTGAGACCCAACAAACTAAACCAATTTTCCATAGGTTCTAAAAGCCAGTTGGTTATATGGAAAAATGTATGTTCTACAGTACAGTGAAAAAGTCTTAGGCAGGTTTTTAATAAAAGACTCTGAACAGAAAAAGGTGTATCAAAAATTATACAGAATTGCTGATTACTGGTCCTACTTCACAGTAGTAAAGATATAGTGCCCAGACCTGGACTCAAACTCAACTTATCTTCTAGTTCAGGTGTAAATTCTCTTTCCTTTGAGCTACAAGACCTTTATAGCCTCACACAATGAAAAGAATCTACCAAAAACCTTAAAACACTCCTGAAAATGTGTTTACTCTTAATACTTAGTTAACAATATTTTTCACACCTCACTATCATGTGAACTGTACATTGTATACTCTTAAAACATTCAATCTAATTGTTTGCTGCCTAACATAACTTTTACTGCATTTACAGACTATACTCCGACTATGCTTATTCTGATTTTTTCTCCGATTTCCCCAGAGAACTGGTTGAACTACTTTCGTCTACATGCAGAGCACAGAATCCGAATTATGGGACCAAGCTGCTGCGAGGCGTTCAAGTGGTCTGGAGATTTACCAGCAGCACTAAAACTTTGTAGTGGTAAATGCTAATAAATGCGGCTAATTTACACAGAAATCATGGTTTTACCAATAAATATAAATGGTAACTTTTAGTTTACTAAACAAAACTTAATGTTAGAAAAAAGCGATCCTCACGTAGTGTTACGCCTCTTGATGCCCTATGAACATATCAAAGCTACAGCAGTCGCTCATCTTTTACTTTTACACAATGGACCAAAATAAAACCCTAGCTGCAGAGGGACCATAATATGCCTCTTTGCTGGTCTAACAATGCATGAGTACATCTCTAAACACTAAAGTTTTTCTGTCTAATGTTGTTCTGACTGTTTAGTACTGAGTGCGGACGAACAGCTCACCTACCTTAATCAGAGTACGGTGTATACATGCAGCACTAGTCTGACAATGAACTGCATTATCCACTCAAATTTAGAGAAAAACTCCTGTTATAATCAGAGTATGGCAATAATAATAATAATAATAATAATAATAATAATAATAATAATAATAATAATAATAATAATAAGTCTTATATAGCGCTTTTCTAGGAACTCAAAGTCACTTTACATTCATTTGTTTTCTTTCGCTTATTCCCATCAGGGGTTGCGGATGACTGGAACCTATCCCAGTAACTTTGGGCCTTAGGCGGGGTACACCCTAGACAGGGGTTTGTCACTTTACAATTTGGTGCATTATCCATTCACTCTTCAGCCACACTTGGTGGTGGTCAGCTACTTCTGTAGCCACAGCTGCCCTGGGGCAGACTGACAGAAGCTAGGCTGCCATTTTGCAGCCACCACCAAACACAGTCACACTGACACATTAAGATAGGTGAAGTGTCTTGCTAAAGGACACAATGGCAGTTTCCATTGCCAGTAGTGGGGACTGACCCTTTGGGTTAGAGGGCAAGCGTCTCTACCAATTGAGCTACTGCCGCCCCAAATAATCCAAATTATATTATTATTGCAAATAATATTGCACCCTGCAATAATTCGGTTTTCTCGACCTGCATGTAAACATAGTGACTGTGATGGTTTGTCTTTATGTACATGTTTGATCTTTTCCAATGACAATGTGCTACTAACATGTCAAAAGTGGATATTCTAAGTTGCTTCATATGAGTGGGGCTTAAGTGTATAGAGCCCAGGAACAATCTGCCATCACAAGCATACAACTACTAAGGTCCTTGCAGAAATCAATAAAATGCTCTCTCACGGATTATGTATCAATTGCATGCTGAAGGAGTAGATAAGAAAAGCGTGCCTAAAGAACAAATAACCTCCATACTGTAGTTGTATATGTATAGATTACACTAAACATTTCTTACAAGTTAAAGTAGGTCTGATCCACTTTATCTTATTTAAAATGCAGCACCAGTTTAATTTACCAAACAGACACTGAACCCCCTGCAACTAAAGTGTGGATAAAATAAATAAATCATTTTCTATTTTTCATTAATTAAGTCTAATATCATAAATCAGTTTTTCCCACTGTCTTTTAATCACACATTTTTGCAACCCTTTTGGGGCAAAGGTTAGAAGAATAGATATCACAATAAACTGAAATTTATCAACAAAAACAAATATTGTTGTGTATCATGATAACACCTGATTAATTATCTCTAAATTTTGATTCCTCAGCTAGAGACAGAATAATCTAATGTGTTCAGTGTACTCCCACACAACATGAATATTTATGGACAGCTCTATGGACAGTAGGCCACATGGAGTACACGGGGGAGATAAACAGGAGAATTGTATGAATTTTGGAGACGTACCACAGTCCAATATGAAACATCTAACTGTGAGGACATGGATGAATAAAAAGAAGAAATGAGGAGGGAGAGATAGATTTCCTGCCATCAGTGATCTATGGCCAATCACCTGTCTATCCTCAGATATGCCAGTAATGGCTATTGGCCGAGATTTAAATCCTTTCTTTTGTGCATTCTCCTAAATCAATACATTGGCATCCATTTGACTGAATGTGCGTCCAATGTGTTAAATGGAGCCTTGATGATGTTCTTTTTTAAATGTAGTGACACTGACTGTTCACTCATCATTCTGCAGGTATCATAAATATTTAAAATGATTAAAAATAAAACTGTACACTAAAATCCATTTCCCAGAAAATTTCATTTTTTATCATAATTAGTGTGCCCTTTTCCCAACTTTTCATGTGATCTTAAGTGATCAATACGTATTAAGCAATATGAGTGATTGTGCATGCAAACTGCCATGATGTAGTGAGCACACACTGTCCTTTAAAAGGGCACAAGTCACGAGTTGTAGGAATAATTAAGAAAGAACACCATAAAAATGGAAATAATATATTTTAAGTTACACCATACTATGATACTGATTCTTTTAATATAGCAATTTTATTTTGTCAAAACAAACTGACTTTTGGTATGAGCCAGGGCTTCTGCATTATCTGTCAGCGTTTGCATGTTGGTATTTGTTGGCTTTGTGTGGCAAGTAAAAAAAAAAAGGTATTGTATCTGTATTGTTTTTAATAATTAATTTGTCCTAAATTACTTTTTGATAAACTGTTCCAGTTTTTTTAGGGTTCTGCGATCTCACAAACCTTTAAAAAACTTGGCAGTTCAGCTAATGCCTATTTCTAGGTTGTTCATTTCCCCTGTTAAAAAGAAAGACTTTTGAGAATATACCAATGAAAAGATGGATTTAAACAAATATTGACTGACAAGTGACTTTACAATTTACTTTCTTGCCGTATCTTAAAAAGTTTTTGAGTTATTTCAAGTGGTGGAAAAAACAAAACAGTTAAGCCTTTGCACTACCTAAACACCTAGTAAAAATAGATAATATAAATGATGCACTTGAGAAATGGAAAAACGGGAAAGAGCGCAACAAAAGAGACTACTGTACATTTTCAGACAAAGAATCTGTCACAAACACTTAGTTAAACAACAATGCCCTCTATTGGTGAGAAGCTACACACATTTCCTTCACAAAGAGGCCAGCGTTTAGGCCGACTGATGTGTTTTCCGCACACTCAGCACAAATCTCACATTGAAGTGCAATCACCTCGAACCTCAAAGACTGTCCTTATTAACCTCCTAACTGCCACACAATGCTATATTATTCATTTACTAATGCTATTTAACTAGAGCAGTCATTGGTGCCATAATCAGGGGACCTTATTAGGACTTCAGACTTATTAATTAAACCAATGAGGGAAACCACAGTAGGTAAGTGCAGCCAGCATGCCTCCAGCACTAGGGCAACCACCACACACTTCTCAGAGCAGTGTGTGTGTGTGTGTGTGTGTGTGTGTGTGAATAGAGATGGTTTACAGGATCAGCGGAGGACTTCTTGACAGGAATGCACACGGAGTCTGGCGTCTCTCCCTGTTGCTCTCTTTACTGAACCGGAACAGTGGTGTAGACAAACAGCAGCGTCCCGGTGAGTGCGGCAGGGCTGACTGAGAGAGCACACACAGGTTTAATATGACAGCTAACACTTCTCTGGTTCAGGGTGAAGGGAAATGTCCTACGTGGTGCATGTGCAATGCCATCACAGCAGATTAAACATGCATTTTACACAAGTTGGGCATGAGGAGAAGGCCAAATTTGAAAATGCACAATGTCTTGATAGAGTGTATGGCTAAAAAATATTTTATGATCAACATTTTACATACATTTTCAAAAAATAATGATGAAGTTTATTTTAACAGTCACTAACCTTTGCTTTTTCTCAAAGTTGTCTTTTGTAACCAAACAATTGTATTTTTTTTAAATGGCAATGCAAGTACAAGTATTCATAGATGCATTTCTTTCTTTTCAATAGCTACAATACATAGCAAAACATAAAGTAAAAAAAAATTATATATATATATATATATATATATATATATATATATATATATATATATATATATATATATATATATATATATATATATATATTGTAGAATTTATTTTTGAAAACCACTAATGGGAGACTGGTCTAATTTAAGTAGTAAATAAATATTGCCATAAATAATGTGGAAAATGTGCAGACAAAGCTACTGAAATTCTACTTCATGATGCTGGAGGGCCATAAACAGCACATTTTATCAAAAGCCAAAGACCATACAAAAGCTTGCCAAAAGCCATGACTGAACCCCGCAGGGCATACTTTGGACATGTCTGACCTAGGCAAATGTTTCATTCTGTTTAATGCATTATACAACTCAGTATTGTAGTTGTATTCAGAAATGTGGACTGACTCTCTCCATTTACGTGGCACACCACCAAAGCAGCCCCAGGTCATGTTGTTCTTGATAGAAAACCCAGCCCAAGTCGGAATTGAGCCATTAACCAGGGTAAGTTGCAAACCTCCCCTTAATATTTCAATTAAAGTGTTCTCTTTGATGCAGAAGCATCCAAATCTTGAATGTCTTTGATCTGTTTGAACAACGAGAAGAGGGGGGGGATACACTTCTTTTAAATAGGTGAAAAGGGAAGGTTGTAATTCTAAAATGGAGTGACAATTTTTTACCCCTGCTGTGGCAGAAAGTAGCACAGTGGTACTTAAGAGAGCTCATTCCTACTTTGGCAGCAGAAAACAAAAAATAACACACAATAAAAAACTCCACATAGTATGCCTTCCTTCAACCTTAAATTTCACCTGCCCAAATGTGATTCATTACATGTCAGGCAAAAAGTAATGTTACCTGGTTTGGACACTGATTTCAAATCATAATATTACATTATGCAATAGGAACTTTTATGATGTATTGCGCTTGGAATCTTTTAAATTCACTTAAATCTCACCACTTAATCTTAGTGGTGGGCTCTGTATAGACTTTGATCCTGTCTTTTGCCCACCAGGGTGTAGGGAACAGCTACATAGCAGTACCCAAGTGAGGGATTGTGGGTACTCAAGAGAGGAGGATTATGGGCTGCTAACGGCTTTTGTATGGAAGAAAAACATGAGTGAGTGTGGCGTTGGAGTCCCAGTGAACAACAGTCTCTCCCCCGGAAGCTTGAGCCCTTTGATGTGCTCTGAGCGCTGTGAGGACACACAAAGCGGACAAGTACAATCGCTCATCTGTCTGCGCGACACGCTACAGAGAAGGGTCACTCAGCACTGCCCTGGGACTCAGGAGGGGAGGCAGACAGACCACTTATAGGTCTAGACACTTGTTACAGCTTTGAATCATCTTTACTTCAGTGTTCTCTATTTAAATACACAAAGCAATAATCTTACAAGTCATATGTGTATAATGCAATATTAATCTCACTCCATCTCCAAACATTTCCTCTCAGCACTCAAGCCCTCGCCTCATGATGTAAGCATACATATTAAAGCAAGGCAGCCAGCTGTGAAAACAGCTTAATTAGTAGTAATCACTTCTGATGAAACATGTTTCCACTATTTGCCCCCGTTAGGGATGCCTTATTTGTCTTTTTCTATCAACCAACCGCTGGCATTGGGGGCCAGGTGGGCCATGAACAATAACAAACAGAGCAGGGATACTAAACTAAAATTTGCCTCTTTATACTAATATCTTAAGAAGGTGTAAAAATCAGCAATCAGTACAAGTTACTTGATGTGTCATGTGTAGTACAAAACAAAGAGTTCCCATAAAGAAACACCATTAAGACCCTCTGTCTTGTTTGTATAGCGAACCTAAAGCAAATCTGTTTTGCTTTTTATCTGTATACCATTTACAGTGAAACTGATCTGGAACATGTTTAACCACCACTAGACAGCCAAACAAACCATTCTCTGGGAGTGACGAGGACAGATATATAGGATTAGGAATGAGTATATCAGAGGGACAGCTTATGTTAGATGTTTTTGAGATAAAGGCAGAAAGGCCAGAGAGAGATGATTTAGGCATGTATAGAGGAGGGATAAGGAATTTATTGGTAGAAGGATGTTGAGGTTAAAGATGCCAGATAGGAGGCCAAGGGAAAGACCAAAAGAGGAGATTTAAGAATGGTAGTGACAGAGGACATGAAGGTAGTTGGTGTGAGAGAAGAGGTTGCAAAGGATAGGATTAGATGGAGGCAGATGATTAGCAGTGGCAACCCCTAAAAGGGAGCAGTCGAAAGGAAAAGAAGAAGACAGCCAACCATACTCCATACATTATCACCACCAAAAAACACCCAAAGTAAGGCCATGTATTTATAAACAGTAAAATATTTGCTGACTGGACATTACTCTGCATGGTGATCTGCACTTGGCCAAGAATACAACAGAGCACAATGTATGTTGTGTTGAGTAGTTTTGCACCCATGCTCAAATGCTTTTCTTGTTTTAACTGTTTTACCAAAACTATTCAAAATACAGTTATTATTCATATTTATGTTCATATGTGCTTAAAGTGCAGACTTGTAGCTGTAATTTCAGAGTATTCACATCCAAAAGGATGGGTTTAGGAATTACAGCTGTTTAATGTGTAGCTGCCTCTTTTCAGGGGCTCAAAAGTAATTGAACAGTTGCTTCAAAAGCTATTTCTTGACCTGCATGGGCTATTTCCTTCATTAATGCATCATAAACTGAGCAGGTAAAAGGTCTGGACTTGATTCCAGGGGTTAAATTTGTTTTTCAAAGCAGTTTCTGTAAAATCAAAACATGTAGTATCTTAATGGAAGTGAACCAGACCATCCTTAGGCTGGATCAAAACATTGTGAAAAACCCCTTCACAACATCCACCTTAGTGTAGAACACTCTCCAGAAAGTAGGGCTAGGTCCACCAGAACAAGAAGACTTCATGAGAGAAAATACAGAGGGTTCACCACAAAGTGCAGGCCATTCATCAGCATCAACAATAGAAAGACCACATTAGACTTGGCCAAAAACACCTAAAGAAACCAGCCCAGGTCTGAAACAGCATTTTTTGGACAGATGAGACTCAGACCTCAGACCTGTACCAGAATGATGGACAGAGAAAAGTCTTGAGAAGACTTGGAACGACTCATGATCCAAAGTACATCACATCTTTTGTAAAACATGGTGGAGCAGTGCGATGCATGTTAGTGTATAACTTCCAATGGCACTGGGTCACTGGTGTTTACTGATGATGAGACAGAAGACAGAAGCAGCCGGATGAATTCTGAAGTCTATAGTCATTTCTGCTCAGATACAGACAAAAGCCCAGGAGTTTTTCAGGGCAACTAAGTGGAATAAAACTTAAGGCAGAAAGGCCCACATGTACATGCAAGCAACGAATGAAGACAGTTGAAGTAAAGGCCTGGCAGAGCATCATAAATTTGGAAACCCAGTGTTTGGTGATGTCCATGGGCGCCAGACTTCAGGCAGTCATTGCCTGTAAAGGATTTTCCCCAAAGTATTAAAAATGAAAATTTTATTCTTGGTAATGTTCGTCTGTTCAATTACTTTTGAGCCCCTGAAAAAGAGGTGGCTAAACTTAAAAGTTCCTAAATCCTTAATCAAATTTGGATGTGAATACTCTCAAATTAAAGCCAAGAGTCTGCACTTTAAGCACATTTATATAATTATACTTTGAATATGTTTCAGTTAACTGCTAAAATAACAAAACTTGTCAGTGTCAAAATACTTATGGACCTAACTGTAAATATGTATAAAGTAAGGCCCAGCATTTTTCTGGAAAGCTGAATCACACCCTTTTTTTTACTTATAGTTAAACTGCAGAAAAAAAAAAAATCTTGAATGTGCTTTATACACATCAGCACACAAGTCATGGAAGAGTACTCACCAACAGGTGGCTTTTTCACATTTTTAATAATACATTTTTTGAAGTGTCACTTAACAAATGAACATGTTTTTTCCCCAATGCCTCAACAGCAGATGCAATCAGGTGCTAAATATGATCAAGAAATTTGTTGCACTTTATTTGCCACCAGCGGGAGTCCCACTTGCTTTAAAGAAATAGTCCAAGCCAAGATAATTTAGCACATTAATTTTATGATAATGATATTTTATTTTCCTCCAATCTCTTTTATTATCCTCTATTCTGGACTGGTTCTCACAATCATGCCCTGCAGCCACTAAGTATATGCACCATGAACACATTTAATTTTCCCTGTTAGTCCACAACGCGGCCAGAGGTGAGCTTTAATAAGGATCAATGGCACTTTATCTGGGACAGGACCCACTCCTGTGAATGCAAATCACAACAGCAGCAATGGATTCAATTAAAAAGAGAACCTCCAACCACCAGCACTGGAAATTCAATTAAAGGATTTATGCAAAGGTTCACTGGCTTTTTTGTGTTGCTGTTTCTGTTTATGCAATGAGCTTTTCATATCAAGAATCAATACGTAATCTGAAGTGGGGCCTTCTCATATGCATTTTGGATAGAATTCAAGACTGAAATTTCCATAGCAGGATATCTGAACTCCACCACTACATCTGTCCAATTGCCACCACTGATGGTACAAGAAAACCACATGCTTGCAACCACATACAAAGTTTACTTTATGTATTGACTGGGGTTTACTTTTTTACCATAGAGGTGCTTAGTAAAACCACTTACAAGATCTCTTATCTCAAGGATGCTAAGAGGCTGAGAGTGTGCCCTAATGAAATGGGATCTCAATAGACAATAATCCTTGTAACAAGATTGAATGGGGACACCCATGTCAATATTAGCAAATGGGATTGCTGGCTTTCCACGTGCACGTATGCTAACTCACTCTTGATGCTCCCAGAGCTAACCCCTATCTGCTGAAGAGTGCTTTCCCCTCGCTGCTGCTCTCAGGTTTTAGTGCAACACAAAAATAAGAGTGTTCTGGCCAGACCTCAAGGCTGTGGGTGGAGACCCATAACATTTTCCCACACCTACACAATTAAAAGATATAAGCCCCCCTGAAGTTCCTCAGAAGTTTTTGATTAATCTGCAACAGATGCGCCAAGACGGCTTGTTCCAAGATAGAGGTTTAAAAAGGGGATGCTGTGTCGACAGAAAAGAGGTGCATAAAAGTAAAGCTGTACAATAAATATCTGGTGAGTTAATGAAGAAAGGCAGTGGGCTCGGCTGCTACTTGGCATCCTGAGTGGAAGTGCCACAGTGGCAGGCAGTCTGGCACATCACAGTTTCTTTAGTGGGCCATCTTCTCTTCCTATAGTAACATTTAAATTCCGGATTTTAATTATGGAAAAAAATATATGTAAATACAGCAGTTCACTGTGAAAATTCAACCTGTCTGTAAAATAGCATTACTTTTTACTTTTTTACAACTTTTTGACACATTGACAAATTCTTAATGTAATGATCCTAATATACTGCAGTTTGGTTGAGGTAAGTGTGTCATTATCACATAAAATATGAGCCTTTGTTAGAAAATCAAACTAGTTAAATTTAAGATCAATATGTAAGTGCATATTGTTGCTATGTCCCTGAGCAAGACATTTCACCCACATTGTCAACTCTAGTCACTATATGTGGTTGGTTGCACAAGAAAGGCATTTGGCCTAAAAAAAAAAAAAAAAAAAAAAAAAAAAAACAAACAAGCAATAAGCACTGATGCCTTTTACTCACACCCATTAGTGGGTTATGCATCACACAATTATTTGATAGGTATAGTATAGTGGCTGAGGAGGTAGAGCAGGTGGTCCACTAACAAGAAAACTGGCAGTTCAAACTCCACTTCCACCAGTTCATAATGCTGCTGTGTCCTTGGGGATACACTTTACCCACCTTGCCTCCATTGTCTGCAGCACTGGTGTATGAATGTTAGTGTGATTATGGTGGTGGTCAGAAAGCCTGTTGGTGCGGTATGGCTACCATGTTTCCATCAGTCTGCCCCAATGCAGCATGCCTTGCCTCCACCAGTGTGTGACTGTGACAGAAAAGCACTATATAAACCTAATCCATTATTCCTAATTATTTGTCTGACTGTACTATTCAGATGCATTTCATAGTAATTTGTGTATTATTATATATTATTTACTTGATGTAACTGGTTGGTGTTTGTTGATCCTGGCTTCAAATTACTTTGTATACATAGATTTTTATTATGGTGTGCTGAGTTGTAGTCAGCTGCACCACAAACATATTCAATTTCTGCAACAAAAAGCAATAAAATAAGCTTTCTTTACAAAATATCAAAATAGCATTAGCTCAACCTCTCCACCCTATTAGCACTTTGAGAGACAAAGGGACAAGAAGTGTAGAAAGAAGACTAAAATTACGTCTGTATGAAAAGTGAACCGAGACAGTCTGTTCACATCCTGGCACAACTATAAATAGGGGTAACACACACACAGCTAATGTGGTGGATTAGTAGCAGGAAGCAGACAGGCAGTCATCACAGTCCTTGTCCTCCTATAGTCCACCAGACCCCTGATCCCAGCAGACTGTCACCTTATCTACCAAATCACTATCGGTCCAGGGCTCATCCATTCACAAAAGCAGCTTTATACAACACTCCAGTCCCAGTGTGTCATTCACAAAACAGGCAAAAGGCTTCAGTTTCAGTAGTTGATATTCTGTCAGGATGTTAGTCCCCCTTTCCCTCTTCATTGCTCCATATAAAGTAAGTGTGTAACAGTATCCACACATAAAGGGTCACTGCTTCATATTTATATAGAGTTTCTTGATAAGAGGTCAGGACTTAAGTGGCTGTTTTTCTTCAGATTAAAGCACACATGCAGCTTACAAAGGCTCACTCTCTCACAAACATGTAATTGATTGCTTCCTCTAAACACTTCTTGGTTTTCTTCCAAGCTCATTTGCTAAAACACATCACAAAATGATCCAAGTAACACACACGCAGCAAGAGAGGAACTGTGGGATTTCAACCTGTCTATATTATTACCATTTATTTTAAAACACATTCAGTTGGCATTGTGGATGAATACAGATACACCAACATGATCTTTATATACCTCTATCTATCTATCTATCTATCTAAAACGCATGTGATTAATCAAAAAAAAAAAAAAAAAATTAGGGGTGTGTGTTAATGCAAAGCACAGTTCAGCAAACACTGTTATCTTAAAACAGCTGGCCAGTCACTACACAGACTTAGTAAAGGCTCTCTCACAATCAGAAGTTATTTCTGCGGTGTATTTTTCAATCCAAGTAAAAACACACTCCACTCACGTTTTTTAATCAATTGACAGCACTAATATATGTATGGTTGCATATGATCTTATTAAAAGGTTGCCAGTTAATCTAGTTAGTTGCAAAATGCTCTTTCAGCTGTTTGATTTTTGATGTGTGTTGCAGCCATCACATTTGAAATTAACTAGGATGGCCCATAAAAAGTGCTGTAATTAAATTTCAATAGTGCATAACTCACTTTAAAGAAAGAGTGGAAAGCTAAAAATAAGGGTGCTCCGATCAGGATTTTTGAGGCCAATCTCCAATCATTCTATTTTTAGCCATGATCGGCTGATCACTGATCACAGGCCAGTCAATCAGAGCACCCTTAATTAGTCCAAATACTAATCTGAAAATTAGGATTAAGATTATCGTTTTATTTACAAGTGTTGTTCATTTGTATTATAGTCCATAGCCTATACATAGGGACATTAAATAAAAACTTCATGATGGTGCTGTATTCTACAATGAAGTACAGCCACAGCCTGTTGTAATAACCCGAGTGGGTTCGTTTAGATGCACAACTGATCGAGGAATCAGTTGGTGTAATTATAACGCGGCGCTGTGACTCGCGCTATAGTCCACATTTGAGCGCATGCACAGCACAGTGAGAGTCGCTCCGCTGAAAAACTCCACAATATTAACACACAGGCAAACACTGAGACCTGTTTGAAGTTTTGGACAATGTTTTGCTTGAAGAAAAGAGCATGTGTTGCTCTAACAGCATTGTCTTTCACAACACAAAAACCCTGTCCCAGTTATAACCAGCTCAAATTTTGGATAATTTTGTATGAAGGTAAACAAAAGGTGACGCTTCAAAGGTGTAATGTCAAATCATTACATTGAGTTTTTATTTACATATTTCCTTACAGTGTACAAACTTTAGAATGGGGTTTGTATATAACTGTACAAGTTTTGACTTGTGACTGTGACTGTTGAACTGGACTGAACTGAAACTATTCTGGTCTGTGTTTATTTTTAGTGGTCTTGTTGTGCCAGAGGAGAAGAAAAAAGTACTGATTACCAGTTATTTCCAGATAACACTAGATATAATGTGCCCATATGAGAATGGCCTTGATATAAAGTTAATCTATTATAAAATTCTTGTGTGGATGGCTGTGCTGAGTTGCAGAGAATGTTTATAAACAGCCATTGCAGTATACAGTGACATATCTGCATAAAAAACAGTAATTGCTGCGCACTTCAACTGGCACCAGGCAGCCGCTACATCCTGCTAACAGCACACTGCCTGTACACACTCCCTCACCTTTCCCTCTCTCCTAATCACCAATTAGGACTCCATTAGTTTGGCCTGGCAGCTCATTTGCTCTGGAGGCAGCTTAGGGGGCCTGGTGCTTCAGACCTCTGCCCACCCGCGTTCCACCTCGACTACCACAGCACCACACGCCTGTCAAGGTAACACCACTACACTACATCTCCTCACAGTAACACAGAGTCCCCCTTTCCTGGTGTTTTTTTGCCAGGGAAATCCTCCACTGCTCACTACGGACGGGACAATGCCGAATGCAACACTGGGAAGATGTGCGGAGAGCAACTAGAGGACAGTCGATGTCTGTGGAACAACTTATAAATCCCCTTCATTAATTGTCTGTCCCATTGGTGAACAGCAGAAGCCCTTATTAGCTGACTGGAGAGACATTCTTCAAGAGATGGAAGATGGCCCTGGTGCCACCTGGATGAGGAGGCCCTGGGAGAACCTGGAGGATGTGTGACGGGACTGGGTAGCAGGGAGGAGTCCCATGCAAAGAGCTAAACAGCTCCTCGGTGACACTGTGAAATTACCCCACTGGCACACAAGACAAGGCCTAAAGCTCCTAGGAACTTGTTAAATCTGCAGGATCCCTATGCCTCATCTCCCTGCTGTTCTCCTGGTTAATGTCACACGAGAGGCTCCTGGTCAAAAGTTCAGCACGTGCATATGTAAGCGAGTGCTGGTGCAAAGAGATGAGAAACAGGTTTGGGAATACTACATGATGTCTGAACATTATGCAGCTTTGTATATTATTGTTGAAATGTCAGTACACTTTTAAGATGTGCAATTCTATCCACACAAAAAACTTTTCCCACTGCAACAGCCTTCTTGTGTCCTTTTGGCTTTTCCCTTCTGAGGTCAATCATCTGCCTCCTAGTGTGAAGTCATTTGCGTATTCATTTGGCATAGGTTTTACACCGGCTACCCTAATGATGCAACCCTTTCCATTTAACTGGGCTTGGGATTAGCACAAAGAGTACTGTGGCTTGTGACCCTTGGCTTAATTTATTCATACGGTATATACCCAACAAAAAAAACATAACCTCCCATACTACAAAACACATTCTTGGCATTTAATTATGATAGGCAATCTTGTCACCTTAGCATAAAACAAATCAAATATCACTAATGTATATTTTGGCCTTCTTTAGTTTTGTTATCTCATTTACAATATGCTGGCATCTGCAGTCCCTGTAATCTCCATGGATCCCAGGAGCATGTACAGGCAATTAAAACAATAGCTTCTTTACGCCCCTGCAACCAATAAACAAGCTAATGTCACTGCTCTATAAAGACACTTAGCGTCTGGGGCAATACCCCACTTGGATTAGAACACAGCCCTGTGCTTTTAATACCCAAGCATAAAGAAGGTTTAGAGAAAAGTGTGCACTTTATTAAAGAGACTCAGAGGAAATAATATCACAAACATAAGTAAGACAACAGCAGTGAAGTTAGAGCATAAATTCAAAAAGCAACCAATTTAACTGAAGTGGTATTAACACTCATTCTCCATTGCAGTGTGTCAAGGGATCAACAGTTTGGAAACAAAGTAATCTAAGTGCTCTTGACTCTCCCAGTTTTTTTTTTTTTTTTATTCTGCCACACTGCAACCCAGACATTTGCCATCTCATCATAACAAAGCTAATACAACCAGGCCATGGTCAGTCTGAGGCTGAGTCTAAGGCCTTCAGAACGTGGTGGTGGAAGGTCTGTGGTGTTTGGCCAGGGTTTTTCCCAGCCTAACCTCCAGAAAACCTCCAGAAAGAAAGCAGAGATTTGGATTACATACAGTGTAGCCACAGGTACCATCTAAACCTAAACTTACTCTTTCCATCATAAGCTCAAAGGCAAGAAAAACCTTTCCACTAGTCAGTACATCCTGCTGCCAAACCAAAAAAATGCAAGAAGAGAAAGCTGGTGTATGAATGGTTAGGGAAACAAAAGTCCAGAACAAGTTTCTCCTAACAGATCCTGGGTTTGCTTTTACCGTGTTCATTTCTTTTCTTTTTTTCTGCTTTTTAGAATACATTTTATTCAGTGTTTTATAAAAGCTCAGATGGGACTCTCTGATACCCCAAGTGAATAAGCCATGCAGCTGGGCAAATAAAAGGCCCAGCCCAGCACTGGGGATGGTGTGAAATTGGGTAAGAAGAGAAAGAGAGAGGGAAATCAAGAAATGTCCTTTTTTCCATCTCCTCTTATCCAAAAAAGATGTGTTTTGGAAACTGAACAAATTCTTGTATTATCCATCAAATACATAAATTTTTATTTCAAGAAACAAACAGACTAATGAGCTATGTTATATAGCACAACCCTCTTGCTGCTAGCTTTACATTTAGAATACTGTATACCCCATAGATGTATTTTGAGAAATGGCTCAAATGGCTACACCTTTATTTGTCCATGTGTTGTTCTTTTTGCTTGTGCTTTTTGGTTTTGTCTGTTAAATGTTGACATTGCACATTGAGCCCTTTGCAACAGTTTTTTCATTGTTGTTTTACTACTGCAAATGGCAAATAAATTGAACTGATTTGCCCCAGTGGGCAATACATTCAAGGTATTGCAGCAACCAGAGAGGAATTTCTTCATATGCCACAATTTACAGGAAAAAAGTAGTATTAACATCCTATTACTATTAAAACTAATAATATTAGTTAATAGCAGAGGTCTCTGAAGTGCCACAAATAGATTTTTAAATACATTTAACTACATGTTTAGCAACTTGCGTTCACACCAAACACAAATGAAACACCAATGGAGTGAATAGCATGGATTGAGCTTTTGACACACATTCCACTTCAAGCACGCAAATGAAGTGAATAGCGAGAATTTGTTTCCAATGCCGTGTTCTCTCAAAAAAATCTGAATTTTGTTAAGATTCACGTTGATTTAACCAGCCAGGAACAGCTATATGACACCTCTTTGTACATTTACAAAGAGATGATACAGAAGGGCTTATTTTAAAAACATCCAAGATCGACAGAAGTAAAAAAATAAATGGTTAATTGTGACTGGAGCAGTGTTAAGGTTTTGTGTAATAAGAAACAAGCCATGAGACAAGGATTCCTTTCGGAGGGTTTCTCCAATTATCATAAAAACAAGACATCACAACATATATGTGCTCACTAGATTAGCAATTATTGCACACTCCAAAATAACAAGGAGTCTATATTTATGAAGTATACTAGCCTACAGCCTCCTAAAACCACTAGAGAGAACTATCGTACAATAAATAACCAAATTAAGCACAAATTAATTCAAAATGTTCAAGCATCCAGCATCCATATTTGATTTTAAAAATGTATAAGACTTGATTGTGTGCATACAGTATGACTTCTGAAAGACATTACACACGTGTTAAAACCTGGACAAATGTAATCCATACCAATACACAAGGCAGTGCCAGAGAGATGCAACACAAAGGCATGGCAGAGCGGTGAGATGCTTTTACTGAGCATTATGTTTGAGGACACATCAAACATGCCACACGACTCTCTTTGACTGTGTCTTCAAGACTGCTTGGTTAACAGTGTAAGACAAGGTCTCTTGGTAGAAAGGCATGCGGTGAAAAACCCTCATAATGACATAATAGCCTATTTGTAAAGCAGACATGACAAACATGAGAAGCTCCTGAGGAGGGATTGCAAATGCTGTATAAAAGTTTGTTTACAATTGATACGCCTCTTACACCTCTATATAATTATTGAATAAACAATACCCATTCCAGATGACTGGTTCTTTTGTCGGAATATGACCTGGATGACTGAGAATCTCCACAGACATTACCCATGCTGAATTTTTACTCAACAAATGCAACAATGTGTATGTGAAATGTGTAATCAAGTAATGCTTCCTTCTTTTGGCTAACCTTGTTGCTTCACAACACCACCAATAGGAGGCTGAACCTTTTTAACATCGATTTGATAAAAGCAGGTTTATATTAAGCAGACAGGATGACCAGAGCAGACCATATATATTGAGTATTTTCCCCTGTCTGTTATTACGGCATGTTCAGCTCAATAAATCTCTCTGCTTGTTTCCATTATCTCATCATTCTAGTGCACAGAAAGCCAGATAGTGGACAATCTTATAATTAACAGTGAAATGGCAGCCCAGTGTCCACATGTATTTTATTCATTGACTGTTTTCTCTACCTGCTCCGTGATGTGTGTGAAAGCTATGGGCTTTAATCGCATTGCCCCTTACTCTAGAATAACTGTGAGTACTTTCTTGGCAAAGGCGTCCACAGCTCAAGGGTTACTGCATGGTCGATCCTCCAGTGAGGTCCTTTCCATTCTGATTCAATCAATCTTTATTCCATCCACTGCCAAAATCAATTGCACTACGCCTGGGATGCCTGGTTAAAATGTGGGGAGGCACAAAGTGGAGTCAGGCATGGGTAGTTCACGCAACAGCTTTATCTCAGATAGGGTTTCCTTCCTTCTTTATTCACTATTGGATATATGTTATGTACACTTTGAACCTTAGAACCTCTGGAGTGACTGAAAACCCTCTAAAACAAACACAGATAATATTTATTTGATATATGAAAGACATTTTAACTATTTAGCTTTAAAGGTATTAGGGAGGATCTTTATAAATTCATTTTTTGCAATATTTATTAAAACTACCTTCATTGCCCTGTATAAGGCTTATAAATTGGTGTATTACAAAATATAATAATAATATTAATAAACTGTGGACTCTGTGGGACTTAAAACACCTCATCCAATCGTTTTCGTCATGAGTACGTTAACCATTGTTCCACGGACTTGCCAATCATTCTGACTTCCTAGTTTCGGCGATAGTGCACGTTCTTGTGCCTGCGCATGCGTATACACTATGTTTTTGTAGTCCGGCATTAGTGCCACGTTAGCGGCGTTAACATCGTAGCGCGGACAGCCTGACTTCGAAGAGCACAATGGCTGAGGAAAACCGTGAACCGGGCGGTCACAAAAGGAAAACTGTTTTTGAAGTGTACCAGAGGAGGAGGAGAAAAACTGTAGAAGAGCAGAATAAAACCTGTGTAGTTATTGGCAATTCCTTCAAAGGACGGCATGCGCTGTAGGAACAGAAAGGGCTTCAGACCGATGCATTGGTCGCCAAGTTTCTGCTGGACAGGTACGTTTATCTTATTTCTTTTTTCTTTGTCTGTTGAACCTTTTCAACTGCACAGCAACCGTCAGTTTGCTAATGCTACCAATAGCAGGAGTATATATTTTTGCTCACATTTAGGAACTGTGCATCTGACTGGGTCTGTGTGGGGAACTAGGTCAAAGGTCGCGCAAACAAACAATGCAGGTCTAGGTTTAGGCAAATCTCTGCTGATGCCAGCTGTAAAAAAAACACGCTTGTTCCAACGCTCGTGCACGTCGCTGTGGAGGAGTTCCTTGGAAAGAAACAGTGAAGGGCGGGGGAGGGCCTGACGCATGTGCATTATTCAAAAAAGAACAGTCGCTGGTTTCTCAGCAGTTGAAAAAAATCCTCCCTAATATCTTTAAGTGCATGTTTTTCTCATTCATAATTAATCTGCTTTGATAATACTCATGTGAAGGATTAATGTAAGTTTTACACCACAATTTGTAAGAATTATACAAAGTCCAAATTTGAACTTTCTCTCTGTAAACTGTGCTTTTCTCCAAACTACAGAATATGACCTAGACAGAGGGGTAAGTAGAACTCCACCCCAAGTTTAGAACTGGACATGGGACTTGGATTGGGACAGTGGCAGTGGTATTTGCATTCCCAGGAGCTGACGGGCGTTCAATAAATTCACAAAAGAAGCCTTGCTGCCCAGCTGGCTGTGGATTTAAACCAGCCCAGGCTTTAGAGAGAGACCGAGCGGGACCACAGTGACATGCTAACATTAGCTCAACAGGCTCGGACGGACAGGCTCCTGTCTTTCGTGTGGGCTTCGCCAGTGACGTCACCCGTGGTTTAAACTCTGGAATTGTCATTATATGAGAGCTACAAGCTTTGGACGTGTTCCTCTCCTAGAAATTAAGGCCTGTTCTGTTTGAAAGCGGCTATTAAGTGCGCTGAATGCAGCGTGACCGAGTCCATGTCACTTTATTCCTGGGGGTTATGGTTAACCCTAGTAGCCTATAACAGTGCAGTTGTAGCCTCATGAGCTTGCAGCCGCTCTCAACACGGAAGTCAAATTTTTCACACCATCTTTGTCTCCTAGCTCCAAACTAGAGGCTATTAAATACAAATTTTCGCCAAAATCATAAATATTGTAATTTTTCCTGTGCTTTGGTGAAGTGGGTAGTCCAACATGTTATATGCACTTTAAAGGTAACCAATCAGTAATGTTGTGTATATTTTACTTACTATTAAAATGTGTTGGATCTGTCTCACAACCTTATGACACAGCAAATTGTCATCTTATTAAAGAAATACAAAACTATTCAAAAGTTAGTGCATTGACAGGCCAGTCATGTTTACTTAGTTTACATCACTGTGAGGACACAGTGGCTGCAGGTCGGCACATGGCAGCTGAAAAAAATAACAAAGCCCACTTAATGAACTCTTTAAGAAAGTCAGAGGTAGTTTGTGTTTGCATGTGGCAAAATTATGAGATCATTCTTCCACATGCTGTAACAACACAAACTGAATGTGAAAATAATTTTCTAGAATGAAGTAAACTTTAAAACAAATAAAATTAAACTACACATTTTACTTTTGTTAATGAGATTTTTGGGGAAAAAAACGGAATACTTTTCCTTTAACTGGACAATGTTTCAATATTGGTTTGCTCTATATCATTAGTAAATAATGAATAGTTTGGAAATGCAGTCTCTTTTAGGTAGGCTAATCAGCCCCTGCATTTAACAACTTTTCAGCAACCATCCCAAATGGAAAAGAGTGGCACATAGTAGAGGCAACATCCAAAATAAGCATGGCCTTAAATACTTAGCACAGAACTCTTTGCCAATACACTGGTGTTGTGAAAGGGGGGAAAGGGAGACAGTGAAGGAGTAGCAGAGGAGACTTGATTAGGAAACATTAATGGGACTACCTTGTCACATCACATAGAGATCTGGGACATGGTCCAAAGCATTACTGACATTACACTAAAGTAACAAGAAGTAGGTGAGGATCACAGCTTTAGAATGAAGAGATTTCACTGAACTAAAGGCATTAGTAGATGCTGGTTCAAATTAGATCACATATTAAATAGACTTTACAGTGTACAGTAAGACACTGTCATATTAGACCTGCAGTAGTCAAATTACTACAAAACACAAGCAGGAAGTTCAGCCACTTAAAATACACTTAAAATAAATAATCAGTGCTGCCACACACTAACACACAACCATTTTTTGTATGCATGTCACTAGCTTTATAAAAATGTTGGTGGCTAATTTGGTTTTCCCCTTGCCTCGGAATGCCTATCTTCACAGAAATGATGTAGAAATGCATGAGAAGTATAGACGTGCTGGTTCACTGACAAAGTGGAACGACAAAAGCCAAAGTGTGGCCCAACAATGTGGTGCCATGATACCAAATATTAAAGACACCTTACTTCCATTTGATAAAGGTTTACAATTAAGGTCAATTATATTAATGATTCCAATTATATTTAGTTGAGTAAACCAATGTCTAAGTTTTAACCCTCTTTGCTTCTAAAGGCCAGTTCTATAATAATTTATACAGCAAACAAAGGCTTGTTAAAAGACAGTAAAAGCTTTCAAACCAAACGCCACACAGTGCTGTTTGCCTTGGCCAAACTGGTACCAGATTTAAAGAAGGACATTTCAGAGAGAATTACTTTTAGTGTCTGCAGAGTCTCTACAATCAGTATCTCCACTCCTCTGGGCGCTAGCAATAGCACTAGCCACAACACAAGAAATCGAGGGGTGCAACTGGAGGAATTAGCAACTACCCAACACCTAGATGCATAATAGAACAAGAGGTAAATTCTCAGTTAGTACTGATTGCGGTTAGAGCTGGGTATTAACGATTCGATTTGATTTTGATTCTTTAGGTTACAATTTGATTCAACATATTTGATATTGATTTGAATGCTTTGATGTATTTCCCACAGAATTTTGACAAACTATTTAAAGTTTAAACTTAATAATTTAAACTTAATAATTTATGAACCTATAAGATTATATTATTGATTTCAATTTTAAACATATTTGTATTTCCAAATACAATAGTCAACAAGTAATATAGGGCTCTAGACTGTGACCGAAATGGCTGCATATATGCACCTTTTTTGTGTGTGAATTAACATTTTCAGCAGTCGTATTTGTGAGATTGAGCAGTGATGTCAAGCTGCACTGCTGTAGTAATGAACTTTTCAATGGACACGGTGCCTGCTGTGTACTTTGGGGCTGCTCTCTTCCACATCAGCAGCAGTAGCTCTTTGTAGCACAAGTTTAGTTGGTTCAAAGTTGCTATCCAAGTGCAGCTGTTCTGTTAAATAAGCGTGGGTAACAAAACTTACACGTGTGGCAGGACATGAGGCACAGGCTACACAAGAAGACAACATTCCCTCTGTGTCCGCAGATGTTTAATGCGCTTGATTCAGTTTGCGCGCGCCCCTTGACTTCTCTGTGTTGCCAGGAACAAGCAGCCAAAGCCACAGCCTCATGCACCGCTATGGGAGCCCTCAGCTCGAGGCCAACTGAAAAAGTTGAAGGCCAGCTGAAAAACTTCATCTAGAGAGTAGTAATATTAAGAAAACACAGGACCTGTAGCTTGTTTACGTTTTAGTCCTATAGGTACTGGTTTAGTGATAATTAGGCTTATATTATGACTGTGATCCAGGGTCACTCCTGGTTTAGTCCTGCTGTGGTCCAGGTGTAGACCTGGTTTAGTCCTGACCCAATTTAGCACTGTATTACACAAAAGTTGCGAACTGTTACTAAGAAAGTAACTTTTGTGACATTAGCTTGTGTTTTGCTAATCCTTCAGCACGTGTCCTCTCTCTCTGCTCGTATCCACCGCTTGTCAGGTCAGCAAAGGACAGCGCTGGTTTTGGAGGAGTTGATCAATATAGAGCAAACGTGTTTAGCTTTCTTATATTTTCTGCAGAAAGGCCGCTAATGTAGCACTCTCTTGCTTTGTGTAACACACACAGCTTCACTCTGTGTCCCTTTGCGCCGCATCCCGTCAAAGCACCACTTTGCCACGGCCCGCTGACTGTTCATTCATCTTCTTCTTCCGCTTATTCCCGTTAGGGGTTGCAGGTGACTGGAGCCTATCCCAGTAACTTTGGGCCGTAGGCGGGGTACACCCTGGACAGGGGCCAGCTTGTCGCAGGGCTGACATAGAGACGAACACAGACAGACAACCATTCACTCTCACATTCATTCACTAGGGGCAATTTAGAGTCACCAATTCACCTGACCTGACTGCTGACTGTCTGTTTACTTTTTGTAAGCCTTGTTGTGAGCAAAGGTGCTCCCACTGACCTGGGGGATGAATTGGTTTACAACATTTTCTGAATCTAAATAATACTTTTACCCACCCCTAATTGTAGTATTCTGCCGCAAAAGCATGAATTTCAAGTTCATAATACAATAGGCTTTGTTGTAGTTATTTTGTTTGATTGTCAATAAATGTCAATAGAGATTGGTACACCCTGGACAGGGGCCAGCTTGTTGCAGGGCTGACACAGAGATGAACACAGTCAACCATTCATTCTCACATTCATTCACTAGGGGCAATTTAGAGTCACCAATTCACCTAACACATACATGTCTTTAAGTGGTGAGAGGAAGCCGGAGTACCTGTAGAGAACCCATGGTTACACGAGGAGGACATGCAGACTCCACCTAGAGAGATTGTGTGTTGGCCGGCCTGAGGATTGAACCCACAAGCTCCCTGCTGGGAAGCGAGCACACACTCTGCCACCTTGCCCCCCAGCGTGGTCATCATAATAAATAAAAAGCTAATTTCAGCTACATTTACAAACATGGGCTAAAAGGTGAATATCTTCAGTATTAGCTGTGTTGCTGCATTGATGTCTATGTTCATTTATTCACACAAATGACAATAATCTGCTCACAGCAGCCACTACCGTAGTGCCACAGTGCACTGCCCACTTCTCCCCCTTTGTCCTGACTCTGCTCCTGTCTCTGTCCTGAAGCCTTTCAAGGCTTTACTGATCAGTGTGTCTGGGCCTTTTTAAAAGCTGTGGATCATCATTCACAAGGCTGTTTTACCAAGCAGCAAAGAGGACCACTAATGTTTATGAGTTCTTTTACCACTCTCATTGGCGTCCAAACCAGCTATGCACAATTGGAATTTTCTCACATTTCTCAGTCTTTCGCCCTCTTTATGGTCAGCCGCTTTTAGTTTAAAGCCCCCCAAACTAGTTTTGCCATTTTAGTGAGAAAGTTAGTGAAAGTTAAGTGTCTGATCTACCGCTCAGCAAGGGGGTTAAACCTTTTTCTTGTAGGCGATGGTCTGGCCCACATGGGTGATTGACAGGTCTGTGCTGTGTGAGTGGATAGAGTACGGGTCGAGGAGAAGCGCTGCGGCTCACAGGAAAGAGACTCCAACTCCACAGTACACAGAACACAGAGCCCAGAGACGGCATCACGCCATGAACAACAACGCAATATATTCTGTGTCTTTTACAGATGTAATACTTATTTCTTTACAGTTTGTATGATAGCCTGTCGGGCAGGGGCTGTCAAATTTTGATAGTCCAAGTGAAAAAGGTAACTGACCCAGGATGTTGGGCCAGCAATTTTGCGAGCCCTGATGCTATTTTACTTTTGATATTGCTAGCTACACCAGAATAAACCTTTCATCTGTACCAGCCTTTTCCCAGTTTGAAACAGTTACTGAATGAAGTATGTAAAGCGACCCAAAGGGAATGGCTTGAAATAGCATAAAGCAGTAATAGAGTAACAAACAGTTCATAAATGAAGAATACCAATAACTTAACTCATGGAACAAAACCACAGCCATTGGAACATATCCCTGTGATGACAAAATAACCATAGTATGACAAAATAATGATAGGAAAGAGATATCACCCTGGACAGGATTTAAAGCCCCCCAGATTTAGCACATCATGTCTTTTAACATGCCTGCTTTGCCATAAGCAGAACAAGCAATTTCCATCTCTTTGGGCAGCTGTCTAGGTTTGCATGAGGATTACGGTTTGGTTGTTATGTCAGGATGTGCTCTGTAACAAACTAATGTAATTCACAGCATATTTTGAAAGCTAACCTCATTCATTTAGTGTCCTACTGAGCTCCCTCAACCTCCCAGGAGAAAAGACCTTAACAAATGATTTTAATAGGCAGACTTTTATAATGTAGACCTTAAAGTCTAGTGGGACATCCTACCACTTTGACCAAAGAGCAAATATCAGTAATTTGTATACATGTCTTCAGGGGGACATAACTTCCACTCAAGGACGAATTACATACTGTAATTACTAGAGAAACTATCTGGGTAAAACCCATGCACTGTTATGTCATGTAGAGAAAACGAGAAGCAGGATAGAGTGAAAAGTGAAAGAAGAAAGATGTAGTGATCAGCTCCTAATAGTGGCTACAGAACTCAGTGATGAGGCTATGAGGCAATCATAAAGCCTCTTCAAATGCACCCAGCAAATTTACTCACACGGAAAATTAAGCAGAGACGGCATTCTGTCCCCCTAAAGACTTCAAGATATATGGCTGCTTTTGTAATTATCACGGGTCAGGTCCTAAATTGAGATATGTTCATATGTGAGTGGTTATGGCGTAAATCTTCCTCTGTGTGATTCTTTCAGTGGCATACTCGCACGTGGCTTTGCATTTATGGTTCTGTGTGTACGGGCCTAGGAGTGGCTGTATTTCGGTGATATATGTGTTGTGGTAGGATTGAGAGAACGCTGTCGACAGCTGCTGGCTGCCATTCACACCTGAGAGGACCCATGTCCTGATGAGAATTAATGTACTCTGACATCCTCTGGGACTGTGGCAGCCCCCAGAGGGCCTAATGAAGAAATACAACCTTGCCAAGAGAGAAGGGGCATATCAAAAGGATCCCTTAGGCCGCAGGGGAGGGCATACAGGGAGGGCATGGCAAGGATTTTTGGCAGTAAAAGCAAAACGTGACAATTCAGGACTTGAATATTTTTATTAGGATAGTTAGTTTGTTTCTTCAAAATAAATCAGAAAAGCTCATATGGTCAACAATTTGCAGATGCACATCACTGCAGTAATTAAACATCGAAATGTCACTAACATATCCTAGAAAAAATAATCAATCATATTATTGAAACTGTTGATGTTGAAACAATTGCTGGAGGGTGTGACCTCCAAGGAGGGCAGCAAAGGGGAGGCTACGGAGGTCTTTGGGGTTAAGAGACCATCCTCACAGTGTCACATCGTTTTTTTGAGAGGTCACACACATTATCTGAAAGCATGTGTGCTTAAAAATAGAGCATTGGTCATTATGTAAAATCTATGTGTGTCCCATGTGATGTATCATCCAAGTCCCAATTAAAATGTGTCCTTTTGAATGTTGGGTGACTTTTCCTTTTTCTAAAGGGACAGATGGCAAAGCATATTGGGAAAATCATGACTCTCAGTAGACCACAAAGATAGGAATGAGGTGAACACAAGTTTCCTATCCTTTATACAGTCTCTACAGTTCTTTATTTGCACACTATTTCCCCACATCCTTATGAATTTCCAATGCTTCATGGCAAACTTGAATTCTGAGTTCATTATTATTAATAATAATCTATAGAAAGAAGACAAACTGACTACTGAATATATTTGAATGGCCAAGAACATCAAACAGATCGTAAAGGTGCAAATTTGTTCCAATCGCACATTAGTCGTATTTTCATCAACAGTGAGAGTATTTGTTAGAGGTTTAAGGTGAGTTTCAAAAGGTTATAAATGAAGAAAGTAGGAAATAATTTGAGAGCACTGCCTGAAGGACCAGCACCTTCTGGATCTCCTCATGACTTTGAATTGCCATCCAGAAACCGACAGGAAATGGAGCCCATCCAGACAGAATTCCAGACAAGACCAAGTGACGTCATTGCAACCAATGTGTATAATTGTCCAGGTCGACCCACTCGTCAATAAACTCAAACTAATCTAGGAAGAAAAAAAACACACCAGGAGATAAAGCAGGACAGAGCTGTAAATGTAACCAGACACTCACTGTATGCTTTGGTCTTTGAGAAATAGCATATTGAAAGTTTTTTTTTTTTTTTTTTTTTTTTTTTTTTTGCCAACTGTTCAGTATTCAAACTGTCACCAAGATATACCAACCTGAATTTGGCTTTGCCACTAATCCCTGAAAATTACAGTGTAACAGCATCCATGGAAAGTCACACTGGCCTCTCCGTTCTGACAAAAAAAAAAAAAAAACTTCGCATTACCAGCAGCAAATAAATACCTTACTGTCAGAACAGTCTGGGTATCAAACAGTAGAATACAGAGATGAGAAACACCGAGGCTAGTCAAAGAGGGCAAACATGACTTCCAGCTGAACAAACATGCTCAGACAGAACAAGTCGTATATTATACAAGGCACTGGTGTCCAACTTTGCATTGCATAAACTCTTCTTGATATATCCATGCTCTACTCGTATGGTTTACCTTTTAACATGCATCTTAAATATGCTGATGAATATAAACAACATAGATGGGCATTCACAGAAGTGGAATATTTTATTCAGGATCTTCATCTTATGTGAGCCACGTTGTGACAAAAAATTACCATGCATTTAACATTTTTGGAAGTTGTTAGATATTATCTAAATAAAAATACAACAAAGGTATAACAAAAAAAAAAAAAATACAGTCTAAAGGAGTGTTTCCCCAACTTTTTCAGGGAATCATTTAAGGCTGGGTACTGCTAAACCATATATTTGTGGTATCAAAAAGGAAGCTACAATACTTCTGATATTGAAAAAAAATTTGTATTCAATACCAAGTTTCAATTTTTGCAATTACCATTACCACTGCACAGACATTTTCTAAACATTCGAAGGATTACTGGCTCTAATACACAGTGAATTAGGAATTTTCACTTTTACTTTACTTTTAACAAGCTTACAAAGACAGTAAACACACTATTCAGTCAACTATAGTCAGCATAAGTCTAGTATGTGGCTGTGCTCTCTGTAGAAAAACACTACAAGCTACAAGCAGCGCTCTGCTCACACAACTGTTGTGAACTACCTTGCATCTCTGTGGCATGGCTCTGATGCTCACAGACGTGCAGGTGCGCTCAATGTATCCAGTGTGTTTGGGACCTAATCTATTTCTGGAGCCTCTTTTTGAAAAAAAGACCATGAACAGACAAATTTTTCATGATTTGTAAATTGTGGTAATTTTCTGGCAAATACAATTATTTCGTAAGTTTAATCCACTCTGGGTCCCAACCAACCATCTGGGAATTACTGATCTGAAGTGTGCTTTACCCTCACAGTGAAAATATGTATATATTTTAGTGTTAGCCCTCTCTGCTTCTTAAGACCTGGGGTTTCATCAATAAAGCTTGTGTATGCCCAAAACAAGGCTGAAACTGGCGTACGCCACCATTTGCGCCAAAGGTGGGATTTATAAAAAGCAACTAGGCGTGAAACATAGCATATCCCTACAGCAACTCTGACCTCGGCATACACACATTTTGGAAACATGGGCACAAAGGTGACCCTCACGACGAGATGCTGAAGTGAAGCAAGTTTGACAAATTCACTTTACTTTTTATATCTCAGAAAATAAAAAGGATTTGATTCAGACATGATCAAATGCAAATGCTGTTAATGCATTTGAAAACAGAATCCTTTCAAAATATCATTTTAATTATATTTTCAATTTAGTCATCAATTACAAACCCTATTTACAAAACGTAGTGATGAATGTCTACTTGAGATAGGGGCAACTAATAGACTAATATCTAATAAAACCATGCCCAAAAAAGTTTCATGTTGTCACAGAGGTTTAACACAAAATTTCTTATGCCTTTTGAATTGCAGTCTTCCTGTTGTCTCCGCCATATGCATGTACAAGTGGATCGTACGCGTTAATTGCCACTGATTATGATTTATACCCATGTCGGTTAATGTACAAGTCTTTTGCTCTCATTAAAGCAGAGAAACAACATCATCAAGGTTGGCTCTTAATTGGCTTAAGTGCGGCTTTATGGGATAGTCAATTATGCCCTGGACACTATTTGATTGTGATAATTTTTGCAGCTGCAGGTCGAGGGAACTTTGACCCCACATCATTGAATAATACAAAGAGTGTACCCTCAGCCATAGTGCATGTATAATTTCCTATGTGACCAATCATTTTGTAATTAAAACCAGGAGAGTTGCAACAGCTACAATAACCAAAGCAATGGTTGAAACCTGAGCACCATATTGTACTGTCCTGTGCACATGGTTCTGTACCATTTTGAGATACTAACTTCATTCACTAAAACAACAAATGGTTAGTTTTAGTGGATCTATTAGCATTGTGAGAGCATTTACCCCTGAACTACAAGATTGTTAATTTTGAGTCCCAGTCTGGGCACTATATCGTTACCACTATGAGATAGGACCAGTGCTTATGCTCTGCGGTGCTTCTAGTTGTTCTTTTTTTTTTTTTTTTTTTTACATTTTTTAGAGGAAAAGAAGCACTGGCATGCAGCTATTTTGGGGCTGTGAATAAGAATCTGTGAAGTGGTGCTAGTAATCCTGAGAGTGGATCTGCGAGAGTTATGGCTTTAGCTAGCCCGTAGTTTATGTGCACTCTGGGTAAAATGCAGAGCACTTTGAGAACATTTATCATAAAACACAGGGAAAGGACTGGGGTGTAAAATGGCTGCTGTGCGCGGCCTTAGTATCTGCAATCTGATATAAACTCCACAGATAAATAATGTATGGCTTTAGCCAGGGAAAAAATGTTCGAGTGCCTCTTATTTCTTGCTCTGACAATTATAATGCTTTGTAAGGTTTTTGTTTTGCTCTTTTTTCATTTAGGAAAAACTAATACTTCTCTTTTATCGTCCCACTAACAATACCATGTGGTTTTGCTTGTCCAAACAGTGAACTTTACAACATCTAAGACCATTAACATATAACAGGTTGAATGCATATGATCAATTACTAATGGTTACTCATCCAATTGTTTCTTTTTGCATTCGCGCTTTATAATACAATTCCCCTATAGGCATAAATAAAGCCTGCGTCTCAGAAAGGACACGGGCAGTGGGATTCCGTGCACATTGGCGTTGGCATTTAGCAGGTGACAAATGGAGTTTGCCAGAGTGAACCAGCCCAGAAGGTTCACTCCAATGGCTTGATAAATGTAGAAGTGAGTCCCGACAGGCAGGTTTATTTTTATTATGTCTGTCACTGTGCCTTTGTGCTATGTCACTTCAACAAACACCTGTACACAGTGTGCTATACCTGGAATAGCAAACAAAGACAGATATAGTTTTAACATAGAGTGGTTCCAAAAGGATTGTAGTTGAAAAACATATATATATATATATATATATATATATATATATATATATATATATATATATATATATATATAATATCACACACACACACACCTTTATATTGTCATTATTTTTTTGCAACCAACAGAAAAATAAGTCTTTTTTTGCCCTTTGTCTATCTCAAAGGATGTAAAATTACAGAAAAGGAGACTCGAGAAAAGAGAAAATATTCTTTAAAAGAAAATGATTCATGGGCTCGAGGCAATGCAACTCATGAGTCAACAATGTACTGTGGGTGTCTTTGGGGCTGTGTCGGGCGAGGGTGTGTATCAATAGGTAATAAATCTCCCAGCATTCCCGGGATAAGGACGGACTCACAGGTGTCTCACTCTTAACACAGCAGCCTCAGCAGAACACACAGGTCACAGCGAACTCAGGGCAGACTACAGGTCAGCCAAATAACACTACACTTAACTTGGTTTCAGGAAGTTTTCTTTATGGGTGTCCTACAGCAAACAGAGTTTTTTAATAAGATGTTTGGAAGCTAACTCAAAGCCTTTGGCTTTTCCCTTTTGGAATTGGCACAGCAAATCATCTGCCTCACAGCATGCAGTGATTTGCATATTGTTTTGGTGCAGGTTTTATGCTGGATGCCCTTCCTGACACAACATGACACAAAATTTATCTTAGCTCGGGACCAGCACAAGGGGTTCTAGAGGCTATCAGAAATGCAACAGCCAAAACAATTAAGCAAATTTTACTTAAAGCTAGATTACCCGACTGTTCTTTTTCTTTGATTAATTATTATTAAACTGTTTAATAATCTTATAGCATAGTACAATAGAAATCATCTGGGAAAAAAAACACAATCTCAGCTTGTTTATTAATAAGCTTGCACACTCCGGTAGGAGGTGTTTTACAGTTAAAAAAAGAGAGTGAACGTAAAAGACATTGTTTGTATTTTAGCGCTGGATATGTTTGTTTTCAGTAAAACAGCACCAACAAAAAGGGGGAAACATAGATAAAATTAAGTGAAACATTCCATATTATATAATCCATAAATATTCCCAATGAGGTAATTGCTGGTTCGGTCTAACCCTAAACTCAGCTCTAGAAGTTTAAGGTAACTGCCGTATTTGAGTTCATCAAGTCATACATTGTTTTACAGTTTCAAATTGGTCCAGTGTTGATTTTTTTTAATTAAAAGAAAATAGAGGAAGGGTAGCTTAGCTTTTTTTTTTTTTTTTTTTGGGGGGGGGGGGGGGGGTGGGGGGTGGAAATGCTAGGTAACAGATTTAGGTGTCATACCAGGCAAGACGGCAGAAGGAAAAGAAAGTAATGTCACTTTAACTGTTTGTTTTTTTTATTGTCGTGGGTTCTTCTGCCAGAAAAATAAATCATTGTGGTCCATTTACACTAACAGAGCTCTTTAGAGGCAGAAAGGAAATGTGTGTGATTTGTTACTAGATTGAATTGAATTTTGAAGATGAACATTGACATTTTTAGCTCTGCACAGCATTGATTGCTCTGAGAAAAATGTTAAGTTTCTAAAATATTTCTTATTGTTTCAAATCTCATTTAGGCTACGATTAATCTAAAATAACTTGCACTCCATTAGTCTTAATGAACTTCTTCGAACCAATGCCTTCCACTTCTCCAATGGTCATTTCATGTCCGAAACAAGTGTCTGACAAGTGGTCTTTTAAATTCAGTTAAGCACCATTCTCATTGTACGATCTGCAAACAGAGCACTTTTTTTGCTCTAACTCCAGCTACCTATACTCCCAGGACAGTCTAATGTTAGTAACTGACACCTTTATCATGGGTACATTTTGCCTCAAATCACTGACAATTATATCAACCTCATTATGCAATTCAGCAAAGATTTCTATTGTAATTCTCCAACTTGGTTACAAGTAAAAGATACATCTCCAGTTCAACTTCACAAAAGGTGTGTTATTTCCCTGGTTGGCATGACATAATTACAGAATTACTACATGGAAATAGTTGAATTACATTTGAGTAATTCCCTGAGTCAGCATAAGAGTACCACAACAATTGCAACAGCATGGTAAGTGACTTAAGATTATGAATATATATGATAACTGTGCTCAAAATGTATATCCACACAAAAAATATTTCTTTCTTATTTCTTAATTCATATGGTAGTCAGGTATTAATCAATGAGTAATTAAGGAGAGATTACAATACATTTTGAGATACAAAACCTTTGTTTATGCTTTACTGTACTAATGGGTTAGTTTCTTGTTTCCATGTCTACATGAGGGACCTTTTCAAGCCTTTCAAGACATTTCACATATCCTGCCATTGTGATTTTAAATTTGCATGCATTATTTACAGAGAAGGGGGGGGGGGGGGGGGGGGGCAGAGAGTGTCTATCGAAATACTCCTCGCCTCAGGTAATTATCCACAAGTCTTAGTCCAACCCCGTTGATGAAATGTGCTCATGTTTATGCACATGAAGGAGATTACACATTCAAACAGCCAGGCCACAATTTTACTTCCTCACAGGATAATTATAAACGGATTAGATAGCATTCAAAATGCAAAGAAACCCTTTTTGGGTTGTATCCTCGCTTTACAAATATACTGTATGTGCCCAGCACTTTACTGAAGTTTTCATTAAAACGGGAGTGAACAGGCTAAAAATTGTGATACCTTAATTTCTTTTTAAATCAATTGGGCTTCACTGTGGTAAAGTCATAATGGGCTAGAGGCAATGAGAGAAAAGACATTGAATTAATTAGGCTGGCACCAGAGAGGAGCTTTGTATTGACCCTTCAGTGGTTTCCTCTCTTTGTGTCTACAGACACACAATCAGCTCTGTCAATAGCAAAACTACAAAACACTTCTTTTATGACTTAAAATAAAAGACCAGACTAAACAAACCCTACAATGAGTATTTGGCTGTTATTGCTTTCATCTTTGTTGTGAGTCCTGCCATCTTGCACCGGATCTCTCTCTACAGCCTCTTTTTTCACAATCACATCAGCATTGAAGCAAGGTGTGATAATAGCCTACATGATAATCCGTATGCTGACACTGCCGTATACATTTCAAAGGTGACAGTGGAGATGTAAACACATAGTCCCCTTTTGACTAAATCCCTGTAGAGTTTCTTCTAGACAGAATTACTTCATCATGTATGCATAACATCATTTAACTTCGGTAATTTTAAAAAAGAATATCCATTAAATTAGACTTGACTATAGATAATTATTAAAGAGTAACTCATCCCCTATAGCTAAGGCCTTACTCCACTCACTGCCAAACATTGACAAATGCTGATCAAATTGGCAAAGACCAGGCAGAGACAGAAAGGGAGAACCGAGAGTCAAGCTGAGAAGGGAACGGGGCCGGGACCTGGATGTCCTCCACACAACAAGAGAGGAATGGGACAAGAGTGCAAGAGCAAGGGGACACCGAAAGGGCATGGGAAGCGGAAGATATAACATGGAAACAAAATTATTGAGTAATACACTCAAGAAAAGCTATACAAAATTACAACATCAGTGGTAATTCTGTATCTATAAACTGCTTATTCATTAACATTAAATAATTATTTATGCTTTATTACTACTTAATAGTGGTGCGGTATTTTAAAATGTTACAATTTTTTTATATTCAGATGTACCACTAAAGCTGAACTTGTTCAGCTTAATACTAAAGAACACAGTCGATAAAAAATTAAAATAAGCAATAAAGATAAATATAGCAAGTCAAATCAAGTTATTACATACATATGACATAGGTGTGTAATAATGTATTCAGTCACTTTTTAGTTTTTCCAAGTTTTCTTGTTGTATGTTCAGCTGAGTTATTGTTTGAACTGTACCATCAAACCGGGAGATTTTTACGACAGAAGGATTCTGGTGCCACATTAGAAGGGTAGAAGTGGAGATTGCGGGCCCTAGTCAGTCTTACAATAAAGAAGAGTCAAACTCAAGACAGAAACAATAATCACACTTCCTCTCCACTGGTGCCCCTTTGCACACAAATGCAGAAAAATGACGGGAGGTGACGTTCCGTGCTGCATTACTTTTGAGTTACGGAGACCATTTGCAATTCAAAGCATCTGAGGAATGCTGACCACAACACTAACGCCTCCACAAGCCCACTGAGGGAAATAAGACCTAGGGCAATTTGCAGCCCCTTTTGCTAGGAAACACATTTTTAGGCCAAGTCATGTAAAATAAAAATATGATAAACACCTAAACTAATGAGGCCAAATTTTGTTTCATGGACTAAAAATAGAGGTGTGTGTGAGGAGTTAACTTTAAGTCAAGGCCGTCTTTCTTGGAACAACTTAGACTGCAACGGCCTTGTTGATGTTGCAAACGTAGCTTACATGTTTCTCTTGTAAATAAATGTTTTGCATATCTGCTTAACTGGTCAAATCATGAGTGAAGTTACTTATGAAAACAGCAGACAATGACTGGATTTGCATTCCCTTCTAAGTAAAAAGTAAACTTGAGATTGAAAAATTGAAGATGTGTTGTGAGATTTTATTCAGTTATTATTGCCACAACCTGAAAAATTTCCACATGAACTATTAATCATTGCGTGTGACATATCTGCTGCCATATGGAGGAGCAGCATGTGAAGAGCACCAAACTTGCTGATCCTCTGTAACTCTGGCCAATTAATCCTATTGCCTGCATCATCCACTTCAGGACATTTCTGTTCTGTGGCCCAGCCACATAGAAACACAAGTGCAGTGTTTGTCCCAGCAGCCTGTCCCATCTGAGACAAGAGAGCTCAAATCAGCCATGATTAATGATAAAGAAACTACTACAGATGATTCAGCAACACAAACAGAACAATACAACAATGCATGACATTTGACACAAGCAGTTATGTGGTCATAATGACATTGCAATGTGTAACAATGTAAAGAGAAGTTTACAAGCATAACAAGTATTTGTTCTGTATGTAAGATATCTACAGTATCTGATGTGACTACCTGTACAAAGCTTTGATTGATAGGTTTACTGACCTTTGCAATGAGAGAAGGCAAAAGCCAGTTTCTCATGCAAAAGAATCAATTAGTACTGCAAGGAAAATCCATAGTTCCTAGATACAAGCTACAAGAAGCAATCCTGAACTTAGCATGGAGTTAAACAGAAAACATATATGGTAACAAAAATAGAATATAACAGAAGAAGACCAATAAGCAGTGAGAATGCTAACTTGTGATTGTGTGGCAGGTAGAGGTCTCTTTAGCAGCTAAAACTGTGGAGGATTTGGAACTGAGCTGATGGCCAGTTGTAGAATACAGGTAAGACACCCAAAACACGCTGTCATGTTACTTACTACAGAGTGGCTGTGACAGTCTGTGTGCTCTAAACAGAACAAGAGCACATAGATGACATAACTAAAACTGCAGACTTTTTTTGTTTCCAGTCACTTTGATTTTGTTTGACTTGAGCAATAACCAGATGTGTTGGTCTATGTGTTACAGACTATTAAGTCTGAGCAACACAGTGCACACTGTCCAGCATCTGGCTTTCACATTACATTTGTGGGTGCTCTGTTTATGCATATTGGACATTATCCATGTATTTGAAACACCGTAAACCCTACAGGTTTAAATATATACCCAAAAAGGCACCAACAGCCAGATACTCTATGCACATGGAACACAAAATAGCTCCAAAAAAATGACGACATATTTTAGTAATCATAATCATTATTCCCACAATAGTGACTCAAAATGTTCATAGAAATATGCAGTATTTAAAAAATATACATATATTCATGTTTTATGAGCGTGCATGGTGGCAGTGTCAGCACTTTTGCCTCTCAGTAAGGAGGCTGTAGGTTTGATGCATGGGCCAACAGAATGTTTTAAGATCTCTGCTGTAAGGTACCAGTTTTGGTCAAACCTGCTCTTGAAACTCAACAAAAATGTCAATGAAAAATACTTTTCCACAAGAGATTTTCATTTAGACCACCAAAAGTACAATATTTTTGACTGATCCTGATTACACGTGGCATGACCTTTGTCAAAATCCCCCCAAAACAAACCTTTAACTCCATGTAAAATAACACACACCTGTACAAGAGCTCTTTTACAGTAAAATGCAGGTCTCACTACTCATGGATATGATCATATAACATAATACAATAACAAATCACAGTGAAGTCAAACAACTGAGACAAGGGCTCCATTCACAAACTAAACTATTTTTATTATTCCTCTCCAATACTCATCCTGTCAGACAATAAACAAGTCTAAATGCCTCTAACAGTTGTACAGACAGTGAAAATATTTTGTCCAGTAACTACACATAAACAAGAGATGGGAGTGGGGGTTCCTTTACCTCTCAAATGCTGGAAAAGAAAGCATGACTACAAGTTTGCAAATGTTGGAGCTAGAATAATTCCTGTAGGCCCATGGGTAAGTGCTCAGGTGTGGTTTCAAACAACACTGAGTTGACTTAGTGGCTCTCTGGAACATTCCTCACGTCTCACCCAAACTGGAAAAATACAATATCTGTTGACCAACTGAATTTAGCCCTCCATTTTGTTTTCTAGATTGATGTAACAAATAATTATTTAAGATCATGTTTACATGGCCGCGCTGTTGATTTTCTTTTTCATTTAACAAAAGCATTACCCCTACACTAGTTTGACTATGTTTTGCTTGGACCAAATAATGGAGGCTTAGTGGAGACAAACAAATCTGCTAATGTCCTCAAACGCAGACAGAAAAAAAAAAACTATGTGTAGTATACACAGTACCAGTGCAGTGCTTTGCCTGACTGGACTGTTGCTGTTTAAATAAAGGTCTCCTACCTTTACTGGACCACCTACTAAGCAAAAAATCAGGTCACGCACCTGGAAACGGTCAGAGCCAAAAACACTACCAAACATACGATTAAAGCTTCCTATTACCAAAGGCCTTGACCTCTAACAAAACCAGAGAAGGTGGAGATATGAAGCAGGGTGTGCTAGCAGAGAGGCTGGAACAGGTACCATTGGCAAGAAAGTTATACAAGTAAATAAGCAAATCTAACTTTAAAGTAACCAATAACACAGGCATAACCATAATAAACACAAAGATTGTAAAGAGTACAACCACATTTTTGAATGAGTTTAACAAAAGATTTCAGTAAATCTTATGTGGACTAAATTTTAGGTTTAAAATGTCAGTATTATATTGTATAAAGTAACAAACAGATAAATACAGTTGCATTCAGGAATATTCAACTCCATAAAGATATTAAAGATTTAGAAATATTTTTCAAGAAGACAAAAATATCCTGGAACATCCTGGAGAGGCCTTCTTAGTCACCAGATTTAAATCCGACTGAAAATCTTTGGTGAGATTTAAAGAAGGAAGTCAAACATCACAAACCTAGGGGATTATGCACGTGAAGAATTGGCATCGGTATTTCCAGTCGAGAGGTGGAAGAAGCTTGTTAGCAATTACCAAAAATGTTTGTTAGAATTTATAAAAGTTCCACAAAGTACTGAAGCTAAGGGTGAGTAGTACGGTCCATGTACATTTGTTAAAAGACTCACAATTTTCATTTGAACTTAAAGTTAAGTCAACTTCTGTTGTCAAAATAACTCGTATGCAACAATAAATAGTTTATGCTGTTTAAGGAGTGTTTTTGTCATTTTCACTAATAATCTTTTATTCACATTATTATAATGTGTTTTTGAGGTGAGGGGGTTGAACATTTCTGAATGGAGCTGTACAAAAATGTTATAAATACAGTTATGGCAGGGTTTATCAGTTGTGTGAAAATATACTTAATTACCAAAAAGGACAAAATACTATATTCTTAACCCTCGCATCATATTACAACTGACCTTGACCTGTAAATATCAAAGCTGCTCAAACCATAAGAAATCATAGAGGGCTTATTCGGTAATGTTTGGAAAATGTATTCACTACCCTGCTTGTAGTATCAGTTTATCAGTGTTAGGAAAAACCTGTGTGCATATTATCTTCTTCAAGACCTTATTTGAATAGAGACCTATTAGAACATGCCTTTGAGTTTTTGGACAGCAGACAAACATCCTCCCAGTTGTTTGTACTGTAAATCACATTATGCCCTACAACGTCTTCCAACAAACCCACCATCTCCCAACACCTCCTACTGTGACACATTAATTATAACTTCCTGTATACAGCCTATCCCAACCCATGAATACATAATGCACCAAAATGAGTCATATTCACATAACAGACGCCCAGCAGTGAATAAATACAACCTATCCATCATGGACTGCTCAGTGAAATATTAATGAAAGCCCAAAGAGGTACGCAAGATCCAAGGCCGATAGCCAACAGGAGAGAGGAAATGTTCAGTCTTAAGGAGTGAACTTCAGTAGTCATTCAGTTCAGATGTGTCTTCTATGCCAAATGAGAAAAAAAAAAAAAAGAGTTCAAGAATAGTAAGGCAGGTATAGCTAGATGTCAAACAAATAACTTTCTCTTGAGGTGAAGTCTGTGTCTTTTGGGCTGGATGGTGAAAAATCTAATTGGAACAGGCAGGTCATTTTTATCTCGGTGGATGGAGTTTGCGACATATTGGCTTAGTAAAAGTCCAGTAAAAACTAAGCTAACTGTAATGTCAAATAATCTTAAAATTAATGGCCTTTATTGTTCCTTTTGGTCATTTTCCCGAGTGACAACAAATTTATAGTATAAATATAAATGTTTTAAATTGTTGTAATGGGCAGAACTATTTGGAACAAACTGAGAAAGCAATACAAAATACATACAAAAAACTAAAAAGAAATATTTGTAAGAATAACTAGAGCACTCTGTACAGTATTGTTGGTCTAATGGACTCTTACTAAGCCCCCCTGCTTTGATTGCTGCCTCCACTTCTGTTATTGCCCCTTCTGCTCCTCATGTCTGTTAAGTCAGCATGACATTTTATGATGCCTGGATATTAAAAAGCAGTTTCTATTATGTGTGAGAGGGAAGTAGAAACAACCATGCTCATGCGAGGTAATTAGGGAAAATTGGCAAGGGGATATTTATGAATGCAGAAGAAAGCTAAGGGGAATCGGTGTGTAATGTCCTGATGTCAGTTACATTTTTCTCTTTAACTCTATACACAGCCTATGGAAAAGAGGGAATTTGTTTTGAATTTGTGATATGTGATTACACTGAATCATCTGCCTAATTTGTTCATCTTAATGGTTGAAATATGTCACTTAAGGACATTTGGATAGGTAAGGAAAGGTTTGCAGCAGCATTAAGGGATATATCACTCTCTTTGTTAGTTCGAACCATGGATAATGGTTATTTTAATAATAATTTTTTAATTAGTTGGTCCAACCATAGTAGTAGTACATGCTAAATAATGTAATGTAATGCTTTTCTGCCATAGAGATCACATGGTGCCAGCAGCCATATAGCTATAATAAACTGGATAACTCCATCTGAGTGCATCTGATGCAGTAAGCATATACAAAATATGCGCTCCTGATGCTGATGTAATTTTAATTTAAATAAATAAAATAAAAATATTATAATACAAGATTCAAGAACGTCAGGGATTTTCTTTTATTGCCATATACACACAATTCTCATGTACCTGTTTGACCAGGTCTGAGACTTGAGTTCTGTACAGGTGGACCATATGTACTGTACTCTGTTCAAAAACATTATACAATATTTCCAGCTGGCCCCTCATGGCCCTGGCTCAATAACAGTTTGAGGCTGGGCGAGAAGTATGTGAGGTTGGATCAGACACTTCAGGGCCTCAGGGCTGCTTCAGGTTCTCATTGAAACCACAAACCAGCACAGGTCACACTCAAGTTTGTTGCTTTTCGTTTTCTCTACAGCTCAGGGACAAAATTAAGCCTTAACCTCGTAATCTGGCCAGTGTGTCCCCAGATAGCACTTCTGGATTTAGAGTTGGGGAAATTACACTTCAGATCTAAAAGGTGAGTTGAGAAAGATATGATTTTGAGTGCAGTCAATGAAAGAAAGCAGCCTAAAATGTACTGTGCAACCACAAGAAAAACCTAGGCTTTGACAGTTTACAATTTCAAACAGAATACACTCTATGATCAGAGAAAAAAAAAAAAAAAAAGATGAAAACATATTAACATCTGTGTTTATTTTGAACCAATACCTTTGATGGTTTCAATTTAGAGGGTAAAGAAGATATAATGTGACAGCGGTCTCTGTGCCACCTGTCATGGAGCAGCCTTAAAGACTTGTTTCCCTTCAGAGTCAACGTAGCCTATCAAGCCCCACTCCATTTGCTTGACAAGCAGCCCTCTGTTCGTGACTCGGGGTGGGTCATAGTTCTTCCTAACTCTTAAAGCTACAGCTCTGTAAAAACATCTCAATCTCAGACTCAACTCAAATACACTCAATCATGTGTAAATACATACATACACACTGCTGAATCTCCTTCTAAACCCGTCGCCCACTGCGGTGCAGGATCTATAGGGAACCTAACCCCAGTGCTGCCACTTACCATTAGACTCCTGCCTTTCTGCTTCATTTGAAACATCTGTGTGTTCTCTATGTCTGTATGCATGAGTGTGCTTAATATTTAACACAAAAATGCATGCAAAATGTGGCTCTGGTCAAACTATATTTTGGGTGTGACACCATTCAGACCAGTGACTTTAAAGATATTTCAGCGCCCCAAACACACAGAATTACACATAACGTTGAAGTACAACAAAACAAAGTGCAACAACACAGTGCAAAATTGGAAATGGAAAATCCAGCAATAATGACTAGGAGGCCAAATAACCAGGCCGCTATGGCTGTGCTTAACAACCACCGGAGACAAGACCGTAACAAGAACGCGTCCTTGCTTATGGTTAGGCTGTGCACACATGGGGGGAAAGCCCAATCCTTCTGCCCTGCTTCGAGAATGTGAAAGGGGCTGTCGTACGGAGGCCGAAGGGGAGAACAGTGCACACCATGATGAATAAAAACGTATCTGGCAGACATTAAGTCCCTAAGGACATACAACTGCAGAAGACCATGATGCACAAGCACTGGTGTGAAAAGCCTTCCCCCTGGAAAAATTTAGGGGCCAAATGCAGGCCCGACAAGAGCCAAGGGAGACAGTCAATACAGCCACCATCCACCAGAGAGGTACGGAGAGCAGCCTGCATGGTGCAGTGAAACTGCTGGCAAAGGCCATTAGCCTGTGGATGGTACACCGTCGTGCGGTGGAGTTTATCCCCGGAGCTATCAACCACGGTATTCCAGAGCTCTGACGTAAACTGGTGGCCTATGTCGGAGGTCATGTCCAATTGGACATCAAAATGCGACAGCAAGAAAAAGATAACCGATCAGATGCCTGAACCTCTGCGTCCACGAGCTGGTCAACAGCCATGGCCGAACAATCTACCCCCAAATGCGTGGCACTGACAACCTATCATGAGAGACAGTCAGCCACCAGGTTGTTCTTGCTGACCACATACTGGGCGTCAGTATGTGGTCCCCCCATGACACTATAAATTTCTGTCAGATGGAAGACCACAGCGTTATTGCGATACTTGTGGTTTCTTGCGATACGGATACTGTGTTTGTCATATTGCAATAACAATAAATTTGCAATATTGTGCAGCCCTACTCTAGTGGTGCCTAGCCTCAAAACAGTATTAAATTAACCATGGTGCTAGAGAGCTTTTCTGGAAATGAAAGGAAGTACATACATTGTATCAATTCAATTCAATTCAGGTTTATTTGTATAGCCCAGTATCACAACAAAAGTCGCCTCAAAGGGCTTCACAAACAGTTGATCAAACAAAACACACAATCAGACTTAACACACAATCAGCACAAACAATAACTACACTAAACAGACCCAGGACACTCCTGTCCTGAGACCCTCCTTCTCGCTTATCACTGTCTTCCAAAGTATCCATGTGATTCATACCTAAACATGCTAGAAACTTAGCACCTCAGCCACGCAGTGCAGGCAACAGGGAAAAATCAAAAGCGCTCTTATTCTATTGTATGTGATGACACATGGGAACCTCTATAATGTATAATGATTAAAATGTTACGCTACCGTGAAACACCAGAGTGTCTGCTTTAGAGTGAGGAAACCATGGGCCAACATATGGCTCGGTGTATTGCAGCAGACATTGACATATTGTGAGTCACGTTGGAGTGGGGCTCACATCAAGAGCGGGCTCGTCCAAACCGCTTACTCAATAGATCATCAGAGACAGAGAGCTTTCCCTCTGCCAGTACCCATTCCCAAAGTGTGCCCATTTAGAATGAAAGGGAAATAGCAAGTGTGTATAGTGTGGTGTTAAACTGACATAGAAGGATAAGGATGCGCTGACATATCAAGCACAGACCACACACAGATACACAAAATAACTGTCTACATACATACAGTACATACTGTGCATCAGGGGTCATCAACTACATTTCAACCTGGACAGACTCAAGCACAGACGAATGTATGCATTAGAAAAGATTTATTGAAAACAATTATTGAAATAGCTTTGGCGCTTAGTCCCCGGCAGGAAAGACATTCAGCGAAGCATTGGAGGTGCAAAGCAGGGTAGACAATTGGACGTCTTCACTCCGGAGCCTAGACACTGGTGGTGGTGGAGATGAGTTGGATCTTCTGATGCAGAAATAAAGAGGAGATATTCATTGCAGAAGCAGTGACGGGGAGGAGGAGGAGGGCTGCATGAGCTGAGGTGAGGCGCTGACGCCTGTTTAAATGCTGGTTGAGTGATGATAGGCTGAGACGGAACAGAGGAGGCATGACATGCGGAAGGTGAGCAGTCCTCTCAGCGGCAGGTGTAGGTGAAGCAGCAGCTTGATGAGCCGGGGAGGAGTCTTCCAGCCTGAATTTACGCTATAGCTCCATTTGTCCAAGGGCCAGAATTTTTCTTGGCTGACACTGCGAGGACCAGATGCGCTGGTAAAATAAAACAAAATAATATTTTACCAAAAGTAATATAATGTTATTTTATATAAATTTCTGCTTGCACATAAGCCCCATTTCTAATAACTGAGGCCTGACACTTTTATTTGCCATTTGTATCTATTTGCTGTGAACAAGGCTTCTTTTTACGCTCTGCTCTGTTGATGGGTTATTGATAAAGCGATTTTGGATGTTTCCTATAACGGGGTTGATGCACAATTTGTAATGTGAAATTTAAGACCTTTTTAAGACCTCAACTAAGGCAAACAGCGCGTGGTGCCCTTTCTGGGATTCCAGGTACCTTAACAATGCTACTGCTAACGACCCTGGTCCCCCACATTCAGGATTTTCCTGTCAACCTGGCTGGGGCGACGGTCTTTTCTAAAGTCAGTTTGGTGCGTGGCTACCACCAGGTTCTGGCCCATCCACTAGATGTCCCTAACCCCCAATTTCCCCTGCATGCGACTCCGCTCTGCTGCACTGCACCACGCACTCCGCAGTAAATACACAGCCGTACTAGTGAATGAGAGCATTTCCACAGCCGCCACAGCACTGCGGCGCCGCTCCAGCCGTGCTCCGCCCTGCGCCGGAGATATGCAGTCAGTCTATTTTGTTCAACGCCAGACTCCGTTCAGATCAACCCTCCGCAGTGGGTAGATGGGGCCTGGCAGCCTCTGGCCTTTTTTAGCAGGAAGCTATGCGATGCCAAAAGAAAGTACAGCACTTTCGACAGGGAACTTCTGGCCCTGTTCCTTGCCATGTGCAATTTTTGGTTCTTACTGGAGGGCCGGGAGATCATCGCATTTGTGGATCAACAACGCTCGGCAGCAGCGGCAGCTTTATGCCATTTCTGAATTCACTACTGACGCCCAATATGTGGTCAGCAAGAACAACCTGGTGGCTGACTGTCTCTCATGATAGGTTGTCAGTGCCACGCATTTGGGGGTAGAGCTGACCAGCTCATGGATGCAGAGATTCAGGCATCCAATCGGTTATCTTTTTCTTGGTGTCGCATTTTGATGTCTAATTGGACATGACCTCCGACATAGGCCCCCAGTTTACATCAGAGCTGTGGAATACCGTGGTTGATAGCCCCGGGGATAAACTCCACCACATGACGGTGTACCATCCACAGGCTAATGGCCTTTGCCAGCAGTTTCACTGCACCATGCAGGCTGCTCTCCGTACCTCTCTGGTGGATGGTGGCTGTATTGACCGTCTCCCTTGGCTCTTGTCGGGCCTGCATTTGGCCCCTAATTTTTTCCAGGGGGAAGGGTTTTCACACCAGTGCTTGTGCATCACGGTCTTCTGCAGTTGTATGTCCTTTCGGACTTAATGTCTGCCAGATACGTTTTTACTCATCATGGTGCGCACTGTTCTCCCCGTCAGCCTCCGTATGTCAGCCCCTTTCACATTCTCGAAGCAGGGCAGAAGGATTGGGCCATCCCCCCATGTGTGCACAGCCTAACCATAAGCAAGGACGCGTTCTTGTTACGGTCTTGTCCCCTGTGGTCGGTAAGCACAGCCATAGCGGCCTGGTTATTTGGCCTCCTAGTCATTATTGCTGGATTTTCTATTTCCAATTTTGCACTGTATTGTTGCACTTTGTTTTGTTGTACTTCAACGTTATGTGTAATTCTGTGTGTTTGGGGGGCTGTGTGGCGGACACATATAGAGACTGACCTCACACAAGAATGTACACCTTTATTTTGAAGGGATTGTGAGAGGATGTGGTAGTCCAGGGGTGTAAGCGGAAGCAATAGTTCAGTACTGCAAAATGTTATGCAGTTTGTTGGAAGTTATCACTGAATAAAGCAGAGACTTGATACTCTCCTTCTCATCTCTTTAGTGAATTTCTACAATATATATGTTTTATTTCAAATTTCAAGCAGATGGCTTGGTCTTAAAAACACACTCTTCAAATTTAAGACCTACACCAACATTTTCAGCTAATTTAAGACAATTTAAAACCTTAAATTTATCAAAACAAATTTAGGACTTTTTAAGACTTTTTAAGGACCTGTGGGAACCCTGTGTGAACTGTAGTGCAAGATGCCCAAACTGCTAAATGATGGTTGGGAAACTGGGGTCCTTCAGTCACATGGTTTTCCAAACATGTGCCTGACCAAAATCTGAATTAAACCAAAAAACAAAAGTTGACAGTCTCTGTCCACTGGGCTATCATTAAAACTGTAAAGAAATGCTGACTTTATTATCTGTAAAAGATTCAAAATACGTATTTTGTTGAGACGAGAGAGTTAGGACGACATGGTACCATCCCTCTTTCTCTTACTTTCTCACTCACTGAAGAGGGGGGGGGTGGGGCTCCGCGAGGCAGCAGCGTGTTCACAAGGGGAAGTCTACATGGTACAGGACATACAATGTATAGAAAGGGACGGAGGGCAGCGAGTGTGCAATATATGTATAGACTTAGGCACTCCAAAAAAGTGATAACAGCAACAAGGAAGTATACTTTAAAAGGTCTTTATTGTAATGGCTAAATCATTAAAACGTCAACATTTTTCAACCTACTACAGGTCTTCTTCAGGGCTCACATAAAGGTTGTGAGGTGGGTGTGGCCATGCTTAAATAAGGGCCAAACAAAGCCAATGAGAGACACACAGTTTTTCAAAAAATAAATCAGACACAATTAGACACAGGTGTGAAAGAACACGTGAAAGAACAAAGGAAAACTACAAGTCAGAAAAAAACAACAATACCTGGGGGTATTAAGTCAAAGTCTTCATTCAGACCTGGATGTTCACAAGGTCTTAATTTATGGATCCAGAAGGCCTCCCTTTGATTTAATTTCTGTAGTCTATCTCCCCCTCTTGTCAGTAGTTTTATAAGTTCAGTCCCTTCTTTGGAGCAAAGAGTCATTGGCATTATGATATTCACTAAGGTGTCTAGCCATAGGATAGTCCTGATTTCTGAATCTTCTAATAACGTTTTCAATTGTTTTACTCAATAGCCACTAAAACTACCAGCATGTTACTATTTCCTTGCCTATCTACGCGCTTATTTGCTTAAACTATTACAGTTTTTGTCAAAAAATGCATTAAAAGATTATCCATCTATCCATCTTCTTCTGCTTTTTAAATGATTATTTTAATTGGAAAACACAAAATCTTATACAAAAATTGAGACAGGGCTATCAAACTATATATGTATAGGTATTTTCAAACCTTGCGAGCCCTGGGATTACTTATTCTAAGATGTAACTGATTTGTTCATTAATATGCTATAAGCTACAATGTAGTAGAGCCATACAACCTGTTGTAATAACACTGTTTCACTTTACCATCAAGGAATTTGCTGATCTTAAGAGAGAGACAACTGTATGTGACTGTGTGCACGGCAAAATGTGAGCAAAGAGTAGAGCCGCTCAAATACAGAGACAGCCTGCCTGCAGCACTTTAAGGTTTAGGACAAAATTTGGACTTCGCTTTTACCCCATAGTAGTCAAGATATTACAATTCTAAACTTGATTTCAGTGCTTGGAAAAAATATGATACTTGATACCATTTTGGATACCATTGTGAAATTTTTTTTTCCACTTTTTTAACAGCAGTGGTTATTAGTTTATCCTACAACAGAACGGTCTGATGCTGCTGCAGTCCACAGCCATGTAGGTTGGCTACATGATTTATCTTTTATTTAACTCAATGCAAAATAATACAATAGTTTCTTTATTTTTACAATATGGTTTAACACTTCAGTTTAAGATGAAGACTATTCTATAAACTAACCATGTGTCTTCTCAAAGGTTCAACTCAACTTAAGCTATAAGTATAGTTTCTGAACTGAATGACTAGTTAGTAATTAGACATTTTAATATCCTTAATCCTGTTAATAATAATGCAAGAATGAACTGGCGGGACTAAAATCCACAGTGAGAGTCTTCCTTTTACTCCTGAGACTCCTTATCACAGGCTTGAGTAAAGCATGAGCATACAAAGTGCCAAATATGAGTCAATATTGACATCTCCCCAGAATCCTTCTTAGCCATCTCTCTTTCTTTGTATCCATCCATATTTCCTGACTGATAATAAGCACCTGAATACATAAAAGATGTTGCTGAACTCCTTCCTGTTTATATTAATGTTTTATTTAGTGTTTTGTATTATCATAATCAAAGTTTCAATAAAAATAACAAAGTTGAATAAAATATACATATCAAGTGACAGCCTAGTTCCGTAACCTGTCCCGCGCGGAATCTTGATGTTATGTTAACAAACAAATTAGCATTTAAATGAGTCCTGCATTTTATCCTTCAAGGTTATGTTGTTATGGATATTAAATTAGAGTGTGCAGACTTGTTTGTTCGTGTCTGTGTGTGGTCCATAAGCTGCCAAGTCCCCAGGAGAGGTGTTAGAGCAGGTTTGTTTAGGGTTGGTTTAAGAGAGAGGCGATCAACAATGTGAATGTATAAAGACTGTTTTAGTACATAGTTGCCTAAGGACAATAAGGATTTGTCAAAGATTACATAATTTCCTCATGGACATCATCATTACTATTTATATATATAAAGTACTGATCATGCGCTGCCCGGCTTCAGATTGTTTTCCTATTGGCTGGGCCCCTTAGAAAGCAAGGACTGTGATGTGAGTTCCTGGACTTGTTATTGCAGGGGTGCTACACTATGTTTGAACAGTAAACAGTGCTTAGAGACACGGTGCCCCCTCCACAGGGCTCAACTGCTGTTGAAGAAAATTCAAGGTAAATTCTAAAATAGAGCCTTTAAACTCAATCTACTGTGCTAACACTTTTGGGAAACTTTCAAACAAGACTTTCTAATGCTACTGCTACAAGATTATATCAGTAGTGTGGAACTCAAAGTGTTTGCGTTTTCTGGCAATGCATCAACTTGGAGTAATACCACCAGATTTTATTACACTTTTTCGCAGGTGACTAAAGATACAGGGCAATGGACATTGTGGATAATAAGAGGCTAGTTATCCAGATGCCATCTCAACTTTGCACGGACCTCGACAAAGGAAGAGCAATGTATAAGATACAAACATCAGCTTCCACTTGCTCCTTCACATATTTACATCTGCAAATGATAATGCTGTGAGTCCACACTTAATCTCTAAGGCAAACTAATCTCCCCTTTAATATAGCTGATTCACAAACCTGCTCAAAAACATGTTGTTTTTAATCTACCCTTCGCCGGCTCAGCAGCCATAATAAAATGTGGATTAACTTGTAAGATGCATGATATGTGATTCTTACGATGCCATGTCTCCTCGGTCTGGAAAAGTAAATATGTATGCTAATACACTAGCTCATAAAATCTTTAAAACACCTCTCTGTGATAATACCCACCAATACTATCATGGACTAATCATAATGTGCAATCTATCACTATGATAACTTGGCCAGAAACATTTTGGTTCCTCTGTAGATATTGCAGAAGATATTAGATATATATTTTCAGTTACGACCGACCTGGGATGATGAAAACTGCAGCTTCAAGAAGGTAGAAAAGGATTTGTTTCTCAGATGGCCAATTTGTGTTATTTCTGTGTGAAGATCTTTCTCCCCATGTACTGTACCTGTCCTTGTTCAGGATGAACTCTTGTCCAGCTCTGAAAAAGAAAAATGGATTTTATAGAAAATATTTGACAGAAAACTGCTTTACATAATGTAATGCAATCTAAAAAGTAGTTTGTCAGAGACAATGCACATAAAACATAGATTTTTTTTTTAAAAAGGAAATAAGCTGTGTGCCAGGTTGAAGGGAAGTTTCTCAAGGGGAAGTTTCCACCTCTCGGCCCTTGCACAGGCTAATGTTGAAATGCATTTGACTGAAAATTCCGTAAAGTTATGCACTCAGATAGGGTAAACATTGAAAATAAAACAATCACTAAAACCACTGCTACTTGACCAGTCCCACCTTCATTCACACACTCACACACGTACTACTACATACAATTAATACAGGCACATTCACACACAGCAGTGTGTGTTTTCTATACTTTTCATTGTCTAGACTAGACAGTAAGTCACACAAAACAGTTTGACAGCTGGGCTCACCACCTCTTAAACCCTCCAAAACTGGAATTACAGCTAAGATCAGTATGTCCACATTTCAAGACACCATTATACATCACAGAAAATATCAATCTGGAAGCACTCAGACCCCCAAGCAAACCATTTCCTGAGTACCTACCTCCACCCATCACCAAGCTGCACTTTTATTTATTTAGCATGGTTCTCCTGTGTGTTTGGGCTATTGCAAAAACTAATTTGAGAACTTTAAACCTGGTGTGAGGGTCTTGATATGTTCTCGTGGGTTAGCAACAGGAAATAAAGATTTACAAACCCAATGGAATTCCCTTCAAGACATGCCAGCGTTAGGTGGGTTGTTATTCCACATTCAGAAAAATCCAGCTCCACCCCAGAAATACATCCTGTAGGACCACATCCAAAGCACATATCAGAGCAGGGGCTCCATCCCATTAGCTTTTTAACTTTCAGTCTGGCAGATTTTAGAACAGATTATAAACCAAACCACAAGGTCACATGGAGATAAAAAATTACAAAAAAATGTAAGGATGAATGGCTGTTTGTTAGTGTAAGTCTCTCAGTCTCTCTGTCAGTCCTGTGACAAACTAACCATCGTCCAGAGTGTACCCCACCTAAGGCTCATAGCTGTTGGGAAAAGTTTCAGCCACTCGCAACCCCCAAAGGAAATGTTGAAAATATTTTTACACATTTTATCTACACTAATTTCTACATTCTCTGTATGGAGAATAAATAACTGTGATATTTGCTATATTATATTTAAAACCTATGCCTATACACTTAATATCCAAAACCGTAAAGAATTGATTGTGGCGACGTCTGAAACCAACAACTCATTCATTTATTAGCCTTGTTTATAAAGGAAAGGCTCACTTCCAGGAATAATATACTGTTAAGCTGCATCTATGCTGATTAGGTTTTCCATGATAAGAGTCGAAATGGTTACAGGTTTTTGTGTTCGCTTCTCAGATGCAAGAATGATTAATAACAGTTTCTCAACAATAGCTGTGGTTATTGGCCAAGATGGGCTCATTGCTTTCTTTTAACTGCCGACCTTTGTCAGTGCACACGCTGGTGAGATAAAGGTAAAGACGAGGGCTTTAGTAAAAGTGCCCGCCCTTGGTTTTCATCCCAGACACTCCTTTCTTTCGACTTTGTCTCAAACGCACACACACTCAGCAGAGGGACTTGAAAGGCCCGTTTCAGGTATTTGAACTCATCATTACCAACTCCAGCCTGGGGATCTGCTCAACGTGACAGCCTTGTTGATAGATTGTAATTGTATGGTCCCAATTGATTGACTGCACCCCACTCAATCTAATATGCATTTGTTGGAGGTTACAGGTAAAGGCGAAGGTAGTAATGACTTCCATTCTTGTCCTTTGGCAAATGACCCTGTGTAAACTCTGACAGGTCCTGTGCTGTATTGAAGTGTGTGCGTGTGTTGGGGGGGTACTTTTGCATTTCAGTGTGCATATTCTGCTTAGACGGCAAAAGAAGGTTCCAGTTTTCCTTTTAATCAAATTTCAATTATTCCAATAGGTAGGAAAGATACCCGTTTTGTGGCGGCCCTTCTTTCTGTGTTCTTTAAAACCAGTATTTTCCACCGGCAGCTCCAGGTAATTAATCATCCATACATGTTTTAAAACATCAGCGACTCTCTACGCTTCGTTCCCTCAGTCAGTACTTTGCCTCTGTTGTCCCAATGTGTGAGTGATTACTACCAAAAACTAAATATATTACATATTCCAAAGTGTGGAAAATACACATATGGCGTGGTCTTTGAAACAGCATTTTATTTGAAGTATAAGCGGAAAAGAGAAGAAGGAGGCTGAATGGAGTGTGACTGCAAATATACAGGTGCAGCTAACGAAGTTGTAGAAAAGAAAGGGGAAGTGTACAGTAGCAGGTCAACACTTTTCTCCATTTTAACAAGCACAGACAGAAAAGAAATAACACATTTTAACCAAGTTTGTATTAGCCATGAATTTATTTGCTAATTTGGCAGCGTTTCACCATGCCATTTCTTAATATAGTGGTCGTTTTAAATACAGTAGTTACACAAATACTTGCTTCATGTAAAGCAGGACACTAAACTGTGCACTTTTTCAATGTTTTTAGGTACTTACACATCCTCACTGTCCAACTTACTTTGTCATGCTTCTCTCGAGATTTAGTTTTTTGAGTCATTCCCCATTAATTTGGAAAAAAATAACATTGGGCAATGACTCAACAAGTTTTAAATTTGTATTTGTCATCATTATCTGGGCCTGTGTGGTTTGTTAACATAAATGACTAAACATTTATAGTTTGTTGCAATATGCTTTGTTTCTTAGCCTTTGTGAGGCAAATACAAATCTCAGGGTGTATTCACACCTGCCTCCTTTGGTCTCGTTAAAACGGACCAAAGTTCGTTTCCCATGTTAGTCCTCAGTGAAGCAGCATTTCAGTTTTATGCAGCTAAACTCTGGAACAGTCTTCCTGACGATGTTAGACAGGCTTCTACTCTGACAATGTTCAAGTTCAGACTTAAAACTTTTCTTTTTAGCTGTTCATATGCCAACTGAGGGTTTTATCTGCTCTAACTCTTATGCTATCTAACTCTTCTCTTTAAATTAAATTTTAAATTGATTCTTAATTATAATTTTTAAATTTGATTTTATTGTTGTTTTCATTGTAATTCTTGTCTTTATACTTTTAAACTTGCCTTTTTTTCTGTAAAGCACTTTGAATTACTCTGTGTATGAATTGTGCTATTCAAATAAACTTGCCTTGCCTCTGTCTGATTCTAAACAGACTCTGGCACGGTTCACTTACAGTGTTAATATGAACTGGCCCCGACCCAGCCCAACTAGAAACATCATCAGCCTATTTGGAGTTAACAAGGTACCGTAGCCAAGCATTCAGGGAAATAAACAGCCACAGAAAGTCATGCTAAAAGCCATGAGCCGTGGACAAAATTGGCACAATGAGGATACAGTGCCTCTTTGATATTTGCACTTATAGCCTACCTGTTCTGTCATTTTCTGCTCAGCACAGAGTGAAGAGCGCATCTTCTCACCTACAGCCAGCTTGTACCACGCCTTGGCTGTTGCAAAAAAACAAGTAGATTTTGAAATAGCTGCTCTTGACATTTAAAACAAAAAAATTTGTAGCTGTAAAAACAGAATAAATATTCCGATAACAAGTGCAGCACACAAGTCCTCAAAAAAATTTTCCTCAGGTTCCGCGCATTTGCGTTGGCCCACCCGGGTCATTTCTGGCCAGTGGGTGCAGCGATCATCACACACATGCTTCTGTTTACAAAGGCAGTAGTCACTATAAACAATATGACCATAGACCTCATCATATACTTTCTAAAGGTTGGCAGCATCAAAGTTATGTTCCTTCTAGGGGCAGAAACTAAAGGCTGTAAAACTCAGACAGGTGCAGAGTCCTGGCACCTACAGTATTACAATACTGCCACAATACTTCTGTTTCATCGAGCTAGCTGCTGGAAAAAAGTAGATCTAAATCGAGCTTCTGAAAGCTGTTAAGAGTCTGGGATGTTTCCTGAGTTATCTGACAAAGACAGAGAACATAATAAGACACAGATCAGTTACACCGCCGTCTCTTCCGCCTTCTTTCAAGTGTTGCCTTCTATGCCCCTGAAATGCAGGACCAATACGGACTCCGCACAACCGGATCACACCAGACCAATGTTCCTTCTAGAAATAGAGGAGGGCCGGAAAAAGACTGCCGTTCGCTGACGTCACCTCATCGAGAGCAAAGGACACAAGGGAGAGGGAGCGAGTTGATTACGGGCCGCTAAAAATACATTTGAAATATGGCTTCTGTTCTGTTGTGCAACCTCTCTCGTTCCATTTCTCTCCATATGTTTGTGTTGACTGTATTTCTGTGCGTGACCCAACTCCATAAAGCATACAGGGGGAAACATTTGCAAACTGCAGCGGTGTAGCTATGATTCTTTTTTAATAATACACTTACAGACACATATTAGGGAGGCGTGGTTTGGTGCACATTATTGTTTTAAGCCGTGGCCTCTTATGCCGCTTTACTGGTCTCAGAGGACAGTAGGCATCCAGTGCTAATTGGTTCCAGAGCGAACCTTAACACGACTTCACCAGCGACTGTCCGCCTTCATCACCACAAGACCGTAACGAGTGTTTTGCAAACAACATGGAGCAGCTGATAAGAGGCCAGGTGGGTAATTGATGTGGTTACTAAGTGCCTTATTTGCATTCTTTATGCATATGAAACTAAGCAGTAAGACAGATAGGGCAAACTAGGGAGGTTTTGGCAGAGTTTGGGCCTAAATGATGGAAAGAACTTACAATTTGGTTACTTTGGATAAGTATAAAGTGTCTAGTAGAGATAGCAGTAGAGTGCAACTGAGGAAAAGACGACGAGGCCAAGCTACAGGTAGCAGAGCTGAACATGTTGAGGGAGTTTGAGAGAAAGAATGGAATAAGTAGAGAGCCAAAGTGACATGGTTTGGACATGTACAAAGGAGGAATACTAAATATATCCGTAAAAGGATGTTAAGCTTGGAGCTGGAGACCTAAAAGACGACCAAAAAGAAGATTTATGGATAGGTAGTGGAAGAAGACATGGTGAAGGAGTTAATGAGTTAAAAAGCTATAAATGTTGTTACTTTAGGTCATTGTAAGACTGGTAACATCAAGGATTGGTTTTCATATTTCGTCGATTTTATGCTAAAGGTAAATTAAAGGTATAGTCAAGCTTTGAATAATCTGTATTTTATTCATGTTTTGCTGGTTATACGTATAATCAAGCTTCATATAATTTTTATATATTCATTATAGTAAAAAACTTCAGTGCTGTGGCTGTTTGCAATGTCATGATAATGTAATGTGTTCATCTTCATGCATTCTTTGAGAAATGTGCGACTTTGTAACTGTGAGGGAAACACACCGGGCCTTACTGTAGATAAGATAAAATACACAAAGAGGGATAGAGTTTAATTCGGGTTCCTGATTGTAGTTTACTGTAACTGTCACTAAGGAGCGCAGTTTAGTGGGTGTGGTTAAATGTTGATGACATCAGAATAAAGGGGCACATAACATGATGGGCGTGTCACAGGCTACCTACATTACATCATGGGTTGTAAATTTCCACTACTTAATGATTTATATAACTCCATAATAATGACCTTGATGAACTTTGGTGGATGTGACAAACTGAGTGTCCACAGCAGGTGCAGGGGTTGGCACCAGTTCAGTTGGGATGGTCCAGTATGTATGTTTACAAATTAAATTTGAGTAGCAACTGTCTAGACAAATAATAACTTGTTATTTTCAAGGACATATGGAAATTAATGTTATCAGAAAAGTATAAAAGATCATGTCTGGATGAGCTCAGGGGCTTTTGTGGGTACCGTACATGAGCTCTGTTTGTTGTGTCATGCAATAAACTTGTCTGTGCTGGCCTCTCTCTCGTCTGCCCCTTGTTTTTGGATATATTTATGTATTTTTTATTCTACAATGGAGTTAGTTGGTGAGTGAAGAGGATGCAGAGCATAAGGTTAAATGGAGGCAGATGATTCACTGGCACAACTCCTAAAGAGAACAGCCAAAATATGTCATAATCTTAGCTAAGTAATTGTTAGTACCGCTAGATAGATAAGTCAGGCAAAAACCCAAGTTATTAGTTACTATTTTTCTTAAAAACAGTTAACACAGCAGTGGATAAAATAAGTCAACGGGTAATACAAAAGTTATTTGTAAACATGACAACATACTCTTAGGATAAATGTTACCTCAAAAGAGATGGCATGGTATATTGCATCTTAATTTATGCCTTAATTTATATTGAAACTGTGAAAATTAGTGGCTCTATATTAAGCAAGTTTATTTTGCTGTCCCAATGCTTAAAACAGTCCCTCCAGGATTTCACGATGTTGCGATCGCAACTATTAACGCAAAATCAAACAAATCCCGCGAATTCAGCGCAACCCTGCAACTTTTGTCAATTATAGCCGAGATTTTCCTTTAAAACTGCCTTTTGCTGCACTTACCGCTGTCTGCGGGCCATCCCCTGTTCCGAGCAGAGCAGTTCACTCAGTGGCGCACCAATAATGCGCGCCGGAGGTCGGGTTGAGCCACAGACAAAGCGACGAGGAGGTGCGATGCGGAGGTGCGGCACACTCACAGACAAAGTCGCGTGGAGGCGCAGCGCGGAGGGCGTACTCACAGAGCGGCAGGAGGAGCAGCGCGGAAGGCGTACTCACAGAGCGGCAGGAGGAGCAGCATGCAGCTATGGCGCAGAGATCGAGCGCACATGAGGTCGCAGGTGCTCACCAGCAGCAGCAGCGGTGTGGATGGGACTGAAGGAGGAGACGAACGCGGTACTTTCTAGTTTTGTCTGGTGTCACTCTGAAAAGCCCGTCTGCATTGCCATGGTGATATAGTTGTCTAAAAAGTTGAATGGGCAGCGTATTTAGACAACAGTTAGAGGTCATAGTTCTTTAAACGTTAATGTTGCAGGCTAATAACCTTCCTAAAAACCTATAGCACAGCAAACTTCCTCTGTTATTAATGACTGGATGTTCTACAGCACACAACAGGAATCACCAGAGAAGATCTGAGAGGAACAGAATCAGAATCAGCTGCAGTGTAATAGCCAGGTATTTTTAATTAGATTATTACCACCTCACTTATGTTTCAAAAACAGATTTTGCTAGTTTTTATAGTTAGTAGCTAATTTTTTTTTTTTTTAAAAGCTCAAGTAACAGAGTATTTTTATCACCTCTGGTACTGTTTACCTGTGATTTATAGACAAAAAAATTTCAACTTTTAGCACAACTTTTAAGAAAATCACCCGCAAAATCAGGCACTTTAGCCCGCAACAATCACAAAAATTGCCCACGAAATCCTGGAGGGACTGTACTTCCCATGAACTACCGAAATATATATTGTTGGCTCTAGTGGCGGCTACTGTGTAGTTTTACACTACTGATAGTAAACCATGTTGCTTGCCTTTTCCAAATATATTTTTGGCTTTCCCTGCTCTCCTCCATAGCTCTGAGCAGCCTGGCCACTTGCTGTCCCCCAAGAGCACCTGAGCTACATTAATGGTTCACAAGAGTATGGATGTCTCAGCCAAGACAAGAGCAACATGTCTATGGAAGGAAAAGAAATCAGATAAATGTCCTGGTTTACACACAAAAAAAGAGGGTTTAAATAAGGGATGAACATCAGAAGAATAAAGACACAACAAAAAATAAAATAAATGAGCAAAAAATGTCTGTTAGTAAAATCAGGGATGAGGGGACTAAACAAAACCTTAGGGACTTGAAAAGCAGTGTCTTCTTGTCCTTTCCAATTTGACTAAAAAGAATCACTGAGTCCACGCGGGCCAGATGCCGGCTGGGATCATTAGGCGTGCGTCTAACAGTGAGATGCTTATCCAAAGAGGAGAGCTATGTACCGTGCCACCTGCCCAGGGATAAGAACCTCACTGGGACCCTTAGTGTGAGAGCGGAAGAATGCTGAGCCTCTTTTAAACAGATGAAGCTAAGTAAAACCAGGGCTATTTATCAGAGCAGCAGCCACTTGGTTTGCCACTCCTCACCCTGCCTCATTTTTGTTCGGCAATTCATTCACAGCCTTGCTATCAGCCAACACAAAGAATGAATCAGGAAACAATATGTTTGAAGTAAGCTAAAACCCACTCCTCCATCTGGTAAGAAGCAGTGAAAAATAATTATATTAATATAGATTATGTATTATATCATTGGCACTTGAGACTTGACATTTGACTGAACTTAGATTTTGTTGAACTACACAGATCTTGAAGGGGTGCCTGGTCACTGCAAGCATTCTTATTGTGTACAGGATTACTGACCGGACATAGCGGTCCATAGCGATGACCTGATGACCACACTATTATTCATCCTGAAGGCAGGAATATGCTAGGTCTACAGAAACATGTTTGCAAGACTGGAGATCATGGATGTTCATGTTCAAACATGTATTGCAACACTGCACACAATTAACAGTTCATTTGGAAAAACAGCACTAAAGTGTGTACACACATACAATATAAGGAGTCAAATCAACTATTTTCAGTGTGTTAAAGTCTAATATCTAAATCAAAAACACATTGTTGAAGATCCAAGTGTTCTGACAAATGGACTGGAATAAAGTTGGAAAAGTTAATTGGAACTAAGGTCAGATAAGAGGGTGATGTCATGGAAGGTACAACTGAACCTATTCAGTGGTGGTAAAAGAAAAGTTACACAAACTTTCTAAGATACTATTACTACTACTATTCCAGCTAGGAGTAGTCAAGACAGTGTACTTTGGGACTGTTCAAAAGATGGCTAAATGGAGAAGGTTGAATCAGGAAGGACATTAGGTGCAAAACCTGCATATCAAACACACAGTGGGCACACACTACCTAAATATAAAAGATGCAGTAAAGTACTACTTCTTTTGAAACATCAGAGTAATAAAGACAGAAGACCTCACCGACAGATTCAATATATTCTACTGTAACAGTTTGTTCATTTCATCTGGAATCAGCACAATTCTTCAGCAAAATTCCTCACATTTAACACATTAATGAGTTATTTGAGTCTGGGCACATACTCAAATATGCAAATACCTTATACTTTCTCACTTAAGTACAGAAACGAGTACCTATTCCACCACTGGTCACTTAACATCACATGACAACGGCAATAAAGATGAAAAATATTTTTTTTATTGTAAGGCAAACAAGAAATATGAGAAAACAGAAAACTGGAGTGTGTAGGAGTATTCACCCCCTGAAGTCAGAACGATTTAGAACCACCTTCTGAAAGACTTCTAACTCCAAGTCTTCTAGGATAAGTGTTTATGAGCTTGGTTCATAAAATCACTGGGATTTGTGCTAATTCTTCATCTAAAAACAGCTCCAGCTTGTTCAAGTTGGACGCATTGTAGAGTACTGTTTTGAGTCATTTTCTTCAAGAATTTTCCTGTATTTAGCCCCATCCTTCATTCCTTCAGCTCTGAGCAGTTTCCCAGTCCCTACCAATAACAAATATCCCCACAGCAGGACACTGCCACCACCAGGCCTCACCCAGGCTTCACTTTAAGGAGGGGGCACAATCAGGTGTTGGGTTTGTTCTAGACATAGCAGAGGTGTGACTTGAAAGTCATGACTTGGAGTCGGATTCCAGTCACTAATTTGATGACTTTAGACTCGACTTGATGAAATGGACTAAGGCTTGAGACTCGACTTGGACTTGAACACCAGTAACTTAGGACTTGACTTGGACTTGAGCCCTGTGACTTGAGAAGACTTGATGCTTCTCAAAGAAATAAAAGTATGATTTTTTTTAAGTGTGCGAGAAACAATTAGCCTAATTAAACTCCTCGCGCAGTAATGGGCGCCTTTCTCTCCCTGCGCGTTACTAGTGGGTGTTTTCTGATGCACATTTCAAAGTGTATTGTACTGTAGCAGCACATGACATTTTGACATAACGGCAGAGGAGATTTTAAGCTTTATGTCAGTCTTTGTTCACAGAGATACGGAGCGTTCAAGTTTTACAACCATTAATGATATCAAATACTCGCGCGTATAATTATAACGCTCTATCGTCGAGAACTCGCGGACTTTTCACACAGTTCCTTCGATGTTTTACTCCAAACACAATCATAAAAAACTTCTTTAGTCACCAGAACTTAGTTTTAATGTCAGAAGGACGCGGACGGAGCTGCTGTCTCTGTGACCCTCCCTCTCCTCACAGCTGAGAGCAGCTCACCCCAGACACAGACATGAGGCGTTCAGGTGCAGATTACATTTAATAAAAGCTAAAACAAATAAAACAAATAAAACAATCTAAAAGTAATAAATAATCATTTGCAATAGAGGTCTAAAGGCGAATATGTGGAGTCTGAGAGAGACTTAGCCTCCGTGAATCACGTGACGCACATGCGGCTTTATGTGATTATACAGAGGAGATCTTTACCTGTGCACGGTGAGCTCAGACAGTAAACAGTGAAAAATGAACACCAGCTGGAGCTTTCTCTAGTGTTGTCTCTGTGCTGGAGCTGGAGCTCATGGCTCTGACCATACATGATGAACCTGCAGTACCCCTTTTGCCCACACTATTCAGTAAACTGTATAGTGAGCAGTATTCACTTTGTAAATCTTCAAGCGAATGACTCTTATTTGAAGCCTGTGAACATCTGGCAAGGCCAGAAGAGTACAGTTTATTGGTACAGTGAATATACACTGCTCAAACAAATAAATTAAAGTGAAAAAACACACTACAGGCTGATCCAACTTTGATGTAATGTCCTCAAAACAAGTCAAAATGAGCATTCAAAAGTGACCAAAACATCAGCCAGAAAGCATAGGAACTGAGAAGTGGTCTGTGGTCACCTCCTGCAGAACCACTCCTTTATTGGGGGGGGTCTTGCTAATTGCCTATAATTTCCACCTGTTGTCTATTCCATTTGCACAACAGCAGTGAAACTGATGTCACTCAGTGTTGCTTCCTAAGTGGACACAGTTTGATTTCACAGAAGTGTGACTGACTTGGAGTTACATTTGGTTGTTTAAGTGTTCCATTTATTTATTTATTTATTTATTTTTGAGCAGTGTACAATGTAATGGTGAGGTATTTAGCTTTATTCTACATCACTGATACTAAAGAACTTGGCTTTACGTTTAAAGTATTCAGAAACCTGTTTTCTGTGTAGGCCTCTTCTAGTCTTAGGGCGTTACAATAAATTGTAAATAACTAAATAATAAATTTAAATTAAAATAATAAATGTAAATAGTACAGCAAACAATTTACCATCTATTTATCATATATTTGTTTTTCTAAGGTGGGACATGAGAGTAAATTCAACAATATAAAACGTGACCAACATTAAGTTTGGAGTCCTAAGGGTTAAAAAGACTTGAAAGGACTCGAAACAGAAAGTGTAGGACTTGTGACTCGACTTGGACTTGTGAGGCATTGACTTGGGACTTGACTCGGACTTGAGGCCAAAGACTTGAGACTTACTGGTGACTTGCAAAACAGTGACTTGGTCCCACCTCTGAGACATAGCATCTTTCACTGATGGCTCATTTGAATATTATCTGACAAAGGACCTTCCCTGTGTTTGGGTAGTCTCCCACGTGCCTTTTGGCAAACCAAAACATGCTTTCTTATTATTTTGTCCAAGCAATGGCTTTTTTCAGGCCACTTTTCCACACAGCCCAGCTCTGTGGAGTGTATGGTTCAGAGTGGTCCTGTGGACAGGTACAACAGTCTCTGCAGTGTAGCTCTGCAGATCTTTCAGGGTCACCTTTGGTCTTATTGTTGCCTCTCTGATGAGTGCACTCCTTGCACGGTTTGTGAGTTTTAGATGGTCCTCTCTTGGCAGGTTTAGTGTGGTTCCCTATTCTCTCTCTTTCCCTCTTTGACAGAATAAAATGAAGGAAAGTGGAGTTGCAGTTCACAGTTCTGTCCAGGAGATGGCAACAATGCGAGTTAATTGCCATGGTTTCTCTTTGTCTCAGCTTCATATACTGTACTTCTTGGACTGGACTGGACTTATCCGTGAGTGGGCGCTACGGGTGAATTATGCTAAAAGTAAAACACCAAAAGAACCTAAAGCACAGTGGACTAAGACTAAGCCGCGCTCTGCAGTCTGTGGCCTGCAAAGTCTGAAAATGAGCACAAAACAGCGTTGCAGTGAACTTCAAGGAACATCTAATGGTCGGCCACACACAGTGCATACAGTCGTACAGTACAGGTGCAGTTGCCACTGATCTGAGGCAGTGTACCCTGCAGCTCAGTGAGCTGGAGGGAAGAGTGTGTAAAGTTTAGATTCTGGCGTATTCTGGGCTCACCAGGCTGCATCAGGGGGGAAAGCTGCGTTGTTCTACTGCTCCTAAATGATTCTGAATGTGGAGCACAAGTGAGCAATACAGTATTTTAGACATATTAATTTATCAAAAAAGGTTAAAGTAATTTTTATGGTACATACATAGCTCATGACAGAATTTTTTTGACCCTGTCCAGCAAAATGACAGATTGCTATGTATAACCCCTCATAGCGTTTAGTTTTGTTCATATTTTTACACAGTGCCCAACTCAGAATTGTGTTTGTAGATGGCTTAAAAACACATAAACTAAACCTCTTCTGTGTTCATCTCCACTTGGTGACTGTAAAGTAACTCTTCCATCCATTTGTCATTGAAGAAGAAAACAGCTAAATCCCTGTCAGAGCTGAGTGATTTTGTGCTTCTGTTGTGTATCAGTGATGCAGCTCCCCTGTGGAAAATTCTCTTCCAAAAAACACACACACTTTCCAAGAGAGAGGGAAAGTGGGAGACAGATTATTTTCACTAGACTTCTGCTCTCTGGGGGGCAATCTGTCTGTGTTACACCAGTGTTAGTCACTGATATAAAGTAACCGGAGTGTCTGCAGAGTTTCTATCACTTTTCCAAACTGGTTTTAAAACACAAGCAATTATACATGAAATATTTAAGTAAATGAACACTTGTGCTAGTAGTAGTAATTGCCTACCTTCTTTGCCATTACGACTAATTCACAGTGAAAGTAGAAGACTGGGAGAAAGATATAAACTGGCATAATGGGATATTTTAAAACCGACAAAATTGTCTCATTATGATGCATTATACAGACTCCTTGGAGCTTCTGCCTCAGAGGTTTGGTAATTTCAGACCCACATGTGTATTGCTTAATCAGTATTGTTATCATTACCACTCTGCTTTTACTAAAGTGCTGAAACAGGTAAACTGCAAGAAACTTAATGATTCTCAGGTGTATCTAACCATTATGCCAGCAAGCTGATATTCAAAGCACTAACCTTTAATCAAATCAAATACATTGGGCCTTCTAAAATAGATGTACCTTGAAATGCCAGGTCCATTGTATGTGTTTGTTCTTTGATGCGTCATATAATGAGCTTTAAAACTCCAAAGTGATATTTTACTGCTCTTGAACAGCCACAATCAGAAAAAGCAGCAGTGATAGGCAAAGTGATTGCCATAACTAATGGGGCCATAATGCAGGGATGAAAAGGTCTATTTGCTTCATGCAGCGCTCTCAGCAGCCCCTCAGGCCATCGCCTCGGGTCCAAATCAGAGGGAATTCCTTGTGTAAATCTGAGTTTCCACTTATAAATGCCATGTTTTAAATCAATGCTGTGGAGCATTATGCCTTTAATAACAGTTAGGAAGCCATTTGACATCCCATATCATTACCTTTATGCAACATTACAAAACAATTTCTGTTCAGTCAATAAAAAGAGTACAATCGTATCACTAACACACAACAATGGATGTTTGGTGACATAATTCAGCACAGTGGATCTCTAGGCCTTAACACAGTGAATAAACAAGCCTCCCTGATGTCATTGAATTTTTATGGAGTAGCCTAGTGCCAACATTTCTCTTTGCTCAAATGTGAATGAGTCTGGCTGAGACAGAAAACGCACTACAATTTGACTATTATCCAGATAAATCATTGTAAAGTAAACTCAAGTCTACTTTATAGATTTCAATACTTGCACATTTTACCACTCAGTAATTAGTAATTACAAGTGATTTTTTTTTTTACAGTTAAAAATGTAGCAATGCAGATCTCAACAATCTGGCTTTTTTTTCTCTGTTTACAGTTTACCTATGTTGTGTGTGCTTATCTGATCTAGTTTAGTTTTAAATTAATCTCCTTAGCTTCAAATTTTCTAAATTATTGTTGAGATGAGGAACTTAACTTTCTTTTCAGCAGACAAGCAGCTCTCAAGCTGCCACAAAGCCTAATCATTACATTGTTCTTGATGAATTGCCAGCCAAAATAATTATGCACTCTACAAAAACTCTTAATTAGCAAAATCTCTTCTTCAATCAAGTATCTAAATTACATTTGTACAGTTCAGTGATTGCTGTCCAAAAGGAGGATTCTTGAGCTGTAAAGAATACACTGGCCCATACATTTATGGTCCCATCGAATGGGTGACCACTCACTGAATGAATCATGTCCTAATAATTAAATTGTATGGCATACCCAGAGTGTTAACTTTAGTGGATGCACATTGAGCGCTTCTGACTTCTCAATAGGCTTTTAAAGAAATTAAGTGATGGGCTCAGACAATAATTTCTCTTTTCTGGGTCATTGATTGTTCTCTTTTTTGGCTCCTCAGACCCATTTTCCTTCTCGACTAAAGATTTGCAATCAGGGACTCTTCCCTTATTGCTATAAATTAGACCAGACAAGGTAATAACATGATGTATAGGATTAGGCTGTCATTGTGGTTATTTAAGAAATGCACTTTCAAATATTTGCTTTAAACATTCTTAGGGTACTATTAAAATTACAATACATAATAAGATCAAAAATCTGAATAAAATCATATATTAATCATCATTATTATGTTGAATAAATTAATCACTATTACAGAGCTTTATATTAAAATGCACGAGCAGTCTCGTTATAATTTGCCAATAATCACAGTCACTTTTTACTGCTTTTCCTGAGCTTTACAGTAATATTTCCTAGCTACTCACTGCCAAGAAAGATGATGATGCTTTTTTGACACTTTTCAGCTTTCCACAAAAGTTTACAGATCATACTTGTTGATAAACTGATAGCTCCATTTGTCATCTCCAAAACACACAAGCTAACTGACGAGTGATAGATCTCCACTGCCATATTTTCAAACTGCTTCATAAAGAAAGATTATGGTAAAATCAGAAACTTCCCTTTCTCAGTCCTGTACGCATCATCAAAAAAGCTTTCAGAGTCAAGCAGCCGTATGATAGACGAGCATTTGAAAGCACAAGGCTTGGGTATTGTGCATGCCATGAAACTTATTTTATAGGGTCCATGATAGATGTTGTTTAGAGCGATTTAAGCGGCCCTTATGCTGGTGTCAGCATCTGACCCCTCCGCAGTGATAAAGCTATCAGAAAGAGAGAGTAGAAGCCCAAGTGAAATATGGAGGGAGGGACACGTGTGCCAGATAAACTCCTGCAGACTGGGCAGGGACCCAGCTCCAGAGAAAAGCCTTCACTCTGATCTGCATAAAATCTCACAGCACGTCAGCCATGATGGCAAAACTAATGCAAAACACTGGATTATCATTGCACAAACTATCAAACAATTCTTCTGATGTCTTTTAACTTTCATCTCAATACAGCAGCATCATTAATGTAGATTAATCAGAAATAATAAATATATTAATTAAATAACTAATACATAAAATTAGATTTTACATAACACATACCTGAACTGCAGCACATTCAAATCAGTGTCAAGAATTTGTTCTTTTAATTAAAGCATTGAAAAAAGTAGAATAGATTGAAGAAATAGATCGAGAATCAAAAAGTATTAATGAGAGAGCGTAAATAGGTCTGGTACGACAAGGAAGCTAGTGTGCACGACAGTGAAACCCACAACAAAGGGTTAGAAAACACAAAATCATAAGTCTCTGATTTAGACAATACACTGTAAAGTCAACTTGGGTCTCCATAATATAACTGAGATGTTTAAAGAATATGGTGTACAGCCATTTTATTTTTAAACACTGGGTTGTGGTATAATACTATGAATAGTCAAAAGCAGATATCTGCAAACCAATGCCAGGTGATCTTTTGTGTGGACAGACCCTCAACACCAGCTTCTTGTGTCTTGCCATCATCAAAGCACAGGGGTTTTGAGGGCTGTGCTATAATACCTAACTGATAAAGTAAAACACAATTATCCATCTGCTGAGTACTAAACATTAGACCTGTTTCTCCTTGGGATCACAGACAAATGTAGGGTAAAATTAATGTTTCTCTCAGAGATGATCTACCTGGCCTTGAAGAAAGTATCTGTGCCCTGCTGTCTGGCAAAGTAAAAAAAAAAAAATTAGGTGAAGAATTAGAATACTAATATTATGCTGGAACACCTCAGAGGCTTGTGTGGTAGAGCATGTACCACATCAACCAAGGCAGCCCACTTTACCGAAATAGCTCCATGTCATTCCCAGTCTCTTTACGCGTTCCTGTCTATCTATTGCTTGCATCAAACAAATGCGAAAAAATAATCTTAAAATGCATTCAGCTGCTGCAACCTTTCGACCAATATAACATACACCCCTTTGACCAATAGTCTGGTCTTCCTCTCTATATAAGGACAGTTACTTTTGTTTTACTATTTCCTGTTGCCAACAACCCTAAAACCCTTCCTGTAAATCACTTGTAATCCATCTACATTTGATGTAGTGTGTAGCTGCCTAGCCTGGTTGATTGTGGCCTCCTGAGCAGAGCTGTTCTATGGAATCTATGCAGCGCGGGTCAACACCAGTCCCACAAGACCTGAACCAGATGCCGGTGATATATTTTATTTTGTTCTATTTTATTCTCTGTCTGAGGCCAGCAACAAACTCACACACCACTATAGATTCTATACATTCACAGCTGAAATACGGATACATTGCTCAGGGTCTAATTTGGCTTTTTCTGTAGATCAGGCTAGAACATTGTAGTTAACTTAGTACACACTGATATTTACAGGCAACCCTTTATAGTGTGACAGATTACTTCACCTCTTCGATCTTTATACTTGCTTCCCAATAGAGTACTTTGTGTTGTCAGGCCAGACTGAAACTTATTGGTTGCAATCAGGAATCCAGGTCACCCAGGCTGTTGTACCCCATTTGTGCTGTGGTCTTATAAGCCATCATGTGAACCCCACCAAGTTTTATTCCTCCATTTCTGTCGGCTTGCATTGGCCCTGTCATCTTTCACCCAGCTGACTAATGAGTAGTTACTCTGTTCAGCCAATCTTCACTTATGGCTTCTTGTCTTCACTGGCTTTATGACATTATTACAAGGGTTTATCACCGCCATCAATACTGCAGGGCCCCCACTGTAGGCTCTTTCAACAACCACTTCAAACTAAGCACAAACACCAGAAGCCCAGTCCACAAATCCCCTGTACACTCCACATGATAACACAAAATTAGATGAATAAATAAATATCTATGTGTAATATCTAACACAAAAAGGGTAGATGAAGTAAATGAACTATGAACAGCAACTCATAGTAGTCATAACTTAAGTACTTTGCGAGGTCTAATGGCTTTTACCTGCTTAAAAATGTATAATCTTTTAATGCCCAATTAAAATTAAATGTTTATTGTGTACACTAATAGATCAAGTACATTGTTTTGGCTTGAAGTGAGAAATTAACACGAAACAGGAATCTCACAGTCGGCCTCCTCAAAGTCACAGAAGCACTGCAACAATTATTATTGACATTCCACTAATTAGCTGAATAATTAATATCAACAAATGTTTAATAAGATAACTTTGAATTTAAAAATCAATTAACCACATATAAATGAGAAAAGTCAGCCTAAGCTTACAGTGTGCGCTGCATCAATGAGAAAATGTGTAGCACTTGTCTGCCCTCTGTTGGACATTGCATTGTTTGTCTTTTTAGTTTTAAAGTTAAATTTACAAGCATTTCCATCACCAACAACACACTGCAGTGTGAAAAATCTATATTTTCAAACCATTTTGAAAGAATCGTCTTTATGCCGAGTGGACCACGCCACATCATTGTCTTTCATTAATAGCTAGTGTCTGTCTGTCTGAATCTACTCGTCTTCTTAGTCTTTATCTGAAAGGTGGTTTTACTTCTTATGTCTTTTTTTTTAATCAAATTCTGAATTTACATTTAACGAGTGTATCTTTCCAATTATGCACCCTGGAAGTGTACACAATGGTTCAGATTATTCCATTCTTCATAGCATCCCTGGAAGTCTTAAAATGCAATGGCATTCAGAACCTGTACACTGGCTCCTTCACAGCATTTCATATTACCATAGTCATCATAGGGATGCACATCCACTACTGGTATCGGGGATCAGCACCGATCCAGAGCCAAATGCTGGATGAAGAATAGGTAAAAAGGACAAAATCAGAAAACCATCCCACTTGAAAACTTCCATGAATATGAAGAATGGAAAGTGTTGAGTACTCTCTAACCTAGCCAGCCGGACTAACTCGTTCTTCTTCTATACAAAGAAATTAGTCTGGTACCTCTTTGATTTCCAGGGGGCGTATAGTAGGCCGATCAGAGAATTGAAGGGCGGGACATAAGCAGATTGCTGACTCCTGTAAACAACAAATATCACAGTAGATTTGCATAGGAAAAGTCTGAATACGCTGTATGATGAGCAACTGTGTACTTATTTTCGAACAGCGACAGTAGTAAAAGCCAGTTGTTGAAAGACTTGGGGAAAAAAAGAAAAGTTGGTTTGTTTGAATGTGGTCATTAAGTCGCATATCAAAGGTGTGCCATTTTACTGCTGTTAAAAGGGCAACAGGACAAATTTTAAAAAATCACACTTCAGCAGAAGTGTTGCAGAACTGTTGTGATAGGTTGTTTTCAAGCAATACAATATGAAATGACCCTCTATGGGCGGGTATCAGACCTCCCGCTTTCCAAAAGAAAGTGGGTTGGTGAGGCTGGCCAAGCTACTCAAGATACATACTTTTAAGGAAACAATGTACAAGAAAAAGCAACCCATTAAAGGGTTTATCAAATGCCATTCTCATATTACATTCAGGACACAAATCATATTTTGACATTGGAGTTTTCACACTTGTAAAACACGCATGTTTAAAGAAAATACCAATGCCAAATAGAATTTGTTAAATAATGAGCAGGGTCACCTGTGTGGCTCACTTGGTATAATGCATACCACATCCTCAAGTAGACCAAACCAGGTTTAAATATTGAATCATTAATCATCAAATCAAATAAAAATAAATTCATGCTTCGATTACGAAAACTAGGACATCTTGATAACATTGTGATAAAAAATATTTAAAACTATACATAAGCATCTACTGTAGTTACGAGAATGCCATACAAAGTATCAGTGATTTGTATGCAGGAGAAGAGATGTGTAATTTATGATATATATTTTGACTTAGAATTTCAATGCACCTTACAAAAGTATTCAGTCATGTTCTGTACAGACATGATGGTGGATTGAACATGATACAGTTTGAAATAACATGACACCTGTGATCATTTAGTGAAATTGTTTGAGTAATAATGTCATTAGGGGTAATATAGAGGCAGGACTGAATGATTCATCGTGCTTAACACCGACAGCTACACCTAATGGCCCTCCATTATCTCCTTACAGTAATCCTACTTGCTGTAAGTTATAGCACGTCAATTCATATCAAAGTAATAGTGTTAAGGTACAATGTATTGGAACAAATGTAGCTTTGTACCTAACTCTAAGCAGCAAAAGCTCTGATTGAGGATTTATAACAACAGGCCCTTAACTGACATAAAAACCTAAGAGGAGAGGGTCTAATCTATAGTGATCTACTGCTGCCATCTAGTGATAGAACAAGTGTGGTACTGTATTCTTTTAAACTGAGAATAAACACCAACATGCTTTTCTTAACCATTTGCATATTTATTTTTTGCTAATCTATTTTTGTAGAATTATATTTACTCTAAACCAGACATCTGCAACCTATGGTTTTAGAGCCACATGTAGCTTTGCTCTTGTAGCTCTTTGCTCTTGCAGCTCTTGCAGGTGGAAAGGAATAAATAGCAGCACCAAGAAATAGTTATTGAATGTAACCCTAGCCTTTAGAATGTGCATGACTCCTGTATATTTAACTACTGTTTAGTGGCCTATGAAATGATAATCATTGCAGTGACTATTTAACGCAGTTCTGTTAGTTTGCAATAATTAATGACCATCCATAAGCTATATTTCAGTTGTAGGCTAAGTGACTTTTACTTTTTACAGAAGCAATTTTGGTATTTTTGAGTCTTAATTGGCTCTTTGAATCCAGACGTTTGCAGACCCCAGCTATAAATGCATGTTTTGATTGCTGTAGTATGTTGCACTATATCTAACACAGCACCAATGTGTTATGTTACAACAATAGTAGCTCAAATAAAATTTTTCAAGATGGCTATATGTCAGTCTCTTCTCTCAGACAAAGAAGTATACATCTCACTAGAAGCTGTAATCAGAGATTGCAGACCTCCCAAACTGGATTCACACTGATCTTGATCCACACCAAAAATAATCATTGCTTCTATGCATAAAGTTTCAGTTGTGTTGCTAACAGACCAAATTGTCTTGCTGTAAAAATATATCAAGACAGTGATCCAGATCCACAAAGAAAACAAGTATTTGTTCTTATTTTTAACCTTTCCTGAAAATCCAAGCATTACATTTTGAGTTATGTATTTCACAGACAAACAAACCTACAAACTACAGCCAAGAAAAACATAACCTTTTTCATAAGCTCTAATAAAATACAATTCAAAATGAATCATTCTTTGTTGCAAAAAGCCTAAACTATTAATCCTTGTTATGTCAATTGTATGCGTGACAAGAGCTAAGTCATGAAAATAACCATGCTGTATATTGTTCTACAAACAATGCTGAATTCTCAAAGCACATATGAGTTATTGAAACTGACTGTATTCATTCTATTCTATTTTTATTAAGATATAGATATTTAATTTCTTATTGAGAAATAATCAAAAACTTTTTTCTTTTTTTTTCCCAGAAAGAGCTTGGCGGTGCATAAAATCAAATAACAATAGTATGGAAAATTCCATATAAAAACAATGACTGTGTGCAAGAATATTAGGTTAGTGTGGCAGAAATATTTATAAGCTGACACTGAGTGTTTACAGTATATTGTGAGTGCATTAAAGTATAGAATCTCCTAAGCTACCTGAAAAGAAAGGTGAACAAGACCAGGAGTGAACTACAAGAGCGCATATGTCCTAGGGGCACTCAAGGCTAAAGAAGACAGTTGCAGAGTGAAGTATGAACTACATGTTATAAGATGTGCTGAATACCCAGACAGAGTTGGACCAAGTCAGGTTATTTAAAGAGATGATGTAAATAATATTAGAGTTACCACCAAGTGTAAGACTAAAGAAGCTTTAGGCAGCTGAGACATACTTTTTAAAGTATAAACCACCACCGTGAAACACCGCAAAATAAATAGTGTATTTTAAGAGTGAATTAAACACTGTAGCCTATTTGATTCAACTCTATGACAATGTTTTCTCTATATCTAGCTTGTTTACTCAGCTTTGAATTATCTATAATCTTAAAATTTGCAATGACATTTTGGGGCCCTTTGGAGTTTGAAGTTTAAAGTTTTAAATAAAATACACAAGAAAAACTAAGTCTGTGCCTGATGTTAGCTTTTCGAGAAATATGCATTTAATATACAAAGTTCAGTAAAGTAGTCATGCCAGATCAGAGTGCATTCAAAGGTTTGGAACAATATGCTGTATGACAATGGTAATAAAGTAAATTATTAATTAAATGATTAATGATTAAATGTTTGAATGATTGAGTGATTGCACGATTAAAAGAAACTTCAGAAAATGGGACTTGAGACTGTGTGGAAAATCTGTACTTGTACTGAAAGTTGGGGATAGACAGAGTGTATAAAATGGCTAAGCAAGATGATCAGAATGAGTCCAGTGGCGTTGTAGGTGCTTTAGAAATGCATAGGAGCGCTTACTTGAGAAGGTGGCGTTTCACATGCCTACGTAGCGCGGTGAGGCTGAGTTTTTTCAACTCTCAGCATAAAGGATTATTCAAACATGTGTGCATGAAACTAAATACAACCCCCGGGTATGTTTTTGAGGTGAAAACATTATAACGTGGTAAAAAGCTCAGAAAAGTCTATTAAAGTAGAACTCAGTAAGCTTATTTTCTCTAGAGAGTACCCCCTACATTTCGGAGTAAAAAATAATTGTAAAATGGGTAGGAAATCCGAGATTGGAGGGTGTTCCAATTGAAAGTGACAACTCGAAACTCGGAAATTCTGACTTCCGAAAACAATTGGAACGCAGCACTATAGTCAGATAAATATGAAGTCTGGTGTAGCACAAAACAAACATTTCCATAACATTATCAACCTTCAAAAAATATAATTATATGTTTTACTTCTCTCCCAAAACATTACCTTAAACATTTTACCCTTCACAACACGCTGTTAACTTCCAGCAATGACAAGTCACTTTGGTTCGTGTTGCTTCTACAATTCCGATGTATCTGACATGATTAAACGACTTTGTGGCGTGTTCATGTGCTTTTTCATGTCGGAAAGTTGTATACGATAAACCCAACACCACTTAAAAGCACCATTTGTCTGGTACCTCTTTGATAACATTTTGTTTCTGAGGTGGAACAATGACAGGTGAAGTAACCAATCAGAGAAACGAAGGGCGGGCAGAAGCAGTGCACCATTGACCCAAACAAACATGGATTCGTTCCGTTTTTTCATAAAACACCAGAATACGCTGTATTATGAGCCGCTCTGTAGTCATTTTTGAATGGGGGCAGCAGCAGAAGCCAGTTGTACAATGGATTTTTATTTTATTTATTTTTTTATGTGTTTGTTACATTGGATGTCAACTGGACTTAACTGTTGTTTAAATGGCAATGAGATGAAAAAAATCACGCAGAGGACGGGACAATAACGCAGACGTCAGCAGAACCAACAGGTGACGAATAAAATCTATAAACGCCATTAATCATGTCAGAGAATTTATGAAATTAGCTTGGTAGGTAGCGCCACCTTGGTTAGCTCGTCTGCTTTTGTAAAACCCGCTGCAGATAATTGGCTGTGATAGAACAGTTCCAAATCGAACCGGAGAAACGCTTCACCCAAAGAGGGGAATCAGAATGTCCTGCTTGCAAAAAGCAAGTAGGAGAATCTGGCTCACCAGGCTACAATTTGCCTTCTTCCTATGCCTATTCCACAGTGCTGATGTGACCAATACATACAAACTGAAAAAAACAAAAACATTTTTCAGAGGCTTAGACCCTATATCTCTATCTAAGTGCAATAATTTCCTTACTGTACTCATTATTGTACCTTATGCGGCAGCCGAATTCTAGTCTTGCAGAATTGCAATTTGTCTTGAGTCAGGAAGGTCAGTAGTTCTCAACCTTTTTTGTCTCGTGTACCTATGGATTTATACATCCATGCATGTACCCCTATGGGCTTTTTGTCATACCATGAGTATCCCTTACTCATATTTATTGTTGATTCTTTAAAAAATTATCATCTGTGTTACAAAAGCATTTTATACTTACTTTACTGTAACCCCAACATGAAAAAAAGAAAAAAAAAATTACAATAAAAATATAAATATAATATAAAGTCATATAAACTACATTTTATATTATTTTACTATATTTTTATAAAATTAAAATAAATCATCTTAAACTTACTTACATTTACTCTAAAGAAAGTTAAAATCATTTAAAAAATCTTTTGAAACAGTTTGAAACTCAAAGAACTATCTAATTATATTCTTAAGTCAATGACACACTTGAGCTTGCCTGTCTTTTAATAGTTCTGACAGTTTAATATGTAAAGATTGCTATAGTTTCTATCATCTTATAAAATGATGAAATAATTCCACTTACCCCCTGCAGAGTGTTCGCTGGTTTGGAAACACTGAGGTAGGTTTCTGATAATTACATGTTTGCCACAACTTCACCGATACTGTAGTAGTGGAGACTGAGGATGGTTGTCTCACTTTTTACTCTAGTGTAAATTACTCATCATCTAAAAATCTTTCAAGAGACATTCACATGAAATGAAAGCTTAAGGTCCTGGTGTGAAGTAGGTATCATTTTCTTTTTTACACTTTATTGTTATAAAACTTTATTAATCATCATGAAGCACCCTGACAATGTGTGGGCTTTGTTCCCCCTATTAAAATCAATGGAACTTCAGTGCAAAAAAACAAATGTGAAAAATATGTGTAACTTTTTAGTTTTTTTTGAATGAAAAGACAAAATACATTTTGAAAGTCGGACAGTTTGAATGGTAGTTTTCTCCATGGGCGGAACACGACTTGTGTGCATTCACGTCCTTTTTGGTCGGATGAACAGTGGGAACCTGGAAATGTAATAGAGTTCAATCACATCATCACTTTGTGGCTTTTGGTAATGTTCTAAAAATGTGTTATAAGTTGTTACCAGTACTTCAGTGATATTGAAGAGAAGAAGAAACGCAAAAGGTGATTTTTTTCATGTTTTTTTCCCACTCCCCTCGTATCATATATAAGCAAGGGTATAAACTAGAACTTGTCACAATATATAATATATATGATGCGGCCACAAGCAGGGTTCACTGCCAGTGAGGCAGATGAAGCAGATGAAGGCTCATCCTCACTTGGGATTTCTGCTTGGGTTGATTGTCCTGATCCTAAAGAACCGCAGGCACTTCTCTGATCCTAGGATTAGAATGGCAACAGAATGAATTAATTCGAATCATTAATAAGAAAAAATAATCGCAACAAAAAGTTAAAAAGCAGTCATCTGGATTGAAAAATATCAGTTTTAGTAAGTACATTCTGTATTCTTATTAGAGATTATTATTGTATTTCTTTGTATTCCAACACAAAATGTTTTATGACCTAATGAGCTAACATCTTCTTATTCTTGGTGTCTGAATACAAAGAAATAGAATAATAACCAAAATATCGCATTTACTTTCACTATGTGGGCAATCCCAAGCTTTTAGTCAGCTAAACACAAAGTCTGGTGTAGCTAGCACAAAAGAAACATTCCCATTAGCTTGTCAAACTTAAAATAATATGACTCAATGTTTTAATTTTTTGTTCGTGAAAGTCTGATAAAGAGTTTATCTTGAAATACTTACCATTCACTGCAAACTTGCAGCTGCATTTCGCCATGTTGAATTTGTCACTAATGTCAGAACTCAGGCAATTCATGTTGCTTCCACAGTTCCCATTTATCCAATTTGAGGAAACAACTTTGTGGGGTGTTCAAGTGCTTTTTACTCGTATATATGATAAACCCAACATGGCTTGAAAGCACCATAATCGTCGGAGAAGACAGGCGGCTCTATGTGTTAGTGTACAGGAAGCCTACTCACACAGATCAGTGCCTGTTATTTGATTCAAACTACCCACCATGAACTCGATGTGATCAGGACACTGCAGCACAGAGCTAAAGAGATGCCCACAAGCTCTGAGGGAAGGAGGAAAGAAGAGTAACCTGTCCACCAAGCCCTCAGAACCTGTGGATATCCAAATAGAACAAGAAAAAACAAGAGCCAAAAAGGAGAACTATAGTCATTCTTTACATCTCCAGCCTGTCTGAGAAGCTTAAAAAGATTTTTAATCAACACAACATCCCAGTTAATTTCAAACCTGTTAAAATACTCTCAGACAAAAACTGGTTCATCCCAAGGACAAAATTCATAGTTACAAACAGAGCAATGTTGTTTACTCCACTGCAGTGAGAACTACAATGAACAGTACATTGGAGAAACCAAACAACCTCTACACAAAAGCTTATACCAACACTGCAGGGCCAACTCTAGTGGACCAGAGTCTGCAGTACACCTCCACCTGAAGGACACAAACCACTCCTTTGAGGACAGTGAGGTCCAAATCTTAGCCAGAAAGAAATGATGGTTTGAGAGAGGAGTCAAAGAAGCAATCTTTGTCAAAAAAACATAAACCTTCTTTGAACAGAAAAGGTGGTCTCAGATACAACCTTCCATCTGTTTACAGCAGTCTTTTAAAACAAAAACAAAAACACACCAGTTTCACTCAGCTGACTAGGCCCAGAGGGGTAAATGAAAAAAAGTAAACTTTACTTAAGTCCAAAATACTGTCCAGAAACCTGCCTTACTTATTAAGCTTAGGACTATTGGCCTACACTCTTAAAACAAAAGGTTCTTTGGGGCCAAAAAAGGGTTCTATATGTTTTAAAAGGTTTTATTACTGCAGCCATAGAACCCTTTCTGAAAAATAGTTCTAAAAATGAGAGATATAGACCGTTCTCAGCCAGCGTCATCTGATCACGTGATTTCCGTGGAGATGCACAGAGCCGCCATGTTGGATGGCAAAAGCCGGTTGTCACGGCCCAATTTGGATCAGTCCTGCTGTCTGTTAGCCTAACAAATTAAATTTGTTTTACTCATCAAAAATAGTTTAATGTGTCCTATATCTGTGATAGCATCTACCAGTTGTCTTTTGAAGTAAAAAAGTTAATGTTGCACTGTTTGACAAAGTTTATTCTTTAAAAAAAAGTCACATAAAAGATCGTTCCTGCTGTAATCGTCAAATAAAGTAAAAACCGATCTGAAGTCAGTTAGCGTCGTTCTTACTGTCTGCTCAGGTTTATTAGCAGGGTAAACACATTTTCACGGACATTTAGCAAACTGGGGAGAAAAAGAAAATACAATGTTCAGGACAGCTTGGTATTTGTTATTTTCTGCATGAGGATATGGTGATTACAGGATTTTCACAACATGGAATACTTATGTATCTCGATATTTATTTGTGGATTTATACGAACTGATTGAGCGTTACTAATCCTGGATTGGACTGGTTTTGGACAGAACCAGTGTTCAAAGGTAAAAAAGCCTGTTTTTTGGTTTGGGCATACTGAGGAATTGTCATTAATTACACATATGTCCTATTTTAAGCATAAAGTTAACTTAATTCCCATTTTGTACAGAACATAAGCTTTCTAACGATGTATATCATGCCTGTATTGACAAAATAATAACCATGCAAATGATTTAGTTTTCGCAGAGTTTCTTTCTGAATCTGGTCGCCGCTAGATTGAATGAGATTAAACATATGTAAATCTTAATACTCCATATCTCAGCAAATTTGTGATCTTTTAAGGCCTTAAATTTTGATTTATAATTTTAGACTCATAAACCTCCATGGAAAGCCTACTTTATTTAAGTATTTATATTGCCTTTTCACTAATCTGTGTCTCTCTTCAGCCTACTCACATGGACAACAGTTGTTTTAGGGCCATACTTGAAGGTCTGTCACCCATCCTGCCACAAAATATTTTTATGCCTCTAAGGAGATCTCTGCCTCTTGTAAACTTTTAATTGTGTCCCTATAAAGTGAGATTGTCAATTGATTGACTAAATAATTGTAAACGTTGTGGTATTCCAAAGCAGATTGTGTGTTGAAGGCTGGTAAACCATAATTTTGACATGTCATGTGGGTCTTAAGCATCGACAAGTGAACATTTCTCTAAATATCGCTGTCTGACCTGACCACTTAACGTTAAGTATTGAACCGGTGTTGAAAGTGGTAAATATGAACTCAATTTCTATGCATTATCGCTAATCGCTAGCCAGCTACACCGGCTTTTTGCCATTCAAAATGGCAGCGCCAACAAACCAAGTCACATGACTGAGAACGGTCTATAGAACCATTTTTCAAAGGGATCTTTATTAAACCACAACAACAGCTCTCCACAGTTCAAGAGTCAACAGTGTCCAACTGCGGCTTAGATTAACTGTAGCCAACAGTTACAGCAAAAGGTGAGTCTTTTAAACTAATTTTATTTTTTAAATCTTATATTTATTTTAGTCAACTATTTTATTATTGTTCATGACAAATGACTAAAAGTATAATATGATGTATCTCTTGTAAGTATACAAATATTAAAAAACTATATTTTTTTCAACATTCCTATCCAACTGCTAGCTTAACTGTTAGTATTTCTGTTAGCAAGCTGCTAAAGGTCTGTTAACGTAAGTGTGTCCTGAGTCGGACACTTTCTGCTAAAATTCTATTACTTTTTTATCTTCAACAAGTCATAAAGTTGCTCATTTATTATCTTCATTAATGCAAATTGTATAAAATAAAAGAACATTTTCTTACATTTATAACGATATATTTGTTGGATAGTTTCTTTTACAAATATTTTATTGCGGCCGTATGAAAGAGCGCTCTTGTCCGAGGTTTAAGCTTGGCATTGCTATGGCCCTGAGTCGGACACATGGAAGTTCCAATATTGGACACGCTCACCTTTCTGGCTTTTTCAGCCTTATTTGTTGGATTTTTTGGCTCTAAATTAAGGCTGGGATATTTACGTTAACAAATTTTCACACCCGGTACCTTGTTTCCGTCTTTCAAAATAAGATTGTAGGCTAAGCTAACGTTAATAAGAAAATAGTAAGACGGACAAAGTTAGCTACAAAAACACTAAGATCACTAAAAGAACGTCGCCCGAGTGTGACCTGAGCGCTCCCTGTGCATTTCCCTATCAAAATTATTTTCATATGATGATTATTTTATAAACACTTAGCATAAATACACAAAAATTACCACAGAGGTAGAACAATATGTGGAGTTTTTGTTTAACTACCGTTAGCCATTTAACGTCTTTGCGAGCGTCTGTTAGAAGACTGAAAAATAGCAAAAGGTGAGCGTGTCCGACTCAGGACACACATATGTTAGCTATGTTACTATATGATTCTGCAAATAGTATTTACTCCTTCAAATGACAATGCAGTTTAAGCACTAAATAACATACAGTATGTATCTCTTTTACTGATAATATTTAATTGTCTCGTTAATCGTTTAATAGTCTCGTCAAACTCAAGGTAAGGTAACAGTATCTGTGCAGTGATACAGATGTGCAGGATTAGGATTAGCCGACAGTGTAACGTTAAGCCTTTTGTTTCTCTTTCATTCCAGATGATGAGCTGCGAAACTTAAGAAGCTTTGGACCTCACTGAAGACTCCAGAGGACAGCAGTCCTCATGTCCTCAGACATCATGTGTGGACATCAGAAGAGGCTCCTGTCACTAACATGGTACATGTTTATATTCTACAAGAACTTACTCTGTCGCTGTTGTATTTATATTTAACTCTGCATTATTGTTTTGTAGATTTCACACCTGGAAATGTACACAGCCATCATCTTTGATTGGATCCTCTGTATTCTTAATATCAGGTGTGTGTTTAAATTTTACATATTTTATACTATTTATTTAAAAATGTTTGATTTAACATTATTTTTATGTTACAGGGATGTACACTATACTGGGCTGTACCTGTAGTCCACAGACTGAGAGGACAGAGGCTGTAGTCCACAGTCAGAGAGGACAGAGGACAGTCTGAGAGGACGGAGGCTGTAGTCCACAGTCAGAGAGGACAGAGGACAGTCTGAGAGGACGGAGGCTGTAGTCCACAGTCAGAAAGGACAGAGGACAGTCAGAGAGGACAGAGGCTGTAGTCCACAGTCAGAGAGGACAGAGGACAGTCAGAGAGGACAGAGGCTGTAGTCCACAGTCAGAGAGGACGGAGGCTGTAGTCCACAGTCAGAAAGGACAGAGGACAGTCAGAGAGGACAGAGGCTGTAGTCCACAGTCAGAGAGGACGGAGGCTGTAGTCCACAGTCAGAGAGGACAGAGGCTGTAGTCCACAGTCAGAGAGGACGGAGGCTGTAGTCCACAGTCAGAGAGGACAGAGGCTGTAGTCCACAGTCAGAGAGGACAGAGGCTGTAGTCCACAGTCAGAAAGGACAGAGGACAGTCAGAGAGGACAGAGGCTGTAGTCCACAGTCAGAGAGGACAGAGGACAGTCAGAGAGGACAGAGGCTGTAGTCCACAGTCAGAGAGGACGGAGGCTGTAGTCCACAGTCAGAAAGGACAGAGGACAGTCAGAGAGGACAGAGGCTGTAGTCCACAGTCAGAGAGGACGGAGGCTGTAGTCCACAGTCAGAGAGGACAGAGGCTGTAGTCCACAGTCAGAGAGGACGGAGGCTGTAGTCCACAGTCAGAGAGGACAGAGGCTGTAGTCCACAGTCAGAGAGGACAGAGGACAGTCTGAGAGGACGGAGGCTGTAGTCCACAGTCAGAGAGGACAGAGGACAGTCTGAGAGGACGGAGGCTGTAGTCCACAGTCAGAGAGGACAGAGGACAGTCTGAGAGGACGGAGGCTGTAGTCCACAGTCAGAGAGGACAGAGGACAGTCTGAGAGGACGGAGGCTATAGTCCACAGTCTGAGAGGACAGAGGACAGTCTGAGAGGACGGAGGCTGTAGTCCACAGTCAGAGAGGACAGAGGACAGTCTGAGAGGACGGAGGCTGTAGTCCACAGTCAGAGAGGACAGAGGCTGTAGTCCACAGTCTGAGAGGACAGAGGACAGTCTGAGAGGACAGAGGCTGTAGTCCACAGTCAGAGAGGACGGAGGCTGTAGTCCACAGTCAGAGAGGACAGAGGACAGTCTGAGAGGACAGAGGCTGTAGTCCACAGTCAGAGAGGACAGGGGCTGTAGTGAAAAGGAGGACACTGCTGAGGAACAACTGGACTGACCTCCACCAAATAGCAACATCAGACGATCCTGCGAATACGTGGCTTTTGCAAATGTTTGATCAAATAAAATATAAAACTCTTTAAAGCTGTGTTTTATCTTTCATCAAATGTTTAAATAACAGTTTTAAATAATAATAATTTTAAATGTAAAAAAGGGGGAATAAAATGAAATTTGATTGAACCCTCAGGGGTTTTATATTTAAAGATTTTGAAAAAAAGACTTGATTTAAAAGGGGTTCTTTCAAATGAACCCTTTTTAAAAGGTTCTATATATAACCATTTGTTTTAAGAGTGTATAGAGAAAAAATTAGGTTACTTGAATAAAATTAGCCTTTTTTCCCCTCAGAAATGTACTCAAGCAAAGGTATAATTTAGAAAGTATACTCACTTTACAAAGTGTACTTATAAAATACACAGATTAGGCTAAGTAAATTACTTATATCTAGTTACTTCCACCCCTGCCTGTTTGAATGATTGACTCGACACACTACTACACTTTGCCTGTTTAATGGTTTTATGAAAAAGAAAGTACAACATTGCTTGTCTGCTGCCACCTTTGCTTAAAATTGGCTAGCCTATATACAGAAGTGTTTTGAACTCATCTAATTATCAAATTCACCCTATTAGTCAGTCTACATGTTACCACCAGGTACCATGATTTAACACTTTGTTAAACCATGTCACAATATTGTTGTGGCATGAAAACAAGCAACACAAATGGAGAGTAGTCTAAATTGAAGCCTGTAATCTAAAATTACATAATAACTTGTTTCTTATTTTATAAATAAACTCAAGTTACCTTGAACAGATTTATACAAGTCATTATTAAGGAGATGACCTGAGTTGTTTTTTGTGCAGTGTAAATAAAGTTTTATTAATTTGATACAATACAACTGTAAATTACACCTCACCCTGAAATGATAACATTACATTAGTCTTTAATTGTGGAGGAGTGAATATTTTAGATTGCTCTGAAGTTGACTGGAACATGTCTTGTCAGTACAGGTTAGGCTGTGACCACAGGAAAATGCAAAGTCGAGGTAAAGGGTAAGATGAGAAAAAGGCTGATGCATGTGATCGAACCACTACATTTCTTTGAAGGCAATGGATAAATTAGGCCTATCTGAATTTTATTTTATTTTATTTAAAAACCTGGCACCAGTTGACATGCCCATAAGTCTTTAGTTAGCCTATAGGCTAACCAATTAGAATCCTCTATTTATGGTACACTGGGTATAATTACTTACATCTTATAAAGTCATAAAGAAGGGCAAGTCAACTCCAGGGCTGCCAACATTCATTTGTCAACATTGTGAATATAATTAAGAATACACACACGCAAATATGTGCACCAGTGGCATTGTTTTTATACAGTATATATGACAAAGGCCTACATCAAACTTTTATGGTTATCATATCACACAGGCACATTGTAGTTGAAAGTCCATGATCATGAAACTTTAAGACTGTTATAGAAGTTTGTTTGGTTTAGTAGACTCATTTACACACACTCACAAACACTCCTGAGTTAAAGTGTGTGTTTGAGTTATGGTCAGTCACAGAGAGAGAGAGACAGTCTGGATTGTTCTTTTTTTACCACCACACCAAAGCATAGTCTATGGTGTGGCCTCTGTTTTTGCTTCTTTTGTAATTGTTGCAACCCACCAGTTGTAACAAAGGAACACCATGTAGCCTATTTGGCCTCAATATACGAGGTGACCCTAAACATTAGGCTTAGGTTTATGATTTTTTGTGTGTGGTAAAAGTAGTGTTCTTATGCACCGGATTACTGCTTCTACTACTTATCAATATTAGCTATTATTATTATTAGTTTATTATTTGTAAAAGAACAGATAACAGCTAATTACTGCCTTTAATTAACGGGCAGTGACGTGTTGATGGCTACGGGAAGGTAAGGTCATGTGAGAAGCGCACAGGTGGGTCACAGACACAGATCCGTCCCCACTGATGTCTCTGGACACACATGATCTGCCCGTGAGCTGCTGGTTTGCAACACGCTGCTTGAAGCTTAGCAGATCGTCACACTGAGCAGTTGGGGCCGGATTGCCTTCAGTTTCCCGCTTGGGTCGGAGTAAATAACAGCACCGCCCCGTTGTTTGTTTGTTTTAAGTGAGGAATGATCCATCGCACAGCGCCGGGCTCGATTGACGCTGTCTGCTGCTCTGCTACTGCGGATTGCTCAGAATAACACGGCTGCTTGCTAATTCCCGTCTATCAGGGCTTTCGCCGAAACGCCGAGAGAGTACGGTCCAAAAAGCCACCAAGGCAGGCAAGATCGTCGCGCCGCCGGAGTCCGCACCCCACAATGGCTTCGGGAGACCTTTACGAGGTAAGATACTAACCCTATCCAGGGAATACCCCCGTAATATTGACGAATATTGGAATTAGGAAGTACAGGGGAGGGCGTCGCGAATGTAAAAAGCGGTGTCCTAAGCCCTTTAACAGGCGTAGTAACCAAAGGGCTTGTCAGGAGACGCTTTTCTTTTGTATCCGTCCACTTTGTGTCCTTCTGGTGTACTTTGGCACGATTACGCGGTGAATAGACGAGATATCTTTGACGGAGTGAACTCCTCAGTGTGTCGCCGAGTTGAAAGTCGTGGTAAAGTGACAGCAGCGCTGAGCGGACATGGTGAATAGCTACAGACTGAGTGATGGGTTGGAAGGTGCGCATACACCACGTATTTCATTACCAACCTTTGCACCCAGTTGACATTTTGTACACTTTTAGTTTTAGTGTAATATTTTGAATGTCAGTCAGACAGGTGTGTCTTAACTGCTTCTAAGTTATTATGGGATTTTTTGTTTCTTGCCCAAAAGATGACCCCAGTGTGCTTGGCGTCAAAGTTACCCACTTGAGTGATTAAAAGGTCACGTTGCCCTCGTGCGCAACATCTTTAACAACAGTATCTAAATTAACATTTGTCACTCTGTGTTTGCATATGAAGATGATGACAGACAAACATGGACATTGCTGAGTCTCAGTTTTTAGATGATCAAATTAAATAAACTTTTCTCTTGATCTAGGACTCTAGTAGCCTAAATAAAACACACACATTTGTAACACAGGCACATCATTTAGGAACTAACACACTGCTTCACTACAATTTGCTTACAGATGGTTTTACATAGCCTAGCCTATTAGAATTCTATTCTTCATTCAACTTTATTCTTTTTGGCTGAAATAGATTATGAAATACAATTAATAGTCCCTTTATATAATCTGTGGTTTGCCAGAATACAACAACAGAATAATTATGTGTGTGTAATTATGTGCACCAAAAGCTGTGTCAAATACTAGTAATCCCTAAATAATGATTGGCTAAATATAGATTCCATTTTACCAAAGAAACTTTTTTCACCAAATTGTGAACGGTCTAGCAAGCCGATGGGTGAATACCATTTAAGTCCAGATACACTGGTTACTTCTGGACAGTCTTGGTCCCAAAATCTAAAACAAAGAACTTAAAAACTGCTTCATCCTAGCCACAGTCTCACTGGTGAATGCGCTGCAATCCCTGCACTTTTACACACTTAAAAATGTTGTTGTTTGTGTATTGATTTTATTGGCCTTTATTGCACTTTTTATTAGTTTTTTTTTTGTTTTTTTTTTAAGTTTTATAACTCTTGTCATTGTTTTACTTATGTTTTGTTCTGTCTGTCCTAACAACATTAGTCTAATGTTGTGACCAAAAAAAAAATAATAATAACTATGAAGATGTTTTCTCTTTATATGAGGAAAAATAAAGGAGACTGTTTGAGTGTAAAAGCTGTCTCAAACTGTAAATTATTCCATAGTTGAATGTATTTAAAACTCACTGCAAAATTATGTTTAGATCATTTCGAAGCCAAAACAAAAATAATGCAGTATTGGTTTGTACAAGTACATCACAGTTACAATAAGAAAATGTTTTCCCTTTCATCTTGTTCAAATAGGATTTATCTTCATTATTTCTATATGTCTTAAAGTGAGCAAAATATGTGAAAAGTGAGTCCACCAGGTACTTGTTTGCAGTTTTAAGAGTGGCTTGGATGTTTTTATTTACTGCTGTCCGCTGCAGCACTGTGGGCATGCAGATGCTGATGCAGATACACAGATAAGTGTGCACTATTTGCTCTGGTAACACAAACCAAATGTGATGTGATTGTGCTGGTTGCTAGAGTTCTGTCCATCACGGTCAGACCTATAGACCGTTCTCAGTCAGCATCATCTGAGCATGTGATTTCTGCGGAGAAGCACGGAGCGGCCATGTTGGATGGCAAAAGCCGGTTGTCATGCCCCGATTTGGATCAGTCCTGCTGTCTGTTAGCCTAACAAATTAAATGTGTTTTACTCATCAAAAATAGTTTAATGTGTCCTGTATCTGTGATAGCATCTACCAGCTGGCTAAGTAAAAAAGTTAATGTTGCACTGTTTCACAAAGTTTATTCTTTAAAAAAGTCACATAAAAGATCGTTCCTGCTGTAATCATCAAATAAAGTAAAAACCGATCTGAAGTCAGTTCTTACTGTCTGCTCAGGTTTATTAGCAGGGTAAACATGTTTTCACAGACATTTAGCAAACTGGAGAGAAAAAGAAAATGCAACGTTTGGAACAGCTTGGTATTTGTTATTTTCTGCATGAGGATATGGCGATTACAGGATTATTTTCACAACATGGAATAGTTTTATGGAAATATATCTCGATATTTACTTATGGATTTATACGAACTGATTGAGTGTTATCCTGGATTGGACTGGTTTTGGACAGAACCAGTGTTCAAAGGTAAAAAGTCTGTTTTTCGGTTTGGCATACTGAGGAATCGTCATTAATTACACATATGTCCTATTTTAAGCATAGAATTAACTTAATTCCCATTTTGTACAGAACATAAGCTTTCTAACGATGTATATCATCCCTGTATTGACAAAATAATAACTTTGCAAAGTATGTTTTCGCGGAGTTTCTTTCTGAATCTGGTCGCCACCAGATTGAATGAGGTTAAATATTTATTTATTTAATAAATATTTAATTTTGCCCCTATAACGTGAGATTGCCGATTGATTGACTAAATATTTGTAAATGTTGTTGTATTCCAAAGCGGATTGTGTGTTGAAGGCTGGTAAACAGTAATTTTGACAGATCAAATGGGTCTTAAGCATCGTGAGCAAGTGAACATTTCTCTAAATATCGCTGTCTGACCTGTCCACTTAACGCTAATTATTGAACCGGTGTAGAAAGTGGTAAATATGAACTCAATTTCTATGCATGATCACTAATCGCTTGGTTTGTGACTGAGACAGGTCTATAAGCTGTTCTGACAGAGGATGTTGTAGTAAATAAAGACCATCTCCATTGCTCCAGCTTATTATAGCAAGTGTTATTAAACCTAACTGATCAATCAATATGAGTTGGCCCTTGTGTCTCATTCCTGTTTTCTATTCCACACTTTTATTTTACATTGTCATCAACTGAACGCATTAGAACTGTTAATTTAAATAATTCTGTGACAGTAGCCCTTTTGTTAATGTGCTTTACTCGTATCATAATACATTCAACTCTTGAATATCTGGTTTGATCTGTCATCATTATTTCTATTATGGATCTAGTGAATATTAACTAATGTTTATGTTCACATGTTCCTTTCTTCTTTTCAGCAAACAAGCATTATTATTTTTTGTTGCAGGATACTATGATAATAAATGTTTAAAATTGATCAATGATCACAATTACTACAGTACTACAATTTCAGCAGTGCACATTATACTGAAATAAAATATAATGCATGTATGCATGAGTTGAACCAGTTAATTAAAATATTCACAATTTGTGAATGTTTAAAATAATAGTACTCAGATTCATCCGTAGTCATTCAGGGTGTACTGAATGTGTCCTGGGTCCTTTGCCACATGGCGTGGGACACAGCAAACAAACCTTCTCCTCTTAAATTGAATTTTGAGCCACATAAGCTGACCCTCTCAATGTGGAGGAACAGTAGCTCTACTCTGATCTCCTGTTGGGTGAGAGTTTGCAGCTGTCTGTGTGAGTCTTAGGAGGAAACTCATTTATCATCTTGTATCCATGATCAGGACCAACAGGAATGTAGATTGACCAGTAAACCGAGAGCTTCACCTTGTTCGGTTTCATCTTTCCCTCACTTGTAAACAAGACTCCAGGATACTTGAACTCCTTTACTTGAGGCAGGAGCTCTTCTCCATCCTGCAAGTTACTCTTTTCTGAATGAGAACAATGGACTCAGACCTGGAGGTGCTGATTCCTATCCCGGCTGTTTCACACTGTAAACTGTCCCAATAGATGCTAAAGGTAGACTTCTGGTTTGCCAACAGAACAGCATCTGGCTGCACCCACAAATTGTGTTCACATAGTGCAGCTCTTTAGGAGTTTAACATGCATAGGAACAGGACTTAGCACCAGCACAACCAGGCCAATCTTAGCAGAGGTTCTTAAAATAATCCCTACCGATGCAACCTCAGCTTCGCAGCATCTCTTATTTTTGGTATTCATCACCAGGTTCAGTGGTTGCCACCATAAGCGGCACATGGACATATCTCCAAAAAGCAGTATTGACAGTAGAGGGCTAGACCATGATCTTCTTGGTCAAAAGCGTGCCATTCCATACAAGTTCTCATCCAATAAATCTCTAAAATAAAGATCCCAACCAGTATGATTTTTTTTTTTTTAGGCTGATACTAATGCTAGGAAATAAAAAATACAGATAACCGATATTGTCCGATATGTTTTTCTTTTCCTTTTAAAAAAAGCATTTTAAAGCATTTTTCTTGCTACTTGTTTTTAAATAATTATGGCATGTACACCCCAGGGCACTTTATTTGACTAAACTTATTATATTTAATGTTGTAAAATGGTAGCTTAAACTCAAAACAGCAAGAAATTAAAGATGACGTTTTTGAGAAAAACAATCAGTCAATCTCAATCAACCTTGCTGTGCTGGTAGAGCTTTGGGAGGGTTACAAAACGAGGGCTTGGAGGCAAAGGGGTGTAAGTGTCATTTTGGGCAAATATGAGTATTATATATCAAATGAAAGCTCTCAGTGAGATCTTTTAATGGCAAAAGGATAGAACTTAAATGTTGATCCAAAAGAACTAATTAACTACTGTAAATAAAGGCGTAACAGTAAAAGTGGGGTTTTGTTCAGTGGCAAAAAGACACAAGTTTACATATGCCCTTTGACACTGAGCAAATCAAAGGTAAAACTTTCTCACAGCACTGAGGCATAACTCAAAATGACTCAGAGTTAAGTATGGTCTAACTATAAAAATATGTATAATAATATTTATTTATTTATATTTAATCTTTTATTTAAGTAGAAAAGTCTTATTTAGGATAATAATTTGTCCTGGCTAAGAGGCACGCCCGAGTTTTATGTCAGTTATTGAAATCAGAAATGGAAGATTTTCACAATGTTTTTATAGCAAAATGTTTCACATCACTAGGAATTTATTTTGGTCCATAAATAAAAAAGTAATGTGTTATGAGAAACATGTATAACTATGTAACATGTAAAATTAGATATAAATGGACTAATCTAAATTTACTAAATATACAGATTTGAATAAAACAGTTTGTGTATTTACAAAACAGACTGTAAAGTATGAAATCTCAAGCAGAATAAAAGACTATATTCCCTTTATTGTAAGATGGTGTCAAAAGGAGACTGCAGAATTGTGTTAACATGATGTTTATGATGTACTGAAAATATAATTTGTTAATTAGTCATAGTGATAGGTTATACCTTTTAATGTTTTTAAAAGGAAAAAATAGCATCAGTTTATTTGATACGTTACTTTTTTCCTGGAATATAAAGAGCCCTGTGAAAGTTGCTGTGTGTATTCAAAGATGAAAATCTTCATTTTTGTCTCCATTTGTTTACTTATTTATGCCCAAGTGCTATATGTTTATTCCATACTTTCATTGAGAAAATGTGTCAAAAAGGTGTATCTCACTTTTTTGCCATTCTAATAAAGTTTAACAAATAATTGCCACCTAAAACTGTAGTAGTATGAATTCCAAAGAGAATTTGATAACACAAAAATATCGAATATTGTGTTTGATTTGAGGCAGCAGCAGCTGATTCAGTTTTGGTAAAAATTTGTTTTGGCTCTCGTGTAAAATCTATAAAATGGTATTTATGCCCCTTTGCTTCTCAGCCCTCAAAAATGGATTTGGAATTTTTGTTCTATGCCAGAGAAGTTAGTAAAATCTTTTGATTGCCATTTTGAGCATTTCAGATCGAGATAGGTTAATTGGCCGAAACATCCAGTCAGGCTCTAATTCTCACTCTCACTTATTTCTACTGAGCAAGAGATTGTCTAGAATTTGTATTATAATGAGATGTTTGTTATGTGTACAATTCAGTTTTATGGATGTAATCCTTGTGGATTCTTTTGAATCCTGCTCTTCTTGTAGTTAATATGGCCATCCCGTCAGCTTGTATGAGATTAGCATGCCATTTTCAGTCAGTGGTATCTGTGTAGTTTGGCACAGTTTATGCTTGGTTAGATTTGTGTTTCTTACACAGCAGATACTGGGTAGATTTTCCTTATTTTATTCTTAGTAGTTTACCACCTTGAAATACATTTTTAATGTCTTCTAAGAAGGATCTCCAGCAACCTACTACTAATTGCTCCCAAGGTTGTGTGTAAAAGATTCAGCTTTTCATGCATATCAGTGCATGTGCAGTGTGGTTAAGTCTGGCTTTCCCATTCTAATTGCTCTGCTTGTTTTAGTGGCAGCACTGTGGATGTATCGCCATAAAATTTATATTATTTTCTATGTTTAAACTAGGGCTGGGAAAATGATTGCGTTAACGCAGTGCGTTAATTTATTGATTTAATCGTGTTAATTTCAATTGACGCATTGATTAATTTGATCACAACAAAAATATTAGACGACACTGACAGAGGCAGCAACACGGGTCTTCCAGCGGGGTGGAAATGCACCGCTCGAGCGTAGAAGACGACACATTTCCGTTTCCATCCATCAGACGCGTTCGAGATGAGCCAGACTTGCGCGGTTTCGATCAGTGTCGGTCTGTGCGCAGTGCACGCTGGTTAGATTTGTGTCCGACTTGTTCCCGAATTGCTCTGATGCCACAAGTGCGACGGTCACCGTGAGATCCAAACGAGACCAGCGCCTGAACCAGGGCCGCAGTTCATCAGGAGCAACTGTGGAGGCTGCACGGCTCAGTGCATGATGGGAAAACGCACACCTGTCAGCGGTGAACGGACAGGTGATTGGATCTGAGTTTAGTGCTGATCAGAAACGTAACGCACGACACTTCACTGCCCTCCTCTCCTTCTTCCCCCGCCTTTTTTTTTTTAAATACAGACTAAAGTTACAGTTTTGACCTGGATAAACCAACACACGCGAGAAGTGGATTTCGGGTGTGATGGTGCGTGATCTGAGCCACAAACTGTCTGACTTCAGTACAGGCATATTTCCCCTCCTCTCATTGCGGCCGTGCACTCTCGTTCACAATCCAGGTGAGGTGCAGTTCATCTGGAACGAGCCTAATGCAACAAGTGAACGAGCTAAAGCAACATGAGTGACCAAAAAGACACATTGCTAAATGGACAAATCTGCTTCAAATCGTCACCAGACAGAAATATAGACAAAACAAAAGTTATGTGCAGTCTATGCAAGGATGAGTTCAATTACTACTATTACACTATTTACACTGTTGTGAACCACAACAATTGTTATTAATTGAAGAATTAAACTTATTTTTGTTAAAGTTCTAAAAGAGATTACACATGCTTTTTTAGGTAAGTTTTGTGTATTTGTTGGTTGTACCTTATTTAGGGAAACTTTGAGTTACAGGTCTCAAAGAGACTATTAATTTATTTTCTTTGCAAGTTTTGTTTGCATTGCACAAGTTTACAATAAAGTATGTGAAGGTTAATTCAAAATAAACTTTCTAAATTTACAATTTTGTGTTTGTACGTGAATTCATAATACGATTAATCGCGATTAATAACTGGTAGTTATTAATTGCGATAAATTTTTTTCAGATTTGCGATTAATTAGTTAATCGATTTAGTTAGTTAATTTAATCAATTCCCGGCCCTAGTTTAAACATATCATAATTAGTTGTTCTCTTAGTTGCAGTGATTGCTTTTCAAGGTTAGGCTAAGTAAGTGTACTATATATATTTTTTCTTTGTTTTGTATATCTTTGTAATTGCCACCAGTTAAACCAAACCAAATATTACAATCACACAGAGAGGAAGAGGTTTGAAAAATGTTACAAGTCATGCCAGAGGCTGGGTTTGATTTTCCAGTTGGGAGGCTAGTATCTACCTATATATAAATCTATAAGTTTTGTTTATTTTTGGATAAAGATATTCAGTAAAGGTATAGCTTCAAATACTTATAAACAATCATATCAAACAACTTTTCATTGTGCAGTAACTACACTTCATTTTTATTTATTTATTTATTTATTTAGACAGGGATAGCCCATTGAAAGTCAGCTCTCATTTACAAGGGCGCCCTGTTACAAAACAATTACATAGCCAATAATCACAATTAAATACATTTAAAACACCATTAAGTAAAACATGTGCAAGTTATATAAGAGGTACTTTCAAGCAAAACCTTAAATGTGTTTACAGAAATGAGTCTTGACTAATTTAAGTGTATTCTGAAGCTTGTTCCATCTGTCAGGGGCATAAAAACAAAAAGCAGACTTTCCAAGCTCCGACTTCACATGTGGCACATGTAGTCTGATATGCATCTGTGAGCGTGTCTGATAATTAGTATTACTACAGTTTAAAAGAGAACATAGGTACAAAGGGAGTTTTCCACAAAGAGCCTTATAAACATATAAAAGACAATGCTGTTCTCGGCAAGCTTTAAGAGAAGGCCAGCCTACCTTTTCATACAATATGCAATGATGAGATATCTATCTCCAGTTATAAAATGTAGAGCACTGTGATAAACAGAATCAAGGGGCTTGAGAGTGGTGGAAGATGCGTGCATATAGATAATGTCACCATAATCAAATACAGACATTATTAGTGACTGGACGATTATCTTTCTAGAAAGAGAGGAAAAACGAGACCTATTCCTATACAGGAACCCAATTTTACTTCTCAACTTTTTGATTATATGTTCCACATGAGTCCGGAAAGAAAATTTGGAATCTATCCAGATACCCAAATATTTATAAGATTCTACCAATTCAATTTGCTCCCCTTGAAAAGTCTGAATACCAGGGTAATAATTAGAATTACAGGACCTAGAAAACATCATCCATTTGGTTTTACTAAGATTTAAGACACGTTTATGACTAACAAGACATTGCTGAAAAGAGTCAAATGCACTCTGAAGGTTAGCACAGGCCTGAGCAGGGGTGGAGCCGATACTATATAGTATTGTATCATCAGCATAATAATGAACATTACAAAGTGAAGATGGGTAAAACATGTTATTAATATAAAGGGTAAAAAGAACGGGACCTAATATAGAGCCTTGTGGAACACCCTTGCCAGTCTCAAGCAATGCTGATCTTACACCATTAGCTACAACTGCCTGTTTTCTCCCAGACAAATAATTAAAAAAACACTTAACGGAAAGGTTATCAAAACCAATAGCGGATAGTTTGTGCATTAATACCCCATGGTCTACTGTCAAAGGCCTTTGAAAGATCAACCAAAATAGCAGCACAGTGTTTGTTTGTCAAGACCATTTAAAATGTCATTTATAACAAGAGTTGTAGCTGAAATTGTGCTATGGCCTGGTCTGAATCCAGATTGTTGAGATTGGAGAATATCATGGGTACGAAGAAACGCCTGTAACTGGTTATTCACCAATGATTCAAGAACCTTTGCTAAGCAACTCAATTTTGAAATCGGATGATAATTATTTAAGTCTGTTGGGTCACCTCCCTTGCCTGGAAAATCCAGACTGATATGTCTCTATGTTATTCTACAGAGAAATATCAGTCTGGTCACCACGCCGTCCGCAGTGGTTTACTCATATCCCAACTGTACTGTGCATTTTGATTGGTTTATTTAAGTCACGTGTTCTTCGCAAGCAGCATCACTTGTACGCGTCTCCTCACCACAACAATCAAGATGGCGCACCGAGGAGCTGAGAGTTTGTTTCATTCAGCGGTATGGTACGGTAATGTTGAAATAACTCTCTCGTTCCTCCCTCGTGACTTCACTACTCCATTTGTTTATTTTCTCACTTTCTTGTCGCTTTGTTAACGTCACATCCGCCATTTTCTGATTGGCTAACAACGCTGTCCGTTAACTCGGGTTTGCTCTGCCCTAGAAATTGAATTGATTCTAAGGCGACCAGACTCATCCGCTGGTACAGCGGTGAGTCTGGAATTTCCAGGCAATCACCTCCCTTCAGCAATGGTACAACATGTGCGGTTTTCCACAGTGTAGGTATCTTTCCTGAGGTAAATGTTAAATTAAATATGTGAGCTAACGGGGCAGAGATTAAATGAGCACTAAGATGTAAAAGAAATGGATCAAGATCATCCTCACCTCTTGATTTCTTATTGTGCAATTGTAGAAGTAAATTAAAAACTTCAGTGTCACTCACGGGCTTCAGTGTGAAAGTACTATGACACGGGGGAGGCTGACAGATGTTAAATGTTGGTAAATCATGAGTATGATTTGGATGAACAGTTAAAATATTATCAAATAGCTGACCTGATGATATAAAATGTTTATTAAATGCATCATAAGTTGCTCCCCTGGGATACCTAAAAGACCTGGGGTTGGCTGAGCCCCGAGTGGAGCCGTTAGTGCCTCAAGATAAAAAGAGAATAAAATAAAGAGACTGACAACTTACATTTCTCACCAAATACTGTATATGCAGCTAAGTGACTTTGCTGTCTGCTTAGCAGACAGAGGAAATGGGCTAACAGTTGAACTTTGGGGTGATTATGTCTGTGTGGTTAAAAACCCAGTTCTATGCTCCTCATGTGGGGCAGTCAAAGGGTGGACTTGAAAAACAGATAATGAGAGAAGCATCATTAGAGCTTCTCTAGTTGGTCACACACAAGTCAATTCCCATAGTCACATCTCGCTGTTATTTTTTGTGAGCATTGGTGTGATGGTAGCAATAATTTCATAGTGGAGTAATATGCAATCCTGGTGCAAAAAGACTCTAGAAGCAAATTAGTACCATCAAAATTATTTTTTTTTTGTGAACACAAATTTGAAATGTTGGATTTTTCTGAAAAACAAAAACCCACAAATTACATTTCTCTAGATAATTTAGGCAAATATTATTTTTTGTAGAATTTTGCTTGCTACTCTAAAGCATTAGGAGTGAGTTTATATAAAAAGAATTCAACCCAGCAAGGTGACCAGACAAGCTATGGTTATGAGGCATAGTACTCCGTACAGAGACAAAATGCTATTTGGCCTCAGAAATAGTTCCATTTAGAAAAATGTTTTCCTCATGTCCCTCTCAGCTCTGCTGTTGTGTCTTATCTCTCTTGTACATAGAAAAAACAACTTATCTTAAGCAGAACATGTCACACAATTTACTCTTGTGGTACAACTTTGACACACCCTAGTCATATGTCAGTATACAGGCTTAACAATATGACCACCTGTTTATTATTGGTGGTTATAATGTTATGGATTATGTTTTGGGGCAATGGTGGTGGAGGTTGAGCAGGCCTGCCAGTAAACGGAGAGTTGGCCATTTGATTCTTGCTCTGAGCACTGCATACTGTCGTGTTCTTGGGTAAGACACTTCACCCTCATTGCCTACATTGTCTGGTTGTGACAGAAAGGGCATCCAGCATAAAAAACTTGCCAAATCACTGTGCAAGTGACCCGCTGTGGCAACCCTGTATGCGAGCAGCCAAAAGATTAAGAAAAACAAGTTTTGTTATGACCATCATCCTAATATGCAGTCCCATGTAAATTGTGATGCACTGTGTGCAGCATTACCTTCAGGAATTTGAGTTGCAGTCTGTTGGATCAGACTACACCGGCCACATGCCCCTGTGGCCGCTTCACCACTGTTTTTTTTTTTTTTTCTTTTGAAAGATATTGACCACTGCAGACAAGGAACACCGCACAAGAGCTGCAGTTTTGGATATGCTCTAACCCAGTCATCTAGCCATCACCAACATTGAAGACAAAATGTTCACTTGCTGCCTAGTATATTCTACTAACTAAAAGGTGTCATAAAAAGCAATAATCTGTTATACACTTCACCTGTCAGTGGTTGTAATGTTATGCCTGATCAGTGTATATTTCAAAACCCAAACTGAAACCTTTCTTTTACAATTTTAGGTGGAGCGCATTGTTGACAAGAGGCGTAACAAAAAGGGCAAGTGGGAATATCTGATCAGATGGAAAGGCTATGGTAGTAAAGAAGATACCTGGGAACCTGAACACCATCTTCTTCACTGTGAGGAGTTCATTGATCAGTTCAACAGTTTGCGGTTACATTCCCATAAAAGTCCCAAAACATCCAAAATTTATCATGGAATACCCTCGACCCCAAAAGAAAACTCCAGAGCTCGATCAGAAGCTAAAAAGACCCAAAGAACTAGTGGCCCTCCTATGGATGTTAAAGTTGGTACTATGCTTGACATTGGAGGGCAGTCGGCAGGCGCCACTCAGAGACAGAAAAAGTTGGGCATCGCAAGTAGAAAGCATCTTTTAGGAGACAGAATGAACAAAACAATAACATTAAAGGGTCCGCCTGGTATTGGTGTTGCACATGTCCCTCCAGTGAGGCACCCTCAAAACGAACTTCGGAATGGAGACATGGAGCCTGTCATGTACAGAGCAGCAGCCAGATCACAGAGACTGCCCCCAGAAAGAGTGGATTTAGGACATTCAGATATGACCGGGCAACAGTTCACTGCTGAACTAGGTAAGTATATCAAAGTTGCTAGTACATAGTACATAATTATGTTGAAATGGCTTAGAGCATGACGTCCCTCCACACATTGGGCCATTTGACCATCTTTTGCCAACCACAGTCTGGTGCAGAACATCTTTTCTCATTTGGAGTTGAATGTTTTGTGCATTGTCATTGTTTATTTAAAAAAAAAAAGAAAAAGAATTAACTAAATTATCGAAAGATCATGAAGAAATCTATCTCAAACTGTCAAAAAGTAAGCAAATTTAATTGTATATTTTGTTATTATTACAGGTCTCAAGATTATTTATGGCTTCTTCTTGTTGGTATGGTTAAATAACGCAAATAATATGAATTTCAGACAGACAAATATTACTAAAAGACAAAACCTCTCAACAGTCCAACTAAATCATCTAATAACACCTGTGGATTTCAGTCCTGGGTTACAATCCAGAGCATGTATCACTAGAGTTAACATAACATAGAGTTTACATACTTAATTCATGTAGAGATTTTGGCTTTTTTGACCTTTTATTTATTTGACCTTTATTTAACCAGGAAAGTCCCACTGAGATTCAGAATCTCTTTTACAGGGGAGTCCTGGCCCCCATTACAATGAGTGGAATAGTTCAAATACTCATTGATAAAAAATTGATGCACATGCCATGGTTTACCTGACAATTTATGATAATATTAAAGTCATTGTTATCCATTGGCAGTCACTGGGATAATGGAGGTAATAACTATTTAGGGCTGCACAATATATTGCAAGTTTATCATTATTGCAATACCTATCACATCCTTATGAAACTAAATGTAAGATGACCATAATGTTATGGTCCTCCATCTGACAGAGATTTACATGTCCGGCCATGATTCAGTACATATCGGTCTATTTATTGCATATCACATATTTGTCCATTATTGTACAGGTCTAGCAGTTTATATATTTTCCAATTAAATTAATTGACTGTCACTAGTGAAATACCTAGGAGGAAGTTCAAATAAACCACCCAACAATAGCTGACTCCTTGAATTCCTTGGCATTTGGGTACAGACATATTTATTTATTTGCATCTAGTAAGACACATAATTTGTTGAGCCACAGTAAAAATTATGTCAGAATCTGTTTGTCCTTATTTGAGTCTTTAATTTAAAATCACCATCTGTTTAATTTCACTAAATAAATATCTGACTTGTTTTGTTAACCTTGTGTGTGTCAGGGTCTCCTGTTGTCAATGGAAAGATGCATTTGCACAACTCTGTTAAACGGAAGCTGGCTGAAGACAAAAGCAGGGCCATTGACAAGCGGCTCAGGTACAACGTGCGACAGAATGAGAGCAACTGTCGATTCAGAGACATCGTGGTGAGGAAAGAGGACGGCTTCACACATGTGCTTCTGTCCAGCCAGACCACAGACAACAACGCTCTAACGCCTGAGGTGAGGACATCATGCACTAGTCTTAGTAGTTTTGTTTTGTTTTTTTTACTTTCAAATTTTATCATCAATCCTACGTGTCATTGTTATTTTTTAAGATGAACTACTTTAGATTTCTCAGTTAGAAAGGTGCATCAATGTACACACAAATTTACACACACACACACACACAAAAAGACGCAATTGGAGAGCATAGAACTTTGTCACGGCACTGGTCCTATCTTGTAATGGTGAAGATTAAATGCCCAGCTGCCTCATTTTTAAAACTGTGTGTGGAATCCTTACTAAAAGTTCACATACTCCAGAAAGCCAAAAGTAGCGTACACAAGAAAATATTTAGATTTTAAAACTTTCCCGTTTATATATCCCACCTAGAGTAGAAAGGTGCACACATAAACCCACCTCACATCACGCCCCTCTCCACGCCTCGAGTCTACCAAAGGATGATGCATAGTGGCTTTTGAATGAGATTTACCTAAACATGAGCCGCTAATGAGAGAGTTTGACCGTGAAACACAGAACACATTTGAAAATAACATTGTAAAACATAAAAAGGTGTTTATTTAGTTGAATGCAACATCATAATTTATGATTTTCTGTGCCATTTAGCGTGACTTGTAACACATAAAAATGCACTTGTCTTCTAATTTACGTATTCTAAAGTAGGCTACTGTTTATGAGGTCTGAATATGTGTGCGTGGATAGGGCAGTGGAGGTCCGGGTGGAGCATGTGTAACAGGAGGGGGAAACTTTCCATGGGAAGTTAAGCTTGGAAATTTTGGGAATTTCAAATCAAATTTGGAAACCATATATAAATAAATAAAAAAAAATTATAATAAGCTAATAAGCAAATTAAACTTTTGGTACAAAGGTCAATACAATTCTGCAAAAAACAACAGAGTCAAACAGAATGTACATTATTCAAAAGAGAGAACATGTGCTGAGCTGACACAGTTTAATCAGTGGAAAAACACCACACTGGCCTGATCATTATATTTTATATTAGCTATAGAGTATTAAATCAATTAACATGAGATGCATTGCCATGCGTGTAGCCACATTTATATTTATTTATGTTTATATGTATTTATTGAATGCTTTGTACTTTTTAATATGTCTTGCATTCAATGTAAGATACACATGAAATGCAGGGTCTGCCAAGTTATCTTGGATGTTGTATGGTGTGTTTGAGTGTATTTTTGAGTAATTTGAATGGATTTTATGGTGAAACTGAAGGCAAATTTCCACATTTGTGAACAATAAAGTTTCGTATTCGTATTCGTACATTACATTAATCTGCTCAAAAAACGGCACCACCCCCAGTGGCCAGCCTGGGAACTGCATCCAAACTAGTGTTGAGAGGCCTGCCACCAGAACAGATGTAGCTCATTAATTATGCATGATGTTGTCACAAATGTATTGATGCCTATAAAGAATTATGATGCTTAATATTGTGCCCCAAAAAATATCACAATATACCACAACACATTTTTACAACCCTAATAGTTGAGCTAACCAGAAATATGGAGTCTGGTAGTGTTGTGGAGATCAGCTGTGCATGTGATAGGGGGATGCAGAGGGCATAGAAGTGTATGTAAAGCAGGTTACTACATGTACCACATGTACATGTGACTGAGGAATAACACCAATATTGAAGTGTGATTGTGTTTTTTATGCTATAGTATATTGTCCTGCCATGGGACAGCTTTGAATTGTGTAAGTTCCCAATTTATTCCCATAAATTCCCATTTATTCCCATGGAAAATTTCCAACTTTGAAAATTCCCAGAATTTTACAACCCTATTTGACACAACTCTTCATAAAAACCAAACAGCCCTGTGTGAACCGTCTGTAGGAGTTGGTTAGACTTATGTCAAGTGATTATTTCATAAACGCACCAGTTAATCTCCAGGGATCATCCCTGCTTTCTGTTTGCAAGGCTTCAACCAGACTTTTTAAGCAGAGCCAGCACTGCTGTGCTCCTGTGCACATGCACAAGTGTGCGAGTCTTTGAAACCCCTTAAAAAACTCATCTTAATCTGTTCTCACTGTCCAATTCTGACACATTTGTTTGTGTTTAATAAGTATTACTAAGACAAATGGCTATATAATATTAAATTCTTTCATAATATTAAGAAAATCGGCCCTACATATCTGTCCCAAAAATCAGCAGTGTATATCGGCCATCAGCTGCTCTGAATTTAAAAAAATCGGCATCGGCCAAAAAAAAACAAACAAAAACATATCAATCAACCTCTAGTATCAAACACCCACTGATCTCATGAATTTTTGAATGTCTCCTGCTTTCTTGACTTGTATGTAGCAGCTGTGACCCGTTGTTTTGACCTTCTCCATATTGGGTCATGAGATGTTAGTGGACATGTGTCCACTGTCTCCTAGGCATGAAAGGTGAACCCTAACCAGCTAATCTTAGTCCATCCTTGACCAATCTATATGCAAACCCATGGATATTTACTTCTCCTGCATCCTTTATAAGCTGTTGGGATACTACACTCGGGGGGCAGACTTTCAGACACTCGGGAGGTAGTAAGTAGTAGTGGTAGGATCTCTGTCACCTCTGTCTACTATGTCTGTTCCATTAAAGCAACCTTACTGACCACACTCTATGGCCTCAGTGTTTCCTGCTTCTCTGGTTTTCATGATATCACGCAGCAAGAATAAGACTTCCTTCACTTCTCCCCTCTCCTGCCTCTGTGCCATGTCTCTGAAAGGTGCGTACAGCATACGCAAGGTTTCACATCTAGTTTGATTTTTATAAATACCAACGTTGGTGCAGAGAGTGACCTATGCAAGTTTCAGCCCTCGTTTTGGGCGTACTCGAGCTTTATAAGGCCTCAGAACTCAAACTCTGTAACAGAGGTTAAAAATCTTGAAAATTTATCCTTTTAGTGGGTGAATTAGTATTGGTATAATACTAGTATTGTGGGGGACACTGAGGAGACTGATCTCACACACAGGTCTGCGCTTTTGTTTTGAAGTGTCAGGCAAGGGAAGTGAAGGAGCAGGGGGCGGAAGCACTTTTTCTTGTACCGTGAAAGAACAGTTCTTGGTTGGAAGTTCTAAATAAAGCATAGAAGCTCTTCTCCTAGTCTCATTTTCTTAACTTCCACTGTGTAATAATTAGTATAGTATCTTTGGTCCACATCACAAAATCCCTTAAAACAAAGTGGTGATCTGGATCCGCACAAATATTATAATTTTTTTGTCCGTGTCCCATTTGTCCCTTTCCTGAAAGTTTAGCACCTCACTAAACCTTTTGCACAGTACTGTAGCATCTATCTCTAAATAGTCCAGAGACCACTGACTCCCTAACTGTTCCAAAGGACTTTCAAATGACAATTTCAGAAAACTGACAGCTGCCAGATGTGAATATTTAGGTGCATAAATATGACAAGGGGCATCACTGAAAAAAACTGCTCACCTGCAGCTTAAAAAAAATGGAAAATAGTCTTTGGGCCTACCTTTTAATTAGATCTGTGTACTAGCACCAAGATTTGCTTGCCTGCAGAGCATTAGGTCTATGAGTATAATAGAGTCATTCCATCTGTTGTTACAGCAGTTAAATGTCAACTGAAACAGTGAAGAAATTATGCAGAAAATTGTGTGTAAACCATTCTTCAAATTCTATTCTTAATGCCATGCTGATGTCTTGATATTGTAGCGTAGCATTGCTTTTTGCAGTTAGATTGAGAATGCACAAATGTTTATAAGAAGTAAGTAGGTGTATAGGTGCTGGCCAATCTGTTAGTTAAACGTAAAATTGAGGGATGTACAAAGCACAACACAAAAGGAACAATACAATACAATTAGTTGTGTGCTCATTAATTTGAAATGCATTTATATTTAGACTTAATAACAGCCGACTCTGTTGGAGTTCATAATAATCTGAGCCAAGCTGTGTTGACTGTCGATCATCTCATCAGAAATTTGTCAGTAAAACTCCCCTCATAAATATGCTCACAAAGCATGTTGATGCATAATTTCATAATCATTAGGCCCATTATGAAGAGTTGATGTTGACACTTCTGTAAAACAATCTGTTATACATACAGTCCTGATCAAAATCATTGGACCAAGAAAAAATTACAAGTATTTGAATTTTGCTCTGGTGTGTCAAAACTAGGTTGTAAGTAGAGAGCTTCAAAATGCAAAAATGAAGAAACATTAGCAAGAGACAAACACTTTTAAGTTGTCAATTTATTTTTATTTCATATTATCTGAAAGAGGCTGTTCAGTAGTTGATCAAAAACCTTTGGACCATAGCCTTTAAACATGCTTGATGCAGATGTTTCCAGGAGGCTGAGGGGAAGGTTGCTTCATGTGTTGAAGATGGCTTCATGAAGGGCATCCACAGTTGGGAACTGATGTTTTATGATTTAATTTATGTAAACCTCTCTTGCCATCCATCCCCAAATGTTCTCAGTTGGAGTTAGATCAGGGGAACAGGATGCAGGATGGTTTAAAAGAGCAGCACTATTCTCCTGAAAAAGTCCTTGGTCAGGCAGGTATTGTGAACTGCAGTAGATCCTGTTGACACCCCCAAATTGAAGCTCCATTGGTCCACTGAAGGAAAAAGCAGCCCAGTTCATGATGGAGCCTCCTCCACTGTGCCTCATAGAAAACATCTCCAGAGGGACCTCCTTGTCATGCCAGTAATGTTGAAAGCCATCAGGACCATACAAGTTACCTTTTTTCTCCTTAGACTTTGTTCTGTCTTTCAATGTCCCATTTTTGGTGCTCCCTTGCACCGTCCAAAGGAGCAGGTTTGTGGTGTGGGAGAAGCCATGGCCTTTGAAGATGTTTTTTTTTTCTTTTTTTTCTTGAAGCCTTTCTCTTGCAGATGCTGTCTTGTGCTTATTGGGCTACTATCATCTGCATAAGTAAGGGCCTTAATTTGGGTCAAGGGTTAGCCTGTGTCTTTACCATCGGATCTCCCTGCTCAGCGCAGGTGAAATTTTTATGGGTCTATCACTTTTTTGTCCCATAATCTTCAGGATCTTTTTAAGAACTTTAAAATGACCACCTTACTATGTCCAACCTCGGCAGTGATGGTGTGTTGAGAGACCTCGCTTGTGCAATTCAACAATCCTGTCGCTTTCAAAAACAAAAAAACCTTTTTGTATTTGCCATCAGGAGGTCATGACAGTGTGAAAGCCTGACAGAAGCCAGATTTGGCACAGATTCTGACTTTTAAAGGCGATTGTTCTGCTTCGCGGTGTAGCTCAGTTGGTTGAGCTGCGGCACATATATACAGCAACTATAGCCTCCCTCGATGTTGTGAGTCTGAGTCTGGGCTCTGACAGTTTGCCGAATGTCTCTCTCTGCTCTCTCCTTTATAATTTTCTGTTTCTTCTCGACTGCACTATCGAATAAAGCCAGAAAAAGAAAAAAAGGCTATGGTCCTAAGATTCTGATGAGGTGCTGTACAGCCTCTTTCAGTTTAAATTAAATAAAAATAAATTGCAAACTAAAAATTGTTTGTCTCTTGCACCTGTTTCTTCTTTTTTTGCATTTTGAAGCTACAATCTAGTTTAAATCCACTACAGCAAAATTTGAATACTTAATAATTTTAATTTAATTATTAATTAATTTATTTATTTAATTATTTTAATTATTTAATAATTTTTCCTTTGTCCTAAGATTTTCATCAGGATGATGGCTTTTTTTTTTTTTTTTTTTTTTTTACTTTTTGTTGTGCCTTATGGTACTTGGACTGTGATGACTGCTTTGTGATTGGCCATTCCCAGACTCCAATCAACTACAGGCTGCCTGTTCTTTCTTTGTCAGAATGGAACTTGGCTATTGTGTTAAGCGCATGCTATATCAGTTTGTTTTTTGTTTTGTTTTTTTGCTTTGTTTTTGTGCCTATTTTGACTGTTGTATTTTGTGTCTGTAAGTCCATTGGCTAAGGGCTTTCCAAAAAGCTCTGATAGCTGTGTGTAGTGTTAAAATAGACTCTGGGATGAGAAAATAAAATTGCTGTATCACACAAAGTTCACAACAATGCCACAGAATAAGGGAGATTACTGTACATCTGTCTGTACATTTTTGTTAACACTACGGCCCACTTTAACTGGACAAACTACAGTATATTTATTAACTTCATTCTTAAAGCTCTAGTTAGTGTTTTTGACCTACAAAGGCTCTAATGCGTGGCCTGCCAAAAGGACTAATTGCAATACATGCAGCCCTTTGCAATGCAGATATTGCAGTTTTGATTGTGATGCTATATTATGCAGCCCCGATATAAAGCTGACACCACTTGATGATTTGTAAATACTGTATCACTGTGCACAATCTGATCCCCACTTTTCTTTTGTCAACAGAGCAGGGTTTAATTCATTCAAATAGCAATGAGTATGGAAGTGGGGATGATTGATGTGGCACGTCAGTTTAGGCTTACAGATATAGCACCAGGATAGTGTTTTTGAATGAGGTACTTTCAATAGGATTTTGTCTACATGGGAGGGACATTTTTAATGTGCAGCCCTGACAGCTCCATCATCACAGAAAATATGGTAGAACTAAATGATAGGAAACCATAATTCTATAAAAGCCAAATGAAAGTAGATTTGACTTTGGATGTATACAAACACTAAAAGTGACAATACCAGACTTAGACTTTATCGACCAACAAGGGAAATTACTTGTGGTAATCAGTTGTGCATAAACACGCTCTTAAAAACACGATCATGAAGTAAAATAGTATAGTATAGTTATAAATAAAATAGTATAGTTATAAATAATGAAATTATAAGAGTAAAATCCAATAGAATAGGTAAAAAAATTGATTTGTGCAAATCTACAAGAATAAAAATAGCATTCATTTTCTTCCACTTATTCCCGTTAGGTAACTTTGGCAGGGTACACCCTGGACAGGGCCCAGCTTGTCGCAGGGCTGACACAGAGCCGAACACAGACAGACAACCATTCACTCTCACATTCATTCACTAGGGGCAATTTAGAGTCACCAATTCACCTAACACATGCATGTCTTTGTGCGGTGAGAGGAAGCCGGGGTACCCCGAGTGAACCCACAGTGACACGGGGAGGACATGCAGACTCCACCCAGAGATTTCGTGTGATGATTTCGTGGCTCAAACCTACGATCTCCTTGCTGGGAGGCGAGAACACTAACCACTCTGCCACCGTGCACCCCATAAAAATAACAGTAAATATATAATAGGTAAATATACACTATATACAGAAAGGGTAAAGATAATGCAGTGCAATAATGTGGATGAGCATTAACATGAATAACAGGAGGTTACAGAAAGGTGAGATGTTGTACAGCTGTGTTGAGTGTGGTCCTTTAGCGTCCACTGTAGGAGATAAATAAGTCTCTTGGTAAATTAGCTCCTCTGTCCGATGAAGTGTGTGAGCAGGATTGTTTGTGATCAAGAGCAGTTTGTCCAGTCTCAGTCTGTCTCTCATTGACACAAACGTCTCACTGCCAGTGACTTGACAAGCTTTTTGTATCAGTTTATCAATCCGGCTCAGTTCACACACAGTCAGCTGAGGATTATGTACTGTTATGCCTCTTAATATGCAATCAGCATGTTGGGAGTAATTGCAGTTTATAAATCAGTCTCAAAACTCACATTGTTCCAATGTTTCTTTACCCCACTGTCTATTAGCCAACCGTTTTTGTTTTTATGTGTTTTAGTGCATTGTTTTTATTGTTCTGTTTTTTTACTTTTGTAAGGTGACCTTGAGGGCTTTCGAAAGGAGCCCATAAAATGTATTATTACTATTATCAGCAGGGGTGTGACGAGATCTCGCAAGCACGAAATGTCAATTCAGAGTGGAGCGCGATCTTTTTATTATTTTTTTTTACTACCAGGCTGCATCTCAGACCAACATGTAGGTCTAGGTTACTGTTCCCATAGACTGGGTGGGGAGTGAGTGCAGAAAACACCAGAAGGAGTTAGCAATGCTACAGAATCACCCAGGCCAGGAAGAATATCTATAAATCCCATTTGTACCCACTGCCATAACAGTTTTAAATAAGACTGGATAACCTTTTTTATCCTGATTTATTTATTCATTTATTACTTATTAGATTGGATTGCTGTTTTGAAAGCTGTTTTTTAATGAATGTATGTTTCTGGAGCATGTCAAAGAAAATTTTCTGTTTTTAAACAGATCCTTTTGAATCCTTAAACATGATGGCGTGTGCGGGTGAATGCCAAGATGCACCCGCCACTTTTAAATCAGCTGCTCACATTACACGCATCACCCACTGTGCGTAACATTGTGTCTTTGCCCAGCTGTATTTACAGAACCGAGAGCTGATTGAGAAGATTTTAAGCTTTCTGACCGTTTTTGTTTCAGGAATCTAGGGCTGAGGATTGCAGAGATATCCTTTGTTAAAGCCAAAATCAAAGCGCATCTAATTAACAGCGATGTTGGGGAAACCCGCTCGTCTTTTTCAGATCATATCTGTAATGTTTTACTCAAAAACAATCAGAAAACACTTATTTATTTACTTAGTACTGACTTTTAATGGTGGGACGGGATGAAAGATAAGAAGGAAGTAGGGAGAGGAGCTGCTGCTTCTCAGAGAGAGAAGGCTCACTTGTGAGAGGTTTAGGGGCATTAGACTTTTATATATTAAAAAAAATCCCAATGATAAAATCTTAATGGGGAAAATATTTCTATCTTGAACATACACATTTCTTGAAAAGGTAGTCCATTAGTAATAGGGTAGTCTACAGTTGCGTGACTTGGTAATCTTGGGCCCCAAAGCAGGTTTTCACAATGGACCTCAAAGCAATTATTCTGCTTAGGCTTTGGCTGTTTGGCAGCATTTCGGTTTTCTGGTGGAAGTGAAAAAAAAAACTTTGTGGTAAAACCATTAGAAGTATTTATGTTCTTGTACTGCCTAACATTCATTAATATGAAGTTATTGTTATCAAAATGCACCAAAAATGTTTTGAATTTTGTAGTTTTTTTGTAGCATTTTTCAGTTATTTAAAATAAAGATAAAATGTTTGAATAAAATCTTCTATAATTTATTAAAAATAGTGTAAAAATCTCATCTCGATCTCATGAGCCAAATCTCATATCTCTTCTCGTTTCCTTGGATTTGTATCCCGTCACACCCCTAATTATTAGTGGTTCTAGGCTGGAAAATTTCAACAATAAAGACACAAAACGCCACTGCAGTGTTTGAATTGTTCTGACACATTAAGTAGTGAGGTGCACGCTAACATCTAGGGACCTAAAAAGGTGGCTAAAGGTAATTTGATTTTAAATTTCCCTAACATTATGAATATGTACAAACCCACATGGCAGGAAAAGTAAGTTGAACAAATTTTAAAGACAGCATGAGGTGCATTTTGTAACTAATTAGTTTGATTGGCAAATCTGTTTCAGAATGTTGTTTTCCAAACTCTTAAGACCTCTTTGTTCTCTCCAGATCATGAAGGAGGTTTGTAGGGCTCTGGGTAACGCTGCTGCTGACGACAGTAAGTTGTTATTGCTCAGCTCCGTTGGTACTGTGTTCTGCAGTGGTCTAGAGCCCTCGTACCTGATTGGTCGTCTGTCCACTGATCGCAGAAAAGAGAGCAGCCGCATTGCCGAAGCTGTACGGTAAGTAAAATGTTTCACACTGAACTGGACTCTTCGCTTACATCAAGGATTAATACTGATAACTCCTTTATTAGGGACTTTGTGTTGGCATTCATACACTTCAAGAAGCCCATTGTCGTGGCCATAAACGGACCAGCTTTGGGTTTAGGGGCGTCCATACTGCCCCTGTGTGATGTGGTGTGGGCCAGTGAAAGGGCCTGGTTCCAGACTCCATGTGCTGCTCTGCACCTCACACCCTCAGGCTGTTCATCATACACATTCCCACAGATCCTGGGGGTAGCTCTGGTAAGTCCCAACACATCACACTGTCCATTTTGAAGTCTGTAAAAAGACAGATAAAAAGTCTGCTTGTTTTACCAATGGTAGGCCAATGAGATGTTGTTCTGTGGAAGGAAGCTCACAGCTCAAGAAGCGTGCAGTCGAGGCTTGGTGTCACAGGTGTTCTGGCCAACTACATTTAACCAGGAGGTCATGTTGCGTGTGAAGGAAATGGCTTCCTGTAATGCAGTGGTAAGTTCCGAAGAGGCTGACCATAAACTAAATGGGGTGTCTAAACCAGTAGTTCTTAACTGTACTGGTTGTGGGATGGGATTTTATTCCTTATTATTTTATTATAAGACACTTTTACAGAAGTTATGTTACTATGACAGCACATTTGTATATTTTAAAATCTCTTTCACCAGTTCATTAAATCTTCCACACATTCTTATCAAGGCTCGCGGGCAGCTGGAGCCTATTCCACAAACTATGGGTCCTAGGTGGGTATACCCTAGACAGCGGCCATTTAGTCGTAAGAAAGGCCATTATAATACTCCGCGAGAATGTTTAAAGGTGCTATGAACTGTATATATTTTTATATTTCATAAAAATTACCCACATGTCCCCAGATATGATGTAAACATGTTTAAATCGAATATTAGCTTTACTGATGACAATGGTACAGCTGATTTATTCACAATAAAAAATATATTTTACATAATGGCCAAGTTGTATACGTTTACATTTTTTAGTTTAGGTTCTACACCCTGCACCACGATCGTCCAACCAGAAAAGTGGAAACCCACAGACCACTGATTTGATTGCAGTACAGTTTTCAGACCAGTACATTCGTATGCTGCTTACAGTACCTTTTAAATTATGTAATTTTTTTTCTCACAGCCCTAGTTCATCTACTCTTGCAGCTTGTTCTCGATGCATCAGCTGGGCAGAACTTTTTTTCGGCAGTTGTCCAAGAACTTTGATTGGTTGAACAGGCCACCACCTACTTATCCCCTGAGCAATCGCAAACATTGTAAACATTGGCCTTGGTCAGGTGGAGTAATGCAGTAATAGCAACTCTACTAATCACTGCTAACTACTGCTGCACATATTTTACTCACCGCAATGCTTTTCATAGATGAGGTCAATTCCTTTCTCTGTGGAGACAGGTGACACACCATTTTGTCCTGTCCAATTGTGTCCTGGTCTAAACAACACTTATTTGTATGCTTTTGAAGGTTTTAGAGGAGTCCAAATGTCTTGTGCGGGGTATAATCATCTCAATCTTGGAGGAGGTGAATGAAAAGGAGTGTCAGATGCTGAAGCAGCTGTGGTGTTCAACCAAAGGTCTGGAGGCACTGTTTAGTTATCTTCACAACAAGTCCTACGACAAGTGAACATCTACTGTGTGTGTGTGTGCGTGTGCGTGTGTGTGTGTGCGTGCGTGCGTGTTCTTGAAATGAAGGAACAGCAAAACTGCATTTCAACTTATTTTTTCACTTTGTAATTGCTACTGTTTTTTGTACATCAACATGTACATTGCCATTTATTGGACACATCAAACCATCCAGTTGTACCTAATTTGGTATGGAAGGAGCCTAATGGGAGGGATCTGTACACTTCATGTTTATTAAACCAGTCAAAATTCTGATAGCACATGTAATTGATATATATAGAGAGATAAGATATATAGATAAACTATTTATTTTGTGTATCAAAGAGTTGGTTTCTATATTTAAAATATTATGAGAATGAAGATTCGTTTTTGACAGTTTATTGTACTGGTAAGGGAAGCTGGCACTGCAAAGGCTTTTTGCTACTTAAACATTCCAAAGATTTTTATAAAGACGAGTAAGAACTGTTGCCATTATCTTTCTGATGTGTTTTAATATACAAGCTGGTAATAATTATACACAATCACCCTACTGGATTACCAACAGATGTGTTAAGTGAACTGAAATGTCAACTGGATTTTGTTAGTCAAGAATTGAATAACATAAAAGGTTCCTAAATGAAAATGCACGCAGCAGTAAAATTAATTTGTCAGTTTGATTTGAAGGCCTGTCCTGAACTGTGAAGTTTGACTCAAACGGTAATTTGGTTTAAATATATTACACATTACACTGACAAATAAGCATTTTGCCCCCCAATTCTACAGTTAGCAGGTGGATTGTTCTGTGATGTGTTGTTTTGAGAAGATGTATAATTAGTGTCAGTAATTCTTACATTGCTTAATTATTTGTATGATTGAGTGTGTGTGTTTCAAATTAACAATAATGTATGTATTTATAGAGTTGTGTTTTTTAGCACAAAAGTGAAAATGCAAAGTATACAGCTGGAGTCAACCTTGTCCTTGTCTGCATGTGACAAATTATGAAACACTGTTGTGCTTTATGATCAACAAAATGTTAGGTGTGTAAACTGTCCTTTAAAGTTTTTGTAATTGTACAAAAACAACAGAGACACAATGAGTGGATTTGTGTAAATAGTTGCATGTACTTACATGTACTGTAATATACTGTATATATAAGTGTTGCCAGTCCGGATACCTTGTATAAAGGTATGGTATATTTTGTACCAGCATTGTAAGTATCAGTAGATATGTTGCAGGTTATTTTTGTATTTATTAGAGATGACACTTGGGATATGCAGTGCCATGTGGTTTGCTTTGCTTCAGGGGCACCCCATCAACTGAAAGCTTTAAGGGCCAGTATATTACAATCCAACAAGTTTTGGAGTAACATCTCAGCAGATTTTAATTAACAATGAACTACAGAAATAAGTTTGTACAAAAATGGCATATAAGCCTGGATTCTTATGCTCACAATCACTTCCCTTTACTTCTTAAATTATTGAAAGTGTCACTTAAAGCCATTCACTCAGGTCAATCTATATTAATGATCTTGTATTGCAATTATTTTATTTATTTTGTAAATTATTTATTTGATAATAAACCTAAACATGGTTTATACTTAATTGTATTGGGACTTACCGGGTATTTAATTTTATGTCAAAAATATTTGACTTTGTTCAGGCACCATATGTTAATTTTAACTTCAGCATGGGTTTGAGACATATTTGTAGAATTCCAACAGACTTTATGAGTGAGGGTTTTTTTTTTTTTTTTTTGTATTTAAGGTTTCTCCTTTATAGCCATTACTATAACAGTATATATTGATGGTCTTTCCCCCATACATTGTCTCAAGAGAAAATCCTGGGGTGCCTTAAATATCTGTCAAGATTGATCCATGTATCATTATGGAAAAAAGTGAACTGCATTCAATAAAGAAAAGTTGTTTCACTGTGCGCCAGTTGTTTTTACTTTGTCATTACATACATACATTGAGATTTTTATGTAATTTGGAACATTTAATCCTAACAGCTGAGGGTTTCATTCTGATAAATCTTTTTGTCTATTTAGTCCATTTTATTTGATTTTGTATTTAAGATTGCTTTTCTGTCCTTTTACAATGTTACAACACAGCAAAATCACACACATTAGCATATTAATAATTTATTTCAAAGAAAACTGGTAATGAATCAATATGATTCCCAGTTAAATAAGATCCATACAGTTCATTACACTGACTAATCTTGTATTCACTGTTTTACATTCTTTAAAGTCAGCAACCCCATACCAATTCTCTTATAAGCTCACAGTCATTGTCTTGACATTGTCTTAACAGTCATTTTGGAGTAAATATTACCTGACCAGTCAAAAAGCAGCAGATGTACAGACAAGCTTACTTAAATGCGTTTCCCAGCAAAATGCATTAATTGAAATACCAAAACCGCGCAGTAATTCTTTTTTCTAAATAATTTTCTTTAAATGATAAACCCACACCTTATTTTTTGAAAGATTCTTTAGATTTTTTCTTTTGACCCTTCCTTTATCCTCCTTTTCATCTCCAATGCATGTTGCTTGCTGCGTTCACGCTTCTCCAGACGCTGTTGAGAGATCAAAACAAATTAGTTAAAAAATATCAGCGTTTGCATTTAGAAAGTGAACCACCAACAATAGTTCCTCTCACCTCTTTCTGTAGACAGTGGCGCATAGCACGGTCAAAATCATTACATGTTCCCAAGAACTTTCGAAAATTGTGCTAAAAAAAAAAAAATCATTATTACAGTGTTCATCAAAAAATATGCAACACACACTTTACATCATTTGACATTTACCTCCTGGTGGCACTGTCTCAGTTGAGCGATCAGTTCATTACACTCCTCTGTGTGCAGGTGAGGTGAAAGGTCAGTGTGCATGCTGAGTTAAGGCTTACTGTACCACTGCAGCGCTACTGGAAAATCAGAAAAAAGCATGGGGGAATATATTGTATTGTGTAACTTGTCTGTTTTCTCATGTCAAAGTTTTAAAATAATTGAAAAAACGAGAGCCTACACGTTTAGATATTTAGTATATATTTTTTGTTTTCTTACGCAACAACATAACATGGCTTTTATGTTAATAAAATAAAATTAATTCTGAACCCAGTTCGAACAATCACTAGATTTATTTACAGTAAATGGTCCTAAAGGATACTAGCGCCTCCATATCCCTCTCCTTCCTGAGCTGTCATTGTGATGCTGGGGTTTGTTTTTCAACTGGACACTTACCTGCAGACACACAGAAAGGGACACAATAAAGAGACAATGATTTTACCACATATTGTACTTTTTGGAGACGTGTATGCCTATAGTCTGGACGACGTTTCTAGGTAAATATAATAGTAATAGTAATAGTAATAGCTAATAGTACAGCACAACTTGTTTATTACACGGTTTCCTAGTAAAATGATGGATATCGCACTATAATGACAATTTATGACATTTATATATTGGTAAACATTAGGAACGGAAATACACTTACCGTTAAATGATATTTGTCATTGGAGACTGTTTCCTTGTGTAGGGGTACTGGTGTCCTTAATGTAAACGAGACGACCTCGTCTCGTTTACAAGAAGTGTGAGCCTTTCAGCGTCTTACGTCCAGTAGTTAGAATAGTAACTTCGAAAACTATGTCAAGTAAAGCAACATGGAATAAACAGTTTAGCGTTATTCCTTCGCTTTCTTTGGTATTTTGTACAGACAGGAACCAAAACGGAAGTACCTAAAGAACATGGGATATGCGTACGGCAAAGCACGGCAGCAAAGCTACAGCCAATCACTGACCAGTTTCCTTAGAGTGGGTGGGACTTGACTGGGTGACTTCCGTTTCGGCGCCCGTAGTTCTTCTTCTTCTTTTTGTTTAACGGCGAGCTTGAAGGTGTATTACCGCCACATACTGGTCCGGAGTATGGGTTAGACAGTAAGCTTACAATCTACTCAATCATTGCAAAAAAAAAAAAAAAAACTATAAGTACCTGTATTCTGCCATAGAGCCCTGTCTCCTTTAAAAAGGACACCAGTACCCCTACCTGTGCTCTACTACTACAGCTCAAAATACTCTTCAATGTAAAATCCTGAACCACAACTCCTTTAGCCTATCCTTCATAATTTCCCTGATGTGTGATCTGTAGCCCCTACACTGTAAAACCACGTGCTCAACTGACTCATCCTCCTGGCAAACCTCACACAACCCCGTCCTGTGTTTCCCTAGCAAGTGTAGGGACCTGTTAAGTGAACAATGTCCTAGTCTAAGCCTTGTGATCACTGTTTCTTCCCTTAGACGAGAGAGGCCTATGGTAGGAGAGCGACATGGTGTTTCCTCGGCCTCTCTCCTCTCTGGGCGGAATTTACAGCAGAAACTGAGGAATTCAGGCTTTGAGGATGCAAGTCATAAGAAATGGGATTCACCCTTCAGTTTGTTATAAAATGTGTTTAGGGATGTAACGAAGGTTCATCCACCATGAATACTGCCTTTGTTGTTGTTCAACTATATGTCTATGTCTATAAGAAGCTGTTTTTGTTGATTTCGTTTTTGCATTTTAATTCTTTACTTGGGTGATATAAGCCATCTACTTTGATATATTAATAACATTAATATAAAAGCCAAAACGTTACCCAAACAGCTCTAAAGTTAAAAGAATGAACAGTATACAACATATACCCTTCATTCTTTACCACTTTTTTATTTTGATAATGTTATTTCGGTATTTCGTGATATTGAACCAGATACCACTCCTCCAATACCACAGGGGGCGCTACAGCGTTGTTACGAGGCTGTTGTGGATGTATCTGATTGGTCCATTTGTGTACGCGGGTTGTTTGGATCTTCACTCTAAGCTAATCGTTGCTACAGTAAAAACTCAGATAGGATTTTGCGTTTAATTAAACATTACTTATTATTTTATGTAAACAAGCTTCAATTATAGCTCAGAAAATGGATGATATTGGTAGGCGTTTACTGCAGAGACTTATCAGACGTATACCAAGCCAGCTGCTAAAAACTACACTCGAAAAATGGGGCCGTTTAAAGCAGCTGCAGTTGCAGTCTATAGATTTTACACTATCAAAATATGCGTTAACAGAAAAGCTACTTTCTATTTGTGAAGTAAGTCAATTTTGTTTCTGTGTGTGAAATAAATAGGCATTCTGGTATTGTCGCTACATAATCAATACCTGTCACAAATTATGAATGCTTTTTGCGCTTAGCGGGGTTGTTACTGGTTAACAAAGGATCCCGGATAGTGTATGTATCATGTATTTCATCAAGTAATGCTGCGAATCTAACTATATCCATTAATATTATTTCTTGCAGGAGAATGACTGGAGTGTTAAACATATAACAGAACTGGAGTTGTTATGTAAGTTAAATATAATCCCTTCTGTAAATAATTTCACGTTTGCTTGTTGTGTACATATGTTTTTGTTATTTAGACGTAATTGACAACCCAAACATGGGGATATGGCATGCCTATCAACTTGCTGACCCAGAAGGTAATTTGTTTTTTGAGATACTGAAATGTTTTTTACAGTAATAATATAACCTGCTTACTACTTTCTGTCTTGTGCTTATTTGTTCTCAAGATGATGCTCACACTGTTGAGCTGATGCAGTTTAAGGAACAATTTAAATCCCACCTCACTGAACTTGTACAAAATGTAAGTACACTATCCAGCATTTACTTACTATTTGATAAACGTGTGAACATTTTCTTAAAAATTGTATTACTGACTTGATGTTATTGGTTTCATCCTAGGTGTCTATCAAAATTAAAAAGCACACAGATGAAGCAGTATGGATTCGACTTGCATGGGGTGAAAGCTTTTCTCGGCCCAATCATTTCAAACCAACATATGTTGTTCACCATCTCCAATCTCCTTATATTTTTATGACCAGCATCACTTCAAAACAGAAGCCTCTGTTATCCCAGGTGAAGAAAGATGGTTGTATTATAAATGCATACACGCGAGATAAATTTTCTCACATTATACTTTTATGTGCTTTGCAGGCCTTGGTACTTGCCACTAGATACCAAACCATTAAAGACGCTAATCTCAGTGGACGCAAGCTTGGTGCCATAAGGGATCTGCTCATGAGACAATGTGAACAGGTAAACCAAATTTAATCACTATTTTTGTTCACTGGAGTAGTAGACTTTATGTAGTAACCATTGTGTCTTTGCTTCATAGGTTTTTCCAGACAAATTTTCCAGCCAAATTACTGAAAACAATGAAAATGCCAAAAGTATGTTAACATTTGATTTGACAGTTTGACATTCTAAATGGTAATAGGGAGAAATTAATAATAATATGACATACTGTATTTGCTTTTTATAGACCCACACATTCGACAAGAACAAGCTGAGTTGTCTTCAAACCGACTTCAAATGGCTTGTGAGGCATTTGGTGGTGGCAAGTTACCTGAAATACAGTCGGCAGCTTACAAGGTACACTGTGGGAAAACTGCATTTGTATGAGGACAGATGATCGGGCATACTTTTTATGATACAGAAGAAAAGGTCACTTGTGAATTTCAAAATATTTTTCAGCTGGAGACAAAATTCAGAGGCCATGCCAACAACATGACACAGCGTAAAGGGCCCTTCAGATGTGTTGTGAAGTTTTCAAGCACTAACTTGCTTGAGTCTCTCAGAAACTGTGCATCTTCAGGTACAAGAATTTACATCACAGTCCTAACTATTCAAGTCTAGTAGCTAGAAACATAAGTTAGAAACATAAATAGCCGTATTATTCTAGCTATATTAATATGGCGACTTTTTATTTAGGAGGCATACTAGTAATACTAGTAAAGTACAGTCTGTAATGAAAATGCTAGTTGTATTTAGTGTATGGCCACAAGGGGGAACCCTTAGGCCTAAGTAATATGTGGTAGAAAAAATAAAACTCTAATTATACTAATACTAATTTTGTATTAAAGTAATTGATGTCAGCTGGGCTCTATTTTACAGGAATTGCTTCAACCCCTGTCACACCTTTGCTTTCATCTATTCCACTCAAAGGAAAGAATTACTTTGTCATCACAGACAATGGTCCTGGCTCTTCACAGACACAACACCAAGAGAAATGACAAACATTGGACATTGGACTATTGACTTCCATTGGTTGGTTTTATAATATTGGTGATCTCATTTTGTGTGCAAAACATTTGACTTATTACCCTGGATTTCCATGTTACAAAGTGCACCATTCTGTTGTTATGTTTTAATTTTATATATTTATATTCATTCATTCATTGTCAAAGCAAAACTATTGTGATTCCTGTTATACTTTTTACCCAAGCACAATAATACATTAATGCTAAATGTTGTTAAAATTCTAGTGTTGCTAAAATAAATATAAACAAAGAATTTAAATCATGTTGCCTGGATGTTATAACCTAATTAGTTACATTGCGCTAAAAGTACGTTTATGTAACTAAATTAAGTAGCTCAAACACTATGCTGCAACATTATGTGGAAAGTTGTTTTTACCAGAATTTGTTTTCACAAGATTTAGTGTGTACCATGTCTGTCACAGTTAACAGCGTGTAATTAGATAGAGATATTCTTATTTCGTTCATAATGGCAAATAATAGTAACCCCTTATAAATAATGCGTAGGACACTACACTCTGGTTACTTTGAGGCGGCTACATTGTGTAAATAAAAGTCACTGTCGCTTTAACAACACTATTGTGAAAAAAGACGGAAGTGTGGAAGAAGACGCGTGATATGTTTCCGGGACTGTGCTCTGGTTGGAAGATGGCAACGTTGAACAGCCAAACGGCGGATCCTGGGGATGTTAGATTTATGTCCTTTCAATACTTCTCTTAGGACATTTGGCCAGAGAAGACACTGTCAACACAGAAAATGGCTGCCTCTACATCCAGCGAAGTTAAAGATAAGAATGATGCTTATGCAGGCAACCAAACATGTAACAACTCTGTGTCGCAGTGTCGGGAAATAATAAAACCCTCAATCACAGAGTTGACGAAAGAAGTGAGAACTAACATCCTCTGCACCGTAGAAGGATGTGGAAAGATACTCCCAAATACGCCTGCACTTAACATGCATCTTGTCAAGTCACACAGGGTCAAGGTAAAGACCAAGAACTGTGGCTAATTGTGTGACGTTACGTTGTGTACCACATCGCTTTAAGTGGCCGTTTAGCTAATGTTAACGTTAGCAGCTAACGTTAAAATGTTGGTACATCACTCGGCCGTTGTTGACGCATGATCTGTTCGTAAATAAAACAACAAAAACAACAGCCAGTGTGTAGCCAGTAGCAGTGGGAAAGTGCATGTTGTTCATCAGCGCGTGATTACACCACGTTACTGTAGCTATCCAAGCCGGCAAAATCCACTAGCGAGTCAGTCAGCTAATATTGTTAAGCGGCAACGCGGGCTTTTGCACAAATTATTAAGTTATGTAATGATAGTAATTGCAACAATGGCACAGTTGTCAGTCAGCTTGTAGTCTGAAGTGAAGTCACCTGCCTGCATCCTGACTGCAGCTTTTATTTAAAAAGAAAGCTGAAGAAGGGAGAAAGCTGCTGATTCCACAGAAGATTTGTGGCTAACTTGTTAGAAACATAAAAAGCCGTATTATTCAGACTATATTAATATGGTGACTTTTTATTTAGGAAGCATACTAATAATACTAGTAAAGCACAGACTGTAATGAAAATGCTAGTTGTATTTTGTGTTTTCAAAAACTCATTTTGCCATTTTTGTTTTCATCACACTGTATTTTCCATCACCCAGGTTTCGGGGCTCCAAAAACTGGACATGACTAAATAAAAATAATAATAATAATAATAAATAAACAGAAATAGTTATGGGTTCCACTGTTAAACATAAAAGAGTGAGAAGGGGAAAAGGTTTCACTAAAGTGCTTCATCATTTGCCAGCATAGCTAATATGGGCGTAACAATACGATATGTCTTGATTAGAATTGTTTCAGTCTGATTCATGAACGATAGTGGCCAATTCGATACAATTCAACACAACCGATAACAATAACTTTTTACCAAAAATCAAAAAAGTGTACTCTCAAATCTAGCATTGTGGCTGGAGTTGATTATGTCTAGCACACAAAGAACAAAGCTCTATAACATTTTTATTAAAAACACAAAAAGATGTATCAGGTTTTATTTTAACATGCCAATTTCTAAAATTGATATTTCCAGTGTAGATTTTTTTCCTGTGTTTATTGATATACACCTATACCTAGAAAACGATACAGTTCTATACAGGGTAATGTTTATCGATATCGATACACTCAATAGCTACAATACTACACCTTTTTTTTTTATTGTATTCTGTTATAGCCTGACAAAAGGCTCACTTGTAAATTTCAACTACAGGAAGTAATTAAGGAGATATGATTACCTATTCATTTATTTATCTTTATTTTGTTTTACGTTGCATTCCAGAGCTTCAAATAGGCCTTTTAATAAACCAATATTGTTATTCTTGTTGGCTTTACTTTAGTCTGTCTAAAAACCTCAACTGTCATAAGATAATGTAAAATTTATTTTATAGTCTGTAAATAATTGATTTCAATCTTGTATGTAGTCAGTATTTTGTTTTCTTTTCATTCTTAGGATGGCATTGTTAATCCAACGGTAAGAAAAGACATAAAGGGTTTACAGAAACTTTATTGCTGTCCTATTGATGGTTGTCCCAGAGGCCCAAGCCGACCATTTTCACAATTCTCTTTGGTGAAACAAGTAAGCATTTTTCCATTTATTGTTATCATTGTTGTTGTCATGTCTAGTTGCCATGTGGTATTTGATCTAATATCCCTATATTCTTTGTAGCATTTCATGAAGATGCATGCAGAGAAGAAACACAAGTGCTCCAAGTGTAACAATGGCTATAGCACAGAATGGGACTTAAAGAGACACAATGAAGATTGTGGAAAGATCTACCAGTGTACATGTGGCTGTCCTTATGCCAGCAGGGCTGCGCTTCTCTCTCATATTTACAGAACAGGACATGAGATCCCTACAGAACACAGGTATGTACAGGCAACACTCAAATTTATTTGCATAAACTCACATGCATACTATTCAGATTTCAACATTGGTCTGCTTTCTTTCTGTACAGAATCCCCCCTGTTAAAAAAAGAAAATTGGAGAAAGTACTGAATGATTTTGAAAAGGTTAAGGACAATACTCACCACATCATTTCTACAGTTGGTGACCCAACAGAGGGCTCTCCCTTTTCTGATACCAGTCGCATGTCAGATACACCCAATCAGAGCTCAAATTCTCAGAAAAAAATTCAAAAGTTACTCTTGCCTAAGCCTAAAATTGCTTTGGTCAGTGTTCCTGTGATGCAGCTAGCCCACTTGCCAGTTCTTCTTCCCTCTTCAGAAAGTGGAGCTTTAAGATCTGTTGTACTTGCAATAGATAATAATGGTTCAGTTAGCACCCTTCACCTTGTACCTCAAGGCACAGGAGCTGCAGTGCCTCAAGTCAATACTAAAAGTTTCAAAGAAGTCATGATGACTTCCTCCCGTTCTAACCAAGGCCCCATAAGCATAGGTGTACAGGTTAGTCTGGATCCTGTAGACGTGGAGGACTCCACTCTGCAAGGTAGAAGCATGTCCACTAATATTCAAACTGATCAGTCATACTTGTCCAAAGTGCCTGCAGGTGTAGGTGTGGCTGAAGGAATGACTTTATATTCTGTTGCGGAGTCTTCAGTGTCATCTTGCTCCCAAACAGACATCAGTATCAGTGCCCAAGTTCTTTTACCGGTCAGTGTTGAAACTCAGACCTCCTTAAGAGCCAAATCTACTGCAACTATTGGAGCACAAACAGAAAACCAGTCCCTGAGTCAGATTACTTGTTCCTCTTCAATTATGCCCCCATTCCAAACCAGGCAGACGCAGACTTGCTTTGTCATGGCACTTTCAGAGCACAAGGCTCAGGATCAAGCTACCATGTGTTCTGACCCATTTGCTAGCAACTGCCTCAGTGTTTCAACTCAGACAACAGTGATAGACATTGATAACACTCTAAATTCCGCAGAGAGCAGTATATATGGGGACATGAAGTCCTCAAGTTCAATGTGTTTTGCTGTGCAGACAGATGAGCTCAATGCAAGCAATATGGCAGACAACCAGACCCAAACCATGACCTTATTGAATGACTTGGAGAATATTCTGTCCGACAGCATGTCCAGCCACCAAGTCCTTACAGAGGCCTCGGCAGGGTGTGGGGCAGGTCTCAGCTCTGTTCAGGAGCAGCACAATGGCATTGACTTTGACTTTGAAGAGTTCCTCAGTGCTGTACACATCCAGACACAAACAGAAGAGAGTGAGTTTGGTGGACTAGGTAGTGACACCCCGCTGGAGTCTCTGGACATCCAGACTCAGACAGACTTTCTTCTGATGGATGAACTGGACCAAAATGGGGGACCAATTCGAAACCAAGCCAATGACCTTGAATTATTTGATACCCAAACTCAGACAGATCTTAATTTTTTGCTTAATGCTGGGAACCATATGCCACTTAGCAGTATACTACGACATTCAAGCTTCTCTATGAGCACTGAGTCCTCAGATACTGAAACTCAGACTGATGTTCCCACTTTTCCTTCAAGTCTTTCTGCTCAGACCCCTGTCAGTCAAGGGGACAATTCTAGACTACTGAACAGCACAGAGACACAGACCATGACCAGCCAGGCAGAGGGCCTTGGCCAGCTCTTCCTCACCAGCAATGAAACACAAACGGTCATGGATGACTTCCTGTCAGCAGACCTGGCGTGGAATATGGAGTCTCATTTCAGCTCTGTAGAAACACAGACATGTGAGCAGCTTAGTGCTCTGTTTCCGCACCCGCAGAAGCCCAATAGCTGAAGTTGGCTAAGCTAATGTTATACAGGTTTCAGATCTCCCTTGTCTGAGGAATTAGTCTGTGTTGCCTTTCAGCAACTTACACAGTCTCATATTAGAAGTCTGTGAAAATGTTTAGGCATTCCACTAAAAGTGTTATTAGGAGCTTTTCCAGGTTTTTATCTCTGACCTGCAGCCACTGCACTTTATAGCATGTAGGGCATGATGTGCTCCTGACAGTTTACATATTTTTTTGCACATAGAATACTAATGTTTTGGTTTTGAGAAAATATTTTATTTACTGTATTTCATTGACTGACAGCTGCCTCTGGCTGCCACATAGAAGTTCAAAAGCAGTTTGTTAGGTCTTAATATTTATGTTGTCTTAAACTAGAAGGAAAGCCATCTTCTTTGTCACTGACAAGAAGAGGCTGAAACCTATTGACACCATTCAAATGCCTATATGCATGACTAATACTTCCTTTGCATCTTTTCCTTGAATTTTTCAAATTATTTTTGATGATTATGAAGCAGCCCTGCTTCATGCTACCAGTAGTTGCCTCTTGGATGCTGCATTGTCAGAAGCAGCAAGACTGCACATTAGATGTTTCATAATATTATTGCAGTCAAAATTGTTCAAAACTCACAAAAGCTTACTGTTTCAGTGATGTGGCACAATTAAAACTGTCTAGTCCTGTTATTGTACCCCTTAAATGGAAATGTAATGTCTTAATGTCTGTCTCACAGTCTAAGCCAGTGCAGTTAAAGCGGAACTCTACTAACCTTGGGAGTAAACCACTATCATGAATACTCCAATTGTCTCCTTGGCTCCTATATAATCCCTCGCTTGGCTTTACTCTTGGTTTTCCTTCTGCATATCCATACACATTTTTTTCTGTCATTTGGCCACTCTGCCATGATGAAATAAGGCCATTACCAATTGGCATCATTACTTGATGTTTGGCTAAATGCAATGTGCTGTTTTTTTTTTTTTTGCGAGACTCAAAACTTCTGTGACACTGGGTTATCGACACTTATATTTGGAAGTGTCATTTTCGGACCAGCGGCAGCAGGGATAGACGCAGGGCGCCTTATTCAGCCCAACAACTCATTTAGCCATTGCACAGATGTCAAAACTGTTTTTTTAAGGTTAAAAAGTTACTGAGTTCCACTTTAAATTCAGCTAGTAGTCAAAGTTTCATAGTCATGTCATAGTTTCCTAAATGTAAGTCTGTAGCCAGGCACAGTGTTAAAATAATCTACGAATGTTACTGCTTGCTCTATTTGATTTAGACTGCTAGATCTGTGGAATATTTAGTTGTTTCAATTGGTTGTTTTTGTATACAGCAATTTCATCTGTTATCTCTTGTGCATGTGACTGAGTTATTGTTGTTATATCTTTGCTCTACATTACCTCATAAAGCACACGCCCACCTTACAAGCTATTTTTCTAGGAAGCATAAAGGCCTTGATTATGTGTTAATTTATGTTGGTGCCTTAACCTTGATATAAAAAAACATACTGCTATAAGGCATAAAATGAAGACACTACACTTGAAAAAATGACAAACTCTGAAAAAGCTTTTTAGTTCTAGTTTGCATGAGTAATTTGACGATTTATATTGTAATGTCCCTGTTGTTTCAGTTCTACTCAAAGTATGCCATACACAGTAAATATTGAATGTAATTTGTCATCTTCAACATACTTTTAGATATTAATGAAGATCGTACAATGCAGAACATTGTACTGAAAGTAAAAAAAAAAGTTTTCCCCACACAAAAAAAATCATGTTATTTCTTTTGTGGTTATTGAAGTACATATCACTGATAAGTGTTTTTATTATGGCCATAGTGAAAATGGTAAAAAAAAAAAAAAAAAAAAACTACTACTTTGCAGAAGCCTTGTGACTTACAGTGTATGTTACATTGTTTTATTTTCCATCCTTAGGAAATGCATGCTCAGTTTTTAGAAGCACACAAATGTGTTAGATATGATTTCTATTGCTATTGCCTGTATGAATTGGATTGCCTTGAATAATTGTAAAGATATACTGCAGATATCACTAATAAATTGCTAACAAATGTGTGTATCTTGACCAAGAAAATGATGTCTGTGGAGACTCTGTTGGTAAGGTTGTCACAATGAAAACAAGGTTCAAAGGAAGTCATATGGAATTAGTTTGTAGAGTTACAGATGAGAGTTTCCTGTTTGTTTACAATAAACATACTTGTGTCATTTGTTGTATAATTTTGGATGCATAATAATCCTACAAAAATGTTTTGTTGACATTCAGTAGAATATATAAGTAAAACATTGTTACCGATAAAACAAAACAATTTTTGCACTGCGTAAGTTTTTTACATAGATACAAAGTACAAATAGATAATGAGAAACAGGCAGGTGACTTTAGTTTGGCAAAAAGAAAACACTAATCGTTAAATAGCAAGTAAAACAAAACAAATCCCATATAGAATAGTGCTACATTGTGCTACAATAAAAATAATAATGAGGTAGTCCCTCTTAGCTGAGAAGCCAAAGTAAAAAAAAAGAAGCCAAACGTTTTCACAAGCTTCTTAACACCTGACTTTTAATGTTGTTGATTCATACCAACATATTACTTGTGTAATTAAGTATAATAATTTAAAACATTTATTTATTTGCAGCCTCCTCAGACAATCGCAAAAGCATAGTTCCCTCAGTCTTGTTTAAGAGTACAAGAAGCTGGGGTGCATGTGGACCTGTCTATTTGCTGCAGTGCCAGAGTGAAGAGTCTTACTCATTGAGTACCCAGTGGGGTGCAGTGTTTCAGGTTTGGAGGACAGAGCTACATGATACCTCTTAGGGACTGGAACACTCACAGAGTAATAGTGGGGGTTATGCTGACATGTTCTGTACTTGGATGAAACTCCTTCATTGTAGGCGTCCTTGGGAAGCTCTGAGTAATAAACCAGGTCACCTTTTGTTCCTCGGATCCTGTTTATCTTATCAATAATAAAAAGGTTTTCCATGATCAATTCACTTTGTGGATATTTCTTGGCAGTGCTGTTTTGTTGTTCATTATGTGTCATATTGATGGGTGGTAAAAAGCTAAAATTTTTAATCGGAACTAATGCACTATTAGTCCTCTGACTGTTTTTCGGAGGCTTTGATGACCGGCTATCTACCGCATTGTATTTTGAGGACACTTGGTAATGCTGAAAAGGAGTCCTGATCTCCTCTGTTTGATCTTCCAAGACAAGTTGAGACAAGTTGTTTTTGGACATGCCATCTATGACAAGTGTTTCTGGAATTTCAGATGTTGGAGTTGATATATCAGTGTTGGTACAGGCCCACGTGTGCTGGCTTGACCTCAAACTGCTCTTCGGAGGTCCCAGTTGTGACTCATTGGACTGCCCGGTTAAGTGATCTGGTTTTACAAATGTGAAAGAATCTTGTTCAGCATCTTTACGCTTTGGTTTATGGTCTGTCTTCCCAGCCAGAAGTATGGAGGCAAGTGGAGCTACTCTTTCCCAACCATGAACCTGTTATTAAAAATGTCAATAAATTATAATATTGCAATGATTTCTGTCATTTACATTTTAAAATACTGCCATTGGCATAAGAATGAACAAATTTACTTACAGCTTCCTCCCAACCCTGGTAACAATGGTACTCATGTGGCTCCAGGTCCTTCATGAAGTCTTCCTCACTTATATCTAGCAAAACATTGACGTGCCTTCTATCTGGTGTTTTGTCCGGCTTCCGTTCTTCTGTTGGTGTCTCGGTGTCCTGTGTAAGTTCAGTTGGACCACTAACCACTACTTTCCAATTTGCCATGATGTGCAGTGGCTATCGCTAGTCCTGTTATGTAGTTAAGCTAACGTTAGCTAAAACAGCATAAAAACAGGCATTATGCCAGTCTTCTAAGGTATTTTTGTGTTCGTTTGTAAATCTTTTTAACTCACACGTTTTGTTTTGGCTCGTATTTCCATATTCCCCTTTGAAAGCACATTTCACCCATTAGCTTGTTGTCTTCATGGTCGGCGGAGTTTCTCAACACAAACGCAGAGCATTGAAAAATGCCTTCACAGACTCCGTCGCCATGACAACCAGAGGCAGCGCCGCACGGAGGGCACGTGACATGGAGGGAAAGGGGGCGGGCCTGCGTCTTCCTTTACAGCACTTCTCCTTCATGCGCAACATCAAAATGTATGTGAAAGCAGCTTTACCGGTTATGACAATACATTATTAACTTTCAGTAGTTTGTTTACATACATTACGATCATTTGCTGTTGTTGTTTATGGACATTTTGCTGTTTAATTTGTTACAGAAATATCACAACTTTACTTGCCAGTGGAAACCATTGCTAGGTTTAGTTTGGCACGTAAAGCAACATTTGACGTCAGCACCAATTAACCTTAACCTGACAGCAGTGGCTATGAGAATGCTCTACAGAAACTAGCCACAACTGTACTACATTTTTAGAGTTCCATCAAAATAAATGATGTCAATTTCAATAAATTTGGAAATTGTCGATCACGGGAGCGAGATGCATTTTACTGACATCCGAAACAAGAGCTCAGTTTATTGGCTCACAGCTTCAGCGTGTCAGAGAGTGACGCAGTGCAAGCACCTATCCGCGCCTGGGACACTACAACTAACGGCTTCGTGCTCTGACTTCCCGGTGCTCACGACTACTTGATTTCTGCAGTGCGGGGACTGTTGCGTTTTATGGAAGGGGAGTCTGTGCACCCAGTTGTGGTCATGCTGCCTCCAAAGAACTGCCTGCCGAGGAATTACAGTTGCATTGCTGGGTTGTTCGGCAGTCTGACGGCAGCAAACCCACGCCTCGAAGAAGGAGATGATTTTGACATGATAAACGTCACCTGTGAGCCCATCGAGTGCCCCGTGGTGGATGAGAGACCACGGGGCAGGGAAATCCTTCTGAAGCCTCCACAGAGCCCTACTCTACGACGGAGATGCAAGTCGCTCCCTACGCCTACCGAGAGGGCAAAGTTAGAGATTTCCCGTAGCAGAAGTCCGACCAGCCAGAAAAAAGTCCGGTTTGCTGACTCTCTGGGCTTGGAGCTGATTTCCGTGAGACATTTCAGTGATGTAGATGAGCCAGATGTGCCAGAGCGTATTCTCGCTAAACTACCAAAAGGACCTATGCACCTTAACCATTTGGACACAAAGTTCCCAAGGCCCGTTACGCATGCTATGTTCATGGAGTTGGAGTTCACAAACCCCGGCACTCTCCCTGGCTTCGAGCAGAAGGTGAGGGAGGTGAAAGTCCTGTTGGAAACCGTGGAGGCTGATGAATTCAGCCTATCTGGCTTTGTGCGTGTCTTAAATTTGGCTTTCGAAAAGAGTGTATCTCTACGATACTCTATAAATAATTGGATATCATTTATGGACAGTCTGGCTTCATATGTCCCTGCTTCAAGCGACGGCATCACCGACAAATTCAGCTTCAAAATTGTTATGCCCACCTACCTCGACAATGGAGGCACACTGCAATTTGCAATTAAATACTGTGTCGGTGGGCAGGAGTACTGGGACAATAACAATGGCAACAACTACAAAGTACGGCCTCGCAGGTTGAAGATGTCCCCGCCTCGCGAATGGGAGAATGGTTGGATTCACTTTATCTGAGGCTTGTGCGTAAATACGCATAATGCTTGTTACCCGGTAGCCTCTTGTTACCAATTAAGATTATTAATGTCGCTATTAAAATTGAAGCGCTATGGTCAAATTTCTCCCAATTTCAGTTTTCGTCCCCACTGTGATGAATGAGTCCCGGAGATCAATCTCCCAACCTTTGATAGGTGCCTGCTGTAGGATGCTGTGAAATCGTTTGCCTTCGTGTCAGAGCGTTGTGTGCACACTGCCCTTTGGGGGGCATGTTCGTGTTACGTAATGTAGATACACGTGCCACGAAAAACGTGCCGGGCAACACCGACCACTGGCATCACTGCTCATTTTATTTAACATCAGACGCTGTCAGCGCGACGTGCTTTGGCACGGTGATGATTCCGGTTACACATCACGCATGCCCGGCCAATTTATGACTTTAGGTAGAGGGCTTCTCTGTCATGTTTAAATAAATTTAGCCCCCTTTGCTGTGGTTTAGACGAAACGTAAAGCTATAGCCCTTTGCATACCTACATTGCATTTCGGTGTAAAAATCTTAATGTTACAGGTAATATCTCTTAATGCATTATGTGTAATCACCCATAGATATGTCTTTGAAATGCCTTACATTTTAGTTTACATTGGAGATGTTGTGCACATCTGTATTGCTATTCATTCTTTCTTAACCCAGAAACACTGTTTAACCAAGTCCTGCTGTCACCACTTACTACTGCGCAACACCAGAGTTGCTCTTCAGATCTGTATACTTGGGATATTGATCACAATCATAGGTTTATTTCTAAGCTACCAGGTAACCTGCTGTCTCTAAACCTATATTAAACTCATCCACTATTAAACCTAAGCCCCAGTCATATATAGTCTTTCTGCTTGCATGTTACTGGTGCTTGTCATGTTGCCTTTTAGGTGTATGATATTGTTGACACTCCTAACAAGTGCAGACACATCATGTTAGTGGTATAGGGCTCTTATCTGAGCATCCCTTAGGCCTTTGTGTACATGATGGAGGCCTCAGAGATTTGCTTCATTTAATGGGGCCATCAGGTTGGAATGTAGGCAAGATGGACTATTCTTGTAACCACTTTTTTATTTCCTTGTTGTGTCACTTAAAGGTACAATACCTGATAAAACAATTTTATCAAATTTAGACATGGGCTTATTTTTATAGTTTTTATGTTGTTTACTTGTTTATATGGATACACTGTGTTTTAAATGGCCAAACCTGAAGTTATTGTGTGTTCTGTTGTAATACTACTGGTCAATGTAATTTTAGTACAAGTGTCTACACTGTGCAGTACCAGGAATCATAGGTTACACAAGCTGATGTATACAGAGATGCATCAATAAACATCCCAGAGTTATATACATAGAACCAGTTCCATGTAAATTTTCTATTACTGGTATAATAAGTAGTGTTAGTCAGGTATGTCCTCTTCTCCAGTTATTGATGCATCATACTGAAGGGCTTCTGGTCTCTACTTAGATTTTGACCTCAGTCTCCTTATACCACTTTGCATCACAACTCACTTAAAATATAAATATGTATGTAATGTAAATGTTTCAATGTTCCACCTTGAATGTCTTCCTATTACTGCTGTATTTTGTGCTGTGTCTTTTATAGATAGTGAGAGTGTGAAATGTAAAGTCATGAAAAGGAGAGATGCAAGTTGTTATCTGATGAAAATGTGGACATGTTGAACAAGTTGAAAAGCTGAAAAAGCAAAAAAGCACATTGTATATTTGGACAAAGAGTGTTGCAGTTAATGTGAAATTTTGCCCAGGCAGTGGTTTTGTAAAAGAGGGAACATATGGGGTTTGTAGATTTAAAAGACACATTTTACAAGTGCACTAATTATGCACTGCCTTAATTTGTCAGTAAATTTAGAGATGTGAAGCTGAAGATTATGATAGTTTTGGAGCATTGTGTAATAACTGACTGACAATGTATTGGAACTAAGCAGGCAGGTTGCACTTTAAACTTATGGAAAAAGCGACTTATGATTGTAGCTGATTCAGATTTGCAATGGTTGCACGTTTAACGCACCTTGGGGGATGGAGCAAGGGTCTACAATGAAAGCCACTGGTCACTGAAAAGCTACTAACCAAGAGGACTACCATTTTTTGTGATGTTTTTTCCATTGTGTAAAGCACTTTTGTAACATTGAACAGGCTAATGTTTTTATTACATGCTACTTATTTTGTTATATAAGTTAATTCAATGTGTGTGTTTTTCGTTTAGTTGTCTTTTTTTTTTTTTTTTTTTGCATAGGATGTTGACAAGCATGCACTGTTCTAACATACCTTTTAATATTTGTTTTAGATTTTACTGTATCACATATTTTGTTAAACCACCAGTAAATAAAGGGATTTGTGATGGATAATAAGCCTCCAAACCTTTTTATGACTTTTTTGTTATAGTTGTACAGTGTTGATTCACATAAACAATGTGTAATATTTGTCTACTCAAATTCACTTAATGTGTAACTAGTATGAGAAATGACATCTATTCCAAGTCCGTTCACAAAGAGGCAGACTGCAGAGGGCTGCAGCCATCGCCATTAATGACATTTCTGCTGAAATGTCCTTGAATCGATTGCTCCCTGAGGACACTTCTCTTCCTTTCGTGCAAAGAGTGTTGAGATTAAAGAAGGAAGAGGCATTGTGTACAAAAAAGCTCATTAGAACTGATGCCACAATATGGCCACAACAATATCTACTTTGTATTCAAGTCACAGTCTATATGCCGGGCTCACTGGCTCTGCACACATGGCTGAATGAAAGCTATAGGGGACTTTAGTGCCTCACTGGGATACCTTGCTAATCCTCATTGAGCAGTGAAAACTGACTGAAACATTGCCTACATATCGCTGATTTGTTGGCTTCCGGACACAGCCAGATTAATACACTAATTGGCCATTGGTAGACTTTGGCTAGAGTGAATTCTTTCAAGATATTTTTTTTTTAAAGGAGTAGAATATAATTAACTTCACTAAAGTGAACTTTAGTGAAGTGGGTTTAGTGAATATTAGCAAAGGCAGTAAAACAGTATATGTGATTTCCTGTGCAGTTAAGTATTTATCAGCGTTTGTGTAATAACTGCTCGCATGTAACACCATTGTGTAAGTGCTGGAAGGGTGTGACATTATGAAAATTCTTTCACTTTAATATTGCACCTAATTTCCATTCCCAAATTTGTGTCCATCTTGTGATACTAATCGTTATGTGGTCACAGCAGGTCAGTATTTCAAGATTAAGCATTCACATGGGCATTCAATAAAATGCTGTGCCATGACCATGGACTGAATCCTGAGTCAGCACCCGGCTGCAGTGCTACCTTTCTAACTTCAGTCCACTTTGAGCCTCGGGCCTGAATAATTAATTGGCTGATTGATCTTTCTCAAATGGAAAAGTCACTCTGCTACTTGAGGTGTTTACTATCAGAGTTTCCTAAAGAAGGTTTTTACTATCTCGTCACCATAGCTTTTGTTTTGCACTTTAATCCTTTCAATACTTTCCGGTCTATGTAGGTATTTTGCATCTAAGACTAAATCCTGCATGAATGTATGTTTTTGCACAAAGTGCTCTTTATCTCTTTCTTGTGAATCCCACATCGCTGACTGCCAATGGAAAGTTCCCATGTTTATAAGGACACACATTCTTAAAATAAGAACCAAAATAGAACTAGAAGGTCTCAGATAGTGCAGACCTCAGCCAAGTCATTGATATATATATATATATATATATATATATATATATATATATATATATATATATATATATATATATATATATATATACATATATATATATATATATATAACCTGGCCAAAGGAAGAGGTTCAGACCACAGATGTGAAAACACGGAAGCTCCTGACCTTGCATGGAGGGTTCCACCCCAAATCCAGCACCCTGAGACTGTACACTAAGCGCAAGGAAGGAGGCAGAGGACTGGTGAGTGTCAGAACCACTGTCCAGGATGAAACATCCAAGATCCTTGAATACATCAGGAAGATGGCCTCAATGGACAAAGTGCTCAGTGAATGTCTCAGGCAGTGGAAAACAGAGGACGAGGTGCTGGAGGAAGCGTCATGGGAGGAAAAGCCCCTACATGGGATGTACCATCGACAGATAACTGAAGTGGCTGATCCAGAAATCCTACCAATGGCTAGAAAGGGCTGGACAATTAAAAAAAAAAAAAAATATATATATATATATATATATATATATATATATATATATATATATATATATATATAAAATTGTCCTCTCGCCCTCCGTGGGCGGTTTCATCCATCCAAGCTCGGGTCCTCTACCAGAGGCCTGGGAGCTTGAGGGTTCTGCGCAGTATCTTTGCTGTTCCTAGGACTGCGCTCTTCTGGACTGAGATGTCTGATGTTTTTCCTGGGATCTGCTGTAGCCACTCTTCCAGTTTGGGGGTTACTGCCCCGAGTGCTCCGATGACCACGGGCACCACTGTTGCCTTCACTTTCCAGGCCTTCTCAAGTTCTTCTTTGAGGCCTTGGTACTTCTCCAGTTTCTCGTGTTCCTTTTTCCTGATGTTACAATCGCTTGGTATTGCGATGTCAACCACAACGGCTTTCCTCTGCTGTTTGTCCATCACCACAATGTCCGGTTGGTTCGCCACTACCATTTTGTCTGTCTGGATCTGGAAGTCCCACAGGATCTTAGCTCGGTCATTCTCTATCACCTTTGGAGGTGTTTCCCATCTTGACCTCGGGACTTCCAGACTGTACTCTGCACAGATGTTCCTGTACACTATACCAGCCACTTGGTTATGACGCTCCATGTATGCTTTCCCTGCCAGCATCTTACAAGCCTGCAGTTATGTGTTGGATTGTCTCAGGGGCCTCGTTGCACAGTCTGCACCTGGGGTCTTGTCTTGTATGGTAGATCTTGGCCTCTATTGCTCTGGTGCTCAAGGCCTGCTCCTGTGCAGCCATGATCAGTGCCTCTGTGCTGTCCTTCAGTCCAGCCCTTTCTAGCCATTGGTAGGATTTCTCGATGTCAGCCACTTCAGTTATCTGTCGATGGTACATCCCATGTAGGGGCTTTTCCTCCCATGATGGTTCCTCCAGCACCTCGTCCTCTGTTTTCCACTGCCTGAGACATTCACTGAGAACTTCATCTGTTGAGGCCATCTTCCTGATGTATTCAAGGATCTTGGATGTTTCATCCTGGACAGTGGTTCTGACACTCACCAGTCCTCTGCCTCCTTCCTTGCGCTTAGTGTACAGTCTCAGGGTGCTGGATTTGGGGTGGAACCCTCCATGCATGGTTAGGAGCTTTCGTGTTTTCACATCTGTGGTCTGAATCTCTTCCTTTGGCCAACTTATTATTCCCGCATGGTATCTGATGACCGGCAGGGCATAGCTGTTGATTGCCCTGACTTTGTTCTTGCCATTGAGCTGACTTCTTAGGACTTGCCTTACTCGTTGGAGGTATTTGGCTGTGGCTGCTTTTCTTGTGGCCTGGTCCAGGTTGCCATTTGCTTGTTGGATTCCAAGGTACTTGTAGCTGTCCTCAATGTCTGCTATTCTGCCGTCTGGGAGTGGGACCCCTACTGTATGGACTACCTTTCCTCTCTTTGTCACCATCCGCCCACACTTCTCAAGTCCGAATGACATTCTGATGTCATTGCTGTAGATCCTGGTTGTGTGGATCAGTGAGTCAATGTCTCTCTCGCTCTTGGCGTACAGCTTGATATCATCCATGTAGAGGAGGTGACTGATGGTGGCCCCGTTCCTGAGTCGGTACCCATAGCCAGTCTTGGTGATTATCTGGCTGAGGGGGTTCAGGCCTATGCAGAACAGCAGCGGGGACAGAGCATCTCCTTGGTATATCCCACATTTGATGGACACTTGTGCAATTGGCTTGCAGTTGGCCTCAAGGGTGGTCTTCCACTGCCTCATCGAGTTTGCAATGAAGGCTCTTAGAGTCCTGTTGATGTTATACATCTCCAAGCATTCCATGATCCATGTGTGTGGCATTGAGTCATAGGCTTTCTTGTAATCAATCCAGGCGGTGCACAGATTAGTGTGTCTGGCTTTGCAATCCTGAGCGACTGTTCTATCTACGAGCAGCTGGTGTTTAGCTCCTCTGGTGTTTTTACCAATGCCCTTCTGTGCTGTGCTCATGTATTGATCCATGTGCCCACTTATCTTAGCCGCTATGATGCCTGACATGAGCTTCCATGTGGTGGGGAGACAGGTTATTGGTCGATAGTTGGATGGGGCCGTTCCCTTCAGGGGATCCTTCTGGATCAGGATTGTCCAGGATTGTCAGGGTGGGCCCCATCCTTTAGCAGCTGGTTCATTTGTGCTGCCAGGCGCTCATGGAGTGAAGTTAGCTTTTTCAGCCAGTAGGTGTGGATCATGTCAGGCCCTGGTGCTGTCCAGTTTTTCATACCTGAGACTCTTTGTTGGATGTCTGCCACTGTGATGGTTACTGGTTCTTGTTCAGGGAGGTTGCTGTGATCTGCTCTTAGATCCTCCAGCCACTGTGCACTGTTGTTGTGTGACGCCTCCTTCTCCCATATGCTTTTCCAGTATTGTTCAGTCTCCAGCCTTGGTGGGTCTGCTCTGTTGTTATTACCCTGCCACTGAGAGTACACTTTAGCTGGTTGAGTTGAGAACAGCCGCTTTATTCGCCTTGCTTCGATTTCTCTCGTGTACCTCTTTAGTCGGGTGGCCAAGGCTTGGAGTCTTTGCTTGGCAGTTTCCAATGCTTCAGGTATGGACATCTTGCTGTACCTCTTGGGTGCTTGTTGTTTCATTGCACCTTTCTGGAGCTCTGACAGTTGACTCACTTCTCTCCGAGTTACCTTGATTTTAGCTTCTAACCTTCTTTTCCATGGTGGATATGGATCTTTATGGTTGCTCTTTGGTTGATAGCCAAGCTCCTCAAGGATCACTGCTGCTGAAGTGTATATCAGCTCATTGGTTTCAGTGATGGTCATCGTAGGTATTGTTCCCAAAGCTGCATTCACATCTTCCAGGAGACTTTCTGAAGGTACTTCACTCAGCCTGTGTAACTGGTGTCGGGGTTGCCTGGTCTTCATTTTAGCCATGATCTTATCTCTCAGGTCAGTTGCTGCCACGCTCAGCTCGATGGTGCTTATTGGGGCTTCGTACCCAAATTCTGGATGGGGAGTTGGTGTTAACTCCCCTCTGACCTTGCGTCCTGGCTCCCCCTTGCCGTAGCATATGTGTTGTATCTCGTCAATCTCAAGTTGTGAAAGCAGGTGCCGCTTGTGGATGTTGGAACACTGAGCTACTAGTTGTTTAGCAGTGAGTGTTGATTGTGGGTTTCGAAGTTGCCATATTTCCCACATTCTCTTCATGTAACCCCTCTGACTAGGGTTACTGGAGTAGTAGCATTCCAACAGAGCCTTGTTCTCGCATCTCGTCCACTTCCGTCTTGTTCCAGTAGCCCACTTCTCATCAGGCTGCTCTGGTTCCCCAACACCTGACGCAGACCTTGTTTTGACCAGGGCGACGTCTGATATATATATATATATATATATATATATATATATATATATATATATATATATATATATATATATATATATATATAAATAAAGAATTACTATAAGAATCCAATAAATATCAAAAGTACAAAACCCCAGATTCTAAACTAACGATTAAAATATAATAAAGAAAAACAATCTCTTTAAAAATGTAATAAAGAATTTTCACAAACATATTTAGAAATATGAACAAATGTACAGTGTAAAGAAGATGTACTGAATAAGTGTTATAAACTATAGTACAGTGTTTGTGTGTCTGTTACAGAGCAGAGTTCAGGAGTTTGATGGTGACAGACAGGAATGATTTTTTGTGTCTCTCTGTGGTGCAGCATGGCAGTAAAAGTCTGTTACTGGACGAGCTCTTACTGCTGCTCAGCACTTTGTGGAGAGAGTTAGAGGGAAAGTCCAGTATAGTCCTAATTTTGGACAACATCCTCCTCTCCGACACCACTTTCAGAGAGTACAGAGAGGTCTTCTTGATGATGCTGTTGAGTCAGTTATAGTCCCTCACATGCAGACAATACCATACATAATGTCACTGGCCTCCATTGTCTCAGAACATTCTCAGCATCGTCCTGCAGATGTTGAAGGACCTCAGCCTCCTCAGAAAATAGATATGGCTTTGGCCCTTTTTGTAGACAGGGTCCACATTTTACTTTTTGATCTTGCTAATGAGCTAACTAACAAACCAACCAACAAAACAACCTCGTTGGTGGAGGGAACAGATTAAAGGTATGATAATAATATTTGGTACTGACTTTAATATTACTACTTGATCAAAACAAAGGGGTCAGTCAAATCAGTAAGCATCATACTGTTGTCTAGAGGCAGGTTGGATGGCCATACCTTTAAGTCCTTGCTCCATCCCATACTGACAGACCATGTGGCAAGAGGAGATAATCAGTGAAATATGAAGCACCATCAGTTACAAGCTGACAGTTCTGCCCTTGCCGCTCTAAAAATAGACAGGCACGATTTATTGTCTGCTACCAAGTGGCTGCTGAATGTGAGTTGAGTGAAAAATGCATTTATTTAGAATCATAGGCTACCAATAATAGGACTGCAGGGTACTAAAGTCATTTGAGGTTAGAAATAAATTAGGAAAAAAGTCATCATAATAACTGCATCAAGAGGAGAACAGGGAATACAGCATTTCACAAAGAAAATCCCAAGCCAATACACACTTGCTAAGAGGACGTGTCCCTGTTCTTTAAATCTGTGTCCTTGGATGAACTACACTGCAGCCAATCTCTCCTCTTCTAAATCTGGAGGCACGTCCTTGGTGATTTGTTGCTCAGGGTGATGTCACTGACTCACGTCATCCTCCTCCCTGTATAAAAAGGCTGTTGTCTGGGTGGACTCTCACAGTGGAGTCTGTGGGTGTATCAGCAAACGTGACTCCTGTCAGCATCTGTTGGCCCTGTCGCAGTCATAAATCCCTGCAGCACATTTATAAATCTTGAATGTAAGGTCAAAGGATAAAAAGGAAAACAGTATTACTCTTTGGCATTTCTTTAAGCATATAAATCCCAAAGTATCTGACAGAGCATTGTATATTTTGGTTCTCCAGCTCTCTGTCTGTGCCCTGAGGTAACCTGAATCCTATCAATGTCACCCTGGTGCTTACATCTCCGCATGCCCTGATACTGCTGGATCTGTCTAAAACAACAGGGCTCATGAAATAATGATGTTGGTGCACTCGCCACACACCTTTACCTACATCTGGCTTCTTTCTCAGAAAGCTCTCTAATGTCTCTCCTACAGACCCTGGAGGGTCACATGGAGCGACTGTGTGACTGGACTCACAGATGTCTTCCTCCTGTCCGCTACAATAAGCTCAGCTGTTCACAGACTCTCAATTTTTAGCCGAAAACACTACATACGAGTGAGCCTGGGTCCATTAGTAAGAGTCTGTTTTTCACTACATAATACAGTTCAACCACTTAAATATATTAACATTTGATAGGCATTTCCTTTATTTTCTTTTTTCATTTAAAAAGCTTATTGTTTGCCTCTTGTTTATAATCAATCGTATCTTATACAAATTAAATGTACTACTATTTTATAAATAATATAATTTACCTTTACCACTTACTATACGACAGGTTAAAGCTTCGTTATGTATCTTTTATAAAATAAGATGGGTTTCAAAATAAATGCACGTGTTAAAGTAGACATTTCTGCGTGATAACCCCAAACAGATGCGATTCATGCATGTGCGACCTCAAATGGCCTCCGCATGTTGACTTCAGTCATTTAGAACACACTCTTGTGCCCTCTACTGTGCAAAAGCAGTATTACATTTAACATTTTTATACTTAAGAATAATACAGCAGTAAAAATGCTAAATAAATATAATATAATAAATCAGTTAAATGTCTCTTCTTAATCATATGTTATGTAGACAGATAATAATGTTGCCAGAGCTTATGGAATATCGACATGTTTGATTATCTATGTTTCCCTTTTCCTCAAATGGTGCTTGTTGTCTAGATGCTCTAGAGGTTAAGATGAAAGAAATTATGTGTGAATAGCTGCTGGCAGAGACACAAGCCATGCCTCTGAGTTTAATGATCAGTAACAGCATCACTGCCTTCATCTGTCAGTAAGGCCACACGTCTCTCTCATACTGACCACTGATGTGTTGTTTTTAGGGTTATGACAATGTATGTCAGTTAACTGCTGCATATAAAGAATGACTGGTAATAACTATTCATAAGTTTAAAATAAGTATCTTTCATAAACCGCACTTGATTTCCTTTTCTGAGCCCTTGGCTGGATATTGTATTTTCATCTCACAATGGTACAAAATCTTTCTAAAAACATAATGTTTTACCATTTTACCAATATATCTTACCAATATCTTTCTAACAGACTAACAAAACAACAATCACTGGTGAAAACAGACTCTTTGTACCTAATAATTTGAATAAAACTATTAGTGTGGAATCTAATATGGGGCAAAGCAAAAACTGATTTTCACTGGCCCTCATACAGTGCCCATTCTGAATGTTGTGTCATCTTGAGTAAAACGTTGTGCCGGCCTTTAATCTATACTGAATTCTCCCTTCCCAAGCATGCCAACAAACAATAAAACTGTAAATCATATAAACTGTGGCAGTTGTCAAATATGATACACAGTTCTATGCCTCTAGGAAGACACTGTGGCAGGAGAGAAAATGAGGCTTTCATTTTGAAGAGGATAAATTTGTGTTATATAGCTGGATGACCATCAAAAGAGCAAAAGGAGAGTAATACTCACTGCAACAGAAAAACAGACCAGAGAGTAGCATATCATTCGTCCTCTTTCTCAACCTTTGTACCAATTAAAATAATTACAATAAGCTTAGTTTGACTGCTTAAATTATTAACCCTAAACCAAAAGCATAAAGTGGTTATAAAATGCTCTATTAGTTTCTGCATACATAAATACTGTTTTATCTTCTTTGTTTTTCAACACTGGAACATTTACAATCTGTACTGGCTGTAGGCTGCAATAAAAACAATAGTGGTTCTCAAAAATATTTGGTCATAAGTTCCATCTTTAAAGGGCTGAGCAATAGTTATTATTATTTAAGAAGAAAAAGAAGTCATGTGACTGCGGAGAGCTTATCCAGGTTTGATATTAAAGTGATGTGGAGGTTATAAATTAATGAATAATTAGTAGGATACAAATAAAACAACGTTATCCCATTTTTTACATTGTACATGCAATATATACACTGAACAAAAATATAAACACAACGCTTTTGTTTTTGCTCACAATTTTCATCAGCTGAACTCAAAGATCTAAGACTTTTTCTTTGTACACAAAAGGCCTATTTCTCTCAAATATTGTTCACAAATCTGTTGAAATCTGTGTTAGTGTTCACTTCTCCTTTGCTGAGATAATCCATCCACCTCACAGGTGTGGTATATCAAGATGCTGATCAGACAGCATGAATATTGCACAGCTGTACCTTAGGCTGGCCACACAGTGTATTGTAACCTAAGTTTTTTAAAACCTGACATTGATAAAATGTTATAAAGTAAGACTACAATTAATACATGTCTCTATTTTTGCTTGACATTTTTTGTTGTTGATAAAAGTAAAATTTTAAATGTAAACTATAAATATATAAGTTAAATCATTATCTTTTAAATTCTTCTCAATCCTCTGTTAAGTGTTTCTTTTTTCTTAACCAGGACTAAATCAATCATTTAAGCCCCAACCAGAGCAGGACTAAGACATAAATAACACTGGCTCTAAATAAACTAAGTCAGAGTCATCGTGTACGTATCACTGCTGTACCACAGTTTTAGAAACACTGTCTCCAATAGATTATATATTTGACATTCTGTATTCAAGTGAGAACAAAACCCTAAACACCAAATTCCATTTTTCAGTTTCAATTGAATGTTGTGCAGTAAAATTTGGTTACAGAGGTCCGGACCTTGGTATTTTTCTATTGCTAGACTAAACCACATCTAAACCGGGCAAAAAAACAGGACTAAAACTTTTCTAAATCAGGACTAAATGAGAACTAATTCAGGAATAAACAAGGACTAAACCAGGTCTAAACCAGCTCTAAACAAGGACCAAATCAGGACTAAACACGAACTAAACCAGGACTAAACAAGGACTAGACTGGTCGACAACTTGATGGACCTCAGTATTTCTAAAATCCTGTGTACGGCCCTGACTGTATGAACAGAAGAACTAGACCTAGTCACAGATCATACACAAAATATCTTCATGTGCAGGGCTTATCCAAAGCTCTCGTCAAAAGCGTGCAGTTGTGGTTCTCTACCTCAAGATGGCAGCAGAGTGACACAAGCAAAAAAATGGGGGGGAAAAAAAACTTTACAAGGAAATAAAATGTAACCTCATCCTCTGAGCCTTTGAGGGCTCTGGTGAAATAGCGCTCATAAAAAGCTCTTGTTGGCTACCCCTGCCTCTCCTTTGCTCCCCTCTGTCTTCAGGGGAGGGTTTGTGGGGACCGCGGCCTATTAACAACAGCCTGTGAAGGAGATGTGTTGAAGCACGGCCAGCACGACTCTCAATCCGAAGAATGTGTTGGCACATGCAAGGGGCGCCACTGAAATGGAACTTTAATTCATTTACACAAAAAGCAGAACAATCGTAAAAACAGACCTCAGAGCCGAGAGCTAACAGTTTAGGTAATAGCATCTGGAGCATTACTTCCTCTAACCTGACATTTAGCCTTTTATATGCTTTTATTTATAGATTTATTCTGTCCAATAGGGGCTAACGTGTTATTGTGTGTATGCATGGTGCGTGTGTGTGGGACTCAGATGGTAGAGGTGAGCTTGAATGGGCCTTTGATGTAGCTTGCCAAGTTTCCCCTGTGGACAGCAGCTGTTATGATAAACAAGCTGTCTAGTAGCCTCAGATTCTCCCAAGATGGCTCATTGCCCCTCCTCCTTTACTTTCTCCACTTTTCTTCTTCCAAGGCTGTTTTTAATGGAAGGGAAGTGAAAACAATAGCCATGTCAGTGTGCAGTCCAACAGTGTGTCAAACAGACCGTTCCTATGACAGAAACAGTGTTACACCAAACTCAGGCCAGACAGGAGGTTCTGAAGTCCTGGAGGAGGATTGTGCTTGGCCTAATGTGTTATCTGCCCATAAAGTGCAACTGCTGGAGAGGCTGATTATGGAAATGCTCTTTTATGCTTTACATTAAGTACTTTAGCTGACTTTTCACATAAACTGATCACAAGAATGACAAGGGAATGATTATTATGTTTAAATAAGTATCTACATGAACTGTGCTTGACTACACTTGTTTTACGTTTAGAGGTTAATCTGTAATAATCATTTATGACAAAAAAAAAATTTTTTAAATCCTACAAGATGGACTCAAGGGCTAAGGCTTTGTTCCTGTTATAACCCTTAATGGTGATAGGATAGGTATCCACTGCAAGACAATGCATTAGCTCACCTGCCTTTACACGCGTATGAACTACCTGACATCCCATTCTTAATCCATAGGGATTAAAATGACGTGGGCCCACCCTTTGCATCTATCTACATCAAACATATGTGTCTGATGTTCTCGTCCAACGTCAGACACTGATGATGGATGAGAAGGCCTGGCTTGCAGTCTTTACTCTAATTCATCCCAAAGGTGTTCTGTCAGGGTGAGGTTAGGGCTCTGTGCAGGCCAATCAACTTCTTCCACACCAAACTCTCTCCTCCATGTCTTTATGGGCAGTGATTTGTGTCTCTTGTCTCTTGGTGCTGAAGCATTCAGAGTTTCTTTCACTGGAACTAAGATACCAAGCCCAGCTCCTAAAAACAACCCCACACCATAATCTGAATTCAGTTATTTGGGTGGGTCAGTGAATACTTTTGGAAATAGAGTGTATTATATGTTTAGAGGTTAATCTATAATAATCATTTATGGAGGACAAAAGTGTTTTACTGTTAGAGAAATGTGTATATAAGTTATCTACTTTTATATGTCTCATAAAATCCTAAGTACAATATGTGTGTTGTGAATGTATTAATCATGTGCTGAGTTACAGAGTGTTCCAGTAGATAATGCTGACGCACGACTGACTGCTTAATCTATACTGACCGTATAGATTAAGCATGGCATGGCCGCAGAAGAATGACCAACTGGATAAGAAAGTGCAGCCTCAGAACTGATAACCAGCATTGTTATGTTAAATTATCATATGTAGAGTTGATGACTGTCTCTGTCCTAGTTCCCCAATTCCCTTATCGGACAGAGACAGTGCATGTAATCAGGGGCGTGATGTTTAATAAAAAAGCATGAGAGCACCAGGGAGCCCAGAGCACATGGAGGGAATGTCCCCGGTGCATGTCACTGGGTCTTTATCTCTGTCTGCTCTCCTTGCAAGTGAACCATTTAACGTGTCTGTGTTTCTTCTTGTTTTAGTATTATATAGTTGGATTAACCAGCTCCAACATTTACTCAATAATTTAGCAAAGCTACATAGTCTACAGTGTAATGTAAAAATATAGGGTTGTAGCGCCCAAGACTGGTTTTGTCTTGAGACAATTTTTTTACAGTCTCGGTCTTGCCTCGCTCTCAGATGTGGCAGTCTTTGAGATTTTCTTTACAAAACATTATAAGAAAATGCTATTCTTCATAATTTTGAAGAAATTAGTTTACTGCATGAGAAAAAAACAGGAAAATGATCTGTCTCTGTTTGTGGAGTCTGTTGCATTAGGTTAATTAAAATAACCATTAAAATATTTGGACCAGTTTTTCTTTTTTTTCTTTTTTTTTTAACTTTTCCCCTTTATTTAGTGTTAGTTCACAAAGTTTGGTCTGGCCTTGGTTTGCCTTTGTCTCAGTCTCAACATTATCTTGGTCCTTAAAAGTCTCGTTCTCAAACCCTGAAAGTCTCAGTCTTGTCTTGTTCTCGGCTCACTCTGGACTTGGACTGGTCTCGGTATGGTCTTGACTACAACACTAATAAATACTACAACTAAGTTCAGTTATGTTGTAAAGCTGTAGCTTACATTATATTATGCTATTTGAAACTAACTAGAAGCAGAAATGCAGACCACCACCAGGACAACTGCTGTTCTGCAAATTCACTAAAACAAATAATTTGTTCTTTGGTATTTTTGGGCCTATCTCACAATGGAAAAAATCTTTATAAAAACGCAGTGTTTGTTCAAATCCAACTATTATATCTTAATATATAATGTCTTTCTAACAGGCTAACAAACCAACAGCCACTGGTAAAAACAAACTCTCCCAGTTTGTAGTTAATACTTTGAATCAAACTATTAATATGTAATATAATATGTGTGACCGTCTCACCTCAAGGTCAGGTTCTCTCGGTGCACTCACGTGAGAAATGCAAGCAAATAAATCAAAGCTTAATCTACTCTGCTTTACTCATCAAAGGGCTGTCCCATCTTGTAAAATGACATCATTAGCGTTTTAGTTTTCATCTGCTCTGCTCATTTCTCAGTCAGCTAATGTGATAGTGATGGTAAAATGAAAGCCAAATAATCACATGTGCAATGTGGTCACAATGGGGCCCAAACCACAGGTAGTCATAGATGTAATACAAGAACTAGCCACGTAACTGTATAAATTAACACAGTTTATTATTTCAAACTGCTTATCAAATTTGTACCAAGCTGAAGAATTTCTCAGTGGCCTCCTTTGTTGGAGGGTTTTGCTCACTAAGTGACCTGGCAGTGAACTCACAGTTGGCTTGTATCCTGCTGACATACAACATACAACCCAGTTTATCCTGTGAGTACCTGTCCAGGTCACTGGTTTGGTTACTGTGGAGTGTGTGTGTAAACAGTGCCACCACAGGAGTGTATGAGGAGTGAATACAAAGATCCTTTTATTTGTTCCACTTTCTTGGATGGGGGAAATGTATACTTGTATATACACTTACATCGATGCATTTATAATGTTTCCAGAACACACACCTCAAAGCAATGGGCTGTAGTGACTCTTTCATTTTAGATAATGATCTTTGTCCCGCATCATACATGTTTATCTGCAGACCACTGTAGCAGTGGTGAAAAATTATTTATTTTTATTTTTACTCAAGCAGTTGACGTTACTACATGAAAATGTACTTTAGTACATACTTTCATTTGTCACTGAGTAATGGTTTGAGAAAAAAAAAAACTTTTGCTCAAGTAACAAACAAGTTAAAGTATTTTTTTTTACCTTGGTGACAAAGTGAGTAGTAGTACCTTGCAAGGATGAGCAATCACCTTCTGATTCCAAGGTGTACTACTTTGTACAACGTATTGCTACTACAAAGCAGTTGTAAAGTAGTAAATTGTATGGTTCACTTGCCAACTTAATCACAAATCATCACAAACCAGGGCGGAACCAGTTGGCAGAGATGTTTGCCCACCAACCCAAAGGTTAGTGATTCGATTCCCCGCTACTGGCAATACGTACCGTTGTGTCCTTAGGCAAGACACTTCACACACCTTGCCTATATGAATGTGTCAGTGTGATGGTGTTTGGTGGTGGTCGGACGCACCGTAGGTGCAAAATCGCAGCCACGCTTCTATCAGTCTGCCCCAGGGCAGCAGTGGCTACGGAAGGAGCTGACCACCACTGAGTGTAACTGAGGAGTGAATGAATAATGCACCAAATTGTAAAGCGACTTTGAGTGTGTAGAAAAGCACTACATGAGACATTATTATTATTATTATTATTATTATTATTATTATTATTATTATTATTATTATTATTAAACCAGCAGGCAGATGATTTGCTGTTGTGATCCCAGGAGGGAAAACTGAAATGAAAAAAAGAAAATTCTTGTTCTCATGTAATAATATTGTTTGCTTTTAATTTTATTTATTTTGAAGTACCGACACTTTTACCTGACTACTGAATTTGAATTTTTGTCCTTCTCTATGTGTAGCAACTACTGTAAAATTCATAAAAAACTAATTTATAAAGCATAGTTTTTGCACTGGCTTTGTAGCACAGATGTGAGTTATCATGTTCCCGCTGTCTTCTCTGCACATTGCATCTCACAACATACATCGCAAATATGCATACCACACTAAAGGCCCCCCTCAGGCATCAGTCACCACTGCCAATTCATCTTGGGAAGTTTGCACTGATGAGAAAAAGAAGAAAGTAAGTAAGGCAAGAGGGTGAGAAAAAAGAGACCAGTGAGTTTCCTGATTACAGTGATGGATGGTAGAAAGGATGCCAGTTGATAGCTACTCTCTGACCTTGAATCCCATGTGACGTGAACCATATGCACTCCATACTGTATAGGACCGTGAAAAATCCTTGGCAGAAGTAAAAAGTGAAGTCCGAGGTGGAACCATTTTGAAACTTTTGATTTGTTTGTTTTGTGCTTATAAATATATCCAGCCTTGAGTTTATCTGTTAGAACATTGCAAGGACATAACTCATCACATTGCTTTTGTCCAGTGAAAAGACCAGACGCAAAAATTGCTGGAGGATTTACTGTATATTGCTCAGAAATCAGTGAAACTCATGCAGAAAGAAACCACAGCACTGTCAGGATCCTGTTCCAACAATGGAAGATTGGATAAACGCTGCTTGGAAATAAAACAATGCTGTATGACAGACGTAACCACAACTAAACTATTGTGTTTCCTGCAGAATAGAGATTTATAGTGGGAAAATAACTTTAATACCTGTAAAGTGTGAAAGGCATTTACTAAGGACATGTATTTAAAAAGGCATATCCAGAAAGTACATTTTGTTCCAAAAAATGTCTTTAGTAATAAATACTCCTTACTTGAGTAGAAGTGTCTAGGAACTTTCCACCTCTGTTTCATCTATACAGAAAGGTTAAGGGCAGTACACATCTAAGAGCTTAGGTTGAAAAAATGTGGAAAAGGCGAGGAAGAGGAGGTTTCCCTGCAGGCTGTGTGGCTGGCCGTGTGCTCCTGTTCTGCTCGACGGCCGTGGCTGGCTAAATAAACAATCCTAATTGGCTGTGGAGCCCCACTAGTCTGGGGTTTCACTCGCTTTCATCCTCGGGAAGCTGCCGGGAAGCTGTGGGAGAGTTGAGAGGTGAGGCTGAAGCACCAGGATCGACACATATGTGCTCAATCACACACACGATGTTGATGTTGAGGGAGCAAACTGGCCTAAAATCTCTGGAGTGTCAGTATGGGCCAAGGAACAAATTATTAGTTTTTGATGAGAGCAGAGCACTGTCTAGATCCATGAATATTTTAAAAGATTCTGTACCAGAAATTGTGAGATATGGATCATTTTTAAAAGTTACACCAGTATATTTGGTATAACACTCCACAAGGGGTCAGTAAAAGCTCAAATTATCAGTTACAAATTGTTATTATGTCATGGTGGAAGTCTGAATTTACATACATACTTAATAATATACATGCATGCTGTTATAGATATTTCACTATCTACATGAATGATATACACTGTTGCATTAGTTTTTTAAAAGATTCTATAACTCCAATGATGCTTTATGTTAAGTGTTTGCTAATTAGTTTCTATTTTTAAACCATTTTTTAAATTATTATTCTTTGTAACTGTATTATTGTTTTAATTGCTAACACATTCTAAAAAATATTTTTTCTTTTATGTTGCAGAACTTTTATTGTCCCTTCTTTGTCCCTAGCTACCCTCTAGAATCTCATTCACAGTGTTTCGATGATTCTGGCAACAGCAACAAGTGGCAAGTCAAAGGTCTATATGTAAAGACAGGATGATCCCAAAGTCTGCAGCCCAGCCTGTCTCCATCCTCCCTGTGCTCTCAACTACTGGCTCCTGCTCACACAGCTCCTCGCGTGACCAACACACCCCAACAATCCAGACAAGCTTTGCACCATGCGAAAGACAAGAGATCCTGTGAGGGGAATTAAAGACTCCTTATACAACACACCTCATGTATCAGGCACCACCTCTGCAAAATGAACAGTAGACCTGGACAAGCACATATTATGGGTTAAAGGACAAAACTTAAGTAGAAATTGCTGACAGTTCTGGCAGCATGTGCATAAACGCTGCCACAGATTAAGAATAAGCCACTATTCTCTAGAGCAAGGAACAAGTGATCTACCAGTGAAAGGCAGCTTCACTCCCACATAGCCAAAGACAGAATATGACAGAGGGAAGATGCAAAACAAAAAGCTGTGAATTCTGAGAGAGCTGACTGGACAGCGATCCCAATGACAAGGAAAAGGATTATTTGATAGTGACAAGGGTGGGTGGTAATCACATTTTCCAGGGCCCTCTCCTCTGAAGATGTCAGGAGTGTTTCCCTGGCAGCTCACTCACAGCAAGAGCAGGAGAAGAAGAAGAGAGAGCCGAGAGGCTGAGGGTGCATTACTTCTCAAGAAGGCAGGCAGCCAAAAACAACAGCCGACTCCAGTAGGTCGGCACAGGAAGGGGGAGTGGGAGTGTTGTAAGGAGTGAAGGTTCGGGCGGGTTGGAAGGGAGGGGGGCTGTTAAAGGCCTTATGTGTGCACTCTGCACTCTTCAAGCGTTCCTGTTTGTTGTTCCCGAAGCCAGAGGGCCTTCAACTTGGCCGGTCCTGGGGGAGTCATTACACCACATTCCTATTCCATTATTCCAGGCAGCTCTTTATGAGATGCACCATCCCAGAATTTGGATAGCTCTCCTCCTGCCCCTGATGTCCTATGTTATCATTCCTACGGTGGCTGCAAACAAAAATGGGCTAAACAAGTGGCAAAGAGATCAGTGTGGAAATTATTAGGAGGCATGGATGTGTAAAGAATTTAAACTTTTATTGTTGTTTATTATTAATCATTTACAATAAATATTAATGTATAATATTCTTCCAGCTTTTCATTAGGGGTAACAGGTAAATGCAGCCTACCTTGGTTGGCAACCTGGGCAACTGGTTGCTGGGCTGATAATTAGGGATATATACACAGTACACTGACAGACAGCCATTCACTTTCACATTCTTTATGGACTGTTTATTTATTTCTAAACACATACATTTGTATGATATAACACATGTTAAAAATTAGTTGATATGTAAAGATGCTTTTAAAAATACATTAAACATTATGCATCGCAAACTGGGCCATACCGTATATATGTTGTAGTGACAACAGTGACAGAGATTTACTGTAGCTGGCAGCCATCTGCTTTAAACAGGTGTCCCAGATACTTTAGTTTCATGTGGACTTGTGTGATGATCCAGCAGGGAATCACGCCCACCAGGACTTCTGTAATCCCACTCACATACTCCTCCTTCCCACCTCCATCCTTCCCCTTGTCTAGACTTTACCTTTAACTTGGTAGAGTCTCCATATGTTGTTGAAAACACAATAAATTCATGATAATTATTCATTTACAAATTAGGGTGGTAGTCTCAAGGATGGGAGGGGTTGGGTTGTGACTGACAGGTACAGGTGAAAGTGGACTGGGTCAGCCCTGTGTCACAGAACACAGGCTCCAGTCAGGCTGTGGCCCTATGGGAACCATGTGAGAGGTCAACCACAGCTGTGACACGGTGAACTTTCAAAGAAGTAGATGATCCTGATGCACTCCGTGTAGAACATAGAATGGCAAACTGAAAATCTATTGGACAAAAATGTTTTCTTGGTGTTGTGTTGTTTTTGATTATTCTCCAACAATGATAAAGGCATGTATAAAAAATAATTGACTTTATTTACTTTTTTTTTTTTTTTTACAGCCACAAAGAGTCACACGCATTCCTTGTGACAGTTCCAAGCCTGCATAAATAAAGAAGGTCATGTCAGGAAGGGCAAGATACTCCTCATAATGAGGAACCCACACTGAACGGTGAGACTACTTCCGTTTATTGCTATTGATATTTATTGAATCTGTGAGAAAATGAATGAACTGTGTCCCCGTCTACAGTGGAGGTGCTTGATGTGTTGGTTTTTCCTTTTTTAGAGGAAACACATTCCTTCAGTGCACCTCTGACCTTGGAAAGAGGGAAGGGATCCTGCTGAAATAAATGAATAAATAAACACGGAGAAAGCCCAGGCTCTTCCCCAGAGGTTACAGTTTCTCTCTCCCTCAACCACTCATGCTCTGTGTGTGGTGACTGTGTGTCTGTGCCAGAGAGATGAAACACACTCCACAACTCTTGGCAACATTTGGTAAAAAAAAACAACAACTTTCTTTAGATTCTATTTTTTTTTTTTTTTTTGCAGAAACAGTAGTTATAAAGTGTTGTTATAAAGTAAGCATGTATCAAGGACAACACTATCTAAGTATCATAACACTCTGGGATTGTTCTGTGCTTGTTTAACTAATTTGGAAACAGAGTATCATTATAAATTCTCAGTGTTGACTCTAAATTCTCTGCTGTGTGACACTTGGCTTTGGTTTACTTCCTATGTCACTTTCCAGCAATGGCATCTACACCCCTCTTCCTGTACGGCAGGATGCAGAGCTGAGACTGGCACCTAAACGCAGATGTTATTTCTGGCATCAAAGGCGTCTCTCTTTTCTAAACAATAGAGACGACAAATTATGAAAACCAAAAGACACATGAATTTCACTATTTTATCTGTAATTGTAAATGCTTCTTGTATTTAATACTATATAACAAGTGTCTATTGCCAAAATGAACAATGTGTTCTTCATATAATAAGAGCAATACACTCCAAAATATTATGAAAACAACAGGAGAGGAGACTGATAGAGCTGCACAGTACTTTACTTTGGTATATTGCATGTTGTTTTTTGTTTTGTTTTTTTGTAATATGGTGCTACTGAGAGCACACTTGTTGTCTATAGATGTACCCAGTAAATGCTCTGCAAGTATCAGACGAGTTCTCAAACAAGCAACCTCAATCCCTTAAGCTCTTTATTACTGCCCACAACACAGCCTGTGGAAGAATTCAGCAGTGAAATCAGCAATGTTCCTGACATTTGTCACATGACCTGGGAGGCAGGTGCTTTTATAAGTCCAACACACACACTCTCTCTCTCTCTCTCTCTCTCTCTCTCTCTCTCTCTCTCTCTCACACACACACACACACACACACACACACACACACACACGCACGCATACACACTCACACACACAGATAATGCAGTGTGGTGTAGTCTGTGCCCTAGGACTGCCCCTGTCAGCAGCTCCTTTTCACAGAACTCACCAAGACCATTTTATTCAAATCACAATTCGATGCATTTTCTTTCTCTGCTGGTTTCTTCTCACTGCCTCTACATAGGCTATGTTTAAATATTTCTAAATGCAAGGCATGTCATTTTTGTTACATACACATATAAACTTAGAATTGGAAATTGACAAATGAAATTAACCTTTTAAAAGTGCAAACTGTTAGTTTCAGCACATGCAGTGCCTTTATTTAACACTATGGGACGCTGTTGCAAACCTATGCACACATCTTATCTTTGGTTTTAAGGAGTTATAAATTAATTAATGTTAATATTTGTTAATATGGGGTAAATTCGGGTACTCATGGCCAATTGAAATGAAACTTCTACATTGAATTTGATTTTGATTTATGGCTTACACTGAGAAATATGATAAACCCTATCTCTAATTCTTTTGCTTTAAGCAAACCAAGTGCTAAAGGTGGGAAACATTAGGTGCTACTACTACCTTCGGGTTCTCTCTATTTGTGCGGTCTTCACTCAATGCTACTGTATTTTAATATGTCAATGGTTCTCAAACTCTGGTACGGGTACCACGGATTGTACGTGGGAGTGTTGACAAGCTTAGATTACAGGTAGTATTACAGACTTTTTTTTTTTTTTTTTTTTTTTTTTAATGCTGGACTATCCCTTTAGTATGGAGTCCTCCATTCAAACTTATTTGAATTTTTTTTTTCTTTCAAAGCTATGTGCAATAATATGTCTATAATGTATACTGAATCGGGACTAGGGAAAGGGGACAGTGGGTGGGGGTTGCCTTTGGGGTGCCTAAGCGGGTCTCATGAATCAGGGATGGCGCTGTGTACAGTGTAAGCGAGTGGAGCAGCCAAAGTTAGCGGAGTGCAGGAAGGAAAGTTTGCTACAGTGGAGACTTCAAAAATGCATCGGGATCATCTGCACAAAGGGACTACTAACTTCAAACAGCGAGAGGCGTTGAGACATTTATTCCATGTCCTTGAAAGATAACGGTTTGCTGCCTACGCTTCAGGCTTCAGTAGACTATCAACTGTGTCAGTGAGTAACTTTGACTGAAACTTTTGGTCTCCCGACCCAAAGATAAGTATAGCTCATAGAGATGGCTTAACTTTTGAATGTATGCAATGTAGCCAAGTTCCGGGTGTTCAAATACAATGAACTCTCCCCGTGACAAGGATCCCTTATCTCGGAAACACCGTCTCATGGCTGCTGCTCTGCCCTGTGAGGACAGCCCATTAGCCGGCAACGCTTCCAGGTCTGATCGCAACGGATTAGGGGGACTGGTTCATTGTTTTATATGCGGCAGTGGAGTGACACCGGGGAGGGAATTACTTTTACAAGTCACTTACCACAAAGAGAGAGTTCCCTTTTTCCCGTTTCTACAAAATCAAGAACCAGCGCCGGGTGCGCGTGAAGTAAGCCCGGATGGACACGCGCTGGTGTGTGCCGTATGCCACTGCTTTCTGACAGAGCAATGGAATTCATTCGAGCGGAGCAGGACACCCATTGAAAAACGCATGTACTGGTTAAAACGCCCGTACCAATGTGACTCTCGGAGGGTACCACAGGAGTGGAACATGTCATACGATGTGGAGCGAAGGATCAGCGTGGGCAGCCAAAACTACGACGGAGTCGCAGAGTCTGACTTCTCATCCTTCTCTGAATCAGACCAAGAGATGGATTTAGTCGAAAGAACTGGAAGAGACAAGTTTTTGAGACCGGCTGGCAAATATGTACGAGAAGGCAGCAGTAAAAACAATGTAATCGGTGTTAAAAACAGCCCTGATTCACAGCGGTACCCTGTGGGTGTTTATGGGGAATCGCCAAAAGTGGAGAGCGCCCTGTCAGGGAGACGGGCTGCCAAGATTATGAATAATACCTGCCAGTCACATGAATGTCCAGCAAAATCCCAGGAGAGATTCCCTCAGGAGCGATGCCATCCTGACAGGCTCTCTGACGCACCTGTGCAAGACAATGGGGTCATTATATGCAACCGGCGATGGCTGGAGGAGGGTCATGTAAAAAACGCGGAGCCTCGTCAGATCCAAAGCAACTGTGCTTCATCCAGGCATGCGTCGCTGCTGTTCAGGGGAGGAGAGAGGGATCATCCCGTAGCTGTCACCACTAAAGGTGCCAAGAGGAAAAACACCCATGGCAGCTCTGATGAGGATGAGATTAACATTACAAGTGATGATGAAAGAATGTATGAACGCACAAGAACTCCAAGTAAACATCAAAGACCTGAGAGAGATGTATCACCCAGAAAGTCCACTCAAGGTGCTGCTCCAGATGAGTATGTGTGTTATATCTGTGGTGATGAGCTCAGACATGACAGTCACTTTATAATAAGTGTTCAAAAACAAGAGAAAGCTCAGACTGAGCCATTCTTCCCCTTCTTGTGGCTCCACTCTCCTCCTCAGGGCGCTGTGCCCATCAGTCCTGCAGGTACCACTCTAGTGTGTGGCTGCTGCCACTCCTCCCTCATGCAACAGTGGCAGAGCTTCCAGCTGGCTGATGTGCCTGTCCTGCAGCGACTCTACGTGGTCCCTCTTAACCAGTCCGGCAGCTCATCCCATCCTCCTCAGCAAATTGGAGAAGAGCCAGTTGAATCTCGACCTGACATTGCACATGAGGCTTGCTTTCTATGTGGCCAGGGATGTGGTCCGAACATGCGAGTAGTATACACACAAGCTGGTGTCAGTAAATCTCGCGGTGCCATGTATTTTCCATTTATCAACATGTTGCCTTGTCCCCCTAACTCGCAGGGTGTGAGAAGCGGACGTGTACATTGTTGCCATGTTTGCCACCACATTCTAGAAGAAATCTGGGGTGCATACAGACTGACACTAAGCGAAGATCTTATTACCTCTGTCACCTCCTTCCTAACCAGGTATCACTTTACTGTGGCGCTAGATGGGCCAGCATCCTCCCAGTCCCAGAGTAGTGCTTCCTCACTCACAGGCAGCTCCTTGTCAGTGTGTTACATATGTGGTGCTGAACTATCCACTGGACAAGAGTATCAACTGCATGTTAATCCACCTGGACGCTGCGGAGAAAAAGAGCCGTTCTTTCCTTTCCTAACAGTGCACCCTCCTGCTCCACGTGCCAAACCCATAGACTCCACAGGGCTGGTTTCGACTTGTACTCTCTGCTATCACGACCTGCATGCTCAATGGGCCAATTATGAGAGCAAAGGGTCCCATTCTATATCTAGCATATGTGGTAGTTCTACCCCCCAGTTGCCCAGCTCCCCATGGGCCCGCCAATACAGCTGTGAGGCTTTTGTGTGCTTCTTTTGCAGGCAGGAGCAGCGCAGGCAGGGCAGGCTGTGTGCGGTCACCATGGCCCGGTTGCCAGTGTTTCTTTATGCACCACGCAGCGCACAGATGCTTCTGGTGGATGATGGAAGGCGGCTGATTATTGGGTCATGTGTGGAGTGTAAGGCTATGGTGCAGGTGGGACAGAGCACCCAGGAGGATAAGGAGAGACATGGAGCGACAGGTAGTGAGAAGAAAAAAACACAGCTACAACCAGTCACTCCTCAGCCAAGGAATAAGGTAAGAACAAAGCACACTGCTCTACCTTTCACATCAAAATGCATCCAGCATTCATGGGAAAGCATAACATCACCATCTTGTTGTTGTGTACAATCCATACTTTTACATAAAAGACAGCATTTGAAGTTTTGTAGAAATAATAGCTCACATTAACAATTTAATACCTGTCTACAGAGAAAATGCTCACATTGGTGGCTCTATCATTCTTCAAATTAATGCTTTTTTTCTACTTTTTTTGTCTCAAAAGTTTTGAATGTTTCCACTATTCCTTTAACACATCTTCAACATTACCGCTTCCACATAGATAGCACCACACTCTTCCAGATGATCAGGAACACTAAGGACAGAAGCACCAGGCTGTAGGCAGCACATTATGTGCTACAGCAGGCTGTCATATGAGCATGGTAACATGTTAATGGTGACATGACAAACACTTAAACAACACTTGGGCCTTGTGAAAAGTTTTCTCATGCATTGGGTAATGATTGGCCTGCCATAGCACATAAAACATCTGTGTATGTTCTTACTTTCTGCAACTTCAGTGCTTAAGTCAGACTGAAATGAAATGTCTTAATTGATTTAGGTTTAGCATCACATTTAGCATCACATGACCTACATACATTTTTAAATACTCTAAACGAGTAAAAATATTTTTAACCTCTGTGGCAACAGTAGTATTAGTACTTGTTATAGTAGTAGTAGATTTTGTTACTTAATTACACATGTACTAAAATGGATTATATTATTCAAAAACAACTTTTCTGAGCTTTCCTCCATGTTATAATGTTGTTCCCTCATCAAAAACATAGCTGGAATTGTGATTGCTTTCATTCATGCCTGTTTGAGTAATCCTCTGTTCTCTGGCATGGCCTTTCTGAGGCCTCAGAACACTCGGTTGCATGAACATCCACCTTTCCTACGAACCCCTCCCCACTCCAGGAAATACTGACCAAAAAGTTTAAGAATGTGAAGTGCTCTTTTTCTTTGATTATGTTCAAAATACTCTGCACTCTGCCTTCCTCTTCATCTGTTTCTTTATGGCACCAGTAGAGTAGAGTAGAGTTTCTTTTAGCCGCATAATGTTTATAAATGTTGTAAAACATGCACTGCTGTTAGAGGCGACAAAGATTTGTTTAAAAATATGACTAAAAGCATAATATAGCCCCTTCAATACTCACATTTACTTTTCACAATAATTTGTTGATTACTTATACCTGAGTAATATTATTTATCAGCAACTTTTACTTGAATACAGATTTGGTACTTTTCCTACTCTGCTTTTCAGTGCATTTAATAAGTTTAATATATGGCCAAATTGTTGCATGTGCTTACACTTACATAATTTACCTTTCTGCCATGAAAAGTTGTGCCACAAAAGTTTACCTTGAGTTTCAGAGTTGTGGTTTGCAGAAGTTCACATGCAGTTCCCAATATCTAACTCCACATGAATGTAATGTTAGAACCACTGATATTTATTTATTTATCTCAGGATGTATTGCTCATCACCCATAACAGATGAGCTAACATGACTGACAAAGACCACACTACTGATATAGCATCTACGGTAACTATGGCATAAGATTCATGGAATAGTCCAGTGGAGTCATATGGGCACTTACAGGGAGAGCTATGAACGTTCATTTTGGCATGAGGTGACAGCCAGTTTTGGAGTAAGCGAGCCAATGACCTCATGGTTGTTAAAGTGCCAGGGGGATTGTTTGGTGCAGAGAGGAGGGCGAGTTACATGTTAGCAGGCAGTGAGGAACAGGTGTTTTGTCCCTCAGTGTCATGCTATATGCTCCAGAAGGTCTGTCAACACTGTGGATAGGGCTTTCACTCGGGCCTGCCCATCTGGTTCTGTCAAAACTCTGTGTGCCAATGGTTGTATTTAGAAGATTTGTTTTATTTAATTAAGTTAGATCTAAAAAAAAGCTATAGTTAAGTGTGCAGTGCTAATGTTCTTTACTCTGTTGGTATTTACAATAGTGAGTTATTATGACCTTTGACAGATCCAAGTATAGACATATGGAGTCTGTATCTTTTAAAAAAGTCAGACAGATATACAGAGGTGAAAGAAGTACTAATTTACTTTGTAAAAGTGCTATTACTTATAATTAATATTACTCAAGAAGAAGAAAAGTCAACAAAAGTGGTAATTGAGTAAAAGTAAAAAGGTATTGAGTGTAACATCAATTTAACTACTTTAGAAGCTTTTTTTTTTGCAGTTGCACAGCGAGAAGTAGTACTATTATTACTACTGCTATGATTACCAATACTACAATTAGTTTTACTATTCCTACCTCTACACCTACTACTTCTACAACTGCTGCTACTACTGTTAAAGCTATTATTACTAGTTACTGCAAAAAGTACTGTTACTCTGGGTCAATACATATCTTTATTAATTTAGAGATTAATGAGTAAATGTAATATTCCTCCTCCAAAATGTACACAAGTAAAAGTAAAAGTTTTATTTTTTCTCCAAAAAAGTCAATTACTTGAGTAAAATCCAGTTACTATCCTTCAGTAAAGATACATTACTCCTCTGAAGGAGACACAAATGTATAATGTTCTCAGGGCATTGTCCTATCTAGGTATGGTGCGTGCTTATAGCGTTATTGGCTGTCAATGGAAAACAGACCGTACTTCTTACATTGTGACTGTGAATGATTTATGGCCTTACAAGCAAGTGCAAAAGCAACATGACTCTTTCTACAAGAAACACTGAAAACTGTGTGAGTGATTGTTAAAAGTGAGAGTAGGCTAAGCCTGAGAAGGTTAGATGATAAAAAGATTTCAATTGCAACAAGAAAACAACAGAGAATGTTATAGCTTAGAACAACAACAACAAACATTACAGAGTTTGTTTTTTATTATTTGGTGTGAGCTGTCCAGTAGGCCTACTGTCACTAACTTATAGTTATGTGTCAAACTTTGTGATGCTGTGCATATAAAAATCTTCACTTGTTGGCTTTACCTTTTTCCACCAGAGAAATCAGACAGTGTTGCGTTTCATTGAGAATCCTCTTGTATTTAATGGGCTTAAATTTAAAGCTGCTTGATTTTAGGAGTTTAAGCTTTAATCACCCTTTTCCCACTAACATGACTCAGTGTCACATTCCTGCCTAAATCTGACTTAACAATAAATCCTGGAGGCAACAGATAAAAGAGAACATATAGAGCTTTTCATTCTTTTACTTTCTAGGGTAAAAAAATGCATTTTGGTAGTTCTAGGTAGTTTTAGGCTGTATAATAAATCTAGGCTTTAGATCTTATTAGACAGGTAAAGAAAGTGAGCTAGAATGCTAAGAAGTCACTGTTTATGACCTTCATTCATAGTAGGCTGTATGTGTATTCTTAATTGTATTTTTAAATTGAAAAAAATGCCCCTCTTCTTCTTTGAGCAGATGGTTTTGTCCAACTTGCCAAATTAGTTTCCCAGTGGTATGATTTTAACAAGAAGAAAAAGAAGCCAATGAAAAGTAAAAGGAACAAAATGCATATTTATTGCAAGTAAGATTGCTTCTTAATTTCTTTAATAATATGATGATTTTAAGATGGAATTGCAGTGACTTACCTGGTGTTCATTATTATTATAGCTATTTAACAGCTAGTGTATATTGCTGTGCTAGCTGCTTTTCTGCATGTTTTGCTAGCTTTGCTATGTAGCTGACTGTTAAAAATGTACATACTGGTTTTTACATTTCAATTGTATTTAAAGTGTTCATTTGTCCAGAATCAGATCAATCTACAACCAAGTCAACAAAACAGATAAAATAAGCTTATAGTATTAAAACAGAATAGTAGCTAACTTAAGTGCTAGTATAATGACTTGTTAAAAGTTCTAATCCAGTGTTCATCATTTATATTCAACACTGAATTTAGTGCAATTTTGTAGCAGCACTAATATTTCAAGGCTTTGACAGTATTCAAGTCTAGTGGTTTTAATTTCTTTTGTTGTGACCTTTGAACCCTGCAGGGAGGGCTGTAGTCTGACCAAGCACTTGGTCCGGGTTAGTAAAGGTCACTTGTCATCTACTATATCAGGCTCATGGCTTTTTGTTCTGTTTTGTACATACTTATACGACAAGTACAACTGAGCTGATAGATGGGATTTGTTATTTACACCAAACCCAGGTGTGCTAATGAGCAAAGCATATGTAATCACATCCCAGGTGTGCAGAGTAGCACCACTGTAGCTTTTTTTGTATGTAAAAGATAACACTTAATAATAATATGGACTAGTATGGAATAGTAATATGGACAGGCAAAGGTCCCTGCTATAAACTAATGTAAACTGTATTGAAGGTGTCTGTTTGGCACTCATTTTGTCACATGCTCGATTAGATGACATTTATGTATTGCTGGGCTTATTAGGCAGAAAATGGCTAAAATGGTTTTAGCTTGTCTCCATATTGAGTTCATGGATTGTTTTTTTTTTGTTTTTTTAATCTCAGCAATCTTATTATCACTTATTGTTTTTCTTGTCCTGGCAACTCCTGAATCTTTTCTCTTGCACTTTGCATTTTTGGACAGCCATAAGTTCTATAAAAAGTGAGAAAGGACCTTTGGTTAAAACATAAAACATAGATTTTAATTTCCTCATATATTTATATGCAAAGCAGCTTTTATCTTATTATAGCATATTAGTACTTTATATAACATTTGCAATAAAGGCTAGATATGAAGTGTGTTTCAACAGGAGCAGAGGATGTTAAAGTGTGGTGATGCTAGAAAAGGCCAGAGCCCTGGAGTCTGTTTTACAGTTGTGAAGCAGGTTTGACTGAGGTAATTACAGAGGGCTAAATGTGAGCTTCATGACATACCAGGCATTTAGCCGCTTTGTCCTAATGCATACATGGAACGTGTGTGCTTATCAGCCTCTGCAGAACAGCTGTGTGTGTGTGCCAGGTGGCGTTGTGCTCCAGCGCAGGGCCAGGTGCTGCTCTCATGCTGTCCAATGCAGCTGCATTGTGCCACAGCTGTGTGTGTCTTTGTGCACCTGGACACAGCTGGAGCATGTGGCGGCACAGTAGCTAAAAGCAGACCTGTTTCCTTGCCAGACTTTTAACATGGAACTTATGTTCTTCTCTGACTGGATATCATTCACTGCCCTTAAGTAATACTTGTTATTCTTTCCCTTTCAGACTGGCCTGATGTTTCTAAGGGCCTGCAGTTGTGTGCAAAGTATTCTGTGTTGTTCTGTAATTCTTTTGAGCTTTGGAGTCTGTCAAGCTAAGAAGTAAGTCAAGTACTGTAAGTAAGAAGTAGGCAATTTAAATTTTGGCCCTAATTGATTACAAAAACAATATAATCAAGAAAAAAAAAAAGCAAATCAGTAACTTGTAAGAGGTTAACACTGTGTCACCCCAATGTTGGTACAACGAGATAAGTCAGCTGTAGTTGAAATAGATCCATGTAGTGAGCTAAATGTACTAAAAGTGTCTGTTGGCCTTTGGATTGCTCACAGACAGCCACTGGTTCCAACCAAACAGCCAGACTCTCCTGACTTTTGTCTTTCTGCCAAGCAGAGGAGAGATAGTGATTAACATTGCCCATCTCCTAGGAGCTTATTTTGGCCGAGGAAGAATTCTCTCCTTGGATTTCAACTTACTCCCTTAAGTATGTCTAAGTCCTGGCCCTGACTATCCCTCTTTCTCTCAAATGCCGTGCATCCACCTGGCCCCTCACATTCTCAGCTTGTCCTGCCAGCACTTGGACAGCTGGGAACATTGAGGCTTTTGGCCTGAGCCCCCCATGCCTACGCGTTAGAGACTATGATACCCCAGGAGGAATGCAGCTGACAGACTATACAGTAGCATGGACACATATAGCATTATGTGTTGTTGTTATATTTTACTATAGTGGCTGCTGGAATTGACCACACAAGTAGGGCACTTGTGTCCTCTCCTGCAGTCTCTTACCTGTTTGAAAGCTGTTTCCATGTAGATGTTATGCTATTGATTAACATTTGACCCTTTAGCCTTTGTGCCTTAACCCCAGTAACAGATGTGCTCTTGCTGCCTTTACATGGGAATAAGTCAAACCAGGGTAAAGTTAGGTCACTGATGTCCAGGTAGTTTGAAGTCAAGTAGAAACAAATCTGCAACCACAAATGATCCAAGATAAACTCAACAGAAAGAACTGGGAGAGTTGAGAGTAACTTGGAATTTGTGAATTGTTTCCATGAGAGTCTCCCTCAAAGAAATGACCACTCTATGAGTCAGCTGCACTGGTACATTTCTCCATCTGAGTGGCAATTAGATACCACAGATACTTTCCCAAGGCCTGTCATTATTTGTTTGTTACTTTTGCCTTTCCCTTTCATGCCTTTAATGCCATCGGCACTGGTAAAATATGACATTGATTTTATATGGTCTGCATGTCATCTGAATTGTTTCAGACCTAATTAATGACATGGAGGGCAAATTCCAACTTAAAACCTTCCAACTTGGCCAGGGCATTTTTGCTTCATCAAGACCGGTTGTATATGGCAGCATCACTACCTGTAATTACTAGGATTAAAAAGTATTATAAAGAAGAATAAAGGAAAAGAAATTACAGCCCCGGCATTAGAAGTGAATTAACTCAGAGAGACAGTGTGGTTTGTGAGATGTTTGGGATGTTCTTATAGTCTTTATAACTGCACTTGGCCAAGTTTAGGTGTCGGAGGTCATCTCCTCTCTCTACTGGGTCTTCAGTAGATCTTTTTCAAATCATTTAATGCTCCTCTCTAGCCCTTTCTCCCTCTTTTTGGCCCTGTTTTTCATCTTTCCCTGTGGTATTATGGGGCCACATGTTGCTGGCCTCTCCTGGTGGTGTGAGCCCCATGGCAGGACCTGGCTCCAGGCTGACGCGTAGCTTGGGATGTGTGTGCGCACGAGTGGATGCGAAAGAGTCTAATGTGTGTCTGCATGCCTAAGAGTGAGCGTGAATGTGTGCATATGAGGAGGCTAACACCGTAACCCGATAGTGGTGTGGCGGAGCAGTACAGAGCAGAGCAGTGCTGTGATTTATCCCATGGGCCAGGCAGATGGCTGCAACAGGAGTTTGTTTAAGTTTGCTTCAGAGCTGGGCAAGCAGCCAGGAGCACAGAGAGGGCTTGCCAGAAAAATGTTCACTGACTCTGGATGCCTAACCACAGTGCTCCCCCCTACCCTTCCCCTTAACTCCTCACAGCCCCCTTCAGTCCAACTCACATAAAAACACATGCACATGCACACACACATGCTCTTGCAGACTTTCTGTCGCTACTCTCCTTTTACCCCTCTCTAATTTCTTACTTTCCTCCCATCTGCTTCACACACATGCTTACATACATATGGACAAACACACACACATCAGTTTTGTGCATACTTCTAAGTCCTGTTGGCAACATCCCCAGTGCAGACATGATCTCACATCTCAGGAGGGGGGATCACAGCCTGTAGAGATGTCCCTTTGGGTTGGGGGTCTTCTGAACACAACCATATGGCAAACACTGTACATAACATGCCAACAAAGAAGCAAAAAAGTATTTTGATAGTCACTCTGCTCTCATTGCAGCTGATTTATTACAGAATTTATTCAATGTATAGACCTTATGTTCTGAAGCTGGCTTTGATTCTTTCAGACTCATCCAAGATATTTTTGTGTATTTTCAAAGAACATGGCAGCGTCTGTCACATGATGACTGTGGTCATACAGGTATTAACTGCCTCATTCAACCTTTTGTTTTCCAAATGTGACCTTATTTTCTTAAGCTTTTAAAATATTAGGGATGTGACTGTATTGTCAGAATCACAATTGTAAAAGTTAGACAATATTAGTGTTGACTTTATAACATGAGCAGTAAAGTAGTTTTGATTTAGGAGCAGTGTCATTGTAAATCAGTACCCACTCCTGTCAGTCTTGGCCAAGTTGTTTTATTTTTTATTTTTTATCTTCTATCAACTTCAGTAAGAGCTTTCCCCAAGAGTTACTAAAGTATTTTGTACAAAGCAAAGTTTCATTCAGTTTTGCATTTTTTCACTCTGCTTTTGTGTTTAGATAGACCTAATGTGCCACATACACCGTATGCTGCCAAAAATGTGATCATCAAACAAAGGGAACAAAGCAGCTAAAATTGTGTTAGAGGTAGTTTTCAGGTTGTTGGTATAAACACATTTCTACTATAGGTTTTGGGAAGAGGAAGTGTGGGAGTCCAGGAGGCCAGGTAGCTTAACGATTAATGAAAACATTTTGATTATACTGAAATGTCACACTAAACTCAATATTTTTTACATTTTGTTTTTGAATACTATTTTGACCATTTTGATAGGAGTTTGTCAAGTCAGTTACCTAATAAACAAAACAAAAATAGTTTAACATCTGAGCTTATTTCTTGGTATGCTGGGGTTAGTCATTGTATGATTCTGTTTGAGTTCACAGTGCATGCTAACTAACTATGCTGTGTGTTATTTTCTGTAACATGTTCTATATGTTGAATAACACGATGTGTTAAATTTGCAGACCAGATGGATTTTAGTGAGTGGACTGTTTTCCACCTGTCGTTTGCCCGAGGACAGCGGTAAATGGAGTGAATTATACAAAGCAGAGCCACAGACAGACTGACGCTGGCTGAGCAGTGATCAGGCGCTGTTTGACTTTCTTCAATGTGGAACATGTGTCCTTCGTCTTGGATTGAGAGCAGGCTCTGGACAGGCTCCCGCTCAGCACAGCTCCACAGGTGTCAGATCTGTTCCCAGTGAGAATATAGTTGTGAGTTTGGGAGAAGCACTGCCAGTGTGTGGACAAACATGTGGAAGTGTTTTGTGCACCAGAGCATCCTGACTATGGCTTTTTGTTCATGCAGATCAAAGTGCGTTGTTTTTAGCTTGCACTTGGCTTTGTCAGTATATTTTTATGGAGTGTTTCTGAGGTGGTCAGCAGCTTTGACTTGTACATGCGCTGCTGTGGTCCTGTTGGTTCACGCTATTAAACCTGAAAGAGAGCCCTGTTTTACAAGCGCCCATACATCAGCTCTGGACCTGCTGTAGTCGTGGGAACAAAGGGAGAAACAGGGGTCTGCTGCTGGATGATAAGCCCTGCTGACCTCCTGACCTTCAGTGCACTGCATCCAGGTCATCTCATATTACATCTAGCCACATGTTGGCTGTCTGCAAGCATTAAAACAGGAAGGTATATCCTCTGGAAAAGCATTGTCTGAGCTTTTCATAGATCATGGTCTCCTGAAGCATAACATGGAATATTCTTACTTCAGGCAGCCAGTAGTGTTTAACTCTATTAAAACTGTAATTAAAATACAAGTCATCTACATTTTTTTTATGTGTGAGCATAAAAATTATACATATAAGGAACATCATAGGAACTATGATGTTCCTTCATTATGTATGCCCAACACTTAGTTTTGCTATTGCCCTTACTTTCAGCAATCCTTCTTTTCTGTCATTCATTACTGATTTGTCTTGCATTGTAACAAGTCAGTGGATCCTAGCTCTGACTCAGTTCTTTGTTTATGTCTCTAGACATATCTGATTTATAGCTATTAGCTTCATTGTTTGTTGTTATTATACAGTATTATGTTATTCCATTTTATTGACTATAGTATTAGCAGTTAGTTTTAATGTACAGTGGTAGAAAGTACTCAATGGTGTAATGCTCCCAGCAGGAGAGCAGTACAAAGCATGAGCAATCAGCTTGTGTGTGTGCTGGTGTGAGTCAGTGAGCGCTCCCAGCACAGATGTTCTCTGAGGCTGCAGCTCTTCGCTCTCCCCCGACAGAAAAAAAGGGAAGTGTCTAATAAAAGGCGGGTGTGTGAGACTGAGTGAGTCACACACACACGCACTGCCAGAGCAAGAGAGTGAGAGCGAGGCAGGAAGCAGGGAGGGAGGCTGTGCCAAGCTGGAGCTGAATTCCTGCCAAGAGTCTACTTGTTTGCTCGTCTGGCTGGAGCCAGAGGCTGACCTTATTAGCTTGGAGGGCAGCCGTCTTATTAAAACACATCTGGCGCTGAGGGAGCCCAAATAGTCCTCATATTGTCTTCCTGCTTGCTCCTGACCTTGCGTTACCTAGCAGGAATGCTGACAAGGGCTTCACGCATCTGTTGAGAGTTTCAGCAGGGTCTCTGTGCCCCCTCCTTTCTCCCACCCTTGCTGTCTTTACTGGCGCCTGCACGGTAGCTCAGTGGGACCTGTTTTTCTTCCTCCTCCCTTTTCCCTTTTTCCCTCCCACCCTTTCTACAGCCGACCCCACAACACTAACACCGCTCTCCGGCATAACGTCCCTTTTGCCCCCCATGGAGACACATTTTTTCTGCCAGGTTCCAGTGTTGATACAATTATTCCTGTGTGCATTTGTTTTATGAGGGCTGTAACCTGGTTCTGTTTAAAAAGCTCTTTGCTGCCCATTTTAAAGTGTGAATGGTGCTGCATCCTGGGGCTGCTGCCTAGTCTTTATCGTCTAACAGAGAGGTTGTTTTTATTATATGTATTGCTCTTTAGTGTACATGATGGAGTAGTAGGCAGAAATACTTGGCCATCATTTAAACCTGTGGGCTACATGTACTTTATATACCTGGCAGTGTGATGTAGCTCTTTTACTACAGTGTATATAATCTTTAATTTATTTTTTTTATAAATTAGTAGTACTAACACAAAGGAGGAAGAAACCTTAAACAAACATATATCTGATATAATGTTGATTGTTCAAGCTGAGAGCTATGTCCTGCAGTGAAGGTCTAGATGGACGGCTGCTTGTTGATCTGGAAAACACACTTATCATTACCAGACTTTACACCTGTTAGCTGTTTATGCTCTGTTCTGTAAGCTGTTTCAGATATAAGTTAAGTCGTCCACAGTGACCGGATATACACAGATTTAACCCCAATGACTTCAGACTGACTCACCTGACGTAGTCTCTCTGGACCATTCTTTGTGATAGCATTTGGTGCCAGTGTTTGCCCTCAGATTTTAGACTTTCTAACCTCAAATTCCCCAAGACTCCAAACCCTCAAAATTAACTCTTATAATCTTACAAGGCCATGACCTAATGGACCCATAAACATCATCCCAAACCATGGATTGGAATCTAAGTAAAAGAAACAATAACTAATTTAAATTAGTTATTGTTATTGGATACAAACCTTCAAACAAAGAGTAATTTCCAGCGTGAGTGACCACATCAGAATGCTTGCTCCTCAACATCTGTTTACTGATGGCTGCTGGATTGTGTCAGTTTCTGTCTCCTTTCTCTCCATCACGAGAGGACTTTACTTACATAACTTTTTCATCACCATGTTTTTTATGCAGCGTTTCTTTTTTTCTCATTAATATTGTTGCCGTTGTAACTTGCATTTCAAAACACTGAGTTGTCTTCACTGGCTTTCTTTTGGTTATACCAGGTGTCACTATTACTCACTTGACCTGTGTCTGTTCTGATTTGATTCTTAATGCATAGCAGTGGGGTGCACTGTGGCGCAGCGGTTAACGTTGGTAGGTTGGTAGGTTCGAGCCCTGGGCCGACCAACACCATCACACAAACTCTCTGGGTGGAGTCTGCATGTCCTCTCCGTGTTACCGTGGGTTCTCTCCGGGTACTCCGGCTTCCTCCCACCGTCCAAAGACATGCATGTGTTAGGTAAATTGGTGACTCTAAATTGACCCTAGTGAACGAATGTGAGAGTGAATGGTTGTCTGTCTGTGTTCGTCTCTGTGTCAGCCCTGTGACAAGCTGGCCCCTGTCCAGGGTGTACCCCGCCTACGGCCCAAAGTTACTGGGATAGGCTCCAGTCACCCGTGACCCCTAACGGGAATAAGCGGTAGAAAATGAATGAATGAATGTCACCACTGGAGATGAGCTGTTTGTTTACACACACTCAGACCACAATGTTTCTCCAGCCCATGTCCAGTGCTGATTTGCAAAAGCTTTCTCATCGACCAGGTGCTCTTCTCTTATTGGCTGCAACCACCCTTTAAGTTGCAAATCTTACCACAGTGAAAAGATTTGCTGTAACCTGAGAATGACACAGAAGTTATCATCAACTGAATACACTACTTTGTACTACTTTTTAGTGTTTATTGTGCTTTGTTGCCCCCTAGTCGTCTGTGGTCCTCTATGCTGCTGTGTTTACATGTACTGTACAAGTGTATGCCATGCTATCAAAGATAAAGACAGCAGAGAGTGGGAGCAAGTTGACCGGACAGACCCTGTATCCTCTTGGGGGATTCCTGACATTCCTTCACTTCCCTGCCTACTACAAAGAGACCTATTCCCCAAGGCAAGTCACTGCTACATACTGTTACACACACATCCTACTGAGTCTTTCTAGCTCTTTACAGACATTTGTTTGGGCTTCTGTTTGTGCAGTGCTGTACTGTCTTCTCCTCTCAAATGACTAAACCTCCTCTAGATTGTTGGCAGTGAGGGAAAATATAGAAAATGCTCGCTGACTCCCCAAGATAGCGGAACATTGTACAGTAGGATTGTCTGAGCAAAAATGTTCAGCTGACATTAAAAAGGCTATGCAACTTGCGCCTTTAATTTTTGCGTCTATCATAAACCCAGCATTCATTGTTAGAGAAAGTTTCTGTCTGTAGTGTGTAGAGTGTTAAGTACGAATTGATCATACCTGTGTTTCTTTACAAGACATTAGTGTGTGCAGTCCTCAGCCTGGGAACAGCTGTTCAGAGCAGCCCTGGCCACACACACATGGCTCTGATTAGCACTTGCCCTCCCCGCTCACCTCCCTCCCTTTTCAGCGGGGGCCGCGGCACGCTGGCGGCACCGATCATTTGAATGCTTCGTCTGAGTCTGCCAGAACTACAGGCATGCGAGTACACTACGCACATACATATGCAGCCGTGGTGTCTTGCCAAAGCTCCAGCACACTGTGGTCTCATGCCTTGATCTAGTCTTTTTCCTCTTTCTTTCTTCCCCTCTTGTTCTTTCTATCTCTGACCTTCTACCCCCCTCCCCTCCCCGCTCCTCCCCATCCTATCACCACAGATGTTCTACCTTAACAAGTTCGGACTCAGAGTTGATGTCTGGGGGTCCTCATGTCCTGTACTGCTCCTTCAAGTCTTAATGAAGACTTCTTTTGTTCAAATATCTAGCTGACCATTGTTTTATAGGCTCTGTGCTGCATTTCTTTCAGACCCTCCTCGATGCCTCCATAAGGAAGGAAATGTGTCTCTTAGGCAGATTCCACAAGGAGCAGATAAGAGGGTACTGTGTGTAATAACTCACTCAGGGAGAGAGAGCGAGACTGGCAGAGGAGGGGCAGTTTGGAGGGGTGTATGTCAAGTGTGTGAAGGGGAAAGGCTAAGGGATCACTGTAGAAGCTGAGGCCTTAATGACCCATCAATTTGAGTCAGTTGTAGTTTTTCTGTTCAGTCCGAGGGAGAGTGTTGGACTCATAGATCCAAAGCGATAAACATATAAACAATTATTATAGTTATTAGTTATTATTATTATCTATAGTGCAATATTTTTTCTTTGCTATCTGACCTCTAACATTAAATTGTAGCAAAACAAAGCAGTTTAGGTTCAGTGTTTTCAGAGTGGGAGTGTTTAATAAAAACAACTTATCACTTTTTCTTATCACATCATTGCGTTCAAATTGAGATTTACGCCATACCAATATCATTGGTAAGGCAATATGATCTGTGGCCACCAGATGGAGTTATTGCTCTACTCCGGGAACGCATGACTGACTGATTCTGACGTCGGAATCAACAATTGACTGTAATGAACTGAGAGGTAATTCATGAAGATAGGCGCCAGGTACTATAACTAGCTGTATTTGACCTACTTGTAAATGATAACTAGGTTTTTAGCAGTTTATACGTTTCTAATGATCCTGTAACAAGATGGCTTGGGAAAGTGTTGAATGTATGTGTGGTTATGGGAAATGGGGATATAAAGCAGCTGTTTAAAAGCTTTGTACAGTTATTGTTATTGTGTATGTGTGTGCGTGTGGCGTACATGGTGTCATCACTGTGGAGCTGTGTTGTGGTAGACTCTCGGCTCCACACACCAGGCGAGTCTGTAATTACTCCAGCCAGCGCATAAAGACATAGTGCTGCACTGTAGACTCTGTGGTCTGGTCCTCCTCTGTTCCCTGTTCTTTTGGCCGTCACATCTGTCTCCTATGTTTTGGAATGTGTCAGTGCATCCAGCCAACTCACCCTCACGCACCACTAGCATCACACACCACTAAAAACACTGTAGTGGCCCGGATAACTGACTTGACCCAGCCAACAAGCCAATTACAAATGTCTGTGTTTAGCTACACACATTGTAAACTAGGAGTGAACACAATCAGGTTGTGAAATCGACCTGTCAGCAGTTTGTTCTGTTTTTGTCTGTATAAACTTATAACAGCTGTCGGTGCAGTTCGGCCACACCTGAGAGAGCAGATGGTGGCCCACTGCTTTGTTGACCTCTGACCTACTAACCTTTATATTAATTGAAACAAGACATGCACTACTAGCCTAGATAATCTCATCTCCATGTTAGCAACTTTAATTCTGCATGGAGAAGTGCACTTGATCTTGATCACAAGTGGTACTAAACAGCACAGGTGGTCAGTATGGGACACTTTCGTTTTGGTAACGCCAGTACCAATACTGAGACAGTTGTTTTCTTTCTGCCAACAAACATAGAACGGTGGCTTGACATAAACACTACACAGTTTTAGTATTTATTCCTAGTTTTCTGAACTCTAAATTCAATAACCCATCCTGATTGTGTACATATACCTCACTCGTGATGTTTTTTATTTTAAAAGCAGGTGTAGCTTGGTCTCAAGTAGAAACAAATCTTTGCTAATACATTCTAGGTTTGTTTCTTTTTATCAGTGCGGTTTTGGATCAAAATTGCATTAGTGACAATGAAGCCAGTGACACTTGTCGCCTTGAGACTAGTGTTGTTTTGCTCCATAGCCCCAGCCAGCGCAGAAAACTAAGCTACCTCTGTAACCAGTTTGAGAGCCTCCTATCTGTGCTCACACAGGCTGTGTTACTGGGACGCACGCTCACAGCAAACAATACCAAATATTGCATCCCCTCGTTCTCCCTTCCTCTCTCACACACATATCCCAGTGTGGCTAAACTAGATTACTGCGTATAAAGGCTCATAATCCCTGCTGCCTCCCCAGCAGGCAGAGAGGAGCCTGTCCTCCAAATTAGGTTGGCCTCTTTGGGTGATGAGTGGCTGCCAGCAAAGGTCCACTACATTTGTGTAGCTACAGTGAAACAGTCACCTATGTTTGCAGTGGCACATGTCCAAACATAGACATCAGCATAAAGTAAAGATATAACTGGGACATTTATTAACTAATGTCATAGTGAGTTTTGTAACATATGAGGGTTTGGTGAAGGTTTGGTGCTAACACTTTTTTTGGAAGCATGATTTACTAGAAGGGATGATCATTGTGTTTTCAATGTGGACCACTTCATTCTGCAAAGAAAACTATAAAAAATATTAGACGAAGAGATGTTTGCAATGATAATAATTCACATAACATACTGTGGAGTATAGTAGTACGATCTTTCACTAACCATCTTGATTTAAGAATACATTTTGATAGTTTTCTGTTATTGGGCAACTTTTGGAGTGATGTTGTTCATACACTACTAATTCTTCTTATTTCTTCTGATTGTTGCTGTTGTACATATGGCCACATAGCCCTTGGTGCTTGTGAAGCTGTGAACATTGTCCTTGTGTTCCCCTCTGTGGTGCTTAGCATCATGATTCAGCATGCCGCCTGCTACTCTAAGGCTATATTAGCTATCAGGCAGTACTCTTTGGGGTCTTTAGTGTGCTAATAATGAAAGGCCCATAGGGAAGCACAGTAATTGGTCTTTATTTATGCTGAGTGAAGGCTATGATTAACTAATATCACCCCTGAGTGTATATACAGGCACACATTAGAACACAAGCACATGTGCACTCAGAGACATGCACAGATCCCATATACAGTATGTGGAGTGAGATTGAGTGGAGAATTGATTGTTGAGCTAATCCCTGGTGACAGACGAGAAGCTCTGAGAAACCAATGACTTAAAGGAATATGTTTGTTTACTTACAGGCTGAATGTGCAGCGCAAGAGGATCTGACAAATCAGGTGGCCCGACTACAAGTCACCTGACAAGTAGCCGCAGCTGTTTGGTTTATATGTTTATTGTGCAGTACATGGATGTAAAAGGTCATGAAAGAGCAATACTTGCACATAGAATTGAGTGAATATACAGTATGTTCTGTTTGTCTGCTTCTGCTAATGAGCTTAGGGCAGCAAGGCCACCCTTTGTCGTGGAGGAGACAGACGGCAAACGGGGAAAGTTATGCTCTGCAGCCTACTAGACTTACACACACGGCCACAATCATTCAGGTTACAGCTCTGTTGTTGTGCCCTGGTGCAAGTGTATCCACCTATGTGAGGGGGTTGAGGGGGGCTTCTCATGTGTTTACTTGCAGTGTAGAAATCCAACCCTGGCTGTAATCAGAGCTGCTGAGAGAGGATCACAACAACAGTGTTTCCTCAATATGGCTCCACTAGATCACCTTTACCTGTGTGTAGTAGTACAGGCAGCAGCACATGTGGCTACATGCAATGTAATGCCTGAGTTTACCCAGAATACTGCTTCAGTGTATTTGAAAAAACTGTATATTGGTTTTAAAAGCCCTGGTGACTGGCATATCAAGAGCTTCCAGGCAAATTGTTTTACATTGATTAATACATAACAGTAGACTTACACACAATTTTACGTGCATGTTTGACATGCAAACATGTACAAGTGTGAAAAAGATAGTAAACAGAGAAGTATGATTTAGCTTCTCTGCATAACACTGTTGTCATGATGAGTTCATATACAAAGAAAGAGAATTATGAGTCTACACCTCTGTTATTTTGTGTTGAAGCAAGGTGTATGCGCCTGTGTGCGTTGTAGCCCTGCACATGGGGTTGCAGTTTTTTATCAATATTAGTTTTGGCAACTGAGAATTTTTTTGAGAATCAAAAAATAATGCATATTAAACAAATGACATTTTTAGAAAATGCATACATTTGTGGGAGACTGCCCCATATTTTTAGTGCTGATGTTTTCTCCTGTTAAGTAGAGGAAGTGAAGTTGGGTAGTGGATTGTGTGATGTGCTTGTGTCTAATCCTTACTATTAAGCGAGTATTACCTGTTTGTCTACCCCTCCCTTCCTTCTCATGCTTGTTATATGATTACATTATGTGTCCCTCCCCATTCCATCCTCCATGATTTATGTGGTTGGGTAATGAGACAGTGACAGATTACCCTAAACCTCTTTGCATATCCCCCACAGCTCCCCCTACCAGTTCCACACCTAGAGCCCTACAATCAGCTTCAATTTGTAAGTGTTTCGAGGGCTTGTGCAAGTTCTCTATGAAGCAAGTAAGCTTGTAAGCTCAGGTGACAAGGCTGTGATATGGTTCATGTGGTACAGATTCAGTTTCTAATCCCGTGTCATCAGACATTTAGTGCCAGTTTGTAAAAGATCTGACCGATAAACTTTGCCAGAATTAAACATCAGGAGGGCTTGGTGTGACACTGAAGGTAGCAGAACCCAAACATAATTGTAGTTAGATTTTTGGAAGATCATTTTTAATAGCCCTAATGGACCAATACGTTTGACTCATTATTGTTTATGTTTCATTTAGACAACCAAGTTTTACTCTACTCTTACTATTTTTTTTAATTATAGCTGTAAAATAAAGTCAGAGTCAACAGTGAGGGTCAGTTGCTAATACTTAGTTGGTACAGCTTACAAGACCTGTTGTGCAAACCGCCGTTGTTACAATGACAGCATTATTTAAATGTAAAGTACTAAACATTCGTGATATAAAACATTTAGAATACAAGTATTATCAGGTATCTGCCATGCAGACTATTATTTTTTGCCATTACTTCTACTTCTAACTTGCATTGCCTGAACATACATTTTAGATTTGCGGGAATAACAATAACAACTGTGAGGTGGTCAAAGAAAGAAGCAAAAACATAAGGTCTGATAGGCTTTGGCAGTACTTTAAACCATCATTATTTGATTAGAGCTGTAATTGTCGCTATTTCACAACAAGAGCTGCAGACACTAAAGCTCTATGCTAGGGCACACGTCCACTGTAGTCAGTCCTGCCTGTCTGTCTGAGAGGACACTCTCATTATCTAATCTTCCTCTATGTTTAATTTACAGCCTTGGCTGCTGCTGCCATATGCTCTCTTTGTATCCACACACCACATACACACACACACGCACACTTGCTCTGTGTAGCTGTCTAGCTGAGCATTCAGGCACATGGGCAAAAAAGCAAAACAAAAACAAACACACTAAAGGAAGCCTCCACCCCTTTAGCAGCACTTGTCCTAAGCCTGTGTTGACTCACAGAGGTGTGTGTGAGCTTATGCCTGAGTGTGTGCTTACTGCCACAGGTGCTGAGGCAGGGGACTAACTAGTTTAAGGTGAGACTTTTTATTTTATCTTTAATGCCTTTTCACAATTATTTCTGTGAATGATGGTTGGTCTGTTCATGCTAAATCCACTGTATACATCATGTGCATTGTGCAGTGTGTGTGCACCTGGAGTACGCTTGTTTCTGTCAGGATCCATAAATCGGATTTATTTGGTGCACATACAGCACAGAGTAAGCTCATCTGAGTGCAGCTAATGCCGTGTCAGTGGGAATTATAAATGGGTTGAAAGGCGGCTGCTGTAGATGAGCACTCCCAGTCCCAGGCCTTTTTACACAGCACCGCAGCTCAAGAGCCTATCTGTATTCATTTTCATGGCTCTGTGCTCCTGCTATTAACTTAAAGTGCAGAGATGCAACCTCCTACTCAAGTGCATTTGGGAAATATAATGAAGTACAGCGACAGGACTTCAAATAGACTCAAGTGGATGGGGCAGAGATGAGAGAGGTTAACACAAGTGAGGAGACAGAGTGCCTTTCTGTTTGCATTGCTCATGTTGGGAGTGGATTGCTTTGTTGTTCTCTGGGTCACTTTATCCTACCATTTTTCTATCTTTCTCTTTTTTACAATCTTCTTCCTCCACTCTCCTGGCTACTAACATGTGTTTTGGAATGACGGCTTCACACAGCCAGACACTTTGTTTAGGGGGAGCGTGTGTGGAGTTTGTGGTTAGCTTGGGCTTTCTCTCTGGCTCCAGAGACTCTGGCCAAGTCAGGGCTGAGGTTTGGCTCAGTTGTCCCAACACACTTGCTGTAAAACACACACTCACACAGTCTGTCTCTCTATTCCACTGGTCCTTCCACACAAGTGCCCTTTTTATTTAACCTCCATAATCCACTGCACCGCCAGCTTCAATAGGTCCCATCTTGTTTTAACAGTTTGACTCCAGTTTGTTCCAAGATATGCAATTTCCTCTTAGCCTATTCCTTTTCTTTCCCCTTTTAACATATCTGAACACACACATGCAGAATATCTGAACCTTCCCAATGAGGCAAAGCTCCATTGAATTAGTAGCCATTTAGTAATGAGTTAATGAAGAGTTAATGGGAACAGACTGGAGGGTGTAGTTATCAATGATCATGTGTTTCAGAGTAAGGCAGTGATACAGTCTTGGAGCTTTTGTGTTCATGAGCAACAGGGAATTTTATGGTTAGTCTGAGATTGTCATCTTGTGGCTGCCTTGTGACCTAACTGTGTATGTGCGTGTGCATGAGAGAGGGAGATATGTGTTCGTCTGTTTAACTGCAACATTTTTTAGAAGAAGAAGCAAAGATTAGATTCTGCTTTAGTTCCATCTGAGCCCAAATAGAGAACTTCTATGTATAGTCATGATACACCTTTTGTTACAGATTGATGGTGACTTCCAACTTGCCTTGAGCTTCTGGATTGTGGAGTCTGGAATCATGATGTCCTTGAGAAAGCATTTGTTGTAAAGTTGCAACATGTGGTGAATTTTACAGCAAATAAAAATAAAATAATAAAATCTAAATAGAAATTGAAAGATCCAAATGTGTTTTCACATTTTTGGTTTTCCACCCTCCTCTCTCACAGGCTCTTTGTAGTCATCCTCAGTTGTCATTTGGTGACAGTGAGAGCATGAGTCATTGGTGAGCAGAGCCTTAAAAGAGGGCCGCTTTTTTATGAGGAGACATAAAACACATGAAGCCGTTTAGAAAGACATCACACCTCAGTGCCAAGACAGCCTGCAGCGCAAGAGAAGAGCGAATGAGTGAGGGGTAGTGGGGGTACAGTGGGGTGCAACAGAAGATGCAACAGTGTACCACAATCAATGGAAAAATGTTCACCTTTACAATTACAGCTCTCTTTATTTTTATGTACTATCAGGAAGCCCTTTTAGAAGCTGTGTAGTGATTTCCCATATTGTTGACTTTTATCACTCTTTGCATGTCTGCTTTAAGTAATAATAATCAACTACAGATGAGTTTTGACATTTGGTGTGAGTGTTTAAATTTATTTAGATGTGCCTACAGGGAGTTTCCCTGAGTCATTCTTGCACCCCACTGTTCAGTTTCCAGTGACACACAGTAAGGCATTAAGTATAAAGCCAGATGATTGCAACAGTGTTGCTGAAATCTATCCTTATTGTGGCTTGGCTGACTGCTTCAGACGGCTCAGAGTTGATGATTAGCTGCAGCTATACATGTACATACTCTGTAGAGCAGAGGCTGACAGGGAGCAAGGCCCATGGAGACAGAGTTCTGCCCAGATCGGGGTTCTTCCTCTGGCCTGGGGTTTGGAAGAGAGCCCCTTCTCACCACTGAGGACTTCCATGGTTGATAGAGCACAGCTGTGACTTACAATCTCTGGCACAAAACATCCATATACTTTGTGCAAAAGTTTATTATTAGCATCCTGGTTATTACATTTATTTTGCTTAATGTTCTATTCCTTGTCACATAGAGTATATTAACATAATTATAACATGCCCAGAACTGCATATCTGTAGAGAATCAATTTCATCTTAAACTTTCTCAGACAGATGCTAACAAATAAGCATTATTAATTATAAACCCCAATCTCACCCTCTTATTTTCTTCAGATTGTGCCTTGCTGCATAGCCTATTAGTCGTTATTATCACCACAGGTAGTCTGACAGATCAATGATTGTTTACGGAACATTTGTGGATTCATATAATATATGCCATGCAGATGCACACCTGCATTGCTACAGCTGTTAAATTTAAACCACATTCATATTGTGATAAATCCATCATGGCCTCTGTGGCCCCTTCTGCCAGCTGCTCACTGCATGGCTACTATGGTTGTCTTGTTGCTAGGATACACACACATAAGGGAGGTGCTTACTCCGTGTCATACACATTGTGTTTGTGTCAGTCAGCATTGAGTATCAATATTGTGTTTTCTGCCTCTGATACACGTGACATTTTTTCAGTCTACATTTGGTTAATATCCAGGTTTGTGTCTGTTCTCTGGTATAATGTCCCTGGAATAGAGGGACTAATAGGGAGCGCATTTCAAGGGCTGTGTACCATTAGAGGGCACTATTTGTATGTTTATCATGTCTGTGGCTCCTTATCAGTCTTTCATTGCTCACCTTCCTCTTTAGCCCTCTGCTGTTAACACTTTGTCTCAATAAGCTTTATGTTGTCTTGACCTCCCTCATTTTTCCTACCATTTGTCCACTTCCTTACTCAAGAAAGGCTGAAATGTAGCCTTTTCTTGCTCATTTACATTGCTTGGCACTTCTAAATTCCCCACCTACTGTTGCTTCCTACAACAAGGAAGAGCACATAAAATTCCCTTTTCCAGAGCTGCCGTCATCTCTCCCTCCCTAGCTCCATGTATTCATCAGTCTTGCCCCTGAGGGCTTTGTTCTGCCTTAATCAGGAGCTTAAGTGTTGCATTCTCACCCAGACAATGCCTGCCATTCAGTCTAGGCTTGTGTAAATAGGTGTGCCCTGTTAGAGTGCCAGCGGGCAAGCCATGCCAACCTCGCTGTGCAAGTGGAGATCAGCCATAGCCCCTAGCTACAGGAGAGGAGCTTATACACACACTCAAAAGCAAGCAGTTGAAATTAAACTGAAAGCTCTTTTTGAAGTGGTGCCATACACAGGCATTGATAAGCAAAGCAGCACACATAAAGCAGACAGAGACATAAGCTTAGACCATCTACTTTCAATAAGAGTCGAGATCATTTTAAAATGAACTGCGACTTGAGTCCTGTGTTGGGTTTGATTGTAGGAAATTGTTCAGGTTTCTGACTGCAGTGGCAGAGGAGAGCAGCAGCCTGCTTGGTGGCCACCTGGCAGGCTCTTTGGAGGCAGCCATGTAGGCCTCTGCCCAGCTGGATGCTGCTCACTTTTAGAGTGGAGTGTCACACAGACAACAAACACCCGACCATCTGTCTGCCTCAATGATGGCACTCTACCTGAGTTCAGTAGGACACAGCTTGAGAGAATCTCATTTGGGAGTGATTTGTTGAAAAAAGAACTGCTCACTGCACCGTTCACCGATTGCTTAAAAAATGTTCAGGTCATTTTTGACTTGAGGAGAAGTTGTGTGTAAGAGAATAAAAAAATAAAAGACAGATAAATGCATGTAGTAGGTATCAATCAAGTGGCAAAAAGAGGAAAAAATGTGCCCATAGTCGGCCATACTATCTATCCTGCTCAGATGGCCATTTGGGCTTGTTAATCTATCGCCTGGTAACAGAGACAGCCTATCAACAACAGCCACGCCCCTCTGCACATGCTCATAGAGAGGGGCTCACTTGGCTCTTTGAAGGGAAAATGTGCACGCCACACCAAAATACATGCACAGTCACACACACAGTCCCACAAATCCTGCCTGTCATTGCTCTCCATTGTTTGGCTGCAGTTTCTTTCTCCTGGTGTGACTGCCAGCAGATGGCTAGCACTGAGCTGTCACAGTGGGCCTGGGGCCCACACACAGAAACATGAGTGTCTCATTGCACATGGAACATGCACCTGTCCACAGTGTCCAATAAGTGGTGCTAATGCTGATATCCAACTACTTTACAACTGCTGTGTTTGCCTAGACAGAGCTGCTGAGCAACAGGTGCCCTCACGTGACCCTTTCGTCTGTAATCTCTTTGTAATCTCATAAAAGAGCCGCCTCACTGCATTAGCATGTGTAAAGGCCATTGTGATGCTTGTGTACATAAGTTAAAATGTTTGGACTCTTGCCTCTGCTACTGTCTTTGTTATTAGTTTATCTCTTTGCGCATTTGTCTCTCTCAGTGCCTCCATATGTGCAGAGGCAGGTATTGGGCCTAATGGAGTGTGTCAGCAAATGTGTTAAAGCAGTTGTGGCAGTGTGGGGTCGTCCCAGGTCATGCAGAGGGGAGAGGCGAGGGTTGGACCAGGAGTCAACCCTAACCCTGTAACATTCCTTTACTCACTAATCATAGCTCTGTTGAGTGAGTGCATGGGGGCAGCTGGGAGAGCAGAGGCCCGAACTGGATGTGTGTGGTGCTGTCAGAAGAAGATACAAGCCTGAGGAGGAGGAATTGGAGGGGGGCGGCCCTCTACTCTCTAGTCTAATCTCACTCACAAGACATAGGAGCCAGTATTGACTCCACAAGGCTATGATCCTGGAGGAGCTGTACATCAGAGGAGACAAGCACAACACAGCCTTTTGTCGATGGTTCAGAGTCCACACAATGAGTATGCACAAAACCTTTACACACACACGCACGCGCGCAAACACACACACATGCACACACACACACACACACACGCACACACACACACACACACACACACACACACACACTCTGTGGTCCTGTCTCAGTGACACACAGTTTGTTGTGTCTGCAGAAAGCCAGCACTAATGACAGGCTTTGTGTTGTGTGTGCTCACTCAGCTGCCCCCTGGACACACTTTACCCACCCAGCAGAAAACAGTCCTTTGTGGCTCTCTCGCTCTCCCTCCATCTCCCTATCTTTCTCTATCTTGTTCTCGCTGCCTCCCCACTTTCCCCTGCCTCTGGAGGATAGACTTGTTTTGCTTTTTCTGCGGTATATATTACCTACTGTATATATTTTCCTGCCAGCTGACAACAGATATATGAGTACAGCAGAGTTTTTGGCTGACTCTACCCTTTCACATTAACTTGTAAATGGAGCAATAAAAAGTGTACATAAAAAGACATTTTTATACAAATGTAGTTAATATAGAGGAGGTTTGTAGGGATATTGCACCGTTGATTAGATAATAAATATATACAGTACAGTTAGTTGTCAGAAAAAAAAATGCATCAAAGTATGGAGTTCATCGTTTTGGATTATGTAAGTGCAGTCTAACATAGGTTTTCAATTCCAATGCCTGTCCCAAGCCTGAATAAATTGAGGAGGTTGGGTCAGGAAGGGCATTCAGCATAAACTCAATGTCAATTCATCAATGTGATCTTCATCGTCCATCAGTGGAGATGGATGGAGGCAAATGATTTGCTGGCGACCTCTGAAGATGAAGCAAGCAGCCGAAAGGAAATTTTGCTTTTTCAATTGAGTGTACAATTTTTAGTAATAGCCTGTTACAACATAAAGACGCTTTTTGACGCAGCCAGTACTTTTTAGTCATAAATATAACAAAAAACAACAAATTATCAGAAAATCTATCATTGCCTATATTTTCCCTATATTTCATATCTAAATACCATCAAAGAGACTAGTTTCATTTCATTTAGATTTCTGTGCTCTTATTGTCACGCTGTTGTTCAGATTAGAGCTTTTGTGTGGACCCAAGTGATTATAGATTCTGAGTGTTCATAGTTTGCCTACAGGTCAAGTTGCAAAGAGTTATGTTTTAACCCTTATGCCTTGCTTTAAAAAAGTTACATTTGTGTGGTTAACTACAAGATTTGTATTTTGAATTCTAAACTGCAATAAAATAATCAAACTTTTTTTTCATTGTTTTCATGAAAGGGTTCTGAATTAATTTATATGATGACTTAATTAATTACCACTCATAATTAACCCTTTAGATGGCAGTTTTTGACATTTACAACTGACTGACTTTTGTGAAAAATAAAAAAATTATAACTCCATAATATAAAAACAAATTTTTACTTTTACCATTATCAGTATGACTGGCCTAACTATCTCAGTAATCACTGAGAAGATTGACTTTGGTGCATTATTTGTTTTTATGTAATGCCAAGTTGAATAAAAAGGTTACGTTTGTGTTGTTAGTTGAAATTTGTGAACCACAGACTTCCATTCAAAACACTTTTTTTGACCTCCATTTCATTATTTCCCATTTCCCTGCAGCAAACTGCATACAATTTTGCTAAATTAAAGAGAATTTAAAAAATTCACAAAATTACCACATTCTAAATTTCTTTCTAAATCCAATTTTTTACAGTTTTTAAAATACACTAAAAATCAATAATATAAAAACAGATTTGACTAGGATTTTATTCAGTATGACTGTATGGCTGACTAAACTCAATAATCTGTGAGAAGAATGACTTTGGTCCATTATTTGTTTTGGTTTGTCGGGTTGAATAAAAAAAGTTACTTTTGTGTTGTTAGTGCAAATTTGTGTACCATAGACTTCCATTCAAAACACATTTGTTGAGCCCCCTTTGATTACAAGTGAAAAAAAAAAAAAAAAAGATTTTCTTTTATTTTACATTTTCCTGCAGCAAACTCCGTAAAATTCGGTTCAAAATTTTACACCTCCAACTTTCTAACTCCAAGTTTTCATAATGTGCTGTGTCAGCACAATTAGCTGAAACACTCTTGCCAAATACACGCACGCACGCACGGACACACACACACAGACAATCTTATTTTGTCTTGAACATGCAGGCAACAGTCCATACTGTCCATTTGATAACAAATTTGCAATTTATTGTTTGATTTTTGGTCACAGTGGCCTGTAATCTGGAAATTGTACAGAAATTATGAAAATTAATTTTTTTTTCAGGTTTGTGTTATGAGGTGTGTTTCCTCCTCAGTGGGAAACCACATGAAATGCAGAAATCAACTAGATTTGAGGGGTAAAATTTTGAGGCCTTATCTTCATAATGCATGCAAAACAGTATAGGGATCCTGATTTATCATGCTGTGGCTAAGGAATAAAAAATGCTGGTTTTATGTTTTTTTATGAGTTTCCATATATGTTTTTTTTACATCAGAAATTCAGTGTCTGTGATTTGATTGCACACAGACGCACTCCTGGTTTTTGCTATACCCATTTTGACTCGAAGAGAATATCACTAACTACACATTAAAACCATTTTAATTGAAACATTTTTTTAACTGGTTTGCAGCCATGAATTAGTCAATGATGCTTATTTGTTGTAAAGGGTCACAATGAAGGTCAGTGGGGGAGGGGCTAAAATTGGGCAATTTTTAGATATACCATATTTTTACAAAATTTCATGAGGTTTGCTGCAGAGAAAAGGGAAATTGCTGGCAAAATCATTTTTACTTTAATTTAAAGAAAGGGGGGGGGGGGTCAAAAACCGTGCTTTAAATGGAAATCTATGGTACACAAATTTCCACGCACAACACAAACGTAACAAAAACACCTCACACATTCAAAATACATTGAATTTGGATGAAACTCATAAATTACCAGATTTCTTGCAAAACACACATCCTTACAAATTTTCATGGACAATTTGATTATTGAACAATTACAGCCAAAGTTATCTCAATAAATGCACCCTCAACTACACAAATTTCCCTTAACAAGGCATAATGGTTAAATGGCAAAGGTAAATGTGTGCTTAACATATTATTAGACCTCCAGTTCTCAATATCCAGCTCATGTTCAAAACCACAGCTGTCTTAATGTAGCACAGCAGCTAAAACAAGCACTGTATGTTTTGAGTATGAATACAGTCTGTAGTGCACTATGAAACAGATGGTCAAATGTTTTTGTTTTTTTGTTTTTTTTTTTGCTCTCATGGCCAGGCTAAGCAGGAAGAGACCAAATCGATAGCACTTACCATTTTCCCGTTCAAGTTCCCAACAGACTTGGGGAGAATACAGTATGCCAATGTTCCGTAGTGTATATGTGACGGTCCATTGCAAAGTAAACTATGTTGGCAATGATTAAAAATTAATTTATTTCAACTCAAGGACTTCAAAGAAGCTGATCTGAAAGAAAACAAACTGACAAACAAACTTTTATACCTGTGTCATTTATTTACTCAGTGTCCTCTGTTCCTGCCTAAAATGTTTACTGTGTTATGCTGTGCACTGCTCAGTATCACGAGTTTCCCAAAAACTTTCACCAGACGTGCTGACCTTCAGCAGTGCAGGGGTTTCAGGTATGGTTAGACAGAAAACATACTGCTGATCCAGTCAGGATCTCATTTACATTTACTTATGAGCTATTTCTTTTAACTAGAGATAGAAGTCAAATTTATTTTGCTCCTAGTTCATTCTCGCGCGGCAGAAGGTCAGTTGGTAGAGCCGCTTGTCCACTAACCAGAAGGTTGGTGGTTCAAACCCCATTGCCACTATTGCATACTCTTGTTGTGTTCTTGGGCAAGACACTTAATCCACCTTGCCTCCAGTGTCTGCGCACACTGGTGTGTGATTAGGTGAATGGTTCCTTGATGTAAAATGCTTTGAGTATCCATGGAGGTAGAAAAGCGCTATATGAATGTGACCATTTATTTACCATTGTCAGATTTAATATTGCAGTGTAATTCTGTATTTTGTATGTTGTGTATGTTCTGTATTTTGTATGTATTTTTTACATTTTGTTTTTTAGAAATGTATGATCCCACCTTGGTGTATTTTGTTATAGTTTTATCAGTGAGTGTTCAAACATTGTAGTTTTCCATGGTTGTATCAAATCAAGATTTAGTTATTTAGGATTCCTGTCTTTATAATAATATGTATTTCTTTATTATTCTTACTTATAAATGGCCTCATTGTTCTTCATAATATCTTGACTGACCCTGTTCAGTATGTGATAAAGTCCAGCTCTTTGCCCTTGATAGATGTGAACCTGACCCTGGACATTCTCCTGGCTACTGTCTGGCAGCATGTAGACATTTATGTGTGTTATTTTGTGTTGTGGTTTATGGGGTGTAATTTAAGCCGTGGGCTAGGACAAGTGCACCGCAGAGTCCATCCAGGCAGAAAAAATCAGACATGAGACCTGCAGGGCAGGTGCAGGGAGCTAGGGGACAGGAGAGCAGGATAGAGAAAAATAAGATGGAAAGAGTTAGAGTGATAAACAAAGAGTAGCAAGGCTCTTTTTAACTTGGTCTCAGTGGAAGAGAGATGTCAGTCTGTGTCAGTTCGCTCCACTAACCAGCCTGTAGCAGCAGAAACAGATCTCTCCCTCCTTTCTCTCACACTTTAGTGCCTTCTCTGGCTCCCGCTCACTCCCACACCATCTCCATCTCCTTTCTCTCCTCATATCTTTTTGTGATAGCTTTTCTGCCTCAGTAGAGTGGAGCAGAAACACTCCACGGCTCAAGGGAAACAGCAAGACTACGTAAAAGACCAAGCGGCGAAGCGTCATCTCTAAAAGTCAGAGAATGTAGCACAGGTCTTCTCCTGATCACACTACGGGTGAGCGAGATGGAGGCCCTAAAGGCAGGCCACAGCTTTGCCACAGCCAGGGCAGCACACAACTCTTCAAACACCCTGGGGATAAAATCTTCAAATCCCCAGGAAATGTCAACCACGTTTGAGGAAATGTCAGTCGACCCAAGAACACACACAGTCCTAGTGCACTCACACACAGAAACAAACACAAAACCTAAGCAGCCAAAGCAGAATAGGGCAGGGTAGGGACATCCCATTGGCCCATCCAATCTTATAGAATAATCAGATGTGTATGTGGTGATTATGAGAGTGGTAAACTTGTAATTATGTGCCAGTTTTATGTTTAAAAAACATTTGCTGATTTGTTTATTGTACAAAAATGTCATTTTATACAAAATATCTGCAAAGCGATTTAATAAGTATTGTACACATTCATCAAATATTAAAAAAAAAAAAAAAACTACGCTATTATCAGTTTTCTCAAGTGATCTCACCAAAAGGTACTGACATCACCCCTGTTCTCATTGATTGCTCCTCGTCCACGCTGACTAGCTTATCGACAAGCTCAAGTGTATTTCCTGCCCGGACTGTCAGCAGTGTTTATGGATGGCCATGCCCCGTGGTGACACACTCTCGCACACCCACCTCTTGCTTATCGATGTGAGCTTTTGCCTCTGACTCGGTCCTCTTCCTTAATGAATCTGCGAGGTGGTACAGCAAATGTTGAGCACGGTGTAGGAATTGACGTGTTGCTGGGATGAGAGAGTTTGTAGGTTTGTGAGGTCTGTTAGGTTGGTTAAGTCCCATTCAGTGAATATGAGACAGGAGTTAGAAAGATGAATGTAGTGTGTAGAAGTGTATGAAGAGAAATGTTATGCTAATAGTTAATACGCTACTGTGTACTTCTATCTTCACATTTACTACTTTCGTTTTACACAAGTGATAATTTTGTTCAGTACTTATATTATTTTTGAAGTAACAGTATTTTTACCTGGAGATTTTGAGTGCTTCCTCCACCTCTGCTGTTTACCAGTACAAGTCATCCTTCTCCCTGCACATATCCTTGGTAATATCCAATTGTTTGAGGTTGTGTAGTACTGTGTTTTTCCTCTTCACAGACTGACTTTGTCCTGTGGCATCATCCATTACTGACTCCCTTTTAACCGATTAGAGGAGATAAAGCTGAACTGTGGAATTAACCTCAATTAGCACTACCTGAGTAGATCTTTCTCATTTCACCTCCTGACACCTGTGCTGCATTGTGCATGTCCCTGCTCTAATTCTGCTCTCTGTAAAATTTATTAACGCAAGTAAGTGGAAAAACTCAAGCCACATATGCTGTTGTTTTAGAGACTTTATAAATCATCATTTTAGTTATCTGACTAAATTCAAATTTATTTATATAGGCCAATGTCACAACAGCAATTTCCTCTTTAGAGAAGGGCTTTAGAGAAATAGACAAACAATCAAAAGGCAAACAGACAAAATCCCCTGCCCCATCAGGGTGAGGAAAAAGATGGCTGGATCCCCTCCCAGGACAGCCAGGCCGTGCAATAGATGTGTCCAGGACTGTTGCACTTTTTGATGATTTTCAGTCAGGATTTAGGCCCCATCACAGCACTGAGACTGCTCTTATCAAGGTGACTAATGACATCCGCCTGAACACCAACACAGGCAAAGTCTCTGTCTTAGTACTGCTGGATCTGAGTGCTGCTTCTGATACAGTTGACCATGTGATCCTGTTACAAAGATTAGAGGACTGGGTAGGCATTTCTGGTACTGCCCTTATATGGTGTAAGTCCTATTTGAAGACAGGAAGTACTTTGTTGAAATCGGTAACTGTGTTTCAGACCAAGTGGCCCTGACCTGTGGAGTGCCCCAGATTTTGTTCAATCTTTACATGCTCCCTTTAGGCCAATTAATAAGCAGCAATAACATATCCTACCACAACTATGCAGATGACACTCAGATTTACATCTCACTGACAGCAGGTGAATATGGACGTGTGGATTCACTCTGTCACTGCATCCAACAGATCAATGAGTGGATGAGAAACAACTTTCTCCAGCTAAACTCAGACAAGACTGAAATAATCATCTTTGGCCCACAGAAACAAAGAGAAAGTGTCTGTAGTCACCTCGAGTCTCTTTCACTAAAACCTTCTAGTCAGGTTAGAAATCTCGAGGTAATCATGGACTCTGACTTGAACTTCAGCAGTCACATTAAATCTATAACATCATCAGCATTTTACCATCTCAAAAACATTGCCAGAATCAAAGGTATATTTTCTAAACTAGACCTAGAGAGACTTCATGGGTTTATCTCCAGCAGGTTAGACTACTGTACTGAACTCACTGAACGAGTAGTCAGCTGCAGGACGTCCAGAACGCTGCTGCTCGGGTCCTGACTAAAACCAGGAAGTACGACCATATTAGTCCTGCCCTCAGGTCTCTGCACTGGCTTCCTGTTGCTCAGAGAATAGACTTTAAAACAGCTCTGCTTGTGTACAAGTCTCTCCATGGCTTAGCACCAAAGTACATCTCTGACATGTTGGTCCCATATGAACCATCTTGGACTCTGAGAACCTCAGGGACAGGTTTTCTGCTGGTGCCCAGAGTCAGGACTAAACTCGGTGAAGCAGTGTTTCAGTTTTATGCAGCTAAACTCTGGAACAGTCTTCCTGACGATGTTAGACAGGCCTCTACTCTGACAATGTTCAAGTCCAGACTTAAAACTGTTCTTTTTAGCTGTGCATATGCCAACTGAAAGTCTTTTATCTGCACTCTTTAATTAACAATTTAATTAATTTTAAATTGATTCTTAATTATACTCTTTAAATTTGATTTTATTGTTTTAATTGCAGTTTGTACTTTTAAATTTGCCTTTTTTTCTGTAAAACACTTTGAATTGCTCTGTGTATGAATTGTGCTATACAAATAAACTTGCCTTGCCTTTAAAAAGTTGAGTGATGAAAAATGGTGGACTAACTTTACACCTGTTTGCCATGCCCTTTACAGAGGTAATCCTCAGGCTCAGGTGTGACTATTTACAAGTCCTGTTTTGTTTTTATACCTGTCTGGGATTTAAGTAGGGAAAATCTGACAAAATATTTGGTAAAATATTGTTCACATATTCTGCATACAAGACTGACTCATAAATCCTAGTGCTTTAGTGTGAGAAGCATTACTGTTAGTGGGAGACATGGAGAGGTGGATCGTTAGCTTGAACAAAAGGGTTAAGTGTATTGTTAAGTGAGGTCTCTTTAAATGGATTTTAACTGCTGGCAGCTGTCTAGGCTTGAAGTGAAGGTAGGTGGGGAGGTCAAAAGGAGAAGCTGTTAAAGCAAACTTTTAACCAAAAATCCCCTGTGACCAGCACCAGCTACGTTTTTTTTTTTTTTTTTTTTGTCATAAGTATACCAACCTCAAAACATGCACAATAGGCTCCTGGTCCTCCTGACCAGGATCATGGCTAAAGATCTGGAGAAGGGTCCCCGGGCCTTGTACTGATGCTACCCTCTGCGGCAGCCCACTGCTCCAGACAGATTGCCCCAGCAGCATTGAAGGATGGGTCAAATGCAAAGAACAAATTTCCCTATACGGGGATAATAAAGTTTACCTGAACCTTAACCATAATCTTATTATTGTTTTGTTTTTTTTCAGAGGTGGGAAGAAATTAGATACTTTTACTCAGTTACTTACCTTTACTTTAACTTAAGTACATTTTTGAGGAAAGTGAATTTATAAATGAATAAAAGTGTTTTTTTGCCTTATGTAGCAAAGTGGGTAGTGGCAGTAGTACTGGTAATTGGAATAGTAACTGAATAGTAATAGTAGCAGTAGTAGTAGTTATAGTAGTAATAGTAGTAATCATAATGATAGTAGCACTAGATGTAGTAGTAGGACTAAAATTGATGGCAAGTAGTTAGCACTCTCTGCATTAATGATGTAATTTTGCAGCAACAGTACTTTTACTTGAATACAGAATTGGAGTACTTCTTCCATCTCTGACAATATGCTAGTACACTTCCTCCAGTTCCTCCTAAGCATTCATTAGTAGTGTGTTTTATTTTTAGCCTCATGTTTTTAGCAGGGCTAGTAGAGTCTAGTCTGAAGTCCTCGGGGCCCTCCTCTGCTCTGTCGTGCTGTGTCTTTGTCTCCAGCTGAGAGCCTATGTATATTTCATATGCCCAAGGTGCATTTTTGTTTTAAGATGTGCTGCACCTCCTCTGCCTGTCTCAGCGCTACTCGTCAGTGCCTCTTTGAAACTCCCCTCTACACTTCTCTATCTCTCCTCTCTGACAGGCCGTGGTCAGCTCCTCCACACTCAGCCTCGCCTTTTTCTGTCTCAGCTGTAGAGCACATCCAAACAGACCCGGCGCTGTCAGAAAAACTCTCTCTCCCTCTCTGTCTCTGTGTGTCTTTGATCCTGCCTGTCTATCCGTCTGCTAGCAGCTCCTCATTTCAGGGAGAGGACAGTGCTGCACAACCCTTTTAGGTGTTGTCTTTTTATAGCTGATGTGTGACAGTAGCTAAAAATGGCTGCAACATAAAAGGAATAGATCAGAAGTTAATTGCTATATTTACAGAATGGATGTCTTTTGTTTGTCACTTTTACGAGTAATCGCTCTTGCATTGTTGATCATAAACAATTACTTATACGTACTGTAATGAAGCCACAAGAAGACTTATAGACAATACTTTAACACACACCATTAAGTATTTGTAATTATTATTACATAAACAAATGTTATTATGTTGTTAATCTATTATTTGATTGCTCTTTCTTTGCGGGGTCTCCTCAGCAAATTATCTGCCTCCTAGCATGCAGTGATTTGCGTATTTATAGGGTTTAGGTTTTTACTCCAGATGCCCTTTTTGACACAACCCTCTCCATTTATCTGGCTTTGTGACCGGAACAAAAGAGTACACTGGCTTGTGACACCCTGTCGCTGGATTCCATCAATTGATTGTTGATTCTAAAATGCTTTGTGCTAATGCTTAATAGTATGTGGTTAGGTTATCATTCATACCATCACGCTTTAATGTGGTTCAGGTTGTATTTACTATGTATTCTTCATTTCCAGGTGGTTAGTGAAAGCCCGTCTGGTGCCAGCAAAGAGGCTGATCCCTGTTCAGGTCCAGCTCAACCTGTCGCTGACCTCACTCCTTCTCGGTCCAGGCTGTTGACCTCAGAGGCAGAGAAAAGTGAACATCCACTTTCCAGTGAGTTACCCTGTACTCAGTCAATTACAAAGAAGTGTTCTTTCACAATATATTTAATATCTTAGTGGCCATCTTATCTCTGCTTCCTGTTTGCTGCCCTCTTGACCCTGCCGTTTGGCAACACAGGAAGTACTGAGTGAAAGGATAAGAACATGTCCAAGGCTGCTCTTAAACCACAGTGTTATTATTTCAGCTGTCTTACACTCTTTGTACTCTTTGTACTCTAACTCAACATAACTCTTTACTTCTACATTGCTGTGCTTATTGAATGTTTGTTTTCTTTCTCGTGACATTTCCATACAAGCTGCAAAACTGCACTGTAAGATCGTAGGAGATAATAATGATTTCCCTGTACTTTGTTTTGCAAATGCACCTTCCTTTCCTCTGCATTGTCTAATAACAACAGCTGTTAATTCTTAACCAGAGCAAACCTCAAAACCCTGACACAAATACTCCCAGGCTTGCTTTAACTGACATTTATTGTACACATGCATGCAGACACTCTGAGGATCTACTTGTATTGTCAAAAGTTTAACGATGAATAAGCTGCTTATTTGAGTGGTGGTGACAAACAGTAATAATTATGAAGAGAGCCTGAGAGATGAAGTGGAAATGTCAAGATGAAGCAAGCAAAAATGTACAAGTGACATATGTGAGTGTGCCCCCAGGGAGGCAATCTCTGCTGTGGGTTTTGAAGCTCAGTGCAGTTGTGCAAAAAGTGCCACTGTCGGCTCTTATCTGTGTACTTAAATGGCTTTATACTTTATACCATCAATCTAATTTTCCCAATTTCTTGACCTGCATTAGGGCTGAAAAATATCTGACAGAAAAAAATTTCTGACAGATATTGTGGGTGCAGTGTGATTTGCAATATTTTGGAAAATACATTTTTAGTTTACAAATTAAGCATTGAATGGAGCATTGGCACTTGAGAGAAGACTGAAATATTCACTTCTAATCTAATACAAGGAATATGAAACCTTTCACATCTTATCTGTAGGGTTCTAAACCACAGTTTTAGCACAGATTATAAACATTAGGATCTGTGGACACGGAATATTTTGTTCTCTGCAGAGGACATTATATGGGCTACATAATTACAGCCTTTGTGATTTGCTAATTGTGACAATTTAAAGTGTGATTTCAATTGATTTTGATTAATTGTGCAGTCCTAACCTGCAGCTTTTCCTCTGTCTCTGTTGGTTGATATTTATCTAATTTTTTTTTTCTGCTCAGGCCTTTTCTTTCTTTTTCTCTAAGGCTGTTTCTGTTTAGTCATGAGGCCCCTCTTGACGTTTACCAAACCTCATTTAACACACTCGCACTGCTCAACCACAACACACTGACTGTCATTGACTAAACACACAACCAAGCAGTGGTTTGCAAAGACATGTATCCTCCATTATATAAAGAACTGTTCTTCACAGTGGTCTAGGGTTGTGAACAGACGTTTCAGAGTTATTGAAGTGCTCTCCATCATGTGCGTCACGCTGCTGCTCGCTCTGACATGACATGGACCATTTCCCCCGCTCAGGTGAGAAACGTGACCCAGGACACACTAAAAATGAGTAGAGAAAGGCAGCCTATCATTTATAATTTCAAGACCTGTGTGTTTAGATCATTAATCCCATACTCGTTGCAACACCTAGCAGTTTCATGGTTAAAGACCATTGGATATACAGAATATGGCAAACCTTTCTTACCAGTGTTTTGTCTGCTGGGTTTAAATTGTATATGCATGAATATTTAATGGTTTAATGGTTAGCTCTAATTTGCATTGCTTTTGGTGCATGCAAAGCAAAGGGAGGGTTTGAAAATAACCAAAAACATAATTATTAATGTTGAGCAGCTACAAAGTTAAGACAAAACTATTTGGGACAAGTACAATGTTTGTATGACTTTTTTTGTCCTTTGTGTTGGCATATCTGTTTGTTGCAACTGTCATGAGATCTGGGAGAGTGTGTTTCATTATAGTAGCACAGCTGGCTAACATTGTCTAACATGTTAGACTTGTATGCTTGGCTGCTAGCCAATTCAGTACAATTACAATTACCCATCAATGAAAGCATTAGTTAAGGCTCTGGCTCAAACACAAAAGAGAGCTAATTCACAGGATGTAGAGAGCTACAATAGGTGACATCAGGTAAAGGACTAATATCACAATTGTAGATTTGGACACCTATTGTTTTTTACATTATTGATACATGATAAATATTGGTTATAGACTAAGATGCCAGATGCATTAAATGCACTGCCCATTCTTATGTGGGAGTCTACAGTGTAGGTAGAATATGGCTGAAAGGTGACAGTGGCAAACCAAGAGCCTAAAAACGTGAATGCCACTGCTTGCTAACCCCCTCAGTCCTCTCTTTGCTTTTTCTTTGTCCCCCTCAGCATGGATAGCAGGAGGGTGGGCTAACGTCACATGACAGTGACAAGCTTGCGACTGCTTACATGAAGCACAACAGATGAAAGTGTGTTTTTCTTGTGTACAAATGTGTGTGTATATGTGAAGTAAGAGACCCGAGTGCACTCTCTTGGCAGCAGTACATTTGGCAGAGTGCCACCCCACTGCCCTCTTTTTCCAGCCCAGCAGCAGGGGCGTGGAGGTGTGTGTGTGTTAAGTGAGGGGAGCTTTTGTCAACAAACAACTATTAATTAATAGTGCTCCCATTGTCTTGGCCATTATATATATTTTTGGAGAGAAGTAGGCTGAATGGTCTGTGTGCTTGTGTTTGTCTCCATGTTCATTTATTTGAGCAATTTACTAATGTAATGATCACAGGATTTTGGGAGAAACAGGCCTCTGTTCTGCAGTGTGGCGCCAGTCCTGGCGACCAACAGGGAATTAGTCAGGAGACAGTGGGTTTGGCCCTGTGCCACAGTTATTAGCTGCTCACAGGGTGGGCATGGGGTTATGGCCTCACTCAGTCACTCTCTGTGTATGTAACCTGTTTGTTTGTGTGCTTGTGTTAGTGAACATTTGACTCAGGATTCTCTCTGGTCACACTGCCCTTATTGTGTAGTCACTCCTGGTTGATTTGTACACTTTCCAACACATTCCAGTCTGGGAAAGACTGAAGAACGAGCTGTTAACCCCCTCGCCCGCTTTCCCCTCTTCATTCTCTCTTCTTCCCCCGGATGGGTTTGATTTAGTGACTGTGGTTTTCCACTCAGAGCCGTGGAGCCAGAAAGACTAAGAGGGAGACCTATAGATTCACAGCCAGTGGAGCACGTCATTACTTGGCCATAGCTCATCAACAGATACATCAGCAGACTGGTGCACTAATAGATGTAAGCTGTCGCCGTGCAGGAAGTAATAAACCTCTCTTCATTACAATTGCTTAATTATTTTCTTCTTAAAGATCACAAGAACTGCAGTAAAGGACAACAGTATCTAAGTATCTAAGATAACATTTTAAGGATAATATGTGCATAGAAAATACAGTACAACAGAAATACTTATTTGTTTGTACCTAAATTAAACATACTAAAGACTAAACATACAGCACTCATTAATTGATGACCCGTGTATGGTTACTTCTTAGTTTGAGGTTATTTAAATGGTTTGCAATATTTCTGTAAACATTACTTACTTAATGATTACCTTTTGACTTCACAGTTACAAGGAAACAGGTGTTGTAGTCAGATTAAGTTTGGACTGAGAAATTAAGTGTGCATGTGTTTCCTTTAGGCTGTTTTTACAGAGAAAACTCTCAAAGACCACAGTTTGGATACTTAGTAAATCAGATAAGAAACATTTCATCAGTGAATCCCTTTTGTTTCTCCTTCCTCTTTTTTTTTTTTTTTTTACTTTTCAGCTTTTATTCCCTCATCTGCAGTCTCATGACTTCAATCATTCCTGTTGCCGTCAGCCTCTTTGTCTCCACGTCTGATTCGCTTTCCTTTCTTCTTGGTCTTCGATCTCTCTCTGCCTCGCTTTCAAACTGTCCTCCAGTGTCAGGCCACTTGGCTGGGGCTAAGTGCTTTTTGCTGTCTCACTGCAGGTGGGGACTGTAATAAAGCTTGTCAGTGGAAGTTATGGGTCGCACAGTCACATGCTGCCCCCTCCCCTCTCTCTTCTGTGTTGCTCCCACCAAGGCACCTCTCCCTTCACCTCTTCTCCAAGATCTCCACCAATTACCTTTTCTCCTTTTTGTCTTGCTTTCACTCCAAACTGTGCTTCTTGACATGTGCATCATCTGCCCACCTGTCTCACTGTTTTCTTATCAACAGCACTTTCAGAAATATGAGGAAGAAAAAGACATACACAGTGCATGTAAATGAGAAGAGCTTGTATTGTTTGTCCAGCTGCTACGTGTCTCTTGTTCCATTGAAACAAGGAGGCTAATGAAAGTAATTGTTTTTATTTTATTTTATAGATGTATAGGAGATGTCATGCTACTGAATGTTTCTCCACATTTCTAGAAAGCCCACCTTTTGGCAGTCATGATGCACGTGGGCTATCTTACACGTTCCAGCCACAGGATGGCATAAGTGAGCGCATTATTTAGAGGTATCCTCCTAGGGCTTCCCACAAGCCTCACACTCTCACACAAACAGCCCTCAGTTAGCCTAGACTTGTGTAAGGTGACAGTGTGCAGTGAATTATTTAGTCTTTGCCATGTTAATGGCTGACAGCGAACATGGCCTCCCTACTCTGCTGTTGGCCCATTACTAGTACATTCTGTTTCACTTTCACTCTGTGCTTCTTTTTCATTTCTTCTTCTTCTGCACTGTATTTAATGACAATGAATGTATCTCCCAAATTGTTGTTTAGGATATATTTGAGCAGTAAACATTTAAGACATTCAAATTTAGATGTACAGTATCTGTACAATTGTTTAGACATTCATCATTTTTATTTACTCTCTTCCATCAATGACCAGGAAGAAATTGGATTAGGTATCTTTGTGTAAATCCAGCTCGTACTGCATTTATTTTAGACAATGTGCAAAGAAATGTCTGTAAAATTACTGGAAGATCTTGCAGTAGAACTTAAATCTGTATTTAACGTTATCACTGCTAATATAAAAAATATTAACAGCATTACCATTACCCATTAATGTTCACTGAATATAGTTTGGATCTATGGTTATTTTGAGGCACAAACTCTAGCAGCTCCACTTGGAGTATGTGTGCTAGGCTCAGTCAAGCACTATTAAAGCTATGATTGGCCCAGTGGAGTTCAGTTCAGTGTGTTTGATGTGGGTGAGGAATATTATGACCCTAACCCTAATGCAATCACATACACTAAGCAAATTAAAGCTCCTGTCTGCAGTCTCTCTTTCTGTTCATTTTAATCTCTCTGTTCTCTCGTGGTACATGTGGTGGACGTGGTTTGCAGCTTGTGTGTGTTTTTTGTGGCTTTATTTTTTCTGCTGATATGATCTGATTGAGGGGTGCGGTGGAGGTGGGGGTGGGAGGGGGTGGGGTGGGGTGGGGGTTGGCATAGAAGCTGGTGTGGTGGCCTGCAGAAGTGCAGGGTCTGGCCAGGCTCAGGGAGGCTCAGAAGGGATTGGCAGTGACGTGTGCAGGGTGAGATGTCCCTGTAGCCGGGACTCCCCAGCAGCCTGTTTGGCTCCAGCTTGGCTGACAGTCCAGCTGAGTGTGCACCATCCATCTCCTGGGCCCCTCCCTTCATCAGTCCAACATCTGTCTGTCACCTCAGTGTGCTCAAATACTTCCTGCTCATTTTCTGCTGGCACCACTTCATACTGGATATATTTAATTTAGTTTCTTTTAAATCAAGGAACAGAATGGTTAGTTGAATATAAATTTAGAAGCCAATACTATTTTTCCACAAATGTTTAAATGTTTTAACTGTGATTTTTGCCACAACTACTATAAACAGTAAATGAGTGTTATGGACCATATAATAGTTGTCATTGCCCTCAGAAGCAGACTTGAAACATTACTGCAGAACCTAATTAAATTAAGCTGCAAAAACATATACTGCTCTAAATTGAGCCATTATTTTAAACCCATTTGAAATAAAGTTTCTTCTACTTTCTTTTTGGCTTTAACTTTCCGGGGTCACCACAGTAAATAATCTGCCTTCTAGTGTACACTGGATGGCATATTAATTTGGCATAGACATGCTGGATGCCCTTTTTGATGCAGCCCTTCCCATTTATTTGGTCTTGCGACCGGCACAAAGAGTACTGGTTTCTGATCGCCTATAGCAGGATTATCATTCAAATTCTACTACCTAGCATGCGTTTGTTTGCTGGGAAATTGCTCATGGTGTTCTGTAAATTAAAAAGTGATGGACAATAGCAGCCACGGTCAAAACAGATTATTATTTTGTATTTTACATACTCAGTATTCAGCCTACTTGCACTACTAATTGTATTTTTCTAATCTTATATCTATAGGTCTTGTCTGTTGTGGCACTATTATGCTGATATATATTTATGTGCTGCAGGATTTTTTGTGCTTTATGTATGTTACATTATTTACTTTATTATTTTCTGTCTGTCTGTTGAGAGATAATAAATAGCTTGACATTGATCTTAGGGTTTTGTAATATGTATTGTATATTTTTATTCCTTAATATTTTTTGTTTGTGAAATGTTATCTGCCTTTTTTTCCCCGAGCTGCATATTTTTAGGCTTGTCATACTGTAGCCTCTCTCTCTGTTTCAGTCTGTGAGCCTGTCCTTGTCAAACACTCACACACGCAGTCACATCCAGGACCCTCAAAGTAGGGTCATGATTGAGGCATGCTGTTAATTAGCCGCCAGTGGTTGTTGCAGCAATGTGATGGTTGGGTGTAATTAATTAGGTGGCATGCGCACAGTGGGAGTAAAAAGCAAAAGAGGGGGGTGCAAAAGGAGTGAGAGAGAAATACCAGCTATCAGTGTTGCTTTTATCCTCTGTGCTTAGATGAGTTCCCCCTAATGAGAAAAAATGAGATGCTCCCAACCAGGGAAGAAAGCAGTTTGTGCTTTACATGTTCGCTCTGCCTCTCTCCTCTGCTTGTCGATCTGTCACCGCCTTGTTCTCTTTTCATCTGCCTTTCACATCCAGGCTAATGCTCTAGCGGGGTGCCAGCGAGTTGAAGTCACTAGCCATAGATCTCCTACAGTAGAATAAAAACAGCTTAAGGGGGCGGACATGTCCAGACACTGCGCTTCCTGACTGACATATAAGAGAGTTGTTTGCATTGTTTTTGAGCATTCAGAGGCTTTTACAGATACCCTGTTGTGGTGTGGTAGAGAAATATAAGTATTAGAGAGAACAGAGATAGATGGAGAGACCTCAAAAATGTGTCAGGGGCAAGAGGTGCACAAACACTCAAGGCTCTATTGATTCTCTTGGTTAAACGCTGACTCCTTGACCCCATTTTCAAGTACCTCAGCAAGTGTGTGCTCGTATGTGCATGTGTATTGAAAGCCTGAAAAGAAAGATGGGTGTTGGTAATTTTAGAAAGCTTTTCATTTGCGTATATGTTAAAACAGTTAATGGCATCTTGGGTTGATTTGTAAATGCATACTCTGCATTTTTCACCTGTTGTTTTATAGTAAGGTCCTGACTATTTGGAAAAAAAAAAAAAAACAACAGTAAGAGAATGCCTCACCTGTTAGAGCAAATACCAACCCAGGTTCAGTTCGTGGCTCAGGCGAACTTGCACCTAGTCATTCTCCTCATCTCTCCCTAATTTCATGACTTTCTGATTCTGTTTCTGTCTAAAAAAGCAAAAACCCTAAAACATCTTTAAAACAACCACAACAACAGAAACACAATAACTAATTTACACTTTGTGGGTTCACCCCACAAATAGCCACCTTAAAATCTGAATCCAATCCTAATAACATGATTGGGTGAAGTCGTGGTTTAATGTTGCTTTTGGATGACAAAGGCACAATGTTTGCATGGAAAACATAATCGGACTATGCTTATGGCCATTAAGCCCTCATTGCAAGATTTTTCCCTTTCTACATGCACAACAGAGAACTAAATCATGCACCACTCAGACTAATGATGCATTCATCTTGCCTGAGTAATCATATTTTGTTTTTATATATCTATGGTAGCACTTGCAAATGTTTTAGTGTGATTACAAGAAACTTGAGTAACTGTGCACCCTCAACTGAGTAAGATGTTGACATGCAGTTATACATACTTTTGTTTACATTCTCTGTTTGGACTGAGCCAATATTTCAATCTCTACCTGCATATAAGCATACTGAGAGAAACTAAAGCAGTGTCACCCTACTCAGTTTAACAGCATCATACATGTTTAGGTTGCACTGGCTTGTATGCACTGTGATCTTAATGTGTAACATTTAAATGTCAAACCATCATACATACAGTGTTCCCCTCCGGGTGTAAAGTAATAGTTTAATGGTTGCCTTTCCTCTCCTGTCCCAGGTGTTTGAAAGTGTCACATGGGTGACAGGTTTATAGACAGTTTGGCAGTGTCAGTCGAGACAGTCTGCTATTTACAGCCCGATGTTAGACACTTCGGACATTGGCAGTTAGCATAAATCCCTCGGTGAATGATACACATTTTGCATCCAAACATAAATCTTCAAAAGCAAACACAATGTACAGCAGGTGGTGGCTCAAGTCAAGTTGTTAATTCTTCTCTGCGTGTGCACACATACTGTATTGAAAATCACAGCCGTGCCACCGGTCTGTAACTCTGTTATTTATGGCCCCCGGCTATCATGTTAACAGCCTCCACTCGCTTTTCCTTTTTGCGCCTCTTATTCCTCGTTTCACATCCCCTCCAACTATCATTTGGCTTTACGAGGCGTCCTAAAAGAAGCCACCCCGCCTCTTCCCCCTTTGTGCTGGAAATATTGATATCCTCTATAAGTCAGATGTGCCTCCCCCTGTTACCGAGCAGACATTGATAACAGAGGAGTGTGACGGGTGGGGGTTTGGGCTCTACAAGTGTGCACTGCATGCAAACAGTCTTATTAAGAAGAAGAAGAGTTTTGGGCAAGGTGATAGGTTAAAGGAGACTCCAGCTGTGAAAACCACACAGAGTAAAATGTGTAGACAGACAGGGAGAGGCTTATCTATCCTGTACTTTATAAGCTGTCCCTGTGTGTATGATACTCTTTCTATAAAAGAGGCAGAAGAGTGGCTGTTTATAAGGTCTGTCTTTCACAGTGAGCCTATGAAATTCCAATCAGTTTGTGCACAGAAGTGTGTGTACTGTGTAGTTCTGTTATCCATCAGAGCAATTAGCAACCATCTGTTTTGCACCCTAACAGGAAATACACATCCTGATTCTCTATGCATTGTGTACAATACTGTGAAAACCAGTATTGTAGGTTAACATAATTGTGATATATGAACACTTTCACTGAACAAAATGGGACTCTCTTTTAAATAACAATTATAATGGACCAGTGGTGGAAAGTAACTACTCCTACTCAAGTAATTACATACATTAAATACATTTTTTAAGAAATTTAAGATTTTCCTAAACCGTGCTCTTTACTTTTATTTGAGTATTTTTTGAGAGCTTAACTTCTACTCAAGTAATGTTTTTAAGAAAAGATTGGACCCTTGATTGGATACATAACGGTTGTACCTCTAGAGCATATTAGACAGATCTGATCATGGCAAACTAACCCCAACAACGTGCGTGGTCCAAGGTGGCATGCTAAACCTCGCCTGGCTGGCACACATTTGTGCCTCTTCAGATGTTGCTAAATGGTGTGATTAGTGAAATTGTTTACTATGTGCTTTTCCTTTTTTTTCCATTCTTGCTTGCAATGTGTATCTGTGTGTGTGTGTTTTTCTTGTTGTGTTCCTCTGGGGATAAAGAAAAGGTTTGTTTGATTAATTAATGCTGTTAGACATGAATGTAAATGATCAAAGGAGCACATTTGCATTTGGTGTTTAATTATTCATGAGCCACGATTGCTCATGAATTAGGACACCTGTGATGCCTATGGCTTGCCTCTCAGTCACTTACACACTGACACACACCAGTGCATTGTGGGATATGACCCGGTGTGTTAAACCAGCCCTGCCTGCCGTCCCGGTGTGCACACAGGTCACCACAGGTTCATGTCGGTATTATTAGGTTATGCTCTGCTCTGGCCCAGGTTCAAACGTTCTGATTAGGTTAGTGCGTCGCGCTAAAGCTCAGACTGTCACCCGGACTGTATGATTCATCTCCATGGAGACAAGAGAAGCTCTGATCTAATTACCCATAGCACTGCCATCTCCCACAAGAGGAGAGGGGCTGGGTGGCGTGAATAAGGCAAGAGGAGCAGGAGAGGGAGATGCAAAAGGCTGGCATGTAGACAGTGTGTAAAGAGGGATGAAATCAGAGGAGGGAGAAAATCAAGTGCGCAGAGAAGAGCATGATCTAATGTGAACAATAGGAAGGGTGATAAAAGCAGGTATTACATGTCCTTTCTCTTTCTTCTTCTCCTCCTCATCATTCCCCTCATCATCAGCAGCATCCAACTGCCACACAAATGGGGCCTTGTTGCCATGGATATGAGCAATGGTTCCCCTGTTCTGCTCAATGGGGCTCGGTGATAAATAGCGGGATGTGGAGGAAGTTAATAATTTATCTCAGGCAAAGAGCGACCATTCGAGGGTGCGTTACCTAGCTTAATGGGTTAAGTGTGGCGATTGCTGCGTGCAGAGCAATAGACTCGCAGGAGGTGATGTATAAAAAATTAATAAAGCCTGAGTGGTGCCTGCTGGGAAGGAATGATCAGGAGAGTGTGATTCTGTATGTAAGGTGCAGGGTTGCTCTTGTGTTTTGGAGGAGAAAAAAAGCTTTGTTGTTTCTTGAAGATGTAGGATTGTCAGGTAAAGAACAGTAAAGACTTAAGAGAGCTTCCTCCAGGCTTTCTGTAAAGATCTCCTCCCACTTCGCTCTTACTAGAAATGAAAAACTGAGCAATATGCCTCGGGGTTTGAAGTGTGACAGTGGCGGTGACAGATGTAGCTGCTGCAAAACAGAGGTGGGGAGCCTCAGTGTATATATTGTGCTGTCATTATCAGTGACTCATTGACACTTCATTATACAAAAAAGAACTGAACTTCCATAGATGTCCTTAAATCCTTATTATGAAGCCCTTTGTTTATCCTAATTCACAATAAGCCTAATTTTGAAGAAAGACTATTGGAAGAAACCTTGGCTTAGTACTGTACTGTACAAGTGAGAACACAGAGATTGGGCCCACACCTCTCAGTGCACAGCCATTGTCTCATATCTTCTTAGCAATTCATGAAGTATCTTACACTGGTGGAAAGTACTTTTACTCAAGTCATTTACTAAAAAAAGTAGTAGTAGTAGTAGTTCAAAACATATTGTAGTAAGGCTAATTGGAGAAAACCTGGATCAGTACTTTACTGTACAGTAGTAGTAAAATTAGTAGTTTTGGCAGTAGTAGTATAAAAATGGTTGTGGTAATAGTAGTAGCAGTAGTAATAGTAGTTCATAATAACCTGGGTTAATCTACTGTACCAGCATGAAAGACACATAGATTGGGCTCAGACCTCTTAGGGCACTGACAGAGCCAAATATTTTCTTATGAATTCATGAGGTGTTATTCTCTATCGCTCACTCTGCTCGCTCTGCTATCCTTCACATCTTGCAGTTGTTACACTGACAGTACGTGCCTTAGGTTACTCAGGGGTCATCATATTGTGTTAATCCTGGGGAACATATCAGATCAGCTTGATTTCATTATTGTCGTGATGCCCCATATGCAGCGGCTCAAAGCTACTTAGAGTGATCCCTTTTCTAGTGATGGAAGAAAATATGCCGGAGTCTGTTATCTTCTCCACAGCTGAAGCCTATTGTGACGGACATCCGGCTGCATCCAGTGGCTTTGGAGCATCACAGGCTTGTGTTAAAACATGGCCATATGTTTTATGTTTTTCTGATGTTTTTTTTTTTTGTCTCAAACCCTTTCTGTTTTGTGTATACCCAGTGGAACCAATGACTGCTGGGGTTCTTTTCATTTCTTCTCCATTTTGTTTTGAGTGTCTCTTTTTTCCTCGTGGCTTTTATTCACTGCTTCTTTGCAGCTGATAAGTGATGCAGATAGCTGTGATGGATAATACTCGCTCACACACACAGGCAGAAACACACATTAAATGTCTGTGATTCAGTTCAACAGTTACTGATAGCACCTTTGAGTGTGTATGCGTTTGTATTTGTGTTTTGCAGTGAGCTGCCAGGTGGAATCTTCTGAAAGCAGGACGAAAAGAAAAAAGGGGGCAGAGGGAAAAATTATGAGAGGAAGTGAATAAAAAGATTGTGATTATGCTCGGTGGGTTGAATGAAATTACACCAGCAAGAGTTCAGTAATCATTGTGCTTGAGTCAAAAATAGAAGAATAGGGGATTTGGAATTGTCATTGCGCTTCTTTACAGGAATAATTTCAATGTTTTAAAATTACTTCTGCATATCAGCACCAGATGGCATCAGGATTTGTTGCGAGATAGGGATATTCCAGGTGCCTCAAGGCGTCAGTAAAAGAACAAATGATTACTTTTTGGTGCCTAGAGCATTTACACCTGAACTAGAAAATCCTGGTTAGAGTCCATGTCTGGCACTTTGTCTTTTTCCATTGTGAGATAGGCCCAATGTATTGGAACATGTGTGCAGTTATCAAGTGGTTCAAGATTGTTGTTTTTATCACTACAAAATCTTCCATCGGGTGCATGATGCCGGATTGACCCCCAATGACAATAAGTGTAAGAAGATGAATGAATGAATAACCCTTCCATGTTCTTAAGTGCTAGCAATCTGGGTTTGAACTTGTTTTTTGGTGTCTCCTTCTTTACAATATATAATACACAGCACTTTGACTTGGTCATACTTCCTTACAATTCTCACTATTTTACTGTGGTCTTGTCACTCCACTACCTTTAGTCACTTGTCTTCTTAGGCATAAGTTGTCATTGCCATACAGTGGAGCTTAGACAGATGCTTTGACATGGTCAGGTGACATGCAAATATCACTTGTATTTAAGCACGTGTTCATGCTCACTGCTGACACAGCCCTGGGTTTACTGTGAGCTATGGGCACCGAGTTTTGTGTGACTTGTGGTGTGACAGCCTCATCATATCTTACCTTGTTGTACATACAGTAAAAGCCCAGACACACACACACGCACACACAAACACGCACACACACACACTCTGTATATATACACATGTAGAGATGCATGCCCCCCTCCAGGTTGCCTTTGTTCCCAGCATCTGTTTCCCTCTGTGATTAATTGCAATTAGTGAGAGGTTTGAAGGCCTGTAGAAGAACACAGCATGAGGAAAAACATCAAGATTAATGAGGGGAGGCATTCGTCAGATAGAGAGGGACAGAAAGGAGAGGACTGTGGTGATGGAAGAAGAAGTGGAGGGGTGGGGGGTGTGGAGGATAGAAAAATGACATGCAAGGAGGGGCTGATGGAGGAGGAGGAAGCAGCGAAGAGAAGCATCCTTAATGACGTAGGAGATGAGAAGAGCACAGGAGCATGACATAGAGAGGGAATGAGACAGGGATGGAGCTGGGTAGAAACAGAGCCAATTGTCAGAGCTCAGGCCACAGAGCGTCACCACGGGAGACTTATTAAATATGGAAATTAGAATAGCTAATTGACCTTTTTTAATCATCGCAGTGGGAGGCAGGAGAAGGAGTTGGTATTGAACCTCGTAGCTGATATGTGTGGGCTTTTCCATAATAACGCATGTGTTGGCTCTTGTATCAAAAAGTTCTTTAATGTTTAAACAGAGCCTAATGGAAGAGGCTGCTACAGAAATAAGCGCGGAACTGTGTGGTAATGATACAGTAAGTTGGACTTAATAGGATAACTGTAGTACCTCACTGTTAGCTGTGCTATAATAAATTAACACATATAAAGATTAATCTTTATTCTCGTATTGTTTATCAATTTTACCACCTATTGATGTTGTTATTAAATTGGGTTTTAAAAAAATATTGTTAAAAGATCACACAGATTTGATTAGAGACTCCCTAAATTCAGTAGGCCAATATGATTTAGCCAGCCATCATTAGAGCTTGTAAAAAAGTACAAGTGAGTTGATTTAGGATTTAGTGGGTTTAAGTCCTACCTTCATTTATCCTTGTGCACAACACAAAGTTTTTTCTCTTTGAAACAGAACCCACAGCGTGCTTAACAAATACTGTTCTGTGTTTGCTCTTGAGTTCTTTCACATAATCACTTCTACATTTGTAGAGCGTCAGGTTGGTGCATCTCCCAGTCTAAGGGCATCTGCAGACATTGAGCGCTGTTGCTGAAGGCCCAGGAAAGGGAACGCCTCCTGCTTTAGCACTGCTTCCTCTAATCCTCTTAGTTACTCAGGGGCCAGTGAGGCCCAGTGCCTCAGAGGGACAATTGTTGCAAGGTCCAAAAGTGGTGAGGGTGAGTGGTCATCCACACACATGCTTAAATACACTCTTTTGAAATAACAGCATCCCCAGTTGGCGTCTATACACATTATATTCCTCCTGTTTTTGCTGTTTTTTTTTTCATGTCTGTCTTGATGATTTTAGCAAGGAACCTATTTTTCTTTGGGAAGGACTGTGTGTCCTCGAAGGGCAGACCCTATCAGCTTTGACTTTGAGTGTAGCCAATTTCCTCACAGGGAACTAGTGGAGCATTAAGCATTATGTCTTACCTTGTGTTGCCAGCAGAGGGTGCATAGCACAGATGAGCAGTGGGGTTCCTTCCTTTGTCAAGGCCTTGTGCTGACTTAACTGCTCATCTATGCAGGAGTAATGGCCAAAATAATCCGGTGTACAGTGTTAATGGCATTTGAATTACAGTACTCCTAAATTAATTAGGTAAGTAAAGTATACAACAATCAAAATGTCACAGTAGATAAAGCTGTGTTTTTGGAAGCGGAGGGGGAATCGACAGACTGATTTGTTTGGTGTTATCAATCTGGGTTAGGCTCTGCTGGCTCTGGGCTTGTCTCATCTGCGTACAGTGTGTTTGTGCAAAAGTGTAGGTGTGTGTCAGGCTGTGTTAGTGTTTGTCTGTGTGAGTGTTTACCATTGAGCAGGGAGACGCTTTGATTGAGCTCTATGCCGTAAAGCTGTCTGTTTGCCAGACGGTTTGTCTCCTAGCCAAGACTCTGCAGCACAGAAGAATACAATGATTATCTGTCAAAAGGCAGTGACGGTCTTCACAGTCTGGCTAGCTCTGCACATAGCCTGAACGGGCCCAGACCACACAGTGAATAGACCACAGGACCTTTTCAGCCAAAACTCCAAAAATGCCTGTGTGCAGGATATTCTCTTCATTTATGTTTGTTATTTTGATGCATTTGACATTGCCCATCTTATCATAGCATGCATAGTGTACCTTAACCAAACCTCGTTATATTATACCTTCAATTGTACAGTGCATTACCTTTTTTGTGTATTCATGCATGTGCGTGTGGCCCTTACTGCAGTTGAGTCCATACAGGAGCAGGAGAGGAATGTCAACAACCTTTGGCCTTTGGGCTCATTAATGTGAGGAGTGTGCAGCAATGATGTAGCAGTGGGATAATTGGCGTGCATTAAGTGTGCGTTTGTGTGCATCCACAACAGTGTCGGAGTAGACATGATTTATCACGTATTAGTGGGCAGAGAGGCGGGTTGAGGCATTTCTAAAACTTAGTGTTACCAGGTCAGATCAAAGGTCATGAGGGGTCACAGTGCTGAGTGGATATCAAAGAGCACCCTGGGAGCTAGTGTGGCTGACCAGAGCTAGATAGGCTTCCCTAGAGTGACTGGCAGTACAATAGCGAGTAAACAGCACAAACAGACGGCTCCGTGGTAGGCTGGTGTGGTAGGAATATATAGAGGGTTAAAGTCAATGCAGTAGTAGGGGGTGAAAGGTCAGGGAAACTAGCAATTAGATCAGACTGTGGGTTTGGTTTGTCCCACTTTTTGATGCCACCTCTGTTACGTACACATGCAGTCTCAATAGCATTCTAGCATGGTTTACCGTTTGACAGATTGACAGCAAATATGTTCTAAAATACGCATCTTAACCAAGTGTGCTGGTACACCCAAACATACATGCAAAAGCAGACAAAGCCTCACAAAGACAGCTAATTTCACACTGACTCTGCTGGGGCCCTGTTTGGGCACGGCTGTGAAGCACAGACAGAGAGACAGATGGTGCAGGGCTGGCAGGAGGAGTTTCGGCTGTCCTCTGTGCGTGTGTACGCCAGTGCAAGCATGTGTATGTATGTGTTTAAATGATTGTTTATGTGCATGCAAAATCGTGTCAGCGCATCCTCCCATGTCTCCGTGCATTTTCAAACATCACTTTGTACTCTATACACTAGCAGAGTTGAGGCTTTAGGCTATGCTAGCAGTGCTTCTCTGAGCTGCATTCTGTTGCCAAGTCGAGTGTCAGAAAACGTTACCTTCAGTATAACCTCCATGTCTTCATAGGTGCTCTTCAATTCACTTTAATTCTTTTGTGTACGTGTCATTTCCCTTTTTAAGACGACAGACTGCAGAGAGTGCATATTAAGCACAAGAAGGACCTGTTTGAAGTTGAATGTATCTGGCACTGAATGAAGCAAGCTCTTATGCTGTGTTTTGCTGGAGGTATTGTTTTATTTCTGTGTAAGTGTGCAACTCTGTGTTAGTTTGTCTGTGTGTTGGCACTAAATGAGATGACTGGTTTTTATGATAGCCTTTGCATAGCTAAAGCTTGTTAGCATGCTTGGCTTGGCTGAACTGATGCCAGGGGGAGGAAGAAGAGGAATCGGTGAATTGTAAATGTGTTTGGGGATAAAATAAAGAGGGGCACTCAATAAACCACAGTTAAATGTAGTGTAAACTACAGTGCGAATAATGAAGGTGGTGCTAACAAGCTGTTTTACTAAGCACCCCAAGGCCAAGAGTGTAATGGATGCATTGATAGATAGAAAGGCTCTCTGACTAGTGTTGAGGCTGACAGACAGCTAGACAAATACTGTGGATGGACAGGCTGACAGCCAGTGAGCCAACCAGGCAGACAGAGAACCAGTGTCATGGCACAATGGGGGAACAGGAGGAGCAAGAAGGCTTCATATTCCCCAGGACAGGTGGTAGAGACATGCGACTGCTGCCACCTGGCACTTACTTCACCCTGCTTCTCTCCCCTTTGCTCCAACTTGCAGCCATAATATTGCTATTGGCTTCTGACCTTCTCCAAAGACCCCTGCTGTGGTCTTATAGAAGTACTATATTTGACTAATTAAAAGGAAAGGTGACCAAAACGCACTATGTTGGTGATTGACTTGCACAGGTTCAGATTGCCATGTAGGTAAAGCCTCCCTGTCCTATCAGCCCGGGCCAGTGCTGCATGCTGCTAAGGAGGTTGGTCTCTGAGTCCCCCAAGTAGCAGAGGCCACCTGCTCCCATTCACTGCTCCATGGCCCAGCCTGACCACAGCCCCGCTAGCACCATGCAGGCTAATTAAACTCAGTGTGGAATTTACTCCAAACTCCTACTCATACCGAGAGGCACACACTGCTCTGCCAGCTCGCTTCAGCTGCGTGTTCAAATTTAATAACACAAATAGACAAACAAAGAATCATCCACCCACACTTCCTGGACAAGAGGAAAAAGTGAAGAATGCAAATATTTTATTACAAGAACAGAAATAACTCTATTACCCACAATGGCGCACACATGATGCTGCCAACAGACTGTCCCATTTTACTAAGGGGGTGTTCTATTTGGCATAAACCCATAGCTTCCTTCCACTCTGCAACATTACTTATTGTCCCTTGACAGACTAGGGAGGACAAAACTTTGACTGATGTTGTATACAAATACTTTGATGAGTTTACATGAATGTGGTTTTAGCACAAAGCATAGCCTCATAATGAATAAAGCTGACATTGATTTCATATTATAGTATCATTGAGCAGTGAATATATGCACTTAGAACCAGTGGCAACACATTTGTTACATTGCTCTTTTTAGCCTAAATGTATAGCCTAATGTATACCGCTTTCCAGATCTCAAAAAGTGCATCAACAGTCAGTGCTTCCCATTACTTTTGGCAAGAGAAAACTGTCAGATGGATTACATTTGGAAACTTAAGCATGTTATGAATGCCTTTGAAAAGAGGGTAGAGGTGGAGGAATATTTTTCAAGGGAATGTGTTTTTAAGAAGAGAGGCAGACAGAAGGGGTAAGATAGGAGCAGGAGACTGGTGCCGGTGGAGAGGTGTGACTGTTTTCTAAACTGATTTGAGGCCAGCCATCACAGACCCCAAAAGCTTCCAACATGCCATGGGGAGTTGTGCCATAATCCTCTGTTCCAGGTAAATAGCTTTCTTTTTTTCCCAAAGCCTTGGCACATTTCCCGGACATACATACACTTTAAAAACTCTCTCCAAACATTAGATACCTTGAACATATTTCTTAAAACTCAAGGAGCCAGATTTACTAGAAAAGGTGCTAAATTGAGAGTGCAGACTGAAAACTAGTGTTTGCTATTTGTGGCCGTGTTACTTGTGAGTCACTGGTGAGTACAATCATTGATTCTGCAAATCTGATATTTAAATGACAATTTAGCTTGCAAAAGGCACACCAACAACATGAGCCACTCTACTGCTGACACTGACCAGAGTCACTTGACTTTTGTTCCCATTGTGTGAGGCAAGTAGGGAGACAGAGAAAAGGGGACGTCCTGATTCACTGTCTGTCTATCAGAGCCAGTGATCCCTCAGACGTCTAAAAATGTATCAGGTATATATTGTTCTCATGGTAATTGCATAAATATAACAATAAAAGCATATTTTTGATGACTTCTATACCTCAATCCACAGCCAAATCCACATGCAATTTTTTGGGGCCAGGAGCACAGCTTCCACCCTGTCTTGCCTGTCAATCAATGGCAACAGATGGACATATGTGTTAGAGACCAGCTAGAACTCTGTGATATCCAGGGTGCACTTTTAACCGTGGCTCGCACTGTGTCAGGGAGAGAGCACCTCTGTTTTCTATGGACATGATGAAGTCTGTTGCTTTGTTGCCACCACCTTCAAATCAACACATTATTATTATACATTTGTAAATGAGCCCTATTGAAAGCATTATATCTTATTTTCAGTGCCCCATCTATGCACAAACGGCAACACTCTTTTCCCTACTAAAAGTTTGTTCCTACTTTTCTAACGTGATAAATTTACATGCAGTTTTAGCTCCCATCGATATGAAATGATATCTGACGCATTCTGACAAAAATGCCTCATTTTATGTATTCATTGAGAATAAATATGCAGACCTTTAATACATTTAGCCCAAGGTGTATTTATTTGTAATGCAATCACAAATGAGTTTATTTATTTGTGGCTGATGAAGTGCAAACATGTGACTGAGTGTTACTCTCATCTATGGCTGCCTTCTGTTTGCAGAATTCTGCTGTTGACTACCTCTAATGGTACAAGGTGGTATAACAGGACATTTTTTTGTGTTTGTCAGAAAAGTGCTTTGTGCTAAATAAGTCACGGCTTTGATAGTGTGTTGTTAACTTGTGGTGCTGCCTGATGCAGAGGGTAGTGTTTCTCTCTCTCTCTCTCTCCAGCTCACAGCGGAGGAACTCACTGTTTACAATCCATCACAGACACTTAAACACTGCTCCCGCCTGTGCCTTCCACTCTCTCTTTAATCTCTCGCTCCTCTCATTTCTTTTCTTTTCTCTATCCACTCCATTTAGTCATTAGGTCGGCTCTCATCTGCATAAGCTTTCCGTTGTAGCACTCGATTGCACTGGGCTCCAGCTCATGTTTATTAAATAAGCCTTCTTGTTATGTCAGCCCCACAGCTTGCCCAGCTCTCTGCGTTGTCCTATTATTTTTTTTCTGTCTTTTTGTCATCCCTCTCTCTGTGGTTGGCATGCTAGCTTGGCCTTCCCCTTCCCCCTCGCCTCTTATTCCTCTGTGGGGGTATTAAAGGCTGTTTCTGTTGGCCGTCACTCTTCATAAGTGGTGTCTTGCTCAATGTGTTCGGCCTGTTCCCTGTGTGAGTGCACCTCAATGCCCTGGTGCGCGCCTCACTACAGGCCCCACTCAGAATGGAAATGAAGGCAGTCTGTAATGAGTTCCACTCAGCCAGGGTCCGCGACCCCACCACCATCAGCCAGCTTAGAGGAGGGAATCAGAGAGACTCAGAGAGGGCACAGAGACGGGGGTCAGAGATGGAGGGAAGAAGAGGCTCATGGGAAAACACTGCTTTTTTATATTTTTTACACCCCCCTCTTTAGCGCCTGGTTGCCAAGCTGCTACAATGTTAAGCTGGCCTTTCTTTCTGTCCATAGGGAAAAGTGAGGAACATCACATGGGGTAGGAGAGAAGACAGGAATGATATTTCCTTAGGGTTGGATGGGAGAGGTGGAAGAAAAGGACAATACAAGATAGCAGAGGAGAAGATATATCAGAGGCTTACATTAGAAACAAATGCATATGTGCTTATTGGTTGACAATCTCATCTAAAATGAATGGTCCAACTGCCGGCAGGTCATTGAGCAATACTAGAGGCTGGGCTCCCATCATTACAGAGTGAAATTAAAACTGTTAGGCGGATTGTAATGAACTGTAAATGTCACTGATTTAACTATAGGTGCAATTTAAGGGCATTGGATGTGTTGACAAGCTGGCAGGTTTGAATTTGCAGCTCAGAGTAAAACTATTTGACATTGGTGCATTAAAAATTTGTACTTTCTATAGATTCAATCTAACGTTAGATTACAATCAGAATACATTATTTTTAAAAATGTGATTGTATTTAATTATTTACACTGAAACTGCCAGGTACATATGGATATGGAGCAATATAAACTTCAGCCCATATCTGGCTCTGTGGTGAGAGTGAGAATTTTGCAGCTGTGAGAGATGACGGACAGCTGATAAGGAGACCTGGGGTCAGAGCAGTCAAACACTGTACAGATACAGAATGGCTTGGCCTTCCTATCTATCCCTGTGTTGTCTGAGGCAGAGCTATTGTACACAAGGCTGTCTATTTCAGAGCAGATGCTTCACTGGGCGCCAAGCCCAGGAATTGTGTGTCGGTGAAAGAGGGTAATGGCTGACTCTACATGACCTCTGACCCTGCTGGGCAGCACAAGTCCTCCAGTGTTTCTCCTCACACTGATTACAACACACAAACACTCAGGCACACAGTCGTACACAGACACATGCTGTGTGCTCTGCCATCAGCACAAAGGAAAAGGAGAAAGAGGATGTGGAGCATGAGGGAGAAAGGTGAGGTTAAGACAGGGGAGACCCAGTCAAGAGATGTGCAATGAAGCACATGAAGAGCACAGAGAACATCAACTTTTACCCCTGGAGAAATGTTTCTTGACATTTGACTAAAGCCTAAGGTGGTCTGCGAGCCACTTTGTGCGTGCACATAAGGGTCTTTGCATTTCTTTTCCTGCAGTGGACCATGTGTGTGTGTGCGCATGCAGCTGATCCATGTAAAGAGGCGCTGTGTTTGTGTGTGGGGCATACATAATGGATGCTCTGCCTACCACACAGGAGTGCACAGTGCCGTGAGGAATTCCCAGCTTAACAAGCCTCTGTGTGCATGTGCGCGTGAGCAACTGACAGCCAGAGAGAAAAGGCAAGTGCATCTATAACTGATCCTAAAGCTAAAGAAACAGCAATGGTATTCATCTCTCATATATTAGTCATATTTTATTCTTTATTGTGTCATTTAAGTGATTTCTGTGTCATCAGTCCCTCCACATACACCCATCTCACCATTGACCTTACCTTTTTTGTGTCTTTAGTAGCTCCACAAACAGCATACTGTTTATCTTTCCCTAGCCCCCTCTTTTTTTTTTTTTTTTTTTTTTTTTTTTTTTTTTTTTTTGGAGTGGAAATGTCATTAGTTTCTTGAACTGTCCCAGAAGAGAGGAGCCAGAGTCTTCCACCTGTTAGGCACTGATAGCATGCAGACACATGCAGACCTAACCCTAACCCAACATTGCTGCTACACACATCTTTGTTCTCCAAATGGAAAGATTCAAAGAAAAGAAATTGGAAAGAAAAGAAATTTGTAAGCAAGTGATTGAGGCATGTAACAAAGAAATACAGGTGCTTTTGTTATTAACCTTCCAGCTATAATAATCCAAAAACAGTATCTCATGGTGAACTTCTCTCCATCTGATATTCTTTAGGTATACATTATTTATGTAGCTACTGTAGCTGTAATATTTCAGCAGCTTTTTCATGTACATGAGAAACTGTACTGTACATGCAAATTATTTGTGACATTTTACTCTGAGATTGACACGCCTTCTAATCAAAATGTGTAGGATTTACATCCCATGTAAAATGAATATAAAAAGCATAATTTGAACTTGAACATGCTATTCTAAATTTATTCATTCATTGATTCCACCTTTTTGCTTTAGGGGTTGCACCAGGCTGTAGCCCCAGTGTCTTGAGAGACTTTTTGTGCACTTTTTTTGGGAGACATGAGGCCGCTCTCTCACTACATTTACATGCTCATTGTCCGTTTTTACTCCTTTACTTGTCTCGATCTACATACAGAGCAGAGAGTTGAATTACTGAGACCACAATGCTGTGAGGTGTTCAGTATCCAGTGCATAGTTAAATGTGTATCTTACCTTATTCAGTCTATGACGTATAGTAGTCTGACAACGAATTATCCAGATGCTGCACTCCAATTAATAGGAATTTGAGTGACTGCTCCACCAATCAGAGTCCTGTGTTTACATGCAGTTTGCATGCAACTCCTGTTATAATCGGAGTAAGGCAATAATTTGGTTTTCTCAACCTGTATATAAATGTAGTGTGCATCTTCTGACGGCGATCGGACATTGGGTTGGTGTGTTTCTTTAGTGGAAATCTTGATTCACTTGTTTACCTACCTAATGTCTTTAGATGGAGGAAGACGCAGCACCTGGAGAGAACCCATGCTAACACAAGGAAATCGACTCTAATACAAATACATTCATATAGAAAGGACACACTCAATGCTATGCCTCTTAAATGAACTACTCTCTTTGATTTGCAGCAGGGTGTAGAGGGCAGCACCCAGAGGTGTCAAGGTGTCTTCACCCTTCAGCAGATGAGAGGAATACTGGCTTAGGGCCTGTTTACACGGCAACGCTGGCCAGGAAAACGCAACAGTCATGTCGCCTACGATTTGCACAAAAATGCTCATTTCGTTGAAAACGATTGTAAACTGTAGTACCCGTGTTTGTCCAGCAAATAGCGCGGGGGGCCCGCAAATGCTCTATACCACACAGTGAGTAACTGCAGAAGAAATGATAGCTCCGGTATGAAATTTTCCAACTACTTTAGGAACTTGTGGTTTTCTGAAGCCATTCTCATAAAGTCTCTTCTAAAAGTAAGTACTTACACAGATATTACGGATAGTTACTGGACAAAATATGAAATTGTGAGGTATAAAAGACTTTTGCACACGCGGGTCAACTGACCTGCACCCGGCAGACAGCCAATCACAGTTCAGATTGGGGCTGTTCAGTGAGTATGGTGTTTTCACAGTCTACATGAGAGTGGAGCAGCTCCGAGGGGTTCCTGTTGTGAGACCAAAACACCTCTGCCAGCGTTTTCAAACTTTTGCGGATTCGGAAAATGGAAACCCCGTCCTAGTGTGAACGAAAGGCTAAACCCCAATCAAACCTTTGTGGATTCGTCAAAACACGTTGTCATCTAAACGGCCCCTTAATCCCTATTCACATGGGTTTAGTTTTACCTAGGGACCTCCAGTAATTTGTAACAATCACCGAGGTTGTCTGTGATTTTTATCCCGTGTGAATCTGCCACATCTGTGATTTGTAAAGTGAAAATTCCTTAAAAATTTGAAAATTACCTACTATATTTCGGCCAACACAGGGTTCTTCTGATAATACTAGTCCCGTGCGAGTGGCCATATCTGTGATTCAGGCTATTTTTGTTTGCAGATCGTTTCCTGAACATCATATTAGCGATCCAAAATGTCTGTATGTAAACTAAATGAATAATAACATTTCTTTTGGTCCTACTCCAAACTGATATTTTTTCCTGATTAAAAAGTGAAAAAAGAGCTACGGTAAAGAGGTGACTCGGAAGCACAGCCACCATCAACATGGCAACATTAAACTAGGCATTTGAAGGCTGGGTGGTGGTGTATGGATCTTAAGAGCTGTCCGTTACTGTTGCACTTGTGCCATCACGGCAAGCAGGGAGCAAGTAGGACACAAATCTAACTAGCATGTACTGCGCACCAATCACGATTGAAACTGCACTCTGTGCTGGACTAGCTCGTGTTGAATGAGGCTTGTGAGATCCAAACGGGATCAGCTGGGCGAGCCAGCTGCCATAATGCACAGCTCAGTGCGGGGTTTGGGGAAATGCAGGCTGCCTGTCTGTGGTGAAAGGACAGGTGATGGTGACTGGATTTAAAACATAAGGCGCCAACACTTACCTTTGCCCCCTACTCCTCCACACCTCACTCTGTTCTATGCTGCAGTTTTACCTTTTTTTATTTTGCACTGGAAGGCTGTATTTTGCAATTAAATGCATTAAAATTATTTGTAATATCTCTCCTGTTTATGGTACAACCCCAGTCTGTTTTAATGCCCATTCAGCACTGGTTTGTGGGTTTCATGCCCAAGTCCACATAGGGCTGGGGGATAAATTGAATTAATTCGATTAATTCACATTTTTAATTTTGGATGATGTCAAAAATAGCCAAATTGTAAAATTTTATTTAGCAGAAATTAGCGTCTTCCAAGCATCGCTCATTTCCTGTGTTATGGCTAATGCTGCTGCTAGCTCCAGAGCAGCTTAAATAGTTAGTGTGGAGACTCTGCAGACTCTAAAAACACTAATAATCACAGAGAAATGAGTCATTTACCTCTGTAATGTCCCGGTTTGAATGTGGCAGCAGTTTGGCCAAAACGAAGTGTGGTGCTATGTGCAGCGGCAGCAGCAGCAAACTTACATGTCTTTGTTTATGTATGCTAATTAGCCACACAATCGGCTGAGAAATGAAAAAAAAATTAGATTTTATTTTGTTGCCATATCGCCCAGGCCTAAGTCCACATATCACAAAACCTAAACAGACCCCAAAATCAGCATTTTTTTATTGTGCTCTCTTTCTTTATAAAAAGCCTACTTTGCTTCACATTGAGCAGCGAGGTGAAGTCGCTGTAGCATTGCACAGTGGGGTAGGGGTAGAGGAGTAAGGGGCGAAGTGAAGTCTTGGTACTTTATGTTTAATGCAGTCACCGTCACCTTTAAGTTCACCACAGACAGGCAGTCTGTGTTTGCCCCAGTCCCCGCAATGAGCTGTGCACTGTGGCGGCTGGCTCCCCCACTGATCCCGTTTGGATCTCACAAGCCTCTTCGACATGAGCCAGACCAACGCAGAGCACAGCTTCAATCGTGGTTGTATGCTGGTAAGATTTGTGTCCAACTTGCTCCCGGCTTGCCCTGATGTCACGAGTGCAACGACGGTAATGGAAAGCACCATCAGAAGCAGCTGTCTGACCTAGCCACTGCAGACAATCAAGAGCAACTGGGGCTGCACAGCTCAGTGCATGACAGGGAAACACCCACCTGTCTGCGGTGAACGTGGTTATAAATAATTTTAAAGCTTTTATTTCCAAAACATCTTAATGCGCACATGAGAAGTGCAATTCGTGCTGGAGCTGCGCAGCCAAATTCTCTACCACAATCCAGGCGAGGCGTATATCCTGAACAAGTTTACTTTGTCTTGCAAAAGTTTTGTGAGATCTCACAAAACTTTCTCAAAATCTTGCAAAACTTTTCTCAGGATCTCGCAAAATTATCTTGAGATCTTGCAAAACTATTTCAGGATCTCGCAATAGCTTTTCGGGATCTTGCAAAACTTTCTTTTCTCTCGTCTCTTTTTTTTACCATGTCCCCTCAAGGGCTCCGTAGTAAAGCAACATAAAAGATAGTAACTTAACATTCAGCAGACCTAGCAACATGAAAGAAATAAGGGATTTTTATCTTAAGTCAGTGTGTCTGTCAATTTGTCATATCTGGAATAAAGGCCGTAAAATTGAGTAAATTATAGACATCGTTTATCCCGTGTGAATGCCTAACTAAAAACACTGACGTTGTGGGGTAATTCCTGAATTACAGATGTTCAGGGGTAATGCTTTTCCCATGCGGGCTTTAGAGTCACTAAAATGTAAAACGATTGCCTTGTTTGGCTTTTGTAAACACCAGTAAGAGCAAAGAATGAGTCGAGAGGAGAAGTGATGTGTCTTAGATCCATACTGTGGGCGAGAACAGAAGGAGGTCTCCATTGTAATCGCCAGGTCAGAGGGACCCCTGCCATTCAGAAAAGAAAACAAGGCCCCAATTAAATAACATTGTCAAGCAAGTGAGCTGGAACAGTCTGTCTACACATGTCTTCAAAAGCACATAATTTTTGGACGTTGTATGTGTGCTTGTGCATGCCTGTCTGCAGTTTTTGTTGTAACGGGGGCGACAAGGTTCTTGAAGTGTCGCCATGGTGCTGTAATTAGCGAACAGAGGTGAAAGGTTGGCCATAATTCTGCAGACCCGGGACAGGACTTCTATGAAGTGTGGGGCGAAGTTTTATAAAGCAGAGACTAAGCGCACAGTGAAAGAAGTCTGTTGATTGAAACTGGAGAGAAAAGAGAGCCATTAAGCAGTGTTAGTTTTGCAATGCCTATACTCCCAGTGCGCTCTATCCCTCACTGGCCCATACTGACATGTATACAGCTGAACAGTGCGTAGGAAAAGGCACCCTGGATCTTTTAAATGTGTATGGTAAATTTACATGATTTTACAGTTGTTCTAAAATGGAAGTAACAGAATGAATGAAATTAAAAAGGCATGACCTTCACCAAAACATTCAACCTATCTTGCAATGGTAAAGATTGCAATCTTCTAGTTCAGAGGTAAAAGCTTTACCCATTGAGCCACATAGTCTTTATATCTCACAAAAAAAAAAAAAAAGAATAAACTAAAAATACCTGGATTGAGATGGCAATCCAAATTCAAAGCAAAAATTATATATTTTTTCTTTTATTGTTTTAATTTGATAGCAGCTGGAATATTCCTTCTCACAAAGGTACAGATTTTTTTTTTTTTAATTTGAGATCTAGACTGTAGTGCGGGTCTACATAAAAAAAAACTAAAGATCCTGGTAAGGCTGCTCAAAGCTGGGTCTTGTGAAGGCTATATAAAGAGCTTGTTAGAATATAGAAGTTTTTTTGCTTTCTTTATATAAATGCACATCTCTATGTATGTTCTGGTGCATCCTTGTCTGAGGATAGTTTATCATAGTGCATCCACAAGAACATTGTCTGCCCCTGTCTCATTGTATCACTCTGATCCTGCTTCACTTCACAAATGGCATATAAATTAGTTAAGCGACAAAACAAGTTTCCTCCATCGCATAAAACTTCCTGCAGATGTTCTGTCAGATAGCATTGTTGAAGAAGGGTATTATGACACTTGTTTTCAGCTCTCACATAGAAAAAGCACCATCTTTATCAAAGTATAATGTCTCTAGAGAGGGGGGAGAACAGTTGTTCTTGTCAGATTGTCAGTTTGAGTTGAACACAAAAGTAGGCCTCTTTATAATTATGGGCCTGAAAACTCAATAGAATTTTTATTAGCCCATCTTTGATTCCATGAATGCAATATGTACGGTAGGTTTAATGCACTGGTGTTATTTTTTTTATCTTTCAACAAATTACAATTGTTAACGCCCATGTATTGTTTTAAGATGCTGTTGGTGTTTTTCATTTTACGATATGATACCACAATACATTATCATTGAACATACTTTTTATTACAAATTTTTTATACAATAGGGTAAAAAGAGGTTTCAGAGACTACTTGGGGTCTTTGTGCTGATGATTTTACTGATGAATGCTGAACTCATTGCCATATGTAGTTTGACTATGCTGAAGATTCATAATGGAAGCTATGGGAATTTGTGTGTAATTTGGCCGTTCTTTCCTTTTGCTGGGGTTGCTTAAGGCTTTCACATGGAGCATTGATAAGGTTTGAGCAGGTCCTCACATGAGTGTTAAGACGGGCATGTGTGTAGGCCGCTTATCTTCATGTGTGCACTGTGCTCTAAATTGAGGGAGTGCGCCTGTTAACAGTAAGCCAACTGGCATGCAGCCCCTGGCAGTGGGCTGGCATTCACATGCCCGCTCAGCTCCCACCACCTGTCTGGTCTCTGGAAGAGTCACTGGGATCCTGCAGGGAGGGCCTCCACTGTGCACAGGGGGCTATGTGTGTGCACGTGCCTCTGTGCATTGTGTGTGAATGGGTCGAAGAGACCAGAATGGGTAGGGACCGAGGCAGTGCTTTGGACCTTCAGATCCTGTCACAGGAAGGGGTCCTGGAGGGGAGATGCTGTATGGCAGTGGCCTAGTCTGGCCTCTGCTATCTCCAGGAGCCAAGGAAAATCTGCCTGTGCTTCCTTTGTTCCATCTGTCTGTCTGCCTGTCCATCTGCATCTTCAAATGTGGCTATGTCTTCTTGACTCAGTGTTTGTCTTCATGAAGCCATGGGATGTTATTGTAGGAGGGGGCACTGGTTTAACAGTTATAGTCGTTACAGCAAACCTGTTATTAAAACACACAATTTTAATAACCTGCTGTCTCGTAATTCCACAGGCAATGTTTTAGATATATAATTTAATAGCATAGAAACAGAAAGAAACTGAAAACAAGATGTGTGTAGTTTGCTGTCTCTGTGTGGGAGCAGGGGGTTTTCAGAAAACCTTCGTACTACCTTTCACCAAAGGGATTGTGCGAACACACTTGCTCAATAATTTAGCCCTGCAAACAGTGGTTCTGATTAAATAATGGAAGAGCTTGGCACTGATAATTTGGACTGTATGTGGTATGTGTCAGTGTGTATCTGTGATCTGAGCACTGGTTTAGTCATACATTGCACCTAAGATCATAATAATTAATAAAGTCAGAGACTGTTCTCAGAGACCCTCATGACATGAGAAAGCTGCCTTAAAAAGTCAGGGCAGCTGATATGACAATATACAAATAGACAGTTCCTTACTCACTGCAAACATCATGATGCAACATCATCATCTTGTCATTGAAGCAACTAATGCCTTGTTTTTGCCTGAAGTGTTACTTTCTGATTGTAAGATAATGTGTGTTATGTGGGTTATGTAGCACCATCTTTTTTTCAATCATCCTTCCATTTAATGTCTGATGCTTTCATGGGTTGCTGTCTGATATGTTTCTAGGCATGCCTCTGCTATCATCTCTTTTCAAAGAAACATTGGTAATACCATATTGTTGCTAATAGTCCAGGTGTAGGTCAGAGTTCACCTCAGACAGGGCGAGAGGTCAGAGGCTATTAAAGCCTGTTGGAGTCTGGGGTTTGGGTTGTTATGAATGGCTTTAGACCACATGTCTGGGTTCTTTAGAGGCTATAGCCTGGCCTTTGAACCCTAATGACGTATAGGACCATGCAAGAGGCCACTAGCAGTCACCATAGCCTGACCTCTGACCTCCAGATCAGCAGGAGTCATGGAGGGCAAATGTAACACTTATCGGATAGCTGTGTGGTCATACGGTAAAAAAGGATAACTAAAGACATGTTCTGAGTTACAAAACAGCTGTTATTATTGGAGTTACATGGAGAATATACTCAAATGTTATATGGGTCTCAACAGGTGTGTTTCTGTGTGGGCTTTTGGCCTATACAGGCCTAGCACCCTGCTACTGACAAAATCTGAAATGTATTTTGGATGAATCATATTGTGTTCATCTAGAGCCATATATGAGCTATAGATAAGGCCTTGATTGGCTCTGTGGCCAGATTTTTCATATCACCACTCCACTAAAAGATATTTTTTGGGTTTCATACACTAAGACAAAAGAAAGGGGAAGATCACTAATTTCATGTTATCTATCATCCCACCTCCTTCTATCATCTCTGATTCATTTGATAATCCTTTGCATCATCTGTGAAATCAGCACAGAGATCTCCATCTTTTAGCCTTGCTGTATATATGTCCTTATCACTGAGGCAGGCTGGGAAGGTATAATGTGGTGAAGCTGTTTTCCCTATAATGTGGGCTATTCTTCATGTCTTATCTGAGGCTGTAAATGTCTTGGGCCAGCGGAGGCTGGAGTGTGCGATTCATGGCCTAGACCTTGGCTTTGTGAAAGCACAGTAATAACCTTTTACCCTGCACCTCCGCCACCGTCACCTTCTCTATCCATATGGCTCTGTTCCTGCCTCACATGTTTCTGGATAAAGACAGTGCAAAGATCAACAACTCAGAAAACCCAAGTGATTCAGTAAGAACAAAAGAGAAAGAAGCAGAAGTGAAGAGTAAGTGACTCAATGATCTTTAACCCTGGCCTCTTATGAGTCTGTGCTATAACATTAATGGTACATTTATGGATCGCTCCATTCGTGTATTCATCACTTCAGTGCATTTGGATCATTTTGAGACACATTCCATATTTTGAGACTGCTAGATTTATTCAAACAAAATCCTGTTCCAATGACGACGACTGGGGCCAGCGTTCAACAACAGGGTCTATGTTGTCACTACCTCCAAGCAGACTGTAAGCTGAGAGGCTAGCGTCAGGACAAGGACAGCAGCTTAAGCATGAGATCAGTCTAACTTTATTATGGACAAACTCAAATCTAATCCTTTAAACAAGGATTTTAGCATTTGTGTGTTTATTATTAGTCTAAGTAAGCCACATTTAATGCACTCAATAACTCCTTAAAAACTTTGTTTTGTGAACTGCCCCCTAGCACTGACCTCTCAGTTTCCCATGTTTACTGTGTCAGGCTGTATTTAATGCACTTAATAGTCGCCTTCACATGGAGCAGTTATAGGAACATATGCAGGTCTAGTTCTGTAAACTGCTCACCTGGGTTTAATTTTGAACTACCCAGCCCCAAAAGCCTTCAGCTTTTTGTTGCTAACAGCCTAACTGACCCCCCTCCTAAGCGGACCATTCTCTCCTAAGCTGACAAAGGGCTCCTGAGGCTGGGTAGATCATAACAAAATCTGGGGTGGGCAGTCCACACAACTAAGTTCCTAACTCAGCAAAAGTGGTTTCCATCCATTTCCTGCCACTAGCTTCTCTGTTTACAAGCTGTTTACAGTGAGGAAGTAGTGAGGCCCTGCTGTTGAACATTGCTCCCAGTGGTCGTCATCGGAACAGGATTTCTTTTGTGAATAAATCGAGCTGTCTCAAAATGTGAAACAAATGTCTCAAAAATATCCTAATGCGCAAAAGTGATGAATGCATGAATGGAGCGAGGCACAAATGCAGATTCAAAAATTCACATAAACACTGCAGATTTATAATTAACAAACATGATTTATTTTTGAAATAATTTAAAATAATATATTTACAAATTATATTTTTTTTACAAATTAGGGATTTTGAATAAATCATTGTACTTGTATCAATAGATTGACTGTTGGATCAATTAATTTTATTGAGATAAATATAGCTCCATATTACTGTAAACAATAACATGCACAGGATTAGAAATAATATACATTTGAAGTTTGATGTTGAAATGTAGACAAACTACAACTGCAAATGCTCCTTAAAACCTGCTTACCATGCTTTCACATACTCACATAAAGCCATAGTCAGTCCCTCCCGGATTTTTTGATTGTTGCCAGCTAAAATGCCTGATTTTGCAGTGGATTTTCTTAATAGTTGCACTAAAAGTTATAATTATTATTTTTTTGTTAAAAATTTACAGGTAAAAAGTACCAGAAGTGATAAAAATACACTGTTACCTGAGCTTTTTCTTTAAAAATATTAGCTAGAACTATAAAAACTAACAAAATCTGTTTTTAACTATATGTGAGGTGGTAATAATCTAATTAAAAATACCTGTATTTTAACAGGCCAAACGTACCTACTTTTTTTAAAAAGATATTGCTGTGTTATTAGGCTGTTTTTTGGGCTAGTACACTGCCACTGATTCTGATTCTGTTCCACTCAGATCTTCTCTGGTGATTCCTCTGTTGTGTGCTGTAGAACATCCAGTCATTAAAAAACAGAGGAAGTTTGCTGTGCTATAGGTTTTCAGGAAGGTTATTAGCCTGCAACATTAAAATTTAAAGAACAATGACCTCAAACTTCATTGTTGTCTAAATACGCTGCCCATTCAACTTTTTAGGCAACTATATCATCATTGCAACACAGATGGGCTTTTCAGAGTGACACCAGACAAAACTAGAAAGTACCAGGTTCTTCTCCTCCTTCAGTCCCATCCACACCGCTGCTGCTGGTGAGCACCTGCGACCTCATGTGCGCTCGACCACTGCGCATTAGCTCCGCGCTGCTCCTCTGTGCCGCTCTGTTTATGAATACGCCCGACCTCGGCACTGCACCTCTGTCCTTTGCGCTGCGCCTCAGCGTCAACTCTGTGCCGCTCTGTTTTTGATTGCAACCTTGGTGCCGCACTTCCGCGCCGCTCTGTCTATGAGTGCACTGCACCTCCTCATCGTACCTCCACGCCGCTTTGTCTGTGGCTCAACCCAACCTCCGGCACTCTTTACCGGTGCGCTGCTGCTGAGAGAGGAGCTGCTCTGCTGGGAACAGGGGACGGCTCACAGACAGCGGTTAGTGAAGCAAAATGAAGTTTTAAAGGAAAATCTCGGCAAAAATTGGCTAAAGTTGCAGAGTTTGGACAAAGTTGTAGGATCACGCTGAATTTGCGGGGTTTGCGGGGTTTGCTTGATTTTGCGAATAGTTGCGATTGCAACATCCGAAATCCTGGAGGGACTGCATAGTTCAATTATTTCATTTACGTTGCAGTATGAAGACTTTCTAGGGAAGTAACAATGCACTGAAATCATGATTTGATTCAATTTTCGATTTTCTGTTCACAATTCTGTTTTTTTTTTTTTATTAGCAGACTTAGTTGCAGTATAATTATAAAGATTTTTTTTTTACAAAACAATGACATTTAAAAATTACAGAAATATATAACATAATTTGTTAGTGACTTTTATTAACAACTTTACTCTCATAATAGCAAGCAATGCATAGAGGAACATCTCATCACAAATCCACACCTCAAGAAATATATAATGGGCCTAATATAAGTCAATTCTTGAAAAATATCAGTGAGGAAAGTCACATCCTCAGTAAAGACTCTGATCTCCATGGAAATGCTCCACGGCTGTTGTTAGCCACTTAGCTTTCCTTTAGCTTGCTGCTGCTAAAAACAAGCTACTTTCTGAAGGATGGTAAATGGAGCAAACAGGTGCTGCCTAAATAATACCTGCAGAAGTGTCTCTCTTGCTGTCTGTAGAGCTCCATGTGTATGAGAGACAAAAGGATGGAGGAATAGTTGTCTCTGTTTAGCGGTACTCAACCCTGTGCCCTATTAATTAGCTCAGTAAATAAATTCTGTTGAGATTACAGCAGGGGAAGTGAAGCATGCAAATCAGAGCTGGATAAAGAGGCTCATATTCACTCTGAATAAAAAAATTGCAAACAAGTGACACGTAGCAGATACTTAATGATTACAGGCTTTTGGCAAGAAAAGAAATTGATTTTTTTTTAAACGAGGGGGAAAACTGGAGCTTCAAAATACACAAACACTGCTTCATAACAGTCTTTCTTTCTGTCTCATCTTTCTCTTTGTGTTACAGTCTTTCCCAATATATATCTGTTCTGGTTGGTGCTTATATTGATGCCACCCACGTATTAGAGATAAAGGAATAAAGAAAAGCAGACACGGGGACCCCGTGGTGATAATGAATTACTACTCTTCTGTGGAGTTGTCTTTTTCAAGTGCTTTAAATCCACTGGGAGAAAATTAAACATTTTGTGTGTAACACTCCAATGGATTTGTCAAGAAACTATTTCATTTTTGTAGAATATATTGTCGCTTGTTCAATTCTTGATCACATTAATGTGAATGTTCACATGTATATCAGAGCTTAAATGATTCAAGTCAGAACCTCTATTACGTTTTTTGATGATTAATTTTAAACCATGCTGACTCCTGATTGTCTGACAGAAGAACATAGTTCCTTCCAAGACTCCAAGACTTCCAAGATTCAGATAAGCTGTATAGTTGATGATTTCAGACTGCATAATAGTCGTTGTTACTGTTTATTTTTTTAAATATTACTTTAAATTAATAGCACCAAGATCTGATGGGCAGTTCCATTTGCATTGACAAACTATCCTGGTCTGAAATATTTTTGTAACTACTTGTCCTGCATAACCTACAAATTAAGAAACCTAGTATTATTATAATATTATTTGGCCTTTTGACTCATATGCTAATTTTTATGTTCTAATTGCTACATTAAAACATTGATACACTCGCTAATGTTTTCTAACCAGGCAGTAGATTGCTTGCCAGCTGCTAAAAACATCTTGATCTCGATATTTGGTGGCTAATACTAATTCCTCCATAGAAAATGTATTGTGTTCCACTTTGCTCAAGGCACCATTCTTTAGAATGCAGCCAAATTGTTTATTAACACTGAAAAGGCCTATAAAAATGCAACAACATCCAATTCAAACAGAAAGTACAGAAAGTTTTTTTCTGATCATATATGAAATGTTGATATATTTGATATAACCACAAATCTTTGATATATTGAGCAGCCAAAGTGTGCTTGTAAAGGTTAGTGTTCGATTACTGCCCCAGCCATGCATTGCCTGTTCCCACCTCCTCTCCAGTGAGCCATTTATGCTGCTCTCCCTAAAGCGTCCATTATGTGCAGCTGAGGTGGCTCTAATGGCCTACACTGCCCTCCTGTTCTCCCACCTCTTCCCCTTTCATTTTCTCATAACAAGCCCCTTGCCCTCGCTCACCGCAGCTCAGACAAGATTATCCCAGCGTTATTCCACCTTCTGCTCTCCTCTGCACTTCCTATAGTGGTGGTCAGGCGTGACCCCAGAATTACGCATTTGCAACAGCCATTTCTCTCCCTGTGTGTCTCAGGCTCACACGCTTAGAATAGGTTACAGATCATTTCAAGCACCTTGAGGCAATTACTCTCCTCTCTGGTCACCTCCTTGGCCTCTACCATACTTGGAGTGGGCCCTTTGCTATTATCTCCATTCGGTACACAGTGGGCTCACCACTATAGCCGTTTGGACCAGCGGCTCACATTTTTGCTGCCAATAGTGTGGGATACTCAACCTATCAGCCCGTGCCAGCCACCTTTCCCTGCCTGTGGTTGTGTCAGCACATGGAGGTGCCACAGTGTTAGTTATGTGTCACTGCAGAAGAAAGCACAATGGCAAGTGCTGCTATGTTCAACAGAGTATGTTCATCCCATAGCTTTTTAAAAGTGGTGGACAGTAATTAAAAAGTTATACTCAAGTAATGTACTTTACATTTTTTAGGATATTTAAATATATTAATACATAATACATTCTTTCTGAGTACTTTTTTAAAATGTATGTTTACTTGAGTAGATTTTTTACAGTTTATTTGGTCCTTTTTATTGGATAGAGAAGGGTTGACAGTAGGAATGTAACAATGCACTGGTCACGATTCAGTTTGATTTGATTCACGATTTTCTGTTTATGATTATGATTTATTTCTATTTTTATTAGTAGATTTAGTTGCAGTATAATTATGAGCAAAATATTTTTTGACATAGTTTATTTGTGTATCCTTATTAAACTTAAATTAACATTTCTTATTAAATGAAATGTAACAAAAAAGTAGAAATTAAAACAATGACATGTAAAAATTACTAAAAGGTATAACATAACATAATACACTTTAGTAGCAAGCAATGGATAGAAGAGCAGCTGAAGAGAATGTGTCTTTCCTCAGGAAAGACTGATCTCCATGGAAACGCCCTGGGGGAGGGGCCACTGAAACTTAAGATAAACTTTAAGCTGCTGTTAGCCGCTTAGCTTTCCATTAGCTCGCTGCTGCTAACAACAAACTACTTTCTGAACGAACAAAGCAAACAGGTGCTGTGTGAGACGCACAGAGGAGAGAAGGCGCACTCCCAAGCCACTCCAATTAATTAAACGAATATACAGCCTTTTTACGTTCTCAGCACGTTAGGCTAGTGATTTTACAAGTTCTGTAAACTAAAACTTAAAATAAATGCATGTTTCCATCCATCTATCTTCTTCCGCTTATCTGGGGCCGGGTCGCAGGGGCAGCAGTCTAAGCCGGGATGCCCAGACTTCCCTCTCCCCAGACACTTCCTCCAGCTCGACTGGAGGAACCCCTAGGCGTTCCCAGGCCAGTCGAGAAACATAGTCCCTGCAGCGTGTCCAAGGTCTTCCCCGGGGCCTCCTGCCGGTGGGACATGCCCGGAGCACCTCTCCAGGGAGGCGTCCAGGGGGCATCCGGAACAGATGCCCGAGCCACCTCAGCTGGCCCCTCTTGATGTGGAGGAGCAGCGGCTCTACGCCGAGCTCCCCCCAATTGACAGAGCTCCTCACGCTATCTCTAAGGGAGCACTTGTATCCGGGATCTTGTCTTTTCGGTCATCACCCAAAGCTCATGTCCACAGGTGAGAGTAGGAACGTAAATTGACCAGTAAATCGAGAGCTTTGTCTTTCAGCTCAGCTCCTTCTTCACCACAACAGACCGATACAATGACCGCATTACTGCAGATGCTGCACCAATCCGCCTGTCAATCTCACACTCCATCCTTCCCTCACTCATGAACAAGATCCCAAGATACTTGAACTCGTTCACTTGAGGCAGGATCTCTCCTCTGACCTGGAGAGGGCAAGCCTCCCTTTTCCAGTCAAGAACCATGGCCTTGGACTTAGAGGTGCGGATTCTCATCCCAGCTGCTTCACACTTTGCTGCAACTCACCCCAGTGCACACTTAAGTTCTGACTGGTTTGATGAAGCCAACAGGACAACATCATCTGCAAAAGCAGAGCTGAAATCCTGTGGTTCCCAAACCGGACTCCCTCTGGCCCCTGGGTGCACCTAGAAATTTTGTCTATAAAAATAATGAACAGAACCAGTGACAAAGGGCAGCCATGCCAGAGTTCAACATGCACTGGGAACAGGTCCGACTTACTGCCAGCAATGCGAACCAAACTCCTGCTACGGTTGTACAGAGACCCAACAGCCCTGAGCAGAGGGGCTCGGACCCCATAATCCCAGAGCACCCCCCAGAGGACGCTACGAGGGACATGGTCGAACGCCTTCTCCAGATCCACAAAGCACATGTGGACTGGTTGGGCGAACTCCCAAGAACCCTCGAGCACCCGATAGAGGGTGTAGAGCTGGTCCATCGTTCCGCAACCGGGACGAAAACCGCATTGTTCCTCCTGAATCCGAGGTTCAACTATTGTCCAAATTCTCCTCTCCAGTACCCTAGAATAGACTTTCCCAGGAAGGCTGAGAAGTGTGATCCCCCCTGCAGTTGGAACACACCCTCCAGTCCCACTTCCTGAAAAGAGGGACCACCACGTCGGTCTGCCAGGACAGAGGTACTGTCCCCAACCGCCATGTGATGTTGGAGAGAAGTGTCAACCAAGACAGCCCCACAAAATCCAGAGACTTGAGGTACTCAGGGCAGACCTTATCCACCCCAAAGCCTTGCCAACGGGGAGCTTTTTAATTACCTTGGTGACTTCAGCGTGGGTGACAGATGAGTCCAGCACAAAGTCCCCAGCCTCTGCTTCTGCAATGGAAGGCGTGTCAGTGGGATTGAGGAGCTCCTCAAAGTATTGCTTCCACTGCCCGACAACATCCCCAGTTCACTCGACTGTAAACAGTGTTAGTGAAGCACTGCTTCCCCCTCCTGAGGGGGCAGACGGTTTGCCAGAATTTCTTTGAGGCCGAATGATAGTCCTCCTCCATGACCTCCCCGAACTCCTCCCAGACCCGAGTTTTTGCCTCCACAACCGCCTGGGCAGTGGCATGCTTGGCCTGCCGGTACCCATCAGCTGCCTCAGGAGTCCCAAGAGCCAGCCAGGCCCAATAACTCCTTCAGCCTGATGGCATTCCTTACTTCTGGTGTCCACCACCGGGTTTGGGGGTTGCCACCACGATAGGCACCAAAGACCTTACGGCCACAGCTCCACACAGCCGCGTCGACAATGGAGGCACAGAACATGGTCCACTCGGGCTCAATGTCCCCAACCTCCCTCGGGATCTGGTTGAAGCTCTCCCGGAGGTGGGAGTTGAAGACCTCCCTGACGTTCCCCCCAGCCAAACGTTCCCAACAGACCCTCACAATAGATTTGGGCCTGCCAAGTCTGTCTGGCCTTCTCCTCTGCCAGCAAATCCAATTCACCACCAGGTGGTGATCAGTTGACAGCTCAACCCCTCTCATCACCTGAGTGTCCAAGACACATGGCAGATGACACGAAAACAAAGTCGACCCTCAACCTCCAACCTAGGGTGTCCTGGTGCCACGTGCACTGATGGGCACCCTTGTGCTTGAGCATGGTGTTTGTTATGGACAAACTGTGACAAGCACAGAAGTCCAATAACAGAACATCACTCAGGTTCAGATCGGGGAGGCCGTTCCTCCCAATCACACCCCTAAATGCATGTTTTGTTTAAGTGAAATGATGATGAAACAAGTGAGCCAGATTACATACCAGTGGCCCTCACGCTGTTTTAAAGGGGCATCGCAATTAATTTTTCCCCACACTGATTCAAAATTTCTCTCTTTTGCATCGATTTTTAGCCAATTTACGAAGAATCATTACATTCCTAGTTGAGAGACATCAAGGAGAGAGACAACGACATGGAGCAAATTGGCCTGAGCCGGGGGTCGTACCTGAGTCTCTTTGGTGCATGGTACGTGCTCTACCAGGTGAGCCACAGAGGCACCTCCCACTTGACATTTTAACAAAAAAACAAATACTTTTACTCAAGTTTTTTTTTTTTTTTTTTTTATTGTATCTAAATGAGTTAAAGTCCTATGATCATGTTGGTAAAGTGGGTAGTAGCAGTAGAAATAGTAACAGAAGGAAAAGCAATAGTAGCAGTGGTAGAAGCAATAGTAAATAATGATAGCAGAAGTACTAGCAGTAGGTCTATGTCTAGTTGCACTAGAAGTAGTAATAGTAGCAGTAAATACTTTCTTCAAGAAAACTCAGTAAACCCAATAAACTAAAGAAAGTAAACTCAAACTCAACTTTTTTTTTTTACTTTTACTCAAGTAACAATTTTGCTGGGTGCTTCTACTACCTCCCTATGTCATAGCAGCCATCCATTTTCTGTCTTTATGCTCTGTTGGTTTCCACTCAATCACTGCCTAGCTCCTCATCATAAAGGTCCAACATGCAGCAGTGTGTGTGTGTCTAATTTATGACTGGAGTGATCTTAACCAAGCGCTCATAATAAATAAAGTGACATCACAGCAGGAGAGGGGAAATCGAAGTGTTTCAGAGCTTACTCATAACCCCTTCAAACAGTTACACTGCCCTGTCAAACCCCTCTCACTACACACTCTTCTGCAGGTATAATTGAGGGTGAGATCGTTAAGGCAGCTGTAAATCCCGCTGTAAATCCCGCTGCAGTGGTCAGTCCTAAAAACACCTGTCTACCTCTGACGGATTCAGCCAGTTTGTTTGCACTGACAGCAAATCAATCATAAGCACACACGTAAGAACACCTTATGCTCTCAACTATAAAAACATCTAAACTCATCCGGGCTCATACTAAAGGTACAGTGGTGACAGAAATAAAGGTTCAGGTTAGTTTAAATGTAATGTTAATAAATGTCAACTGTATAATTTCACAATAGCAGTGTTTAAATAAAAAACAAAACAAAACAAAGACATAAAAACAAAGTATAATTATTTTTTCAGAGGTGTTGATTGTGGTGCCATTTAGTCCCATTTGCATTGGGTATTAATCAAACATTGGTAGTTATTTAGTGCTAATTACATGTACAACACTGAAATTTACACATGACCAAGTAGCCAGGTGTATGCACATATGTTTACTACAAACGTGGCTTTACATTGTTTAAAAAAGTGTCTTCTTTGGTAATTTCTACCAAATAAGAGGCCGTCCAAACCAATGGTTGAATAACAACCATCCCTAATTTTTGTTTTTCTGAATATGATTGACACTGTGTACTTTGTAGGCTTGAAGATAGCCACATCCCACCTGGCCTTCTTTACCAAATGTCTCCTTCTCTTTGCATTGCACAAGGTCTGTTCCCACGGTGACCATGCTCAGAAGCACCATAGTTACAACAAGACCCTTTCAAGCCATCTCAAGCCCTATTGTGTTTTTCTTACTCTGGTTGCCTTCCCTCTATTTACTCCCATCGCACACTACAGAAGAGACTTGTTTCATAAATGATCATAACATTTTAACAAGCAACGCAAACATGCTGAAGGCACACATATTTAGAGTCAAACATGGTAAAACTACAGCTCAGCATTATCATGGTTCTTAAACACAAATCACGTAGAGTTGTTGTTGAAAGCTGCTGTGGAAGGTTACTCTGGGCTGTTTAAAGATCAAAGAAACACATTGAGACCAGTTTGGATTTTGTTCCATTTTGTTTGAGTCTCCTGAAGGGGTTTACCAAGGTTTATCTCCTTTTTGTGTCACACAAAAATGATCCACATTGACCATTTCTCTACAGTGAGTGAGCGAGCGCAGAGATTTATGCAGCTGCTAGACAGATTAATCTGTGGAAAAACTTTGCACAACTGCAGACTGCATGAATTCTTACAAGGCCTTTGCTTTCCATACTTGTGAAGGACCAAAGGGAGCTCAGAGCTCTACACAGTGGATAGCTACAATGTCAAGTGATTACCTCTGTGCTTTTTGTTTGCTGCCATTGTTTTATTGCTCTGATACATGTATATGTCATATGTCAATTATTAGTAAATCAATGGATGAATTATATGGCCCAAATATGAGGTCATATAAAAAATATATTAAAAAAGTAATTCATCTTCTCAACCACTGATTACTTTAATTTACCCTCCCTGTCAATCCAGATTTATATTTGAGGCAGCTAAGGTCTTACCATCTTGAAAACTTAGATGTTGTGCATGATATTTTGAGAAGAAAATGAAAATATAATGACAGATAACCACACCCAAGCACCTCTTGTGTAACAGAACAGTAAATTCATGAAGTCTGCATGTATACAATGTGATAGTGTATTGAATGATGAAGGGAGCATCCTTCTTTTTGGCAGAAGATCACAGAGTGTTAATTCAGTTGTTATCCGTGTTTGAAAACGGATTGGCTGCTGTGTTTGTATGTGCTCTGCCTCTGATTGCTTGTGTGTATTTGTGTGCATGTTGGCATCACTCTGGAGGGTTTCTGTGGTACTCCTCTCTGGTGGGGTTGGGGCTCCAAAGTGATTGGTGTGGACTGTGGTCCAAAGGCTGCCCAGGGTAGCGACCGCCACTTGGTAAGTTGCCCTAACTAAACCCAGGCCAAATCTGCAGAGATTCAGTCCCATTTTTCTGAGCTGCTGTTGTACCATCCTCCTAATTTGGCAGCTTGTGTTGTTGTGTTTTATCAGACAAAGGAGAGAAGACACATGTCTCATCCAGCAGATTCTCTCTCTGCCACTCACAATATCTTTCTTCATTGTGGTTATGATAAGCCTGTGGCTGTGTTGTCCTGATCATTGAAAAAGATCCTACTCATTTTTGCTGTAATAAAATGTGTTTTTACATTGTAGCATTTGATTTTCTTTTTTTAATTAGATTTTTTTTGGTACCTTGACGTGCCCTTGTAATGGTCTCCTATCTTTCCAACAAAATGCTTCTTATCATCAGAAAGAATCTTTTTACGTGTATTTAGGGAGAGGCAGGACAGAACAGCAACAGAGGATACATGAACAAAAAGGGGGCAGCTCGTGAAAGTGAGGGAAAGAGATGATTAATCCAATCAAGCCTCTTATGGTTTTATCATTGTTCTAAGATGGCTGCCTCTTCCTCAGCTCTAGCTGTGGGCTGCAGCTAGGCTAATGTTTGAGCTAATCTCGGAATAATATGAAGACTAGGGCAATACTGAGGACACGGTCTGTGCCAGCAGATTAGTACAAGCAAAGGATTCAAGCACGCATAGGCCTGGGATGGAGACAGTTGCACATTGAGTCAGGTGCCTGTTGGGTTGTACAGCTTATCCTGTGTCAGTGTGTGCTGTTATGGTTGAACAGAACCAGGAGGATTTACAGAACACAGCTCATGTGTATATCCTGGATCTGTCTGTGCTTTGACCCCATTTCTTGACTGTTCTTTAACAATATACAACATAATCTTTAATTACATTTGTCTGACATGTTATCCAATATTTGAAAATAAATGAAATTGGTCTAGCAAAACCACAGTTTTTAATTATACATGGCCCTATACCCTTACATAGTCCCATTTTAGTTCAACTTTCTAAGTTATCTGTCCTCCTTTGTCTTTCTTGCCAATTCCATCCCAACCCCCAGCTCCCTGCAGCATTTTCTGAGATGACAGGACAGTGTTTTTTCTTTGTTAGGGAGTTGCTCACACATTCGCTCCTCTGTTGACAGGTAAAAGACATGAAAGATACTAAAAGACTGAGCATGATCAAATCCTCTGGGGAGGAGGAACAACAGGGAGAGGTGAGGCAGAGAGAAGCTGGGAAAGCAGCCATAGCAAAATGCAGGGGGAGAGGGAATCCACAGTGGCTAAAGGTAAAGTATTTAGGGAGGGGAGAAAGAAAGGATTGAGTCACAGAAGTGGGGAGGCGGCAGAGGAAGCCTTTGACAGTCTATGACCTCGGGTAAGTCTCTTCGACTGTGTGCTGATGCGTGAAACCTGAGCACGCGCACTATTAGCACGCCTCACTTACTGAACACAGCAGAGGCCTGACACAGGCCAAGGCAGCCCGCTCCCTCATACACACACACAGTGGGGTTTCTATAATATAGTCATATATTATAGAGGGAACTTAAAGCAAACTTTGGAAAAGCCACCCCAAAAAAATGTAGAATGTGTTTCCAGCCCAAATTAAAATAAAAAATCCTTGTCTAGTGATGTCAAGGGAAGCTAGGTATAGATCTATAGATCTGTATTTGTTTTACTGATCTAAATTAACTTCGTCTTGCTCTTGTTAAGGATTATTAAATATTAAGAATTATTTCATATGAAATGATTTCATTTACAAAGGATGTTCAGTAAATTAATATACTATATTCTCTAACATGTATTCTTTACAGTGAGCTGGCTGCTCACCAATCTTGACATTTTGTCCTTACACAAGACAGTTTTGTTACTGGTGTGTTAGTCCAATAGCTCAGGAGTGAGTGGAGAAGGTCAGTTCAGGCCCTCTAACTGCCCTGGAGGAGCTGGTGGTGATCCACTGCCCTGTCAGCTGCCTGATACTTGGCAGTTGGCCAGAACAGACCATGTTTGTGGCTTCATACAGTTGTGTGATTCACTCGCCTTAGGCAGGTCAAGCCATGAACCGACTCACTCTGTCCTCCTTGGGTGTAAGCTAATAGGTTAATCATCTCTGTCCATTATGCAGGGATAATTGAGACAAACAAGCCAATGAGGAAATGTCACTGGATAGCACAATTCAAGCATTAACAGCTTCCAGCAGCTCTTTTAGTGGGAATAGTCGAGTGTCTGTGCAATTAAATATTAAACCAAGTCCCATGCTTTGAGTGTGTGCTTACAGTTTGTGCATAAACATGGATTCCTGTGGGAGTGCCATCCCACCTTGTCACACTGTTGTCATTGTCTTTGAGGTTTTCCTGATAAATTTGCTCTGTAGGTCCTCTCAGCTGGGTTAACACTCCCTACACCTGCCCCATAGGCGGAGACACACCAACACTACACATGCATGCATATATTTGTTAATCAAATGAGCAGGGCTTTTAAACATTTCCTGTGTATTTCTTGTGTGGTTCACTTTTTTCTTCTTTCTGGATCCTTCCTCTTGTGTCTAATAACATGGGGAGTTGCTGAAAGGCAGCAGATCTGTGTGTTTGATATGGAGACAGATGAAGGACTGGAGGATGCAGGTAAGAGAGCCGAGCAACTATAAAAAGCCTCATCAGAGCAGAGATGTGTGGCGTGATGCATTCCCTGAGCTGTGAACAGGGAAGATTCTGTTGTCTGTGCTCAAAAGCAGGTGTGCTGCAAGGCATTGTGGGAGGGGTATGATATGACAGCACATCAGTTTGTCAGTCCTGGCCAGTTCCCCCACCCTTTTCCTCGTCTTCTCCCCTGCGTCTGGGCATGTGATTGTCGGCCAAAATGAGAGCTAGCAACTGGCTACAAAGGAAACCCTCATAAAATTAGTAGTGACAGCGTTGTAAGTGCAGTGCAAAGCCTGATTTGTGAATATTAAAAAGTCACTCTCCAAGCAGAAAATGTGAGTGCCAAGATTGCCTGAAGACTTCATCAAGAGAATCCTGGAAAATGTTCACAGGCCTCTCCACATTGCACAGATCATCCATTTTAATGAGCAACCTAATCAAGAGTTAGGCCTTGTTAATTGTATTGTGAACTAAGAGTGACTTTTGTGAAATTATTTATGTTCAAATTCAAATCACATTGTCTACAAAATGATAATTTGTTAAGGTGTGATTTTCTATCAATTTATCAAAATAAAGGTTTAAGTAGGAAGGATCTATCTCAACTTCATACTTTTTTTTCTCTTATAGCCTTCACTGCTTGTAATTTGACAGTAGTTGTTGACTTTGAGGTTGATTTGGCTAAAGGCTATGTTTTGACAGACACATTATTCATGTACATGTAGCCACCTTGGCTGTCACCCCAAGGTGTGTCTGCAGCTTCAGTCTGGGACATTGTCACCGTCGGTCTGAGGACCAAATGTGACAGCTGTGTGACATGCTTTACATTAGGGTCAGTTTTTCTCTTCTAAACACAGAGGTGATACAAGGGTTCTGCTTTTAGTGTACATTACTGTGGCACTTATACCATCACCTCTAACTGTCCTGTTACTTCTGTTACATAACTGGCTGCATTTCCATATTATTATATTACTTACTAGTACTGTTATTTATTGTTGATTATGTCTCCTGTATTCTGTTACTGTGTTGTTGCTCTCAGTCTCTGAACCCAACCAGTCAAGGCCAGTCACAGCCACTTACTCAGAATCAAGGTCTTAAAATGCAGTTTTTCCTTGCCACTGTCACAATGTCACAATGCTTTCTCATGGGGGATTGTTAGATTGCTCTGTATACTAAACAGACTGTATGCCTGCTTTAATTGTGAAGTCTCAGGAGGCATCTTAGTTGTGATTGACACTGTAAATAAATTGATATAATACATATATTACCAGAAATCTAATACCTTAATTTTCACTGTTATTTTATACTATTATTTAGTGTAAATTTTCAAACTTGGACACTTCTCATATGACACAGTCATATGATTTTTTTCTTTTCCATAATGCATCCTTCTCTTCTTTAACCTTGCTCCTCACTTGACCTCTCACTACACAGGTAAGTGGTTGAACATGTACGCATGCATTCACTAAACTCTGTGATCTGAAACTGTGATCCTGTTAAAGGTCTCTGTTAGGTTATTTGTCTGGATAATGTTGCTAAGAGACAAGAGTATGTGGAAATGCACAGCTGACCTGTCCTGTTGACACTAAGGTGAAGAGCTGTAGACACATGCAGCATAACACATACACATCAGTATTCTTTTTCTAGTTCTGGGTAAATGGAGAAGATATTTACTTGTACACTTAAAGCCAGTGCTGTATGAACAACCTTCACAGTAGGATTATTTCCCATTGATTCAGTGTGCTTGTCATGTCATGTGGTAAAATTGCTGATATTGATATTAATATACATTTTCTTAAGGTGCTCTTCATTAGGTAATTTGTGTTCTCTTTTTTCTTTATCATTCTATTTGTATATGGCTGAAACCACATGTGATAAATGGTCTGCAGAATGTGGTCAAAATACTTTAGGACCTGTGAAGGCTAGAAGTCTAGGACACACCAACCCAATGCCCAACCACCGTTAAAAGAGTGACTACTCTGTCTCCCCTGGTTTGCCAAAGTGTGGCGTCTACAGAAACAACAGGGTGACCTAGACCAACTACCAAGTCCAAGTAGCACATAGGTTTTGTGCATGTACGAGACATAGTGACTATCAGTGGTTCACTTAAGTATTTACTAATGCATAATAATTATACAAACACACCTTATCACATTAATGAATAAAATAGACTGCATTTTTGTAGCTGCCTGCCTTAAGAGGGAGGCTAGTATATTTTCATCTGTACAAGGCTGAATGCTAAGGTAAGCTAATTGCAGCACATTAGTGCCACTGATGTAGGAAACAGGAGTAGTTTTTCAAAAGTCCCTTTCTAATTTATTGTTAATAATGAGCTGATTGATTGTAAATTTAGCACATGGCCAATCAGAGTGCTCCTTTCGCTGATTCTACATCAACATTCAATCTGCCAAAACTATATCCGACTGTCCCACTACGCACAACGGTGCTGAACACACCAAACAGACTCATCACTCACTCTTTGTTTGTCTTTTTCCTTTGAGGGGTTGGCACAGTTAACTACAGTAACTTCATGTTCTCTTTCACTATGCACATACATCTCCTGTATGGTCTTCCTCTAGGCTTCCTGCATCAGCATCCTTGAGCATATATTCAATATTCTTCTTCTGTACATGTCCAAACCCTCTCTGACTTAAGACTGAATTTAAGCCTTTTGCAGTTCTTTGTGGAAACATGTTATGTAGTGGTGTCTATGTGTGCACACATACATTTATCACATGCGCAAGCTGAGCTCAGCTGGCCGGCCCAGAGTTGTGTAATTGCAGGGTTATTGCTGCTCAGCCTGATGGGTAATGACACATTTGCAAATTAATTCTCTGTGCTAGGCTGTGATTAGCATACGCACAGAAACAGCTCACACACACATGCTCACACACACTTCACAGGCCTCTAATCACCAGCGAGAGGTCAGGTTAAATGGGCGTGTGTAATAGTGGAGTGGCTGCTGGTCTCTGCAAATAGGGGTGAGTGTAAGGTGAAGAGATATTATTTTGAGTCGAATTTGATACAGGCCATTATTCTGAGACAATATATATTAAAAAAAAAAAAAAAAAAAAAAAAAAAAAAACACACACATTGCTTTTTGTTTGTGCGGGGTTTTTAAAGCTAGCTTGTCTTTTTGTATGTAGTTATCTTTTGCATGTGATCATACTAGAGCAGTTTAATCGAGATGTATGCAAACAGGAAATTAAGTTTTTTGTTAATGCTGAAAATGTCCTGTAATGTTTCTATTGGTTTTCATGAATGGGTGTCACGTAAAGTCAAAAGACCTTTTTTTAATTTTAGAAAAAAATGGTTCCATAAGCTAAGTAGACCACAATTATTAAAAGAGGAATTAGCATTAGCCAATAAATATTGCAAAATATGAATCAAACAAGATGGTTTAATGGTAATAATACAGGTTTCTGGATTTTTATAATGAGAGAAATGTGTCAGACTGTAAATTTATGCTCAGATTTAATTCATTAATTACCACAAATCCTACTTTAAGAAGTAAACTTTAGCAAAGGAAACACACAACAATCAGATCTGGGTTCTTTTATTTAAATTATTTTTCACAACAACCGTTCATTTTTGCCATCTAGAAACATCTTTAATACTTTATATTGCTACTCACAACTTTTATTCGCAAACATTGGCTGCAGCTTTGATTATGTCACTCGTGGAAGGTTCTATATTACTGTTAATGGCATAGAGTATTATGTTAAGTCTCCTGTGTTTTGGTTGTTTAGTTACACTTATGATTTTCCTTTGCTGCAGCTTTTCTCTAGAATCCCACACCTGCAACAAAGTGCTGACCTGTTCGGTTACAATCTTGCGTGTGCATATGAGAGGAGTGTGTTTGTGTGTGCACCTCTAGAGGCAGTATGTGCTGGGAAAAGATTATAGTGATGCCTTATCTTTGCTTTCCCTGCTGTGGAAGACGACAGACTATCTTTCAAGACCCTCCAACGTTTCACACACACATGATTGAGGGTGTGATTATTCTTTTGCTGCAGAGGTGGTGTAGTAGTGTGGGGGGCTGGAAAGACAATTGCACGGCCGCATGACAGAAATGGGCACAGCAGATTTGTGTGTTTGGACATAAAAAGAAAGATCATTTTGCTTGCTTTGTTGTCCCTTTGTCTTCTTGTTCTGATCATCTTCAGCTGGTGTTGCCCTCTTACTTTAAACTTTGTTCTTTTTAACCCCTTCTGCTTGGTTTGTTCTTCTATCTAGACTTTTACCACATTTAGTTATATGTTTCCTTGGTCCCTGAGTAACTTCACATTTGCATTTTGCATAAGTGCCCTTCTCTCTTTTAAATATGTCAAATATGACTTTTCACCTTTAGCAATTAGTAGCAACACTACAGCATTCTCCAATTTCGTTTGGTCAGATGGACACTCAAAGTATAAGCTTGCAAAATTTCACATTATATTTAGTTTGATTTATATTAAAGTTTGTGTGTGATTTTGGTGGTGACATTGGATATTGCACTATTCATATGCTATTTTGCTGTCTATTAACAAAAACCCTAGAAATAGATAGAAATAGATCAGTGTTAGAATAGTCAATTTATTATTGACATCAACAGATAGATCTCAAGGCCTCTAAGAAAGAATGTGTTACAAAGGTCCTGGTGAATGGTAAACAGTCCTTGTTTCATAAAAGGCCATCTTTTTCAACCTATTGTCATACTCTGTAGCACCTCGAGAGGGCACACCACCAATCAACCTTCATCTAGCATGAACAAAATGGCTATAAAGAATCTGCATGTTCCTGAGGCTTTTGTTTGCATGCTTTAACTTGCACTTATTAAACATATCACAGCATACAAACCTACACACTGTTGACATATCATGTTGATACATTAATTAAACACCTTCCTGCATAAAAAAGGCTTTGTTTTGACAATGACTCCCCCTCCCCCCGTTACTATATGAACACCGTAGACCAGGGATAGTCAACAGGCAGCCCGTGGGCCACATTTGTCCCACCAGAGCTTTTCATCCGGGCCCCAGAATATTACTAACGCAAAAACATCGGGCCTTGAGTAGAGCCCAATTTAATCAATAGCACTTCTATTTTCACCAGGAAAGTGCTTTGCTGTCGTCCTGAGAACTCAGAGTCCAACTCAGAGTGTTTCCAAGCAGTTTGTGCACCTTACCCTGCAGTTCATAGAAAACAGCCAAGATCGCTTTGTCTCAGCCTGAAAAGCTCAAAACAGCAATAATAATAATAATAATAATGAGAAGAAGAAGAAGAAGAAGAATTTTATAATAATAATAATTAATAATTTTTAGTTTTATTTAAATTTTTATTTTAATTTTTAGTCTTATTTTCATCTTAATTCGCAAACTAAACAATTGTAGAATTATTTATAGGGATAAAATACATTTGTGACACTTATTGCACAAAATTGCCTTCAAACTCAATTTGTCATTTTAATCATCATTACCACAAGCCTTATTATGGATCCTTACCTTTTTACCTATTATAGTCTAGAGCAGACAGTGTTATGCTGATGTCTGTGGGATGCATGTCTGTAATGAATAGCCCAAAACTACTGTATGCACAGCATGGTGAGCAGTCTGTTCGCTAAGCCGCACAAGCCAAGTTTCCTAGACGGACACACAAACGCACCCACACAGACGAGGAACTCTCATTTTCAGAGCAAAGAATGGAGGCGGGAAATCTTTTATATTTTTTTCTTCCAAACACGTTGCTGTTCTATTGTAGGCTGCCCTTGAAGACCCATGGCACTCTCTCCTGCTCTGCTCTCTCTATTGGTTGTCAGTATAGTGTGAACAGATGCTCCCTTGATAGTCGTTGGCCTCTCGCTGTCACTGGGGCTGTCCAATCAGCTGTCACCCTGACTCCGAATTGAACTATGACCACTGTGCTCCACTGGGTGAAGCAGCCACACTGACCGGGAGATCCTTTCATCTGTACCCCTGCTTCTCTTCTCACTCCCCCCCAGCACACACACCGACTTGCACACTGCTTTAAGACTCTCCCGGTTGTGCTGCTTCTGCCGCCTGCGGAGAACTCACCCTCCACCTCCTTCTCTCTGCCCGGGAGTGAGGGAGAGAAAGGAAAGGAGAGCGAGAAAGTGATCAAGCGAGGAATGGAGAGGCAGAGTGGCAGTAGAGAAAGCAGAATCATGTCTCCTCTGATCATCTTTTCTGAATAAAGCAGTCCCGATATTCAGGCGGTGCTCGTCTACTGGATTTACTCAGCCCCTAATTTATCCTCCATCCTTCCTCTTTTCACCTCCTCTTGGCACTGGAACGCTTACTTGTACATCTTTTCCTGGCTGTCCTGACTATGTAAAGAAGAAGCCGGTGGAAAAAAAAGCTCTACAAACAGTGGGAGTGTGACCCTTTGCCCGGGGGATCTGGGAGCACAGAGGTCGAGAGCGAGGGCTTGGCTCAGAGGCTGACCCCTGCACCGCGCTGTCTTGGACTGTTTTGTGTGTCTTTGTGACTCTCTGTGGCTGTGTGCATGCGTGCGTGGTAGCTGGCTGGGCGGTCCCAGCCTCACGCTTGGTTAGCGAGGACTAGAGAGCGGGGATGACAGGCTGAGTCCTCCCCACACACACAGCCTCGTTTCTGGGTGGCTGCGAGGGCAAAGCAGCTCTCTGGCTCAGTCATCCAGGACAGGACGGCTGTCGGTACCTTAGAGACAAGTTCCTCCTTCTTCATGAGACTTCTGCACTAATCATGTTTGGAATAAAAGCACCACTTTACTACTTACCAGGTAAGCCATGGGCACTTATACAACATAAAAATGTACAGTATGCGTTTTTTATATTTTACCTTTTCTTTGAGTGAACATATGTGTGCGACAGATGCATGCATTTTCTGTTTTGTGTGTGTAAGCTTTTACAAAGTGCTCGAGAGATTTGTGATTGGCTCCAGAGTGCATCTAAGGAGACACTTGTCTTTGTGCTCCTGGTCCTGAGGTTGGAACCTGAGATCCAAGGCTGGTAATGATGTGTGACAGCAGTGCTCGATGTTTCACTAAGCTCTCAGCATGCAGCATACACGAGGAGGCAGGTAAACAGGACATTAAGTGGCTGCATGTATGGCAGTATGAAAGCAAAAATGTAGCCCTGTATATATATGTATGTGACCAGTTGTCATATATTTGTTTTGTTGCATTTACGCACACTTGAGTTTGGTGTGTTTGAGTGTGTGTGTAGAGAAGTGAGCACTTGGCGGCGTGAGGTTACTGTTGGTCGGTGCTTAAGTGCATCTCACGGCTCACTGGGCACTGATTGTAAGTGGACAGCCAAGAGAAGCCTGTGAGTGAGACAGGCTGAAAGAATGACTGACAGACCTAGACCAGAAGAGTCAACAATAGGGCAACTTCACAAACTGCTTTCATATATTTTATTAATGTGACATGTATTTAGTTGATTTAATAGGCACCTATTCTTTATAAACTGCATGTGTCCATCTGTTTGTAAATGTTGTTTCCACTGTGAGTACACTCCACTGACACTTAGCAGGGATAAATAATTTAGGTGCTTCAGTCAGCAAGCAGAATGTCAGAATGTACAGTCAGACCATAGCTGACCCCACTTTAATTTTGCCCCTCACGTTTTGCTCTCAAAACCCACAGGTCTAGAGCTTTTTCTGCCAGCTGCAGAGTCTGCCAACCTATTCTATGAAAGACTCACTTTACCTTGGCTCTATTTCAACCTTTGCTTGTTGGTGTTGTGTCCAGCTGTAGCTGATCATGTTTTATTTTCATGATTTTATACATCGCATGCCATGTATATTGCTTTGTTATATATTTTGTTCATTATGCTGACCCAGCTCACTTCTTTGGCATTATATCCAGAACTGTCTGTCAGCCAGTTTATTGTGTAAATGTACAGTCTATGGCGACGATGAGCTTTTGCCTGCATAAATCAAGTATGTCGACCAATATAGGTTTTTCTAAGGCCAATGCTGATGCGGGTTTTTTAAACCTTCAAGAAAAAAAGGTTGGAAACCACTGATCTAGAATACCTCCAGCATGTTGCTAGTAAATAATAATAATGATAATAATGGCTTTAATTTCAAGGCACCCAAAGCGATTTACTGAGTCCATTATTCATTCACTCCTCAGTCACACTCGGTGGTGACAAACTACTTCCACAGCTGCCCTGACGGAAACACTGCCATTCTGTGCCCACAGCCTCTCCAACCACAATCAATCATGCAATCACACTTACACATTCACACAGGCAAGGTGGGTGAAGTGTCTTGCCCAGGGACATATGGGTAGTATGCAATGCCAGTATCAGGATTCAAACCACCATCCTTCCACTTAGGCGGCGAATGGCTCTATCAACTGAGCCACTGCCTTCCTGAGTACTAAACTATATTATAATCCATTAAGAAAAAAAAAAAAAAACTAAAAGAAAAACTAAAGAAGAACTTAAAAAAAACAAAAGAAAATAACCAGATAAGACCCCATGCACAGTTCTGTTAAATCAAAATCATGTTTATTAATCTTTTACCACTCCTAAAGTGATGGAGCAATGACATATCCAGAGAAGTTTTGACTTGAAAAAACAGGGTTTGATCAAAAATGATCAGGTTCAACTGGTGCTTAGAGTGCAGAAGGGTAATGTTGACATTAACCTTGTGTGTTGAACTCTTCCTTTTGCTGGTTCCAGTCAAGGGCAGGGATTTCCCTTTGTCCAGACCAGCTGCTTAATAAATAATGACTTCTTTTAAGGTTAGGGTTTTGACATGCTGCGGTTCTGGTCAAGGTTAGGCCAAGTGTCTATGAAATGAATAGAATAATAAGTGTGGGACTGGCTTTCTGCACAGTGCCCTGGCCCACTGCAGGAGAGCGGTGCAGACTAGAGGCTTGGTTTTGGTGCTCAAAGGTCTCTATGTGTGTACTGATGTGTGTCTCTTTTTCACTATCTTTGTCTGCGTGTTGTGTGTGTGTGTGTGTATGTCGACACTGCGGGTCGCTTCTTCTCTTCCCCTCTTCCATTCAGCCACTGAATGAGCCCCTGCCTGCGTTCTCGTCTTAACCACCGTTGCCTAGGAGACCATGTCAGACACATGCTAGTTCTCCATGATTATTTGACAACAAAAAGGTTTGGGTTAAATAAAGAGGAGTAGGTTTGGGAGAGTTGAAAGAAATGCATTATGTTAAGAATATCGGGGCAAGGATGCAGAGATAAAGGTGACGAGAAGAAGCACTTGAACTTCAGTTATATTCACATCACTATTGAGGTGGAGCAGAGCCAGGGACCAAAGTGTTTCAAAATGGAGAATTACTCATGGGCAAAACATCTCTATACCTTGCATTGACCTTTTTCTTTTCTTTTTTTTTTTTCTTTTTTTATTTTTTTATTTTATGGCTCTTGATTGTTTTCCTTATCTGATCTCACCAGATTAACCCTACCTTCCTCTACTTATACTTCTTCCTGACGCCTTTTTTGTTTCATTCTTCAAGATTACTTTAAAGCTACTTAGAAAGTTATTGAACAAATGCTACAGCTTAAGAAAACAAAGATGTTGGTAGCAGTTGGAGCATCAGAAATTATAAACATAGAGACTTTTTTTTTTAATGTAAACTGGGAACAAAACATTACCTTTTAGGCTAGTAATAGCAATAGGACAACCAATACCAAATATCAGCAACTAGTTCTATTGTGCTCTGAAAGATGCATTTGGAGATAGATTGGATTGTAACAGCCACAGTCATTAAAAGCTAATAATCTTTTTTCAGGTTTTAGTTGACTAAAGGTAAAGAGAAACTTGAGTTTTGTAGTGACAAGCCATTAAAGAAACAAAGTGGCAAAAGGCACACAGACCTTATAGTCAGTATCCCTCATTACAAGTATAGCCCTTGAGAGAGCGTCCCATCATTGGTTATTACCATTTGGACCACAGAAGAATAGTGTAAGTGTTGGAAAATGACGTATCCATTTGCTCTTGTGCGGAACCATTAGACCACCCTGGAAACCAAAGCACAGCACTCATTTGCAGAACCCAGCGAGAAGGCCACATTGCATGTAAAGATTATCTGTGCAGTAGCCCAATCATTATATCCAATTAAGTACAACATTTCTCCCTCTGCCCCTCACTGGTTAAGACCATCTCTCTGGATCAATTCCTCTAAATCTCCCTGCTGCATCTTCTTCTCTTTTGATGTGCTTTAAGTGTCACCTCTCGCTGCTGTCGTTCCCCTCCTCCCTCTGTGCTTTTATCCCACTCTATCATTGTAACCATTTATCTGTTTTACCCCTCCTTCACTGCTCCGTCCTTCCATCCCTCGCACCCTCCCACTCCATGACAGCTCTGTCATTAGATGCCAGTAGCAGCCGTAAAGCAGTCACGATGATGGAGTGCCTAGCTCACTCGCTCCTCTCTCTCGTCGCTACCCTTCCCCTGCTATAAAAGCACTGAGCCACTCTCTGTGTGGCATCTGTTCCACGCCGACCCACAGGTGCTACTGCCCCGGTCACGGGCGTAAAGGTCAGGCGTGGCGCGTCAGACTGGCTGCCCCCGTTAGCTCGGTCGTAAACCCAGAGCTGTTAAACCATGACCCCACACACCTGTGGCCACTAGTCCACCCTGGATGGAAGCCATTGGCAACAACTTCTCAAAATACACACACACATATTTCTGTGATTACTGTTATGACAAACTTAATTGAATGCAATTTTAAGTCTCTTAGCACAACATAAATAATAAGTGTAGCCTACAAATAGGGCCACTAGAGTAGGGTTCAACTAAAGGTTTTTCCATATTTTAGAAAAACTCATGTTTCCAAATGTCAAAATCAAAATGACAACTAGACTTTTGAAGCTGGTGCATGGGTCTCTGAAATAAAATCTGTATTCTAGTTAAGAAGAATGGTTTCATAACATGTACATAACGTGTTAAAAAACTTTTGGCCACAAATAGACTTGCTTCATACTTTACAGCTATTATTATCCTCCCACAGTGAATGTGTGGCAGAGTGTACGTGTATTATTTATTTATTTATTTATTTATTCTTTTTTGTTTTTACAAATATTGTGTATTAAAGTAATGTTGAAGTGAATACAACAACAGTAACAGAACTATGTCAGTATTATATGTTCATTTAGAAACCATAATAAACCTAGATTTGACTTTTTACCAGGAGTGAGGGGATGGGCCTTTTTCTGTATTTTTTATTTTTATTTTTTTCATGAGACATAATGCGCTTGTGTGGTGCATTGTGGATTTTACATGTATATAAACAATTGCTTGTACGGTAACTGCCTTCTTCTCAGATGTGGGTATAGCATCTTCTGGCAGGCATGGTTTGTCATCATGCTTGTCTAACACTGGGCTATCATGACAGACACTCACCTCTGCCTTTTTATAGGACGACTCATGAACTTACTTGAACCCCATTTGGAACAGGGGCACGTGTGGCTGCATGTATTTTGTGGGTAACCCAGTCTGTGTTTGTGCCTGTGTATTCATGTTGTCACCTCACTGCTGAAACATTACTCCAGCAGCAGAAATAGCGAGCTCTAATTGCCTTCATCTTCCTTTGCCTCCTCTAATCAAATTAGACTACAGAGAATCCTAATTAAACCCTGCCTGCATCTCATGGCACTGGGTTCAAATACATGTGCATATTTTGCACGTCGCCACACATCGACACTCACAGCATGTATTAGTTTACACTCCTGGGCTCCTCAAACAGCAGTGATTGCTTTATGAGCTGCCCACTAGCTGACCATGCATTAAGTATGGGCAAAGACTTTAATTAAGCACTCCTTGAGATTGTTTGTTTCATTTATTAGGTGTAATATGAGGCAGTGATATTTTTGTGTAGCTTTTATATGATCTATTTAAGGTGGCAGCCCTGTATTGATTCTGGCCTGTGGAAAAATGTGATTGCCTAAACAGGGTTTCTACAGAACTGTTGAAACAGCAGCCGCTCTGGCTTTATGTTGCACACAGCAACATAAAGCTTGTAATATGATGCATGTATGCTGACTAAATAGATAGACCAGAGATATACTGGTACCAAAGGCTACTATGCCCATTTATGCATAATGAATCAGGTATAGTAAGGTGCGTCTGCTGCTGTTTTGAAGTTGATTTAAAACCTTCCTATGTACATTTTTTAAGTTATCTCTGATAGATGGATCCATTATTAAAATTTAAAATGGAAGCATATTGAGCATATTAAGGTTTATAGGTTTATTTTATTTCAGGTTTGGGAAATTGATTGTTGATTATAGAATAACGGGCTTAGCTCATACAGACCAGCTGGAAGTCAGTTGGAGTGAATGTATTTTTTTGACACAGATGCAAAGATAAAACAGATAGTACATGTTGCTAGATGACCTTCTTTAGCAGGCTTACAAAGGTTCAGTTACATTTAGCCCACTTCCTTCCTGCCAGAGCACCTGCTGGCTAGACAAATGAGCAAGAGCGTTTAGCAGGGCTTTTGGCTGCTCACACCTTCTAGTTTTAATAAACATGTTCTTTACAACTCTCCACCTCACTTATAAAAACTGCTGGTATTCATCTCATATGTTCCCTGGTTGCAGCACAAATGCACAGCACACTGAGAAGAAGCATAAAAAGGTAAAGGATGAGGTTAGAGGCAGAGGCAGGGTAAGCCTCCCTCATTTCACTGGAGTAATTAGGCGTGTGTGACGCAAAAGTTCATGAGGAAGAGGAAGGAATATTGAGAGCTGCCCCACCCTTAGAGAGGGTAATAGAGATTTGAAGAGTGCACTTTTAGTATCCTATAACACAGTATTTTAATGCTTGTTCTTGTGGATTGTGGATTATTATGTACATTTAGTGGTGGGTGAGGGAAGCGTTTTAAGCTGATTCCAACCATTAGCCAATGGGATTTTTCAGCTAAGCCGTCAAAGCAACCCCTTCATGTAAGACAGAAAATCAAGAAAATGCAATTTGCTCATCTTCAATCTCCTTTTGTGCTTCTCCATATTGACATACAGCTACTGTCTTTACAATTTCCACTTCCCTTGCTACTGCCCTTTGATCTGTGTGCAGTCAACCCACAATACTGACCTAGTGTCATTTGAAATTTAGTATGGAATGATGTCTGTGTTAATAGTAATAAATACAATTTTAGAACAAGATGGAATCATTATCCTTTCAGTAAATCTTAATATAGTTCTCAGTTAAATTCCTTGTCCTAAAACTTTGACTGCATGATCCTGCAAACTCATGTTTTACACCACAGTTTATTAAGTTCCCAGCAGTTTTACATTAGAGAAACTCACAGTAAAGCAGTGGAGTGGTCTAGTGGTTTCCATACTGCATCAGTTTGTGATAACCCTTGCATCTTAATAAGAATGAAGAATTCATCAAAGAGTATTAGCAGGTCTCTCGTTTTCAATTATCTCTGTTAAGGATTTCAACGGGGTGAATAAATGGCTAACCTCTATCCACTTTATTCGCAGTCTCTTGCTTTGTGGTTTGTGTATACAGGCTTGTTTTTCATCTCTTGGTGTGGCTGATTGGTGCCAAACAGCCAGCATCTCAGCCCACAGGAAGTGGAAATGAATCATGGGAGACAGATTAAGAAAATGATGAGAGCTCATCACATCCTGTTAAAAAGACTGGAGATGACTTCAAGCAAGGTCTCTCTCATTTACACACAGTAGTCTAGGTTTTCTCTCTTTGCCTCTCCTGCCCATGTCCATATCTGCTCTCTATTCATCACTGTCTGCGTTTCACAGACAGTGGTTTGGCACTGGGCAAATGATTACTGACTTGGTCTAAAGCATCCTATTAAGATTTGTGTTACAAGGGCCATTTGTGTGCGTGTGTGTTGAGGAGACAGCAGGGAGACTTGATGCTGGATCTTATGTGACAGTGATTTGGCCTGGATAGATATCACTGCGATAGTCAGAGGACTTGTGCAAAAGGAGCAGTAATGACAGGAGGCCACCACGTTACCTCTTCATCACAGTGTTTATGGAAGCTTCGAAGCAACAAATCTGCTATAGCTGAGAGTAAATCCCACATGATGTGTTAGTGTACATTTGTGTGCTCGGGACACGAGACAGTGTGAACAATATACCTGAAATCCTGTGATAGTCTTTGCCTGTTTACTTGTGCATGTTTGGTCATCTGCAGTCAGATTGTAGGTTTTAATAGGAATGGTGATAACTGAACCAGCTAAAAGGTAATTACAGGCACACATCAATAAATTAGAATATTGTGGAAAAGTGAAATTATTTCAGTAGTGAGAGAACCGTATAATATATAGACACAGTATAAAGATCCATACACACAGGAACATATTTAAACAATTGTTTATTTTCATTGTAATGAGTACGTAATATGTTTATACTGACACTGATTTTTTACTAAATGTAAGCCATAATTATTACAATGTATGAATTATATCAATCTGTATGTACTGAATCTATGTAATATATGTGAAAAGACATGACTTTTCCACAATATTCTAATTTATTGACATGCTCTTGTATCTCTAATGAGTAGAGACACTTTTTACCATGTATACCCGACACAGGAGGTTTGTTTCCCTCTGAATCCCGGGTCTGAACCGGTTGAAGGATGATGTATGGATCTGACAGGCAGTCACCGCTACACTCCGCTGCTGATTGATGTGGCCTGGCTCTTGGCTCGGCAAGTGTCCACAAGTGCCAGTGTGGTCTGTGGGCACTGTGTCAAGGAAGGTCTTGGGAAGTGGACCGTACAACTGTGGGATGCTTATGAGGTGAGATAGAAGAAGCAAGGAATGGTGTAAGGTGAGGACAAACTAAAGGGCTACAAGGAAAGATAATACATGTGATGTGTTGAGAACTGGCACAAAAAGGACAAGGTTAAAGCATGGTGAAAGTAGGAAGCATAGGGGAAGGATTGATGGTGGTGAGTAGGAACAGATTTAGGAAGGGCCAGCCAGCTGAATCCTGGTGGGGAGTGGTAGAAGTAAGCTGGCAATGCGGAGGCGGGCATATGGAGGACAGGTTGGCACTTTGGCTGCCACTGGGGCGTGCACCTGCCGACAGGGGCCAATCTGCCAACAAGAAGGGAGGGAATGCATCCTGCCATTAATGTGTGTGGCCTGGTTTGGGTCTTCTGCAACGGGCCTCAAAAGATTTTGGATATTAATGAGGACTCTAAGTGCTTCAGACAACTGTGTGCCCTGTTACAATGGAGAAACACAGTGGTGAATTCTCACGCAGCACTTTTAGCAGACATAACTGTTCACACACTGCTGTTTAACTTGCCCTTAGTCTAAAACAAACACATGCTTCATTCTTGTTTGCATAAATCTAACAGTCAGATGAATCAAGTGTGGGTTACTGCTGCTGGAGGAACAGCCTTTATAATTAAGATAACATTCAAACCTTTCACTACATGCACTACAACACACCCCCTAATTGGCTGCAACTGTTTTGCTGCTAACTAGCTGCTAATTAGATCAGTGTATTCCCCTCACTTCCTCCCTCTCTGTCTTATTATTTGCAACAAACAAAACACTTTAAGGATTTTACTGAAAGTGTAGACTTCACCCACACAAGGCAATCGTTATGTTGTTGTTAGTTATCAGATTATATTATTATTTTATTTTTTTTATTTTTTTAATGAATTGTGATAAATCTTGTTTGTTATCCTAATTGACATTACACTGATCAAGCATAACATTAGGACTACTGACAGGTGAACACAGATTATCTCTTCATAATGTTACTAGTGGGTGGAATATACGAGGCAGCATGTGAATGTTTTGTCCTCAAAGTCGAAAAAGGTAAAAATGGGCAAGCATAAGGATTTGAGTGGGTTTGACCAAGGATAGATTGTGATGGCTAGACAACTGGGTCAGAGCTTCTCCAAAACTGCTGCTTTAATGGGGTGTTTATAGTCTGCAGTGGTCAGTGTCTATTAAAAGTGGTCCAAGCAAGAAACATAGGTGATGGTGAACAGGTGATGCACGTGGGGAGCAAAGGCTTGACCCAGTGGTGCGACAGCCTAGCTACAGTAGCTCAAAATGTTAGAAAAATGAATGCTGGTTCTAATAGAAAGGTGACAGAATACACAGCACATCGCTGTCTGTTGCGTATGGAGCTGCATATTAGCCAGGTGGTCATAGTGTTATGTGCGATTGGTTTAGATATCAAATAGTTGTGATACTACTTTTATTACACATTTCCAACCATAAATACTGTCACTGTAAATTAAGAGCAAACTGACCAAAGATATAAAAAAGAACTCTTGAGCTTGTATTTATAAAATTTGTGAGTCTGGCTGTTACTAATGAAACAGATGCAGAAGCCAAAGGCCGTTGCCCTTGTTAAGTCGCTGTCAAAAAAGGTTTGTAACAGCTCACTGGAGCCCATCTGTATCTTTGAACACATACTGTATTGATCTTTACTATGATACAAAAGCTTTTACAATTAGTGCTATTTGCTAGTGTTCAATAGTTTTAACAGAACAAATTCTTCCCCTGATGCACCAACTTTTCTTGTTAGACTCTGCTGTAGGTGGATATCGAAGGCCAGTGACTTGGTGCTCTGGTTTTAGCCTTGGCTGCGGATACGAGTCTTTGGGCTGCCGTGTTTTCCCTCTGATCTGCCTCTCCTCTTTCATCATGAAAACCACAGAGAGCACGGCAGACGGATACGGAGAGGTTTAAAGGCTGGCAGCAACACCATGGCCTTGAGGTGTTATCTGTGCCTCTCACTGTGCTGCAGAAAGCCTGACGAGAGAGGAGTGATTTCAGTGGAGCCGGTTTCTCGTTTTCCTTCCTGCAGTGGACTAGGCTAGTTAGCAGATGGTCATGTTACCACCAAAATCTAAACGAACACAGTCAAATTTGCTTGTGTTCATTTCTTTTCCCCCAGGTGAGACCTTGCGCTCTCAAAGGCTACATGCAGTCATACATTTTGGATACACACACAGTCACTGACATGCATCGCCTTCCCTGGCTGGCTTTAAACACTTACCATCTGCAAGCAGGGAGAGTGTGGTAGAGAAGTGTGAAGTGTGTGCCTGGCTCCAAGAATCTGTTTCTAATGTCCATAGCCATAGCTTATGTTGCTTCTGAATGTAAAGATTGTTATTGACACCAAGTCCCGGTCCTCAGAAAGCCAGTTGTCTACAATCAGTGGGTGTTTTGAGAATAGGCTGACAGGGCTGAAAAGCAGGCTGAATTGGCAATTAGAGGTAAAGGGAAGCAGGGGAATATGTGCTAACAGGGAGGAGGAGACAGTATGTTAGTTTGCAGATAAAACCTAAATCCCTTCATTCCCCCTCCCTTCTTTTTTTTTAGAGCCTGTTTAGTGCTGAAATGAGAGTGTCTGCTTTGTGATGTCTGCTCTTTGTGTTGTGTATTTTAAGGATCTGGGTAGTCTAGAGCTTATTTTCCTGAGTGTGTATCTTACTGTGAAATCCTTTCTTATGTGAAAAATACATTAATGTTTTATGCCAAAGTATACTTTTTGTACTTTTTTAGGTTGTATTATAGAGTTGCAACATCAAAAATTCAAGCTGACACATCCAAGGTTTTATTACAATGGTTACCATAGCATTTGATTATTTTATCATATAGTCATATAGGGACTTTTTTAATGCTTTGCTTTGTTATTTGCTACATAGGCAAAAAAGCTTAATGTTATAGCTTGATAGTCCAAATTGTTCCTTTCTTGAAATCCCCAAAAGGGCTTCAGGGCTTTTAAAGTGATTTAAAAGTATAACACCCCTTATTCAGACATTCTTGTTTCTTTACACACTTGTCTCACACCTTCAGGCAAGGTGTAACTGGACACTGCATGTTATATTGTAGTCCTTCAGCAACAGAAATCACAGAAGTGGGCATTGGTGGTACTATAGGGTGCTTTGGATGGAGTGAAGTGGCATATGTTGCATGTATATGTATGTATAACACATAGACTTACACTCTAGTGTCTCAGTCGTGTTAATAGCACACCACTATACCGCCTACACTGCCTTTGGCTGTGAATGAGATGAGTCATATGTGAGGATGCTCTTCTCGTCTCACTAAGCACATATGTCCTTCTTGAATGTACAAAACTCTCCTACAGATATTATTCTCATGATACGTGGCAACCTTGTGGCCTGTTGCAAACTCAAAAAGTAAACGATGCACTTAACGCTCACTGAATGAGCTCCCATGTCTCCTGTTGCTCTTTGGGCTGGGTTGCAGGTCTCTGCAGAATCCTTGATGTGTGTGCAAGAGTGATGATGAGCCTAATGCAGTCTGTCTGTGTCCTGGACGTGACCATCACATTAATATAGTACTAATATAAGACTCTGTCAGCTGCATGCTAATCACTGCCCCACACATTTTTCCTGCCTCAAAAAGTGTAAAGCTGTGAAATGTGAGACAAAGCCACAATTGAAACATCCACTGAAAGGTTACACTCATGAACCTGTTGAGTCTGGGCAAGGCTGTGCATTATTTGTCATTTCCAGTATGATCTGACACCACGGGCAGCACAATTCTTTGACAATAGACATTATGCAGCTCCACCAAACACAAGCAGTAAACACATTGCCCCAACCTTTGCGTGTGTGTTCTGCTCTAGTGCCTCGACTGCTAAGCATAATTTAAATTGAATGCTTGTAAGGCCTTGACATTTTGTCCCCATGAACAAAGCCTTCCCACCCCTTGCTCTTACTCAACCAATATAGGCACATCTCAGGCTGGCTGCTTTAACAAGGCCATTTCAAAAGTCCTCAGTGCTGGTGCCAGCAGGCTCCAAGAGCACAGTTGAGGGAGGGGGCAGTCACAGTAGACTGAAAGGGTAGGGAGGTGTGGAGAGATGTGTAAGCATTACCGTTATTAATGGCATAATAATGTATTTGGCTGTTTTGGCAGTTGTGAAAAGGGTGAGGGGGCAGAGGCTAGAGAGGAAAAGGGGTTGTCAGCATGTCATAGCTATTTACAAGCAAAGTGGGGAAAAAAAGAAGCCCTTTGTTTGTTGGGCTAAATGCTGTCAATAACATCAGAGCCTGCAGCTAAATGGAAATCAATGCAATTACCCTATTACCATGGGCTTGGACTCACTGCTGCTCTCTCTCTGGCTTCTGTTTTTCATACACACTGACCATTGTGGTGCGTTGAAGGAAACATTTTGCTGACTCTAGCCATACCTGCGTCACACCTCTTCAGCACATGTGCCTGTAATCTGCAATCATCGTGGAAGTATTCACTCCGTCTTCACTCCACACCAATGATTGTCTTATGTGAAAACCAAGCATTCCAGTGTATATTTCCCAACTCAGATCATCGTTGCTGACCTTCGCCTGACTGTGGACCCCTGCCTGCTCGTTTGTCTTCTGACCCTGCTTTTCCCTGACCTGTTCTTGTGCTTGTGAGTCCTTGGCTTTGGTTACTGTTTACTCCTGCTCTTCTGTGTACCGATCTCCGCTTGTGTGACAATGCTTCTCGCCTATCACTTCCTGCTTTGTTCGCCGTGTCCAACTGCTCACCTGTGTACCAATCCTGGCCTGTGAAACTATGAACTCCGCCTACTGCTTCCGGGTTTGTTGCCTCTTTCTTACCACACCTTTTCCGCTACCCGTGAATTGTCTTCTTTACCTGGCCGAACTGTGTGTTAGCAGCTTACCACGCACCTCCAGTGTGGCTCCTCCCACCCAGTCTTGTCTGGTTCCTCTCAACGATTAAACCAGTCTCCACCAGAGGGTGTTACAGTATCATCCCAACCAGTCCCCCACAGCTAGCCATGCTTCACTTCAATCAAGTGTACTCCTGTACATTGTGCTGTGCATTTGGTTCCTTTCTTACCACATCACAGTACAATCTGGCCAAAAATGGACCCAGCCAACCCAAGATCTGTTCAGAGCCGCTTTACTGTTATTGAGGAAGCTCTTCTATGCAATGAACAACAGACGGCAGTGCCAGCAGCAGAGGCCAGAAATGTAGCGACACAGCAAGACCAAGCCATCCAGACCCTTGGAGCGCAAGTCCAGCAGTTACTGCTCTCTTTGCTTCCTGTGCTCCAGCTTCAGCTCTTGATCCAGATCCAGCTCCAGATCTTGTTCTAGCAGCTGAACCTCGTGTGTGAACCCGAGCACTATGCTGGTGAGCCAGGAGGTTGCAGTCCATTTCTAACTAATTGCTCATCTTCTCCTTGCAACCCAATACGCTCGCCTCTGAGCAGGTGAAGGTCGTTTTCATCATTAACACTGGCATGCTCTTCATTCCAAGCCTTCTCAGAGGAGATGAGGAAATTCATTGACCTTGGCAACCAGGGAACTGAGGCTGCGCACAGTTTATCTACTCCAGGGTAACCGCTCAGTTGCAAGGCATAGACTTCCAGACTTTGGCTCGCCAAAGTGACTTCAGCCAGTCTGTCCTGCATGCCATGTTTCTGAATGCATTAGCAGATTACATTAAGGATGAACTAGAAGCCTGTGACCTCCCCGCCGACCTGGATGACCTGGTGTCTCTCACCATCCTGGTAGATCAATGCATCAGAACATGACGTCAAGAGAGAAACCTTGGATCCCAGCCTTGTGTGATCAAGCCTATTTCTGCAACTCCAGTTCCTGCTCACTCCAGCCAGGCAGTCCATTTAGACACTCCAGAACCCATGCAGCTTGGGCGTACCACACTTTCTCTGAGAGGTAACACCATCACAGATACAACCAGTGCCTGTATTGTGGAGGACCTGGACATTTCCTATTCAGCAAAAGCCAAGGCTCAGCAGTAACTGGGGGAGTACTGGACTCAGTGCTCGCCACCTAGCTGGGCCTTCCATGTGAGACATTACCCCTGGCCGAAGCACCACAACCCCCATGTAGACTGGCCCATTGGTGCCGTTTTGGAGTTGAGTCAGTCCTGTCACTCTGTCTTTCTTCAGTGCTGCATCTTCCCCACAGCGATCTCTAGCGCCCAGTCCTGTTGTGCTTCTAGCCAACATGCCTCTAAAATACATGGACTACCATGAGGTGTTTAATAAAGCCAGGGCCCACCTCTCTTCTCCCCCACCACCCCTATGACTTTGAGAGGAAATGGTTACCTGGCACATCCCCTTCTAAATTACGCTTGTACTCCCCGAGAAGGAGGCCATGGAAGTCTACATCAATCACTCTTGGTCTATGGTATCATCCGACCATCTTCCTCCCTTGCTGGTGATGGCTTCTTTTTTGTCGAGGAAAAGGATAGGTCACTTCCTTCCTGCACTGACTATCGAGACCTCAATGATATTACAGTCAAGAACAGATACCCACTGCCTTTGATCTCCTCAGCTTTTGCTGTTTACTCCTGCTCTTCTGCATACCGATCTTGGTTTGTGTGACAATGCCTCTCGCCTGCCTCTTCCTGCTTAGTTCACTGTGTCCAACTGCTCACCTGTGTACCGATCCTGGCTTGTGAGATTACAAACTCCACCTGCCGCTTCTGGGTTTGTCGCTGGCTCCATGCGGCTCTGCTGTGAACTGGCTGCCTCCTTCCTACCACGCCTCCATCTTCTCCGATACCCATGAATTGTCTTCTTTACCTGGCCGAACTGTGTGTTAGCAGCTCACCAAGCACCTCCAGTACGAGGCTCCTCCCACCTGTGCTTATCTGTGAACTGCAACTATAACAGTCTCCACCAGAGTGTGCTACAGTATCATCCCAACCAGACCCCTACAGCCAGCCACTCTTCACTTCAATAAAGTTTTACTCCTGTACATCTGTTGTGCAAATGGGTCCTTTCTTACCACATCACATTAATCCTCAGTTTGGACAATAACTATATTGTTTAGGTTTGCATATTTATCCCCTTAATCACCTTTATTTAATTACTCAGCCGTTGTTGTGTGGGGGGTTATGCTGTAAAGATGTAAATCAATAGAAAAATTATTAGTTTGGCTGTCATTGTCTATGAGCCATCTGTTTGAAGGTAAATGGGAGTTTTGATGAGATAAGGGGGTGAGTGAGAGGCCATAATCCATGTAATCCAGTCTTCACTTTTATTACACTAAAATACAATCAGGCCCTTACCTATAAATCTGTTGGATTTATAAATATGCTAATGTTTGCTTCTCAAGAATGGACGTTATCTAATATTCTTTTATACAACTTCTGATTATTTTAAATAAACCTTTCTGATCTGTTAGCTATAGTTCAAGAACCTGGCAATACAATACATATCACGATATACAGGAAGTGTCAGAATATGATATTCAGTATATTAATGTATTACAATATTGCAACAAAGATGATATATCACTTTTTTTTAACAATATGATTTTGGAAAACCTCACATGTATGCTACACCACTACAACATGAACAAAATGTTACTTTTTTTTATTATTATTATTATCAGAACAATGAGAACTGTAACTGTATTTCACAAACAATACAAGAGAACAATACAACAACATGACTGCTTGCAGGATTTAAAAAAAATAAAATAAAATATATTCAGTCAACACAAAACAGTTGATATAGCTGCTCTTGATATTGATAGAGTAAAATAGAATATTGATATACAGCAAAATCAATATTTACTTGCACCCATAAGTTTAAGATAAGATTAGTATTCTGCGGTTAAGCCAGAACTAAACTGAGAGGCAACAATCTGACTTATCATTTAATCCATCTGGTAACAACTATTAACAAATTGGTGCTACTGTATTTGTAGCAACACCTGTTTGTCTAGGTCGAAAGAAAGAATAAAGAGTATTAAGTGCACTATTGTATGGGCTGTGTGGCCTGAACATTGGCACTGACAGCTAACAATTAGCTACTGCCAGCATGGCTAATAGAGGAGTGTACATTGTTAATTATGTCACAGTGGAGAGGTGGAAAGGTGGAATACATTTGAATAATGTGAGGAGTGATATAACAGCAGGCTTTTAAATACCTTGGCTCTTTTTATGGGTAATTGTGTGTGTGTGTGTGTGTGTGTGTGTGTGTGTGTGTGTGTGTGTGTGTGTGTGTGTGTGTGTGTGTGTGTGTGTGTGTGTGTGTGTGTGTGCGTGTGTGTGTGCGTGTGTGCATGCGTGTGTGTGTGTGTGTGTGTGTGCGCGTGTGTGTGTGTGTGTATCTCCACTTTAAACTGTAAAGCTAAAACACACATAGAAGTCTTCTTCACCACAAATGTAAAACCGAGTGGCATGAGAGACACAGTCTAAGTAGTGTGCTCGTGTCTGGTTTTTCAGATCAATGATATGTGGCTGTGTGATCGATGTGAGGGCTTAGCAGAGTGGAGAAAGCTAATGGGCAGGTCAGTGGCTCAGACACATCCTGGCTCCCCCCACCTATTACCACTATGTCTGTTAATAGTCCCTGCTAACACCCCCTATTGCTAACACACATGCATACACAGACAGTAACAGCAGCTAACACTAACAAGTCACTCCACACATTTCTTTTCTACAGTTTATTTTTTACATGTTTTATGTGCCTGTTATGTTCTTGGTGGCCTTTGCCCTGTTTTATAGCAAGGCTGTATGTCTGTGCCTTATGGTAACGCTTGTGTATCTATGCAAATAAGGGAGGGCAGATACTGTAAGTGGCATATTTACAGCTGTGTTGAGTAAATATAAAAGAGATTACTTCACAGCCTGCATTTAATCTGCTCACACCAGCACAAGAAAGCACAACACTGCTTTTGTATCTGGCGGAAATCATTTGAGACTGGTGCTTTGATTGAATGTCCCTGTGTTGCATGACAAAGTGCAAATAAACAATTGATAAAACATCTGGATATTCTGTCTAGAATATAGATCTAGGATTAAGTATTTTTACTTATGTACAAAAAAGTACAAAAACCTACAATTACCTATCTGAGGGATGCCATCAGAAGGTTCTTTACTTTAGTAGTAGGCCTAGTTGCTTTAATATGGAGTATGGATTTTGAGTACTTCTTCCACCTCTGTATTTGCAGGTATGTTAACATATCTAAATCTTTTGTTGTTGTTGTTGTTGTTTTTTCAGTTTTTTTTTTTTTTTTTTAATTTATCAACTATTCATGTTAATAACATCGAGCCAAATGTACTATTTGTATCTGTAGTACCGTTACATACACTTCAAATTTACTGTATGTTTTGATACATATTTTGGTTTTACTTTCTGTGGTGTCTTATGGTATAGACCAGAAAACACATTTCTTTCCATGTTTTTGGGGTCTCTCTATATGGCATAAAATTTTGCTATCTACATAAAAAAAGATGAGGCAGAAAGAAGGGAGCATTAGTGACATCTGTTTATAAAATTGGTAAAATAAAATTAAATTAAATTAAAAGAATATTTTTATGGATACCAAAAAAAAAAAAAAAAAAGGTGTGCATACCTGACAACTCAGTGCCATTTACTGACCAGAAACTTCACTCCCAGTGTGTTTACAATGTACGTATATGTAATGATCAGACCCAGCTAATGCTCTTCTCCTTAGCCCTGCAACATGGCTGTGTCTCTTGTGGCTGATAGATTGTAATGAATGTAACAGCACCGAGATCCTTCAAAAGCCTCTCAAAAGCTTAAGCCCCTTTATTAAATTAAGCTAACGATGCCTAAGGCCAGGTCCGCTGCTGAGAGAGACGGGGAGAAACGGGGGATGGAGAATAGCAGAGACAGTGTGCATGGAGAAGTGGGATCAGGACAGAAGACATTTACCATCATACAAAAAACTAGTTTTAGACAGCAAGTACATGTTTCTTTGTGCAAACATTTTATATACTTTTTTTAACACTTCCATGGCCATGTGGTAATTACATTGATTGCTTAAAAGTCTTGGAAAGTAGAGAGATATATAACAATAATACAAAGAGAACAAATTTTTACAATTGTGCAAATAACACATTTATTGTAATGCTTGAACACTGCAATAATTTATTTACTCCTCTTCTTCTACTTATTCTTGTCTGGGTTGTGGGTGGCTGGAGCCTCTTCCAACAACTATGGGCATTAGTCGGGAACACTCTCACATTCATTCACTAGGGGCAATTTATAAGCACAAATTCACCTAACACAAGCATGCTTCAAACAGTGGGAGGAACTGCCGACTCCACTCAGAGAAATTAGAGTCTCTCGGCCAAAGGATTGAACTGACAACCTTCTAGCGCATTAGTAATTTAAATGCCAGAGATGTGGATGTCATTTTCTAGCATTTTTGACTTAAGTAATTAGCTATTGTTATTTAAAAAGGCTCTTAAAACAACTAACTGACTAAAAATGTCTACATGATCTAAGAAATGGCAATGCCCTAAAGACTGGTTTTAAAATATGAGTACAGAAAAGGTTTGTGTGAGTGCCGTGTCCTGGGGGTGGCAGGCAGATCAAAGGCTGTAGTCTCAGTGCTGCATGGTTAGGCAGGATCCCATGTCTACCTGCTCCCTCTCGCTTTCTGTCGCAGGTCAAGTAGAGGTGACAGATACACTATCACTTGGATGAAAGACAAGACGCACATGGTTCACAACAAACTGCACACAAATAGGCTACCACTGACAAATGTAGACAAAGTGGTTGTCTTCTTCTGTACTATATACCACATGCATTTGAACAAGTCCATGCAGCAATTAGACATTTACACTACAATGTGTAAGGGGCCCCATCCCACTTCCTCCTCAGCCCTCACCTGCTTAATCCTGATTTTCATTGTTGGCTTTGAGAAAACACCCTGTCTTTGGTGCGCACAAGCAGCCCTTTGATTTTACAGTGTGTGCAGTGGCTGGGATCTAATCCACAGTAAAACCATTGATAATCCATGCAGGGATAGAGGTTGACAGCCGAGTCTACTGCGTGTTTTTGGCTGTCCTCTTGTGGACGTTTAATGGAATTACCTCCTCGTTTGAAAATAAATTAAATTTATGTAAATTCGTGTGTGGTCTAATACAGCATCAACATTTTAGAAAAATATGTTCAACAATGTAAAACGTTAAAAAGTCTCATTATACTAATAATTTGCTCGATGAACATAATCTCTTTCTAATCTATTTAATAACGAGGTCCTTTTTTTATTGACCCTCAACTTTCTTCGCATTGTTGCGTTTTTTGTTTTTGTTTTTTTTTTTCGTCGGCTATGACAATTCAACATTGAAAAATGAATGGCCTTAGAGTATCTGTGCACCCAGTATGTCCGTTAATGAACAATTTACTTTACATAACTTGAAGGTACAAGTTTTTGTGTGGTCAGGAAGCCCGCTGTCCGTCTTAGTGGATAGGACATTCTTTTTAATGAGAGGTCAACCTTGTTGACTGGAGGCGTGATGAGGGGGGTGAGCAGGTGCTTGGACGCCCCGCCTCCATGGCTTGTCTGTGTGTCTATCTGTCCGGCCCCTGTCGAGGAGGAAGCCCCACCTCCCGGCTCCAAGCAGCAGCAGCCGGCCGCCTTTCTCCTCCTCTCCCCGGCGCTGTGCTGTGCTGTGCTCCGTCCCCGCGGCCGCGTTGGAGCTTCTTGCGTGACAACAAAAGTGCGGAGTTCTCGACGGAGGGATGGATTCTGGCTTTTACTGCTAACACAGAGGAGATTACCCATAAAACACTGGAATAGCCCATACTTATTTACGGTGAGTGGCTGTGTAAATCTGCTTTCGAAACCCGAGGCTTGTTTGTGTAAACGAGTGGCAAACATACGGCGAGGGTTTGTTGAGGAAGTCATTACGATCTCGAGGAAACGCTACTGCTTTTTTCAGAGGTCGGGGGCGAGCCCTTCTAGCCCTCACGTACGCGCGCAGTGTGTGTGGTAGACATTAGAAAGAGAGGACGCTCAAACACGGTTATACGAGAGAAATGACCCACACTTAGATGTTGGTAAAGCTCTTATTAACCATTTAACATTTTATATGTTGTTTTAAAATGGTAATTAGCGCGAGGGATTTAAGAAAATGGCTCTATCCCCAACTCAAATTAAACTTAAACAATTGTTAACGGGGCACTGTTCTAATTATAATGTAAAGTGCAGCCCAAAGGGTTTCCCTGTAAACTCACTGTTAGCTCTTTGTGTAAAAATGTATTGTTGGCTTCGCTTGACTGGAGTCTAGTCTCTATGGTCTGCTCGCTGGCTGACAGCGATGGTGATAGCGACTCATGCTGACCATTTGGTGCTTCGGGTGAAGGTGTTGACCCCGACGTGTGTGTAAGCGTGTGCGTGTGGCAGGTGGACCATGTTGGTCACTTCCCATTCACTCCTAAACTTCTGTTGAACCCGAGGCGCGTAAAACAGCTGCTTGTGCGTGGGACACAAACACAGACGCACGGATTTTGTGTTTTTACACACTCTCCAAACAGTGAAGCAACAGGCTCACTGCACACTCCGTGCTGCGGGTAGGGTTTATCTGCAGTCACAAGAAGCTAGTGGTCTGTGCTGTGTTTTAGCTTATGCTGATAAGGTGGCCATAAGTGCGGGAGTGAGGCAAGAAGAAGGTCGTCTTTCCCCTTTGCTTTAGATTCCTTTAATACTGTACATTCACCAAATTGTTGTATGCCTGATTTTTGGCTTTTTTTTTCAACATTTTAGAGCAGAAAATATATCAGGACCATAGATTCCATTAGCCCACATTAACTTCCACTCAGTGCTTTTCTAACTTCCTGCCACAAACTAATACTTACATATGATTTGAGTGAAAAGTCATACCATGATGTTTTCTGCGCAACAAATTCTCTATTGTTTGTGTCATGGCCATCTGAATTTGATGAGTTGATAATTAAAAAATTGCACTTACTTTACTTAAGCTCGTGGACTCTGCTGATTGTGGTTGCATATGAAATCTATATTTGAACATGTCATTTGAAAGTGGTGACACATACTCATATCCTGTTTATGAGTATAGCCTATATGTGAAAAAAGAAAAAAAATGCAGTACTTTATTGGATGATGTCGTACCAATAGTGAGCTTGTTGATTTTTAAGTTAAATCATCCTCTCGTGTCTCAGACTTGTTTGATAGCCTGACATGATAAGAATCCTTGATTACTTTTGCAAATGTGGCAGACTTTATTACTAGTGATCATCAAACCCTTTTACTTGCTTTTTCATGGCATGTTTTCAGGTGTGCTGTTTGTCATGCTGCAGTCGCCTGCAGTGCTGTGAGTGTCTGGGGGGCTAGACAGCAGCTGGGTTGAACTGAGTGTTGGTGACAGTTTGTCTGTGGCAACAGCACCTGGCTCTGTTTAGAGAGTGATTAGGAGAGTCCCGAGCAGCTTCATGTACTGTTTACACAAGGAGCCTGAAGTTAAAGGTGACCCACTTTGCATTTCCTTATCAACAGCCCACATTGATAGCTTTGAATAGCACTGACTGAAGAAGCCCGTTTGCATACGTTTACATTGCTCACTATTAGAGAGAATAGACTGAGTGACTGGGCAATGCATGTATTTGACTAGCATTACAACAATGTCCTGAGGTGGTATGAAAAATGGGTGCGTACACCGCTCTTTTTGTTTGTTAGTGCAGGGTTACTGTGTGGTCTTCGCGATGATGGACAGAAACCCACAGGCCTGCTTTCTTGTCTTCTGCCACCTCCTTTGCCTCCCACTCATGTTTCTCTGTCTATCTCTCAAACACATATACCTAGGGAGAATGCCCTTGTCTCTCTCTGTACACAATTTTGTTGTGGTAGGCAGTTTGACAGCTTTCCCTTTGGTGTTGTGAGCCAATGTTCCTATGAGCATCTCCCACAGGGTGTGAAAACGAGTAGTAAAGCTAGCTAACATTTACTACTAACTTTAAATGTGATGACCAGTGAAGACAGCTGAACAAACAACTCATAAAAGCTTTATCTGAGAAAGAAACCAATAGCCAGAAACATTGACAGACATGTTGACAGGCAGGGCCAGAGCTGTGTGGAAGAAGTTGTTAGAGAAGTTGTGAGGGTTGAAAAATTTACTGTGCTTTCTGCTTCTTGTTCTCTTTACTAATGCTCTAGATTCTACTCTTAAAGCTACATATGTTTACTTACTGTTTGAGAACTAGCCTAACCTGCTCTGCTTATAAAGAGACATCATTTAGTTTTACTGTTGAATAATAATAAATAAATAATAAAGGAGAAGTTCTGTGTGTGCTTTCAAAGGTGTGGCATTCATTTGTGACAATCACAAAGCCTAGCCAAAGTCTACTAAACTTATGACAGAAACTAATAATATAGATGTACAATACAGAGGTATAAAAAATGCAATTAATGCTTTAATAAATACAGATATTTTTTTTTATTCTTTTTTTTAATGAAAATTTTAAGGAAAGGTCAGGAATTGGGCGAGAACAAAATTATAAATTTTGGTTTGGATCCAGATCACTGATTAGATTCAGGCGTGTTTTAAGTGATTCCAGTGATACCAGTTTGAGATATGGACCAAATATACTACTACTCACTAAAAGGACAAATGATTAGTTTTACTAGATTATTTTCTATTGTGAGATATTAGTGTTTTGTGGCTAAATAGAGCATTTACCCCTGAATGTGAAGATCTTCCATTTTGAGTCCATGTCCAGGTTATTTATAAAACTGTGCATGGAATCCTTACTAAAAGTGTACATTTGTTGAAAACCCAAAAGTTGCGTACAGGACAACACAAATGCTCAGAGGATCTGCTCAGAGGTACAGCCTGCAGCCTGTGACACGTTTGAGATTCTAGGCTAAGTCTGGGCACTGAACAGAGACAAGACCTCGTGTTGGTCTGACTCTGTATTCCCTTTATTTTTTGGTTTGCATGGTTAGCAGTAGCTCCATAATTATTTGCGTAAATAAACACACTTCTGTGGTTCTATATGTTTTTTGTGTGAGCTCAGTGAAGAAATACAATGCAGATGTCCAGCGCACACCTGTCTTAGCTGTAGCCAGGGCTTAAATTTGAAACTTTGCTCAAATCATGAAGCTAAATGTGACGCAGCTGCTGTGCAGCTTTCTATAGAGCCATCTCATGACCCACCAGGTATCGAAAGTTGGTAATGGTACTGAAAGAAAAAATTTCAGTCTGTTTTCACTGTTCGGTAACCTGGCAAAAGCCAGATTGATGTAACATTAGCAAAGAGTTGCTAACGTTATATCAATCTGGAATTGCTCCCGTTGAAAATGTTTGTGAAGGGACGGTACATTCAGTAGAATACTTGGAGGTGATTGGATAAAGCACCAGCCTCGTAGCTAAACAACAAACTACTACGACAGTAAAACAACACAATAAAGATGCTGTTAGAAGATTTTTTCTGTTTTTGTAAATGTACAGCAGCATACCTTAAGTTTTTCTGCATCTCCATGTTGTTAACAAGTATCGCTAAAAGAGCTTGTTGATGTCAGCAAACCTAAACCCGCCCACTCACTGCAGTACTGCCATGCCATTGGCCCGGGCCGCCACCGGCTCGAACCCAAATGGATCAGTGGGAGCTTGACAAGATGGGCTTTGTGAGTTGGTGAACTCACAAATTTCATGACAATCCAGCTTGCTGTGCAAGGTAAGCTCTTCGGTACCAATCTGTATAAGTGAGTGGGAGGCACGATACATCATTAGGAATATGCATATGTGGATATTAATTTGTGGTTTTCCTGCAGTGTTAGTGTGACTTGTAACACATGAAAGAGCACAAGAAGCTGTCTTCTAATTTATTGTACACGGTGTACGTGCACACAGAACAAAAAAAAACATTCTCTTTTTTTTACACACTGTTTGTGATTAAAGAATTATATCTAAATGATTTCTTAAGTGTTCTTGTAGGTATAAAGTGAAGGTATAAAGTGAAAGTATAAACTGTATGAAACACGCACATTAAACTTGCTTCACCTCAATCCTCAAGGTACACAAGGTTGAAAGTGGAACTACGCTCTTTGTAGTTTGATAAGTATAAATACCAACTTTGGCACAGAAAGTGGCATTTGCCAGTTTCAGCCCTCACTTTGGTCATATGCAAGCAAATGAGGCCCCTGGGCATTATATCTTTCCAATGGCAAGATGGAACCAGTTCTGCAGAGGTCTGCACGCTCTGAGAGCTTCATAGCTTTTCTTAAAAACCTGTCTAAGACTTTTGCACAGCATTGGATCCATGATGTTACATTTGCAGAACAAATAAGTCACTAATTTAGTCGTAACAGACTTAATTTGCCCTATTGCTTTTCCGATCATTTACATTTAGGACAGCACAGTTGTGTCATTGCAACATTTTGTCAAAGGGCCACTGCTGAATAAAACCATTCATAGCCACATTTACCGCACTAAACTGTGTTGCAGATATCTCTAGATGATGTGTGTGTGCGCCTGATGTTCGCTGCCATCGTTGTCATACCCCCAGGCCTGATAAACAGCAGCCAAGCAAACACAACACAGGCAACATGAGAACTGCAGATAAGAGAATCATACACTGAATAGATGTGGGCTGCACTTGACTATTGCTCTTCCTGAACCATGGCTGCTGTGCTCATTGAGTGGTTTTGCATTACTCAAAACATTGTGTGTCTGTCTTGTGTTTGTGCATTATCCTGTCACACTTTCACAATATAACCCTGCATTGTGCTAAAGGCTTCTATTCAACAAAGGACTTTTCTTTCCCTATCACATTGTCATCTCAGGCTTTCCATGCCATATCTGTCTGCTAGCCTCTTTCTCTCAATATGTCAGCTCTGTCAGCTGACTGTCATATTGTCCATGCCTGTTTCTTAGCAGGGTCAGAGAGCAAGGCTGGTTACAGTGTGTGCCTGAAGAAGCAGAGTGGGCTTTGTAGCCAAGTGTTTTAATCATCACATGAACTGGAATGCATTCAGAGGTTTCAATTTCTTATCTTGTGTCCTGTATCCTGTACAGTGGTTCTCAAACTGTGGTCTTTTGCAGTTCTGATTTTCTTCAAAAGCAGTTTTATTCCTATTAGTCCTTCCTGGTTAGGCATTATATTTGAAGTGTAGAGACCACTTCTAAGTCCTGGTTTAGTTCTAGATAGGTCCAGCTTTTGTGCTGGTTTATACCCATTTTAGTCCTATTTCAGACCTGGCTTTGTCTTTGATTAGTCTTCGTTCAGGCCTGGTTTAGTACTAGTTTAGGATTGTCTTGGACTTGATTTAGTCTAGGTTTAATACTGGTTTAGACCCAGTTTAGTTCTTTAAAGATGATATGGGAAAACATATATTTTCTGCGGTGGTACTTTGTGTGAAAGTTTTGTCTCAGAAAAAGTACAACAGTTAGTACTTGCTTACCTAAAAGTGTCTCTTATCTGAGTTTCACACCACCCATACACGTTTCCTGTCTGAGCTAACACTAGCAGATACTATTACCTTGAGTTGAGTAAACAGATATAGTAAGTAGACAGAAGCACTTATTTACAAGTGTTGGGTAAGGACTGACATTGCTAGCAAGCAGTGAAAGCATTGGGGTTAAATGTACTGGCCTTATCTGTCACAAGGATTGCTGTTGGCAAAGAATGACTCATTCACCAGCCCAGGTCTGATTGTGCCTCACTTTACACATTCCAAAACAAAATGAAGAAATTACTTTTTGTGCCACTTAAAAGATGATTTTTTTTTTTGACATCATATGTATTAATGTGATGCCACCGCACGTGAGCTTCTGAAAATTAGGGACAACATTTTAACTGGACAAGTTAAGTTAAAATATTGTACATAAAAATATGAAAATGCTATATATTGTAATATAAATAGTACTAAAGTACCAGTATTGTAACATAAGTAGTATTAAAGTACTAATTATCTATTGTACTTTAAACTAAAAGATGCTAACATAAATCCAGTCACTAGGGGTAAAAAGCCTGGCTAAATGGAGAGGATTGCATCATGAAAAGGCATCCTGCTTAAAACCTAGTATGGCAAATGAATATGCGAAGTACTGAATGACTTCCATCACTGACCTGTGGTGATGGATGGAGACAGATGATTCACTGTGGCAACACCAGAAATGAATGGAAAAGGAAAGGAAAGAGGAAGTTATGGGTGAGAGCCTCGCCTCTGATAGCTAGTCTTAGGTTTTATTTCTTTCTAGAAAAAAAAAACATATCTTGAAAACTGAGGACAGTCATAACAATGCTAAAATATTAAAACTATACCCAGGTACCAGGTACTTACTCCCGGCCAGCTACAGTTAGTGTTCGCTGGAGTCATCAGGCCATACAATACCCACATTTGCAGACACACATGTACAAGCTGAAACACACACCAATTATCCCAATTACACGATTACAACAGGCCAACACTCAACAACTGGACCTCTCTGTGGAAAGTCAAGTGGGTGCTGCGTACACATCTGTGTATATGTGTGTGTGCTGTACTGCCACTGGGGAGTGAGGGCCCATGCAGAGCTTGGAGTGCTAATTAGGCAACCACAAGCCAGCAGAGTACATCACAGGGTGGAAAAGAGAAAAGAGGCAAGCGAGAGACTGGAGTGATGAGTGAATGTAGGGGAGCCAGGAGAACAATGATTTCATTTCTGTGGATTGGTCTCTGGGAGGATGAAATGTTTGCAGACTTTGGGGTATCTGTCAGATGTTGTTGGCGTGCTTGTTTTGGGGCATTCACAGCCCAGGAGCGGAAATAATAATAAACTCTACTGCAGTTCTTTTCTATAATGTTTGGTGTTATGATGTGATCAACAAGCTTTTGACAATTTTTAAATCACCCAAATTTGGTTTAACTGACGGTTGCTCTTCACCTCTCAATACTCAATTTAAAAAGTTCAAATTGCATCTCCCACAAGGTTAGCAATACAATTCTCATACATGAGGTGATATTGGTTTACTTAGAAAGACTACAGTCTGAGAAAGATGCTTTGACCAGGCAACATGTTTGTAATCTCTGAAAGTATAAGATAATGCTATGGTAATGGGCTCTTGATTAATCAACCCATATTTCAATCCTAAAATGATCTTGGTCTGTCATTCTAATTGTGTGGTTGTAGCAGACGAGGTATCAAAACCATCTATGGATGCTGCTACTTCAAGTCCCATTAATGGCTAAACAGCTGGTCTGGGGCTATAGCCTCCTGCCCCATCAGGAGAGTACCAGGCCTGGGTTCTCCTCCTCAGAGTGAGAGGCTACAGAGGGCAGCGCCATACAGACAGCAGCTTGACTCCAGGGGCACAGACCACAAAGACACAAACGCAGACAGAAGGCGCTTATGTGTGTTTGTATGGTGATGTGTGCGTGTTCACACACTCTAAGCAGTGTTGTGAAGCGTAACCAGACTGTTCTGTCATACGCCCACACTGGTGTCTCAGAGAACACAGCCACACACACATTTACACACAACAACCCCAGCAACCCCTCACACGGGCGCTGTGTAATTAACAGGCCGAGGAAATGGCGCTGCTGGGGTGGGTGAGTCGGATACAAGGAGGAGGAGAGCACAGAAATCATCCCCAGCTCGTGCCTACCCTCAAGACACACTGTTTCTCTCCTGTGTGTGTGCTGTGAAGAAAAAAGAAGAGGAAGGTGAGGCGAGGGAGAGAGAAATGCCGGCTGGTCTTTTGAAATCTGTGTTTTTGTTGCAAGCTTCTGGCAGGCAGGTTGGTGGTGCGGAGTGGGGGCTGGGGATTGATGGATGGTGGTGAATACACAGTGAGTGGAGGAAATGAAGGAAAAGTAAAGATTTGAGGAATAAATAATAAGATACACACACACACACACACACTGGCCTATCATCTGAAGACTGGTGAGGTAAGAGACAGGGTGACTGCTCTCTTTGCTCCTGCACAGCACAGAGATGGCCTGTGGCTGTGTTAAAGCAGCTCACAACAGTAGAGACAGGTAATGTTTAGTATGTATTTTAACATTGATGTAAATGTGAAGACTTGTGAAGACCAGTAGTGTATTGCCCCTCTAAATTATTGTTTACAATATGCTGCTTCCATGAACACAAATTTCAATGCCACATAGCAGACTTCATTTGTTGTTTTTTTGTGTTTTGGTGTTGTTTAGCATCAACATACTCCTCCTATTCGTTTTTGGTATTATATGTAAACATTGTCAATTTACCTATCAGTTTGGTACTTCTCATGAAATGTAGTCAAGGTAACATGCTAATACCAAGCTAGTACGAGTTGCGCTTTAGTCTGCTTCCTGCTCACGTTCCTTAGTGGAGGCCTGCTGTATATAGTGACATTCCAAACACTGACAATACTCAGTCTCTTTCTGGTTCTTGATTGATCTCCTGCTCTGTCTCTCTTACCCTCTGTGCCACTGCTTATGTCTTATCTTATTTTCTTTTATTTCGTTTTGTCGTTTATCTTTCTTTGTTGGATCTCCAGTAGAGTTACGGCTTTTGATTTCTGAGCTCTAGAAACAGTGTGTTTCAGGTAATATATGCTTTTTACTTAAAATATGCTGTACAAAGAACATGGACGTGCAGCCACAAGTGTGCATGAGAAAAGTCACACACATATCTGTTCTTTAGTACCTGAGGGTAGATTGTTTTGGCATCTCATCAAGTAAAAGAATTCTGGAACTCCTGAATCAGGTTTATCCTGCTGTGCTATTGTATTGTCTGTGTTTAGATTACAGGTGTACACCCTTATGTTAAATGTGTCCTAGAGTACAATAAATGGCATTTGTATTTGTGTTCATTTATATTAGCTCATTAACAAGTCAGGCAACCATTCAAGATAACGTACTTATCAAGCCTGACTTTAAATTCCCCCAGCATTAGTTACTGCATTAGTCTTATTAGTCTGGTGAGTGTCATTATGTGTTTCTGATCACAGATGCTATCAGTGAAGAAAATGTGTATTTTAAAGTGTTTGTTATTTCTTACCATTTTCAATTTTAGAGGCTTTTAATTTTAGGACAAATAAACATATTAATACATTTACAGTGTTGATTTTTTACTATAGCATATCTCAATTTTAAACACATTTTGCAGATGACTAACATAAAAAACAAGCAAAAAAAAACCAAAGTGTTAGTATAATGTCTTCTTTGGTACTGGCAAACACAATACATTTTGTAGTCTGTTTTAGTGCATACAAAATATGAAAAATATGAAATATCAAGATCAAAATACTTGAGGCAGATAAATATTCAAACAGTAATGTGGAACAAAGCACCGAACCACAGGGACTATGTTACACTGGTGCTAAGAGAATTGGATGCAGTATAGAGCCTTTTAAAAATATGGCTTCTGTTGCTTGCTAAACCACATATGTTGAGCCAATCTGTTTATTGCTGACATTTTTATTGCTTAAGTGTGGGCAGACAATGTCATAGTTGGGCCCTATTCAGAAACCGGAACATAATATTGTGGACTAACTATGGGCCTCTCCTGTTCCAGGAAAGTAAACCATAGCTCATCAACAGAGTGACACAGGCAAGCCAGGTTGGTAGCTGTATCAGATAGATGGGCCAGCAGCTCGGCACTGCTAGTTTTAACAAGCTGATAGGCAAATCCCTCCCTGGTTAAAGATTAACTACTCGCTTGAGCTGCCACTGCATTATCTCCCACTGGCCGGGGCACACAGGAGCCAAGAGGATTTTCTCTGTGTGTGTCTGCAGTGAATCCAACATTGTATATTCACTCAGCAGAAGGGTGGAGCTGTGTGTGTATGTTTGACTATAGAGTTAGTGATCGGCTTTACTCCCTGTGGGGTGTTAAAAATATGTGTTCACTGTATGCCATTTAGTAGTCAATCTGCTTTGTGTGTGTATGGGCTGGCTCAAATATGTGTGCGTTTTCTTGTAATCTACATTCCTTTTTTCTCAGGCCTTTGTTTTGACTTCCCTCGGGGTTTAACAGCATGCAAATAGTTAAATGCACCAGGAAGCTCAGTGTGTAACGGATTCCTTTAACCCTTGGCTTGTCACTGAGATCTACTGTGCCAAAATAAGTACCCAATACTTCCAAAGACCTTTTGCATAGAGTCTAAACCTTGCTAGTGTGTGAAGCTGTTTAATGGATTATTCTTGTAGCAATATCAGCTCAAATCTCTTTTGTGTATCACAGGATTAAAGGACAGTGACATATGCTGCTTCATTACTAGTGGGCTTCCTCGGATTAACAGACAGACTATGCCATCTGCTGGATATGCGTGGTATCTCAGCCTAGGGATCTGCGATACGGTGAATGCGTGGTGGTGAAAGGTGGAGGCTCCCCACTCAGGAGATTCATAAGAAATTACTCATTCTTGGGTGGCTCAGTTATGTTGGTAGTAATTATTGACACTGAAAGAGAATCATGACTCTTTTGCATATTGCTCACTTATTGTTTATTATGTGTCACTAAACAATTATTTTTTCATGACTTTATTTACTTTAAAATGAACTCTTCTTAAGATTGGGAAAGTTGTTTTCCTGTTTGAAGCAGCCTATGGCCCAAGAATCAAACACGGTCAGGGGAGTTGTCATAATGTCATCTTTGGCACAATGCTGACCACCTTGTTGCTTTAGCCTCCGAAGGTAATCTCTGTCTTTGTCATCACCTTTGCACACTTGCGCCCTCTCTGTTCTGAGAAAAGTGGCAACTGACAGAAGGAGGAAATGACTAAAGAAACCAGTCATTCACACCCCTGCGCTGACAGCAGGATGGACAAAGATGAAGTCAAACCCACACTCTTACTGTTTCCTCAACCCTCTGCCCCTGACACTATTACACACCAGACTGCTCCCCCTGATAACAGCTCCTCAAAATGTTGTTTGTTTTTACGATGAGCGATTACAGATTGTGCATATATTACTTGTTTGTGAAAAGCTTTATTCAGACCGTTTTGATAAACAGGTTGTGGTTAACAATGTGTGCCACAGATTTACATTAATGGGCATATTGTAAAACAAAAGTTTCTGTTTTACAATCCTTGGTCTTGACACAGGCCAGGGCATGTCCTTCCCTTTTCTCGCTGTCTTTTTATGTCTCACTGTCTTCACAAGGGAAGGGCATTTTGCATATTTAACCTTACCCCCTCTCTGGTCCATGTATGCATTAGCACATAGACACACTGCCTGTCGCTCCCCAGCAATCAGGTCAGATGCGGTGACCGCCTGAGCCTTGCTTCCCCTCCCCCCTCTTCTCCAGCGCGCCTTGGCAGGACATGCATGCCTCTGTCTGTTATCTACCAATGGCTGAGGAATTATAGGTTGAGAGGGGAAGAGGACCGAGGGTGGGGGGAGGCAGGGAGTGAGGTCATGTGACATCGCAGCAGCTGCTAGGCTAAGAATTTCTGTTTTCTCATTTAGAGAGTGAGAGCTAGAACAAGGAGGGGAGAGATAGGCAGCGTGTGTGGCGTGTTGCTTTGTTAGATAAGCGTTAAACGGTCTTTGTGAGTGCGTGAGACAGGAAGGCAGGCCGGCAACGAGGGAGAGTGAGGGCGGACAGCCAAGCAGGAGATAGAACGAGAGAGGCAGGGAAAGAGCAGGACCATGGTGTGTGTCCTGACCGCGGCTGCCGGTGTGTGCTGCGCCAGGTTCAACTACAACATGCAGTGGTGGGGGACTCAGCCGGCTCCTCTCCTTTGTGCAGTAAGGCACTTCAGCCACACTTTTTATCTATGAGGGGGATCATGAGCTGCTGCCAGGTCTCCGGATGTGTGCCTCTACGTGGATCTGTCAGATTACATGTTTGTCTGTCTCCTTTTTCTGTTAGACGCCCTAGGCAGTGTTTGTACTGTATGGAGTTACAGTCTTTAGATAAGTGGGGTCTATTTCCGTAGCAGTTAGTCTTAGTAAAAAGTTTCCCTCTTCGAAGTGAAGTATCTTGCACTTACACTGGACGGTAAATCCGGATAAAACTAATACTAATCCAATTGTACTGTTCATACACTCTAGTAGGTCTCATTTTAGTATATCTTTGTAGCATTATTTTGTAGCTGAGCTACTTTTACATTTCTCAATTCTGACAGTTTTAGTGTATAATTACATTTTTGCTCACAAGCAATTCCAATCTGATACTAAACTGTTCCCTGAGCCATTCATTTCTCTGTTTTTGGCTTGTACTGTAGTGCTATCACACACCGTTCTGGCATTTAGGGATTTCACTGACCAAGAAACTGTTGCGGTGTCACCTTTCACCACACACATGCACCAACACACAGGAAGGACAGCTATCTGAACCTTTCACCCACCAGATACATCATTCTCTTGTTAAATTGGTAAAGAATCTACATTGAGATCCCATTGAAGTATTGACAAATATATATATTCTTTTTCTTTCCTTTTGGCCTTTTCCTTCTGGAGTCACCAGCATATCATCAACTTGTGACTTCTTGTGGCTGGACTGTAAAACAAATCTGTACATAATTAATCTACTGCATAAAAATTGTCTAGTAATCTTAGAGCCTGCTCACTAGCAGGGTGGCAGCATTGGCAGATATGCAGACAGACTGGAGCTTTTTGAGTGAGGACAGGATGACCTGGCCTCCTAACCTCTCACCTTTGACCCTGAGGCGTACAACCAAAGCCCCTCACACCACCAATCCCCATCCGCCCCAGCTGTCACAAACATTCAGTGCCATACTCTGCCTGTCTTTCAGAAACAGCTTGTGAGCTTTTGTCTTGGTTTGTCTGTTTATTGTATTTAAAGGCAAATTACTGTACTTTATAGGATTTGAATCTTTCTATGGGAGTTTTTTTGTTATGATTTAATGTTTATTATTTCTCTTTACTGTTTTCTAGGCATGAGCCATGAGCCAAAGTCACCATCATTAGGAATGATCTCCACAGCGACCCGAACAACGGCGACGGTCAGTCCCCTCACCCCGTCGCCGCTCAATGGCTCTATCGTAGCCAATGGAAGTCCAGCCACACAGTCAACGCACTCTGGATTTGCTGCAGCCCTCCGTAAACTGGCAAAACAAGCAGAGGAACCTCGAGGTAAAAAATATGTGTATTTGGACATTTATCTGTCCCTCCTTACACTGTACAGTACAAATACCATATCTTAGTCCCTTATGTTGGGTGTTTCATGTGAACTGTAGATGCTTTGTTTGTGTTGTGTGGGTATGGCCAGACAGTGTCTATGGCTGGAAGCATGACTGATTTCCACTCATGATTCAATTAGTCCATGTCCATGTTAGTCATTGTCTATGAAGATAACAGGCCATATTGCTTTATAAAGTATAAGTGCATATATACTTTGTGTGTCACAGCATGACTGTTGGCTCAAAAGCAGGTCGTAGCACTGTTTAGGTCATTACTGCAAAGCCTGTTGACATTTGTGTCAGTATTTGTGTAATAATAATAATAAGAAAACCTTTAATAGTCCCTCAGTGGGGAAATTGTATTGTTGCAACAGCTTAAGTACAGTTAGCAGTAGCACACAGTGGTATCACACAAGAGCACAAAGTGTAGAGACCAGTCTGGCCAAGATGATTAAATAAAAAACTAAACTAAACTACAAGTAGAGCTAAATAAACAATAAGCTAAAGTGGACTATGAGCAAATTAAATACACTATAATAAATATGTAGTATATAGTCTGACAGAGTATGGATATTAAAAAAAATACTAGAAGTAAAGAGTGTACATTGTAAATAGCTGCTTAAAAATAATTATAATTATGTAGAAGATGTAATTTGTTCTGCAGCCAAATCAGGGGATTGATAAAATCTTGCAAACCTCACTGTACTATTATTACTTTAACCTATGCCAGAATAAATATGGAATCCACTAGATAATTCATTGTGGCTCCCCCTGAAGGGAGCAGCTGAAAGAAATTGTTTATTTACATCGTAATAGAGGTTCCCCATTAATGAAGTGGTTAGTTCCCTTGCCTTTGGTCCTGAAGGTCAGGGATTTACATCAAACCAAAAACTCCACCTACAATCTGTGCTGTGAAAAATATTGATGTTTGTGTCAGGAAGGGAATCTGGTGTAAAAATATCATGTTAAAGTACCCAGGTCTGCAGAAATGATAACCACTCTGCCACCGCGCTGCCCGTGACAGAGCAATAATGCAACATACCTGCCTCCCTCTTGAGAAGGCCAGCTGCCCCAGCTGCCATCCTTGCCCTGAGTCTTAAATCATAATGTATGTCCCTTCCATTCTTAGCTATCCCCGGACTGCTCAGTCCACTGTTAGTCTCTCAACCATATAGTCTCCAAATCTATCTGTGTAGTGTGGTCAGTTTTTTTCCTGCCCAGTTAATTTTTAAATGTATATATAAGTATATATTGTCACCTTAAGCAAAATGTGTTTTTTTTTCAGTCATTTGTAATACCTCTGCTGCAGCATATTTTCCATTGTATTGTGATTTAAGGGCGCATCTCCGTTGCTAGACTTTTTGTAGTTCATGGCCGTATCTGCTATGACAGAGGGCTCCTGTCTGTGTCTTTGTCATACCAGACATCATATCCTATCTGATAAAACTCTGCTGTTTTACTTAAAGGAATAGAAATCTGCTTGCTTGTTTTTAGACTCCTGGCTTACTGGTGAACACAGTAGAATGGGTGAGTCAGATGAAAGACATAAGAAGAAACATGTACTGGAGCCCTGGCTCTAGGGTGGTCACTGGTCAATAAGGCATGTATCCCTAAAGCTGTACCAACGTCTCTGTGTGCACAGCCTGTATTTATAGGCAACACGCTCTCACACACATCCTAACACACCCACACACGCAAACGGTTGTCTTTGCAACTTTGTAAGCTTTATGCAACCTCAGCAAGCTGCAGCCTGCTGTCCTTTCATTGGTGACTTTGACTCAGACAGCCGCTTGGTTTCTGCTTGGAGAGTATTGCTGTGTATATGAGGTGCCATGACCCAGTGTCCTAAGACAGAGGAATTAGCTGGGTTGAGTACCAGTATCACTGGCACTGGCTGATTTAAGACCCTGAACATGGCTGTTGTTTACACACACCCACGCAGGCCTCCATACACACACATTGTCACTTGTTTGTGGCTGGTATAATGAATAGCTCTGTATGCTGAAGACAGGGGCTGATACATAATGAGGATCAGAGGAGTGCAGAGCCACACTCTTATCCCATGCGCACTTGCATGAGTGCACATGATTGTGTATGCATATTAGTGTGCTCTTTAACACTGGCAGATAACATGGTCCCTCCAAAAAGCAGGCAGCACTGGGTTTAGGCCTTGCAGTTGTTTCCTCTCACACAATCAGAGACACTTTCAGCAGCACACACCATCTCACTACTGGGTTCAAACTCGCCATATTACACAGCCTGGAGAGAGAGAGAACAGAAGTGCACGACTGATGGAAGAAGCTGGCTGGAAACAAGAGAAATCCACAGTAATTAGATTTGTGAGCACCTAAGGTGTTTGGCACATTTCATAGCACTTGTGCATGCGGTTTTGTGTGTATGTGTGTGGCCCGAGGCTCCCCTTGTTTCTGGGAGCCCATAGCATACTGGGACAGCAGGGCAGTGTGTCTGTGACCCCTCCATCTGGAGCCTGCCTGGAGCCACACTGCTCTCAGTGTGTGAGTCTTTAAGGCAAAGCCTCCAGGCTGTGACTGTCCCTGAAACACTCCTGAACAAGCCTCCATACTTGGACCTGCTCACTCTAACAGCCACCTCACACTTTCATAACACAGGTGACTCACCCATTTGACAGCATTTCAGATTGACATACAGTGAGTTCAGTCAGTACAAGACACCATAGAGAGCTTCTCTTATTTTCATCCGCCATCTTGTATTGTCTTCCTTTCTCACTCTGGCAAAGCAACACAGTGCTCCTCTCCCCGCCCCCCACACATTGATGCAGATTACAGGCTTTGTGTTGTGTTGTCAGTGCGTGGCCAAGACTGTAGTAGCAGGTGTGTGTGATGTGTGTCTGTTTGTGTGCACATGTTGAGGCTTGTGCGAGTGCATGCTGCTGGGGTGGCATATGGATGCAGGGTTGGCTGGGCACTGCTATGCACACCAGGTGTGAAATGGACTGTTTAATTAAGTGCTGATGTTGTTGTAATGCATGCTGGAAGAAGGGAGGGGGTGGGTGGAGGAGCACGGGTGGTGTGTGATGGGGTTGGATGTGTTGGCAGAGTGCACTAGTGCCCCTTCTGCCTGGCACCACTGAAGCTGGCATTACACTGCTGTTTTCAAGGTTGTGGTAGTGGAGTGGTAAAGGTTTATTTTAGGCCAGTATTGCAATTCTAAAAAAAGTCTGAATGTGTTTTCTACATAGGCTAAGTGGTCCATGGGACCTCCCTCCTATATGTGTTGAACTCCTATTGTCTCAAAGAGATATCTCAGCTGTTAAGAAATGTTGGCTTGATTGGGTCAGTGGCTGTAGTGGCTGTTGTTATTCACACAGGAATACAAGATGGCACCTGATGAGAGCTCAGTTTATTTGTTTGTGAAGATGTTGTTTGTATCTTTTGTGTGTTTATTTGTGTATGTGCTCACATGTGGCTTAGCTTAAGCAATAGAGTGTGGAGGCAGTCTGGGGGAGTAGGACTGGTAATAGAAGAGGCAATCGTGAAAGGAGCTTCACATTAATCACCAACAGCTTGGGACAGAGACAGCGCTCGCTTGTGCTTTCGCTACCTCCTTTGTCCTCTTCTCACTAGACCTCATGCCACACACCTCACATCAAGCAAGTGACATCAGTACAGCTATTGAAGTGCAGGTTGAAAGCTGACGAGCCTATTATAGACAAGGAGGGTGAGAGGAAGGCTGTCACTGTTCCTGGGCCAGTATCCCACCCAGGTATAGATTTTAGGTGATACCAGCCTGCTGCCAGTCAAATGCTTCCGATTTTTTTCCTTCTATCAGATAGCAAAAAGCAAAGCCAATTCTTACCGAATTAATATAAGTGAATGATTATAAGCTAATGAATGTTGGAAAAAAAAATAAAACAATATTATAAACTGAACCACATAATGTTCTGCAAGTTGCAACTGCAATGTTGTGTAACTGTTGTAAAACTGCATTTATGGTACTCAGTGTGTTGTGTCAGAATAGTTAAACTGATCTAAACAGCATGATCAGTTAAAGATGAAAATCTGGAGATATGTAGTTCTTTATGTGTTTTTAATTGAGTGCTCTTTTGCTATGCCCAAACACACATTAAATCAGTGTCAAGTGTAATAATAATGTATTTATAACAAGTTGTACAGTAGTCTAAAATGGCAGGCAGCAGAATAATAGGAAATTACAACTTTGTGTTACTACAGTGTGACACCTGGAAGGTTGATGTACACTGTGTTGTATAAGAAAAAGAGCATTTAATGTTTGCTTGTGTGTGTTCATATGTAGTAGTAAGGATCTCCTGATGTATACACAGAGATGCTGTTAGCAAAGACAAGAAAGCACTGGTAGACCAGACTGTCTATGTCTCTTTTATTTGCTTCTTCCCCTCACCTGCTCTCTTAATTATTTAGTCTGCCTTGCCTTTCCTCCAGACTGCTATGCTGATACATGGAAAAGGAGGAGGAAGAGGAGGGGGCAGAGAGAGGCAGAAGAGGTCTGTTGCTTAGCAGTGGAGAATCACTGTGATCACCCCCCTCCTCTCTTGTCTCCCAGCCTTAGTTGTTCCCCTAGCCTTCTGTATGCATGTGTGTGGGGAGTGAATAGGTTCTGACACTGGAGCTGTATTAAGTGGTGCTCCATTCCCCAGGCTGAGTGGGCTGCTATTGATTGGCCTAGTCTTGCAGGGTAGAGTAATGGCTCTCCGAGGTGAGGGGGAGAGGATTAGGCCACTAATTGCCATTGTGCGGACAAGATATAGCCCCAACCCCACCCTGACCATACCACCCACTCACCCATCTGTAGCCCTTATCATTTCTGCTCTCCATCTCCAGCTTCACCTTGCACCTCTATTGCACCTTTACTTCCTTCTTCTTCCAGACTCTCTACTATTATTTTGTATTTCCACGTCTCACATCACATCTTTCATCATATTTTACCTCATGTCTTGTTTTTCTTAAGCCCCCCAACTTGGTGCCCTGTCAATTATCATTCCCACCTTTGTACACACATGGATTTTCAGACTTTTCTGCTCGCCATCACCTTACTGGCAGTATTTCTTTTTTCATCATTTAGTGGGATCAAGTCAGAACAAGGTGTCAATATCCTGACCACATTTACCATAAAGTAGTCTGTTTTGTAGGTTATGTTGGTTTTAAAAGATGAAATTGTCTGATAGATATTATTGTAAGTGTATCATGGCTTTAGAAGTAGAGAAGGACATGGATACATGTGACCAGACTGTGACCGTGCGCTACAGGGTTTCCTCAGAGGGCATTGTTATTGTAGCACAGTGGAGCAAAAATTCATTGGGCCAGGATTTACCACCTGCTATGTACTAAGGATGAACGCTGAATCTGACCGTATATGCTCAGTGTGGTTGTATGTGGTTGTCTCACTCTTGAGCACCATGTTCCTCATAGCTGTGGGACTGTGGGACTGTGGGACTCTCATCTTGCTCACTGTCACTTCATAATAGCGGCCTAGGGCTATCCATCAGCCTCTGTGTATGTACTTATTATTTTTTGCTGTTGTCATGCTGCAGTGCCCTTTTTGTCCTGAATTAAGCTACAGAATCACTGTGTTACTATTCTACATTTACAACTGAGCAAAAGGCTATTAGTATTCTTGTTTTAAGGTATTCATTCATGTCATTTGTCTCTGTCTTTCTCCAGCTGCTTCCTCCATCAGCAGTGAATCCTCTCCAGTGTCGTCCCCAGCCACCAACCACAGCTCTCCAGTCAGTACACCTAAGAGGGGGCCCCTTGGTCCAGGCCCGGTGCTGGTTCCCTCAGTCGGTCACAGTGTGCCAAACACTCCACCTGTAGTAACTATTGCTCCTACCAAAACTAGCAACGGCCTCTGGAGGAGTGAAAGTCGCCAGGTGACTTTTTTTTTTATATATAATTACCTTTAGTTATTGAAGCATTTTTCTAGATACTCTTTATCTCCATGTAATACAGTACAATGGGCTGCCAAATAAACATTGTTTTAGCTAAGCTTACTGGCTACGACAAATGCGCTTTGAGAAGCTCTTGAGGGATTAATGTGTTCTGTTGCTGACCTGCGCCCATAATGTGCGGTATGCATTTGACATATGTGCAAGTGACATACAGCTGCAGCTAGCTGGCGGATCTATGCATGTCTCCTTCCATTGTGCACCCCCACCATACGTTAAAAATGCCAGCTGCCACTGGGACATCGATAAGGTGACAGCCTCCACTGCAAGTAACATCTGTGCCCCTCTAGCCCCTCTTTTACTCAGTTCTTTTGCTTTTGGACCCTGCCCCTCCCAAGTCCCTGGCCTTTAGTCTCAAACCTACCCATCCCAACCAGCCTCACCCTCAAAGCAGTCAAGTACATCCTAACCCCAACACCCACACCCTGTCACATAGCAGGGGGAAAGAAGAGAGGGAGAGCTGCTTGCTTTGATAAGGAGTGGATTATGGATTATGGCCTTGCTTTAAGCCTTCTTATCTCAACTCGGGGCTAATGGTTGAGGCCAAGTGCATGGCTATGAGCAGCTCTGGCAACATGCGGAAACTCTCAGAGACACTTTGACGGTTCCCTGGAGACAGAGAGAAGAGAGATAGTAAAAGGTGGATGACGAGGTCAGCCATCCTGCGATGTGTGAAAGCTCTGTAGCTGCTGTCTTCTTTTCCTGGACTCCCCTTTGACCCGCAGTCGCTTTAGCTTTTATGAAATAACCACTCACCAGAGTAATAAAGGAGACAAAAAAAAAACATTTCCGATGCAAAGATTTTGCCTTGTTTTACCAATCTTACAAGCACACATAAATAAATCAGCAGAGGCTAAATCAGCTGCTCCTATTGTACCTAATCTAGTCCTGTTTTAGGGATACCTTATATGTTTATAGTATACAGTATAATGTCATGAGAGAAGCAAGTCTCTCTTTCAGAGAGAGGTGACAGGCGAACCAGTAAAAGAGGGAGGGCCTGGTGCATTGGCATTTTACTTTAATGACTGCAGGAGTCTGCTCCCACTGCCTGTAATTGCTTTTTAATTGGTAATTTGGAATCATGGCTCCATCTGAGAAGCATAAACGAGCACTCTACTATGTGCAGGGTCTCCCACCCTTACTGTGGGTTTACAGGGTCCTGGTTACATAGAAGATGATGTTTGGTAATGGATGTACAGTGGAAAGCAAAAGTATGTACCCCCCTAAGCTTTTTCCTTTATTGTTGCCTTACAAACAGGAATTTAAATGGATTATTGAGAGGTTCATGTCAGTCACTTTACATCACATGACAACAACTGTGAAAATGCAAAAAATAAATAAATAAATAAATTATTGTGAAGCAAATATGACAGAAAATCAGAAAACTTGGGCGTACAAAAGTATGTACCGTATTTTCCGGACTATAAGTCGCTCTAGAGTATAAGTCGGACTAGCCAAAAAATGCATAATGAAGAAGAAAAAAAATGTATGTAAGTTGCACTGGACTATAAGTCGCATTTTTTGGGGTAAATTTATTTTACAAAATCCGACACCAAGAACAGACATTTCATCTTGAAAGGCAAGTTATAGTAATAATAGAATGGAGAACAAAAGGCTGAATAGGTGTGTGGTATGCTAACGTAACACATTGATGGTTATTCAGCTACATGAAGCATAAACAACGAACTGAACAGATGTCTCTTATGTTAACGTAATATATTAACAGTTATTCAATTAACTACAGCCTAAAGAACATAATATAACAAGTTCACCAAACTCACGATCTCACTCCTAATCGCTAAATCCTTTAAATTCTTCATCCTTGGTGTCACTTCTGAATAACTCTGCCAACTCCAGAGGTAGACGAAGCGCTGCATCCTCCTCTGCGTGGCTATCGTCAGACTCGGCATCAGTTCCATTTCCAATTATTACGGCCTTTCTCAGTTGACTTTATAGCCTAAGTTGTTACCAGTAATGTTTACATTTTAAATTTTCAGTGGTACAGGTACAGCAGCCGCTGGTACACAAGCCTAGAGTGCCTTCTCACGGCTGTCAGTGTGCAAATAACGAACATGTGAAAGGTGCGACTGACGTATACTCATTCGCACCTGAGTATACGTCGCACCCCTAGCCAGACTATGAAAAAAAGTGCGACTTATAGTCCAGAAAATACGGTACCCCCCTCAAGTCAGTACTCTGTAGAACCACCTTCTGAATGACTTTCAGCTCCAACTTTTCTAGGATAAGTGTTTATGATCTTGGTTTTTAAAATCACTGGGATTTATGCACATTCTTCATCTAAAAACGGCTCAAGCTCCTTCAGGTTGGATGCATTGTACAGCACAGTTTGAGTCATTTCTTCAAAAATTGCCCTGTGTTTAGCCCCATCCTTTATTCCTTCAGTTTTGAGCAGTTTCCCAGTCCCTACCAATGATAAATATCCCCACAGCAGGACACTGCAACCACCAGGCTTCACTTTAGAGAGGGCACAGTCAAGTGCTAGGTTTGTGCTACACATAGCATCTTTCATTGATTGCTCATTTTAATTGTATCTGGACAGAGGACCTTCTCATGTTTGGGGAGTCTCCCACGTGGCTTTTGGCAAACACAGACCATGTTTTGTTATTATTTTCTTCAAGCAATGGCCACTCTTCCACACAGCCCAGCTCTGTGGAGTGTATGGTTCAGAGTGGTCCTATGGACAGATACAACAGTCTCTGCTGTGGAGCTCTGCAGATCTTTCAGGGTCACCTTTGGTCTTATTGTTGCCTCTCTGATGAATGCACTCCTTGCCCGGTTTGTGAGTTTTAGATGGTCCTCTTTAGGCAGGTTTGATGTGGTTCCTTATTTTTGTGTTATGTGTTGTAATGATGAAATAAATTGTGTTTTGTGGCATTATCACAGTTGAACTGCAGTCAGGCCAACCTTATCTATTTCTGTGACTTCTGAGGGTGAGTAACACTGGGTGTCATTTACGGGCCTCTTTAAAAAGGGGGTAAATACTTTTGCACACTCAAGTTTTCTTTTTTTCTGTCATATTTCTAATTTGCTTCACATTAAAAACATGTTTGCATTTACATAGTTGTTGTCATGTGATGTAAAGTGACTGACATGAACCTCTCAAAGATCCATTTAAATTCCAGGTTGTAAGGCAACAATAAAGGAAAAATGCTAAGGGGGGTACATACTTTTGCTTGCCACTATATATCTTTGAGTCTGAGCATTTGTGTTTGAGAATACAAAACTCTTTTGTTTATAAAGTTTAGAGGTCACATTATTATGCCATATGGAGTACCTCGTGAGAGTAAAATTTCCACTTTGTCCACCATTTTACATGTTGTTTAAGTTTTCAGTTTGGATTTTTATCTTATTATAAATACAGCATGTGACAATCAATGGTAGATGTGAAAATGTTTAGACTATATTTAATTTGAACTTACAGACAATGTTAGGAATTACAATAATTAACAATTAGATATTACCTCGCTTTTCCACTTTAAAATTATTATAACTCGTGTGAAAATGTGTGTGCTGCAATGGCCTGTGTACTTAAGATTTGTTTCAGTAGTAGCATTACTGAGAGAGGTTGACTAGTGGAATGTCTCTCAGTGTAAGAAAACCCAGAAGCTATTTTACATATAATATACAATATATTATTTTATTTTAACCCTCCTTAACCACATGCCACTATATTTTCCCTCTACAGTGTACAACAGTTGCAAGTTTCTTCATTTTGTGAGTGCATTTGTAGGCAGAGGGAAACCAAAGCTTCTGAAATATACTCCCACTCCCACAGCAGGATGTCTTTGTAGCTCTCAAAACGGGTGTGTGCCTGCTGAGTCTGTGTGTGTGTTTGTTGTGTGATTGGATAAGTGAGGGTAGGCTTCCTGCCAGTGAGTCAGGAGAAGAGAGGCAGAAAGATGTTTCTTCATGTTTTTTTGTTTGTTTATTTCTAGAGATGTTATAGAAAGGAAGTAATACACAAACGCACATCAAATGAAATGTCTATTAAGAGCATTAACAATTTGTACATAAGTATCATTTGTAATGGCTACTAGAAAAATTATGTTTGTCTTTATATTGGAAGGATGTGTAACATGCCAAAATACCCGGAGTTAAAGAGTTACAAACAGAAGCCGCTGTGACACAGCTAGGCTTTTTATTCCCCCCTGTCCTTTCACAGGATGTTCTTATGAGCACTGACAACCATGACGATCACAGGTTCACATGAACAATGACTAAGGCCCTCTTTTCTGTATCTGTGCTTAGGCTGACTCGGGGCCCCGTGGGGCAAGCAGAGAACGCCTGGGTGCAGAGGGGGCCCTCCCCCAAGAAAAGACGAGCCACTCTGTCCCTGCACACCTCTTAGGAAACCCGTATGCCTTTGGTCTGCCTCCTGGTTCAGTCATGCAGGATTCACGCTTTCAGCCCCTTAAGTGAGTTACATCCTTTCTAGTTGTAAAGTTATAAATTAAAGCACCGTATGCTACATATACGGTCAGTTTATCATAGCCATAAAATGTCCTAAACATTTTCTTGTCATGGATGCCAGTAGTGTGATAAGGTTTGCTAACCTCTTTTCTGTTCTTGTGCAGCTTGCCTCGACAGTTGCCTAATGCAGTACCTCCTGGCCCTGTGCCTGAAGAGTACCTCCGTGGTTTCCGGCCCTATGGCACGACTGAAGATGCTCTACGCATGCCCTCTTTGCCCTTGGGCTTGGACCCAGCCACTGCTGCTGCAGCAGCTGCCTACTATCATCCCAGCTACTTGCCCCACCCCTCCTTCACACCATATAGGTAAGCTCAACCATTCATTTGTTTTGTTGACTTGGCATTCATTTATTTGAGAGCAAATTGTGCAAACTAGTGCATATGACTGTCAAAGGTTTTGGTGCTGCTTAGACTCAGAAAAGAGCCATAAGCTGATTGAAGGATTTATCTTTCAGCAGTATCATACTTAATAGGGGCTTCATATTTTTCATTCACAAAATCGACTTCTTTGAAAGCAACTGTATTAAAATGTCATGACCTATTGAACAGGACAACAGTCACTTGGAAGAAAATTTTAATAATAGTTTATATTAAATTAACTTCACAAACACAGTGTAGGAGCCCTGCTTCCTTTGGGCTCTCACACCGACTATATACCCCTGGTCAGTCAGCAGAGCAGGATCAGCACAGTGCACCTATCACACAATTCTCTAAAATAGATTTAATGAGATAGCCCTGAGATAGCGTAAGCCCTGGGTGTCATAAAACTAGGGATGGGTTCTGTTAAACGATACCTTTGTGGTGTCAAAAGAAAAGTTACAATACTACTTGTATTGGAAAAATACTCAATACCAAGTTTCAATACATAGTGGGACATTTAATGTTGCTTTTTATGTATGAATCAAATAAAGAACACTGAATAAATCATACAAACTACTGGTTATAATTTACAGCCAAGAATTTTGCAAAAAAAATTTATTCTTTTTTTTTTTTTTTTATGAAGGTAGAAGATGAACTAGCATATCATAGGTGTCAGAGAAAGTAATGCTCAGGTACCAGTATCAAAAACCAGGTATCGTTTAAGTATTGGTATCGAAAAAATCTGAAAGGTACCCAGCCCTACACAAAACACACATCTGATCATTGAGCACAGTGTATTTATGGGCTAGTGACAGACTGAGGTTGGCTACCAGGCTCTGTAGGTTGGTAATGTTGGAATGTTGGAATATTGGGCAGCAGTAGCTCAGTTGTTAGAGCCATTGAACCACTAACCTGGTAGGCAGTTCAGGTCTCGCTACTGGCATTGCATGCAGTCTTTGTGTCCTTAGGCAAGACACCTCACCCACCTTGCCTGTATAAATGTGTTAGTGTGAGTGTGTTTGGTGGTGGTCGGAGGGGCCGTAGGCACACATTGGCAGCCACACTTCTGACAGTCTGCCCCAGGAAAGCTGTGGCTACAATAGTAGCTTACCAAGTCTGAGTGTGGCTGAGGAGTGAACGAAAAATGTAATGTAAAGCGTTCTCAGTATCTAGGAAGGCATTGTATAAATCCAATGTTGTTGGTTTTTTTTATTGTACTGTTGCAAAGAAAGACTAACTTTTTTTTTTTATTATCTCAGGATGGATGACCCATTCTGCCTCTCTGCTTTGAGATCACCTTTCTATCCACTGCCAGCAGGGGGAGCTTTACCACCCATCCATCACTCTGCTGTACATATGCATTTACCTGGCGTTCGCTACCCTGGAGACTTCACACACCCTTCACTATCAGCACTGCAGTCTGAAAGGTAAAGACACTTCCACAGCTCACAGCACTCTTTATCAGTTTTTGATTGTTTTTAATGCAGTCTTCTTTCATGTCTGTATACATTTTTTAGGCTTCAATTGGAGGATGAGCTGCGGCAAAGGGAGAGAGAACGAGAACGTGAGCGTGAAAAAGAGAAGGAACGGGAAGCAGAAAGGGAAAAGGAGCGAGAGAGAGAGAGGGAGAGGGAGCGAGAACGAGAGAGAGAGAGGGAAAAGGAGCTGGAGAGAGAACGCGAGCGGGAACGGGAACGGGAGAAAGAAAGGGAGCGAGAGAAAGAGATGGAGAGGCAGAAAGCACTGAGGGAAAAGGAACTGCAAGCTTCTAAGGTCATGGAGAGCCACTATGTGGCAGATTTTCATGCCCTGAGGGGACAGGAAGACCGAACTAAGCCTGAAAGACTTACTCCAAATCGGGCTGGTAGGTTTATGACTTCCCATGTCACACAAACGGCTCATTATACCAACATGTTATACCATTATTTTGACACTGTACATGCACCCTTGTCAGATAAAACCAAAGAGCCCGCCCTTCCAGCACCCAAACCAGTTCCACCTGGACACCACTCAATGGTACCACCACATCATACTGTACCTAGCCTCTTCATGGGGCCTAGCGCCGTTGGAACAGGAGTTTTGTCCACCATGATTACCCCAAGGACCAATGAGGAGGAGAGGTGGTTGGCACGGCAACGCAAGCTACGGCAAGAGAAGGAGGATCGTCAATACCAGGTGTCTGAATTCCGCCAGCAGGTTCTGGAGCAGCACCTGGATATGAGCCGCACCGCTGACACCGATCATAGGTCGGACTCACAAAGGTATGGTGCTGTTCAGTTGCCTTTTTCTACATGACATAGCCAATGTCACCAATGACCACCAATCACTGAGCTACATGTCAAAGATTGTTTTTGTCTGTTCCTGCCAGCCAGATATGCACTGTTGGGGGTTTGGAGTTTTTAAACTTTTAGCACAGTGGACAAAAATGATAAAAAGTAGCTTTTTGGGTGTTTTTAGAATCCTAAATTAAAATTTAAAGCAAATTTTCAGAACAATGCATAGCATAAGATGCATTAACTTTGTTTGTCACATGCCTATACCAGCCTTCATCCCCTGTTAAATACAAACAAAGCCAAATTTGTGATATTCAGCCATAACTTACCTCAGACTCCCTGCCAGTCTAACATCTTGTCTTTCGTAGCACTACAGCTACACACAGACTACACTACTACTACAATCCATTTTGTCTCAGGCGCCTGTATCATTTCATCTATAAAATTGGTAAAACCCCTTCATATCTTCTTTCACTACTCACCATATCTAACACAACCCACAACCTACAGTTGAGTAACTTCATCACCTTAATCATTCCATTTGGAATTTGTTGGAAATTACAATTGGTTCTCAATTGGTTCTCAATTGACTTATTTGGTTCAATAAAGGTCAAATCAAATATAAACAAATAAATGTTGATGCTATTGTGTTGGACATGCATTTCAAATAATATTAATAGTTAATATTATTTATCATTGCATTTTATAGGCTATGGCATACAAACAAAATATAAATATACAAAATATAATGTATATACATTTAATCTCAGAGGAATAATCCACTCTCCTCTCACAGCTAGTCAGTAAGGTGATCATTTCCTCTGGCCTTTGTATCAGGAAACACTATTATTTTCTCACTCCCTCAGTGTGTGCCTGTCTTTCTGTGTAGCATAGCACATAGGTCCTACAGATTTTTTTTTTTAAATCTCAGTATATCTGGAGGCCACATGCTTGGTCACATCCTTGCTTTGCTTGCAGCTTGTGTGTCTGGGGTTGATAAGACGTGGGCAGAGATAAGAGAAAATCATCATAGCATTTAAAATATAATGTATTTCTCTATTGTAATCTGGCAAATGTATAACAATGTTCTATAGGTCTAACAGAGGCATAAAACATGTTTCTACAGATCTGTACCAAATCACCATGAACCAGGAAGTCGGGACTTCCACACTCACTTAGGTGCTCCTCCACCCCTAATTTCTCCCAAACCTACTCTTTTCCGGAGTGAACACCATCCTCCACCTCCCACCACACTGTGGAACCCTGCATCACTAATAGAAACCTCATCAGAGTCTAGACGTAACCATGATCCCTTAGGGATGGGACACTATGAAGCAAGTCGGCTGCCCCCAGGGCCCTCAAAATATGAGGATACAAGCCGCAGAAGAGAGGGGGGTGTAATGGAGAAGTATCCTCCTTTGAGGTGTCCTCCAGGCTCTGAACCCAGCACATTCCTTGCTGATTTGGAAAAATCTACCCAGTCCTTTTTTAATCAGCAGAGGGGATCGTTGTCCTTGACAAGCCAGTATGAATTGGAGGGAGCCATGAGAAACAAGAATGTTCAGGGGCACAGTAGGATGGGCCAAGCCATTGGAATAATCTCTGGACCATCTGTGGGACAAGTAGCTTCACTGGGAATGAGCCCAGATATGACACTCATCTATGATGAGTTTCTTCAACAGCATCGAAGACCTGTTAGCAAACTAGACCTGGAGGAGAAGAGGAGGAGAGAGGCCAGGGAGAAAGGTTATTTACTGCTCATAATGTCATGACATACTGCATTGTCCATTTAAACTTGAGTGTCAATGGTAAGCATGTTTCTTCCAGGTTACTACTACGAGCTGGATGATTCATATGATGAGAGTGATGAGGAGGAAGTGAGAGCACATCTCCGCAGAGTGGCAGAGCAGCCTCCACTTAAACTCGATGATTCCAATGAGGTGAATTATCTTGACAAATGCAGTACATTCTTCCCTTTTTCCTGTCTTTTATCTGGGAGTCACCACACTTTGTTCTATTTTGGCATAGAAATTGGACTTCTTAGGAGTGTTTGGCCTGACAACAGTGAGCCGCCGGGAAGAGGTTGTACAGCAAAAGAGAAGGAAGCGAAGGCGGATGCTAAGAGAGCGCAGTCTGTCACCACCTGTGACACAATTGAAACGTTCCCCTCCTCCGCCCCAGATCAGCACACGTTTTACCCCTGAAGAGATGGACCAAGCGCCAGAGCTAGAAGATAAGAAGCAATTTCTCACCATGTTCAGACTATCTCACATCACTGTACAACAACGGCGAGGTAAGGAGATTTGGGGTTAAATAAAGTGTGTACTACATTCATTCATTCATTTTACTCCATTCCAGGCAGTTTTGGGAAGCCATGATTAGCTTATGTATGTTAAATTCAGTTTTAACATTTCAAGTATGTATGATTCAACTTTGTAGCTTTTTTTGATGAGATCTGCAAAACTCCTTCTCTAATGTTTTAGGAAATAAATAGTTTAGCATAGTGTAACACAGTGAAAACATATTGTTCACTGTGAAAAATGTTTGAACATCATGCCAAGACTTGTCAGTGTGCTACATAATTGCATCAAAGGAGTGACCAAGTCATTCAAGAATTACTATTTACAATTTATATCATGCTTTTTCACAGATTAAAAGAGAGTAAAAGAGAACCACTGCTGCATAGGTGGATCTTAGAAAAGACTAGTAATTCCTAATAGATTATACTGCTTGCTGACTCTTTCTCTAGGTGCTCTAAGTGAATTGTACATGGTTCTAACCACAAACCCACCAGCCTAGGACCCTTGTAATTTTCTGTAGATTGAGCTTGAATAATATAGTGTTTTGCATTGCCCTGATCCTAATGTAGACAAATGTTATGGTTAGTCTACACTGAGCATAAAAAGGGAGTGGCAGGGGCCATTTTATAGTGATCATATTCTAAGCTTTTGTCCTATTGGTAAAGACGTTTGTTCATGGGCTATAATACTTAATGTGCCTATTGACATACATTAAACAGAACTTAAATTAAATACTTTATAACATCAAGGCAAACAAATAACACAAAGATTTACTCTATATTTATTTTCTGTCTTACAGATAATGAAAGGATGTCAGAGCTGCTTCAGGCTATTAAAGAAAAGAGCATAACCTTGGATAACATCAGACATGCTCCTCATCCACTGTGCAAAAGCCCATCAGCACAGATCTCCGGTGAGACCTGCTGATACCCATACACATATAACAAAATTTTGCGCCAATGTAAATGCATAACTGACCGCATCTGTTACAACTTCGTCTAACTAATTTTTAAATTATTACAGACTCCCAGCCTTCCTCTGAGTCAGAAGACCAAATCAGTGTCAGACTGCATAGTCCCATCCTGCATTGCCCAATATCCCCCAGTGGCTATTCCAAACCCCTTGGAGACACATTAAGACCAAAGGAACCCCCTTCCCCAGCTGTCTACCCAGACAAGTCCCGGGGGTCCAGCGACGGACCCACCTCCAAGAAAAACTCAAGCTTACTGAACAGCTTGCGGCCCACATCATCCCTGCACGCTAAAGAAGGCCTTCACAGCATCAATGGTCGCACCAAGCCCTGGGACAGTTTTACACCTGAAGAATTTGCCCAACAGTTTCATGAATCTGTGCTTCAGTCTACACAGAAGGCTCTGCAGAAGCATAAAGGTATATACCACAGAGATCATGGTATAAAAGGATAACATTGTGTGGTATAAAATCATTTTAATAATACATGGTTGTTGGCTGTGTACAAATAGAATTGGCAACGTCCCTCAACTTTGTAACCTTTTTTGTTTGCAAGCAATTATTTTATAATAATTATAAAGTGTATTCTATTATAAGCAAACCCATATTTGACTTTTCTTTAGGTGGTGCCGCAGGATCAATAGAGTCATCTCATCTCCAGGAGTCATCTGTCCATTACAACATTCCTGAGCTGCAGAGCACTCCTGGACGGCCTCATTTACTGTCTCACACAAACTCTGTGTCACATGCACTCACACACACTCAACCAAACGGGCAGCACTTCTCTGGATCATTACACAGGGAAATCTCAGGGAGAAGGGAGCACATGTCTGGTCCAGAGGACTCTGAGGAGGAGGAAGATGAAGAAGAGGAAGCACCTGCTTCCAGGTGGCAGGGGATTGAATCTATATTTGAAGCTTATCAGGAATATGTTGAAGGTAACTCAGGTGTACTTAGTTCTACACACATTGTGATGCTATATTGTCAGTATATTATGGTTAGATAGTGTTCATTTTGAAAAGACCATGCCTTCAGACTGTTTTTGTTTTTCTTTTCTCTAGAGCAAAATTTGGAGCGACAAGTATTAGAGAACCAGTGTCGAAGATTAGAAGCTCAGAACTACAACCTCAGTCTGACTGCTGAGCAGTTGTCTCATAGTATGGGGGTAAGAAATAACAATGCTAATTATTTTAAATTGAAGGAAAACAAATACTTCTGCCTGTGGTAATTTTTTTTCAGCTTGGTTATTTTGACAAATGTATATCTCATGCACTTCTCTTTTAGGAGCTTGTGTCTCAGAGACAGAGACTAGCAGCAGAAAGGGAGAAACTGCAAGCAGAATTGGAACATTTCAGGAAGTGTTTGACACTACCACAGACACAATGGCCTAGAGGCAGCCATTACAAGGGATACCCTCCCAGGTGACCCCCACAAGTGCCCAGGCCATAGCCACCTCCTCTTTGAGACTCAGAGTTTATTTTTTATTGACCTGGTCAATGTGGATTCTTAGAAGAGAATGTGGCTGTTTTGACGAGATGAATGATTTGGTGAATAAGTGAGCATGTGGATGGTTGCGCAAGAGGCCATCCACTGAAGAACAGTCTCTGGATTGTGGCCAGTTTGGACCTGTGCCACCAGCCACTAATGTGTGCCAATGTAGCCAATCATAAAATTATGGTGTAGGGGTACCCGAAGATCAACACAACATCCTCTAAGTTAAATGTAGTTTTGGGACCTGCTGCTCTTTGTTCAGTCTGTCTCTTGTCGCCATGCTACACAGACAATCCTGCCAATGAGGGAGCAGCTACTTCACAATGGGTGTGGTCAAGACACTTGAACACTCTAAACAAATGCTTCTGGCCAGTTGGAGCTAACTTCATCATAGTGGCCACACAAGCTTTTGAACTGGAAATGCACTTAAAATAAAAAGCTGAAGAACTACCTGGTGGTACTGTGTTACAAGAACTGTTGAAATTAGGGAAGAATTTAGAAAATGCACATTTTTGGAAAGACTTAATGAAATGTTTTATTTCAAATGATAAAATTTGAAAATAAGAATTTAAAAGGTGCTTCAGCCTTGACATGTATATAATATGAAGAAAGAATTTTGTATGTTTTTATTACTTTAATCCTTGTTTTAAAAGAAAAAGCCTGCCATTTTTATATGTTTATGCTTTTGGGTTGAAAAAGAAAGCCTTGCTTTTAGTGTTTATACTGCTGCTGGCCAGAACAGCTCTTTATAGATTTTGAACAGAGTGAGAGAAAACAGGATCTGCCACTCATTTTACTTGCTTCACAACGAACCAAGCCACAGTAACTTCATCTGGCCCTGAGTTCAGCAAAGTTCACTTAGAAGCTCCAAGTTATGGCTTCTGTCCTTATAATTGCCTTTATTTACAGCAGCATGTCTGTCAAATGCCCATCACAATTAGCTTCCTTTTGATTACTTGACACACGAAGAGGAACCAGCTGATGTCCTTAATTTTTCATCTTTACTTTGTAGAGTGCTGGACTTATCAAACAATATAGCAATTATTGTTATGCCTTACTAGATCACGTTCCTATCACCAGCCATGTGCCAAATTTGTTTTTAAGTTACAATTAGGTCGCCAAAAACCCAAAATAGCCATTTTACAGTACTGAGCAAATCCATATCATTCCACATTGTTTTTGAACCGATTAATCTACAAAATTGCCAACACAAAATCAAAAAAGGAGATTCTTGGTTCTATAGCACACGTGTATCACCTGGTCTTTATTCACTGACCTCACTTTTTTCTTACAGATTTCTCTAAATAAGAGATTGAAGGTTTAATTCAAATAAATATACAATTGCATTACAGAATTGCCATTAAAAAATAAAGGAATTTATAAAATCATAAGTGTCGAACCTAAGCTGCACTGATTTATGGTTGATGTAGGGGATGCAGTAGTTTGTATTAAATGAGAAAATGACACAAACTGTAGTACAAATAAGCAACACAAAAATAAGACAATAGTTACAAGTGCCTCCAGAATTTAGCTTGTGAAGGCGATTGCTCATATTCACTGCAGTGATCAGGGACTCAATATGTTGTACACCACACAATTGTTTTAAATCCTAATGTGTGCAGGTCCAAAATTCATTCTCACATATTTATTGCATCTCTGTTTAACAGATTCTACCCATATACAAGTCCAAATCTGACCTAGTTTCACTGACAAGAATAAAGCCAATAGTGTCCATTGGTTTATGTGGTTGCATGCATGCAAGCTCAAGTAAGCTGCCAAGGGGAGAACGGTGCCCCTGAAATTGCCCTCCCATGTTCCCAGTTCACGCTCACTCATGCAATAGCCCCATGACTCAGCGGAGGATGTCTAGATGCTGTGAAATCCTGTTTTTAAAATGTACTTGTTTGAATTCATTGTAATGTAATATATTCTTTGTTGAATGTAGTAATTAGGTATTTATGAATATATGGCTGTGATTTCAGACAAAAAAGAAAATAAAATATCTCCAAAATGTCACTTTTGAAATGTTTTTGTTTTTAGGTATACATATACAGTACATATTCAACAACAATCAAAATTTTACTTAACATCCTAAAGCACAGGTTTTCTAGGACCTATACAGCAAGTTAAACAAACACACAACAAGCACACTAGATACAGTTTGAATGTACAGATTAGAGAATAATATCAATAGTCGGTGAACTGTCCTTTAGTGGAGCCAGGCTGAAGATTGGAGCGCAGCTTATACATGCAGTTTAAAGAGTTGAGAAGGAATGATCTTATGGTATTGATTTCCATTAATGTCAAGTTGTCTAGCTACAGAAGAAAAACAGGACAATTTTCATTAGAAACATTAACATGCAGGTTATGGTTACATTTAAAAATAAATAAAATAAGCATACATATTACTAGCAAACTGACATTATAATTTAACCTGTAAGTTTAAATTTTAATTTTATTGAAATATTAGTCAAGATATGCTCAAGTGCTCCATTACCTTGGCATGAGCCTCCTGCTGGTTGATGAAACTGTCGGCAGAGAGACGGAGTTTGGCAATACGTGTGTCCCAGATATCTTTTACTAGTGTGCGGATCTCATCTGCTTTAGGAATGTTGTCAGACGCACTTCAAACATGTAAACACAAATAAAATAACTTTCTGTTCAGATAGCAAGTCAACAATAACCTGTACCAAACATACACTCTGCTCTGCAGTTATAATTATTAAGCATAACTGACTGGTTTAGTAGGAGTTTGGTGAGCTCCATGTAGTATGGACTTGGAACAGGTGTAAATGTATCTTCTTTTCGTTCAAGCTCACGCATTTCCTCAAGTTTCTCTGCACATTAAAGAACAACAACAAATGCAGGTTGGCAAGATACCTGTGTAATTAAACATTATCTAAAGAAGACTGGATAAACAATTTACACACTTTAGACATTTTGTATTTTTGTTAACAGCTGATATATTTCAGATGATGGTCAATAGTACGGTATTAAAGGAAGGTCTTCTGTATTAGCATTAAGATCCTACCAACATCCATCCACTCTGGGGGAACAATTCTGCATTTTTGTCGTTGTTTTAGGTTGAGAGCCAGCCACGCAGGGACATCTACAGGCAGCCCGGGGTTAAAGGGACCAAGATCGCCCTGAAAAAAAAAACCAATTTCTATAAACATTAGTATTACAGACTAATTAATACGATATTACGAATTCAGTCAAAAAATATAATGGAGCTAAACCGCTTACAAGGAACAGTGTTTGCTAGGCAGTAGCTATATTCATGCACTTACAGTAAGTAAACTTTTTTTTTTTTAAGTTGACTTACCCCGATTAAATAAATCTTGTCTAAACTAAAATTAGGTATTATCCGAACGATTTCCTTCTCTGCGATGAACTCTACTTCAGAGGCGTCCATAGTTTTTCTTTATGTTTTATTGCATCAAACTATGAATTGAAGAGCCAACCTAACTCTACCATGCATGGATCTATCTATACTACCATTTCCCGCGTAATGCAACCGGAAAAGAAGCTGTGGTCATCCATGTGATCTCGCGAGATGGGAGGCCCGGGTGTGAATAATGTGTATTTCATTAACTCGGACCCTATAACAAAATAACCCCTATTCTGACTGCGTTAATAGAGGCATGTAATACACAGGTTGATGTAGCTCCACGTACCGCTAAACCATACAATTAACAATCTGAAAGTGCCAATGTGATCTTTTTTGTTAGACTCGGAGTGAAAGGGACACACTTTTGCGGATAAAATCCAAGAGGTGGCGATATTTACCAACTTTACCAATGAGCCAGGACACGACAAGGACTTTCCCTAGAATACTTTACTTAGAAATCAATATAGCTTTTCTGATTTATGTATTACACTTAAAACAGCACTAATAGTTACACTTTTTTTTTTATTATAAAACTGCATTCTCAAAAGGTTTGCTCCAGCAAACTACCAGTGCCATAAAAGTTCAGTTTATACTAAGCTATCCCAATTCACAGCAAGCAACAATTACAGTCATTTTTCAACCAGTAGATTTGATTGCTTAAAAGTCTCAAACTATGTGCGTCAAATAAAACATCAAAAACAGTGGTGTCTGTTTCATGGTACATTCAGTTCAGATTGGTATATTAAGTGTGCAAAAATAACATTTACTAATTTAAAAGAACATTTTTGTGTTACTTCTTGATCAAAACAAGCAATGACATGATTTGACAGTGTAACCAAAATACCAAATTACAGGGAATAAAATGTGTCTGAGAACTACTTAACTTTCCATAATTTCCAGGTGTTTGTCCACAGGCACAACCTTTAAGTCTTCATTTATCCCTAATCAAACTAAAAAAGTGGCTTGTCTTTAGGTTTATTCAGTGCTATGGCTTATTCTTGAAACAAACTAACTAATGTATGAGCATAAAAACTGAATATTGTCGTTATAATTTAGAACTTCCTCATTGAAAAGATACTGAACAAATCTAATTTTAAGCACACAACTACAAATTATCACAAACCAAATGCATAAAAATCATGTCTAAATCAGCTTGTTTTATCTCAAAGGGGAGTTATATGTGAAGAGTGCACTATTGTGCCTGTCCTTAAAGATTTGGCTCAATGCTCCTCAAGTGCTCACAGGAGAAGCTCCTGATAAAACAAAGACTGGTTTCAGCATTTTGCACTTCTGTCCTACATGAAAAGTGTGTGCACACTGAAATGGCACCAACAAATCTTTGTCCAAGATGTTCAAAAGAGAGTTTTAGATAGCAAAACGTAACAGATTAGCAAAGATCTAAGACAGACTTGTTAATCACAGGATTTGTCCAGTCATTTCGTAGATCATCCAAGTGATTGTCAAAGTCAATAAGATTTTCATAACACCTTCCCTCTAAAAGAGCAGATGTGATCTTCTGTGCTTCATGCCAGTCTTCAAATGAGTCACTGAAAGGTAAAAATGTCACGTTAGAGAGACATCAAAAAGATAATTGTGTTCCAAAGAGACACTAGATAATTATGTTGTAGTATTAGTGGGCTATTATACTCAGAGTACAAAGTACAGTTCTTGCTGTGGCTTTGTGAATAAGACTTACACAGTAACATCTCTGCTTTTCCATTTGTTTTCATGATGATCATAGATAATAACAATAGGTTCAAAACAGCCTACTGTTAATCTGCTGTTATCCACCTGGACAAGAGAAATTCATAAAATGATCAGTTTCACTTGAGTAAGAATTGTATTGCATAGTTGCAAGAGGTGTTGAGCATTATTCTATGAACATTAATATGCTGACATGTATCATGTTGATTGGACTATTTTCACAAAACCTAATAACTGTGACAAAATCCAGAATTTGTTACACGGGTATACAAATTTCTGCAACATAGTGGTTGTAGGTTGATGATTTATCCTTTTTCCATCTAAAAGATTTGTATGTTTAATCATCAAATTAGAATTACATTACACACAAAAAATCAACAGTTCAGTTCAACAGTAAGGCTTTTGATCATAACAACAGCATTTTAACAGGAGCCATGTACTTCATGCTTTACTATGCTATGCTTAAGAGTAGAATTTTGCATAAAGGTTGAAAACAAAATACTAGAAATGAAAATGAAATGTACTCGTACCATGACAATTGCGGCTTCGCTAAAGTTGTCCGAAATCCTGGCAGCCACTTTTTCTGCAACTTGATTAAGTCTGCAAGTGTTATAACAAAAAATACTTAAATACATGATTCAAATTCAGAATTCAAATTTATCCAAATGGTTGCCTGTACCTTGAATCCTTTGTGCGTTCATTTGCTTGATAATATCCAGAAATAACATAATTATTTTCTTTGCACCAAGTGTCAATCTGTAAAGAGTATTGAAATAGTGAATCTGACATTATAAATTTATGTTTGAGTTATACGATTTAGCTTATAAGCCTACTATTTACAGTAATTAGAACAAAACAAAAATCCCACACCAAAACTTGTTCATGAACTACTGAATACATAAACTTAGTAAACTTAATACCTCAAGTACTGTATATACATGTTAACTAATGTAGTGTTCAAGAAAGCTGGAATGAAACACATTTTTAGTACAACATAACTTAAGACCCTATACCATACACACATTTAGTGTAGAAACGCACTCACCAGTGTTAAAGCTACTTCTAGCATTGGTGCCAAAGCAAGAGTACCGTGGAACAGTGGAACACAATCTACACATAAAACTGTTTGATTCTGACTAGCTTTCTTTTTGTCTTTTGCCTTTTCTGCCACTAGTAGCCCATTTACGGCGCAGTGAGGATACTTGGCAGCATGTAAAAGCATTTTACAGTAAGCCTGACTAGTCAATTGAATAGGCATGTTTTTAGGAGAATGGCAGAATCGACAAAAATACTCCTGAAGAACCCGACTGGCTACGCAGTATAGAGAGGTAGGCTACCGCACTCTATTCGCTAGCATTAGCTAACATTCCATGTGAAGTCCGAAAAAGTACATATCTACTCCAACACTATAGCCAGACCAATGAATTTAACACAGTGGCTTTCAAAGGCCGAATGTACACGCGTGTTGGATTTAGTAACCACGCTTTTTACTCGATGAATCAGTAAATATGAAATAATCGAGCCATACGAGCTAATCTGACAGCCACCTTCCACTGGTTTCACCGGTGTGCCGTAAAGCAAAAGAAAGTAACGTAATAAAAAAAAACTCTACCGACCTCTTACGTATTTCCGTCCGCACACCGCTTTCCTTTCAGAGTCGGGAGCAGGGAGCGAGGAAGATAAAGTAGGTCGCAATTTTATTAACATTTTAGTTTAGCAATTGTATGATATAAACAGATGTTTACACATTGATATGATCTTACAACATGTATTTTAAAAAGGAACATTACTGTAAAACACATGTTATACAGATGACTTTGTCCGTGCCGGGCGTTGTGATGGCGTGCTAACTTATATGCTACCAGCTAGCTGATGAACGTTAACATTTTTAAACACACACTCATTAGAAAATTGCTAAAATGCACAGTGGATATTTATATGTGCTTATTCTAACTTACAATATAGTTATTACATTCTTAGTGTGTCTGTGATAACGTTTGTAGTGTTATTGCCGCCCACATGACCTTGCGTTGGCGCACCAGCGTTAGCTTAGCATTATAGTGTAATGACAGCACTAGTTAGTACAATAACATTGACTTATGCTACTGTGCATATAAAATACAATCATAACGTTATTTTGCCATGTAATGAGATATAGTGTTTTATGTGGTGCATTATTTTGAAACTTTGTCAATAGTCTTTTAGATAGCTCTATTCAGTTCAAGTTTTACAGTTTTTAACATTTAAATGACTCCTATTATTTAACTTACAGAATGCTGGCATCCAGAGCCCTTAGTTTTGTTGGCAGACGTGCTGTTTCAACCTCTGTCTGTTTACGTGGGGGTCATGGTAAGAACTGCTCGAAAGATAAAATTGATTACATGTTGATTGAATGTTCTTGTGTTTGTAACACTAATGCTTTTTTCTTTTGTTTTATGCAGGAGTTGCAAAGGTAGAGGAATATACCCTCCCTGTCTACTTTGACAGGCGGGAGAATCCTCTTCCAGAGATCAGCTATGTGCAGAACCTAAGTCCAGAGCAGAAATCTCTCAAAGAGAAGGAAAAGGGCTCCTGGGTTGCCCTGTCTAATGATGAAAAAGTTGCATGTAAGACTGAACCTTAGTTAGTCAGTTACTCTGTAAGTGATGGTACTGTGCCCATAAATGTTTACTGATAATTTTTTTTACTGTTAAGTGTACCGGATCAGTTTCAACCAGAGTTTTGCTGAGATGAACCAGGATTCAGCAGAGTGGAAGTCTGTGTTTGGAGGAATGCTGTTCCTTGTCGGTTTCACTGGCTTTGTTGTGCTCTGGCAGAGAAAATATGGTGAGTACAAAGAGAAGGGCAACTGTAAACAATTTTGTTTTGGCAACATAATAAATCATTTTGTTTTCCACCACAGTGTATGGGCCAGTCCCATCCTCATTTGATGATGAATATAAAGCAAAGGAGGTGCAGCGGATGCTGGATATGAGAGTCAACCCAGTGGAGGGCTTTGCAGCTAAGTGGGACTATGAAAATAACCAGTGGAAAAAGTAAACGACCAAGAGGACCACAAGACATACTTGAAGACCAATACGAGATATCCGGGAATACTTTTACTTCTGTATTTATCAATTGTTCACATTACCTCAGTTGTACATTTTGGAAGACCTCTTCCTCTTAAGGTCATTGTAAAATATAGAAATAATAAAACTGTTAACATTAAAAACTACATGCCTCTATTTTGTTTTACATTAATTTTGGACTTTACTACTATAATTCGCTTTCATTTAAGTTAAACCTGTTTGGTATTAATGTTTATTATTATTCACACATTGCATATTGTGTCTTAACCTGAAAAGGAGTTACCGATATGACTTTATTAAATGTCATTAAAACTTTAATGAACATGTATAACATGTCTACGGCTAAATAAAAACTAAATTGAATTGGAAAACTGATTTTATAATTTACTGGCCCCAAAGTTGCAGCATCATCTTGAAGTAGATTCATTTGTACTTATTTTGAAAAGTTTATTTTAAACATGAAAATGTAAACGTGTTTTAGTCCATATTTTGTCTATTTAAAAAAAAACATATTCTTTTAATCAGTATCACTTAGTTTTTTGTTATTTTTATGTTTTTCTTATAGATGACTATTGAGCGAACATAAACGTGTTAATATAATGACTGAATAAAAAAAACATACGCACATAAAGCCTATTTTTCTCTTGTATGCGAACTAGTATTTGTATGTCTAGCGTAAGTGCACGTTCAAAAAGCCCTCTGAAGGTTAAATGAGGCAAAGCACATAGCACAGTGGCTGTGATGTCACTTACCGGATGAGCCTGCAGTTGCAGTTGTTTCACGTCAAAACAATCCGGAAGACGATAAGCTACAGCATGACGGAACTGTCTGTGGAGTAAGGCTACAAGACAAACATAGTATATAACAGTATTACAGTATAATAATGCAGATCAACAGTGAAAGTAACTCAAAGACCTAGTCTAAAGTGTGTTGCATTCGAAGTCCTTCATCCTTCCTTCATCTTCACATAGGCTACCACCTCTGTTTTAGTCAGTCATCAGAGCGCTGTAGCTTATTGTGCCCCATTTGTAGACATCATCATGGGCAATGGAATGAACAAGGTAAGATATCGTTTAATCACAATGCTTTGATTATGTCAGTAAAAGTTGGGGGTTTCTATTGTTTTCGCCGTGTAACGTTTTTAGCAAGAAGGCGCTTGCTTAGCTATTGGTGACGTCATGTTTTGAGCTCAACATGACCCTGACAAAACAAAATGAACCCACATTAATGCTGTCAAACAGGTTTTTACAGTACTATTACCTGCAGTGAAACTTGCCCTCTTAAAAAGTTTGTTTGTCTTGATGCTTTGCTGCAGACTTTACATGCAGCTTAAGATTTCTATAGAGGATAATTTCTTATGTCATTTTCATATGGTCTTTTTAACCGTATTTGAGCCTTTAAATCAACCCAAAATATAGGCTTTGATTTGCCTTCATCCGATGATGAGCTTACATATGCTAACAATATAGGCTACAGCTACACATTTATAGCACTGGGAGAATAAAAATCCTCACTACACATTTTACAAAGAATGGGCAAAAAGAATAGGATAATCTTTTGTCAGATAATTTGCACTGGGATAGATCACACTTGTTCTCAATTATGCCACCATATTTTGTGCTCTTGGGTTTGCTGTCTTCACTAAAGTGATGAACCTTTAGAATCTATAGAATCAAACATTAGTCACTAACACTGTGGTGATGTTAGATGGATATTATTATTATACAAGATTGACTTAGTGATGCAATATCCCTACTAAATATTTCCACTAGATAAGGACAATTGGGCACGGCACTTTTTATTGGACTTTAATGCTTTTTATATTCTATGTGATTTTTTTTTTTTACAGTAAAATAGCCAGTTTTTCTTTAGCTTCCAGGTCATGTGACTCAGAGACCCCAAGTGAGTGAGTCCGAGAGAACCATGTTTTCAGCCTTCATTGTGGATGCAGCCGCTTGTAGATGTGGTCATAGCGTTTCTGGGGCCTGTTGTGCTGGCAACCCCCAAACCCGGTGGTGAACACGGGAAGTAAGAGATACTGTCAGGCTGAAGGGGTCCTATCAAGCCTGGTTGGCTTGTTGGGACACCTGAGGCAGCAGATAGGTACCAGCAGGCCAGGCATTAAGGCAAAAACCTGGGCCTGGGAAGAGTTTGGGGAGACCATGGAGAAGGACTATTGGTCGGCCTCAAAGAGGTTCTGACAAATCGCCCACTGCCTCAAGAGTGGGAAGTAGTGCTTCACCAACACTGTTTACAGTGGAGGCGGGGAGCTGTTGATCTTGACTGGGGATTTTGACTGATTGATTGATTGATTGAATTTAAGTGTCATGCACCACCGGTACCCAGCCTGCATGAGCTTACAAGACACTCCACATACAGAAACAAAATGACTACAAACAGATCATCCGCTCCACAAAAAAAAAAAAAAAAAAACTATTTACATTTTAAATCAGACAGGATACAGCACTTGCTGTCTCCTATCCCAGGCAGACAAAACCAACTAAAGCAAAAATCAAATTTTTATCATCAAAACCAGAACACATCTGGGTTACTTCTATTTATGTGTTCAAATAAAACATGTCAAAGGGCAGTAAAGAACAAAATGATACTCATCTTCCACCACATTAAGGTCACATAGACCTCTTTAGGGAGACATTTATACCTGCCCACTTCAACTGTCAGAGGTAAACTACCAGTTCTTATGTAGCCACAGAGGGACCGCTTCTTTCTGGATGAATTCAACTTTACATACAATTCTGTTTAATGCTTATCTTTGAATTAGGGCATAATAGTTTGAATAATCCCATGAAAAAATTGTTTTAGTCAGCCTGCAATTTGGCAGCTGAGTGACACGGTTCCACAAGCGCTGCATCGCTACTCTCTGCTTTATGAGACAAGGTTGTACGTATTTCTCTGGTCATGCATCTTTCTTAAATGCATTACCGGTGTTTTGTCCTTATTAAGAGACAATCTCAATTTTTACACTATGCATTCAGAATATTTAACATTTTTTGTAGATTTACTTCTGTCTCTGACAGCAAAATCATATAATCGGCATTCAACAAGATATTTAAATTTAAGTTGTCAATACAAATACCAAGATTGGCTTCTTTGATTTCATCTGCCAGATTATTAATGTAAAGTGAGAATAAGGTGGGTGATAACACATCACCTTGCTTTACACCAAAAGGAGTGGGGAACCAGCCAATCCTAAAACTATTAACCTGCACACACTTTATAAAACCTACCAGTAATACCATAACATAATAATTTGTACTGTAAAAGGTCCCTGTTACCCCAATCAAATGCCTTCTGAAAATTTATGAAACAGGCAAATGTAGATTTTCTCTCATGTAGTCTAGCCCTCAGCAGTGATGAGAACACATAATATGATCAATACAGGCCCTACCTTTCCTATAGCCATTTTGCTCATCTGCCAGAATATTATGTGCTTCTAAATACTGATTCAGTCTGTTAATTAGGATAAAATGACCCCCAGAACAATGCTTTTTAGCTCCAATTGTAATAATTGTTTTACTACAAGTGACGTTTCGGGCGCCTGCCCTTCATCAGACATGAAATGTGCATTAGAGACACACCTGCTTTTATTAATCTGTGAGGTTTGTTATTCAGGATGCCTGAATAAAGTTTGTACACAGTGCTGATCAGGCTGATACCGCTATAGTTTAGTGGTAATCATGGATCAACCTTGGAGGATTTTGGTATTGGTTTTATAATGGACTAATACTATGCTGACAGAATAATAGAGTAGGGCTGAACAATATATGGCAAAATTTTTGTTATCGCAATATCAGCAAGTGCAATATCCGTATCGCAAGAACCTAAATATATCGAAATGTTATGGTCTTCCATCAGACAGAGATTTACACTGAAGAACTTTTTTCCACCAGAGCCTTAAAAGAACATATGTTGTGACTAAATAAAAATGTTTTAAAATTCCAGTTTTAGTGGTAATTTAATTAATTAATTAGTCACAGCTTAGCCTTGTTTTATTCCTGGTTTAGTCTATGTTAAGTTTTGATTTTGTCGCTGTTTTGACTTGTAAATACAGGAACTTACATTTTTGTGAAATGTAGGTGAATTTAACTTTCTATGTTCGAAAAGTAGGCTCTCTTTTCTAATATCGCAATAATATTGTTATCGCAACTTTCAACATAGTTATCGAATATCACGGTTTCTCCATATCGTGCAGCCCCATAATAGAGTCTGAAAAATAGGTTTGAAAAAGACAATAGAACAGATTAACCAGAGCTGGAGCCTTAAGAGCCTCATTTAGGATCCCCTCAACACCCACTGCTTTATTAGCTTTAGCTAATGTGATGTCACAATTCAACATGTCATTTTAATTCAATATTATGTTTGATAAATCATTTTCTAACTTAAATTTAATTTCATAAATTCGGTTTAAAAATTGTTCATCAAATAACAAAGACTGATCACAGCTATAGAGGAGACTAATTTCACATTTTTATTTTATTTTTTTTTCCACAATATTTTTATTAAAGCTTTGGCCATGACAATACACCAATCACAACAGCAGTAATTAAACTATCTTACAGAGTTGTGTTGTATTACATGGTATTTTGCTCAAAACACAATAACAGACACAAAACAATAATAATAAACAAAGAACTACGAACACAGCTTCTCTCATCAAAAATAATTCAATGTTACAGCAATCTTAAAATTAAATGTGCATACAGACTGAAGACATGAAACTGCAAGGTACTCAAAATCAGAAGTCCATTGGGTTGTCTGTTAGGTCTAAGTCCTTAACAAAATCAATAAAAGGTCCCCAAATCTGTTCAAATAAATGTTGTTTTGCCTTGTGGATATATGTTATTCTTTCCAAAGGAAGGCTAGACAACATTTGCTTCAACCATTGCTTAATGCTAGGTCTGTTAATGTTTTTCCAAGCCAATGCTATACATCTTTTGGCAGTCAATAAGCTCAGATCGATAAATGTACAATCAGTATTACTAAAATTATGCTTCTCTGGATACAGAGCCAATAAAAATAATCTAGGATCCAGTGTTATTCGTTTTGAAATTACCTTTTCTATCCTATTTTTTACTTCCTCCAAAAATAATTTTATTTGGTTACATTCCCACATACAATGTATTAATGTACCTCTAGATCCACATTTTACGCATATATCTGGAATGTTCTTATTAAATTTATTTAGTTGTACTGGCGTAATGTATACACGCATTAGCCATTTAAATTGCAATAATCTAAAACGACTATTTATAGACATGGTATGAACTTTAGCACATGCTCTGTCCCAATCCTGCTCATTAATAGTAAGTGATAGATCCTCATTCCATGATTTTAGTTTACTTCTTGAGTTCTCGGGTGCATTAGATATCAGCAAATTGTAAAAGTCTGAGATGATGCCTTTTCTCAAGTAATTCTTGATCATCAATTTTTCCAGTGGTGAATAGGGAGTTTTGTTGAGATTAATTTGGTTTGCATTCACAAAGCTTCTTAATTGAAGATATTTAAAGTAATGTTTTTTGTCTAGATTAAATACACATTTTAATTCCCCAAAGGACATAAAGACATCTGATTTTAATGGGTAAAGGTCGCTAATTGTTTTAAGTCCTCTGGATGCCCATGTTTTGAATGTTGCATCCGCTCTTCCTGGTACAAAATGCTGATTACCCCATATTGGACTAAATTGTGACAGAGAATTTGGTTCTTTTAGATAATTCCTGACTTCATACCAGACCCCTATCATATGTTTCAAGATAGGATTTTTGACTTGTTGTTGCAATTTTCTTATTGTGTCAGAATACATGAATGATGGTAGAGGTAAACTTAAATTGTGAGACTCCATTTCAACCCAGTGAGGATTTTCTTTGTTTGAAAAGTAAAACATAACAGAGCGCAGTTGTGTAGCCCAATAGTAGCACTTGATATTAGGGCATTTTAGCCCCCCCCGGCCGTATGGTAAATAGAGCAAAGAGAGACGGACTTTAGGTTTTCCATTGTTCCATATAAAACTTACCATAATTTTCTTTATCCATATAAACAATTCTGGAGAAGGTGGCAGAGGGATATTTTGAAATAGGTATAACAACTTTGGTAGTACATTCATTTTCAGAATATTTATTCTTCCCATTACAGTTATAGGCAGCTTCATCCACCTGTCTATTAAATTATTAATATCTACTTTTAAATGATCATAATTAATTTTAGCTACTTGTTCAATCCTTGGTACAATGCGGACTCCTAAATATTCAAACTGTTCTACTACTTTAAAGTAAGTTATCTCAGAAATGGGAATTTGTCGTTCCATTGTATTTAATAATAGAATAATAATAATAATAATAATTCATCGAATTTATATAGCGCTTTTTTGGACACTCAAAGACGCTTTACAATTGATCAATTATTCATTCACTCCTCAGTCACACTTGGTGGTGGTGAGCTACTTCTGTAGCCACAGCTGCCCTGAGGCAGACTGACGGAAGCGTGGCTGCCAATCTGCGCCAACGGCCCCTCCGACCACCACCAAACACAGCCACACTAACACATTCACACAGGCAAGGTGGGTGAAGTGTCTTGCCCAGGGACACAACGACAGTATGCGCTTCAGATGGGATTCGAACCGGCATTCGCCGGCATCTCCGATTGCTGGGCGAATGCTTAACCCACTGCGCCACCATCGCCCCAGAATAGAGGATTTTGTATTGTTTACTTTATAGCCTGAAATATTTCCAAATAATTTAATCACTTTCAACACTGCCGGGATTGATGAAGTCAGATTTGACAAAAATAAGATGACATCATCAGCAAACAAAGAAATTTTGTGTTCAGTGGACCCTATGGTAATTCCAGTTATTTGCGGGTGAGTGCGTATAGCCGCTGCAAATGGCTCAATCGCTAAAGTAAAAAGCAAAGGAGAAAGAGGACATCCTTGCCGACAGTCTCTCTTAATTAGGCCCGAGCCCCAAGGGTGGCGCAGGGCCTATTGTGTCTGCACAGCAGTGCGCGAAGCGCACTGCCCAAAAGTGCGCGAAGCGCACAAAAACAAAGCGCGAAGCGCTTTGCCATGTACACACTCATGGCAACAAGTACTACAATATCACAAATACCTCAGGTATGGAAGCCACATACTTGTATTTGCTCAGAATCAATGGAAGTCAGTGGGCGAAGCCCACTCATAAGTGCGCGAAGCGCACAAAAACAAAGCGCGAAGCGCTTTCCCATGTACACACTCCTGGCATCAAGTCCTACACAATCATATATACCTCAGGTATGGAAGCCACATACTTGTATTGGCTGAAAATGAATGGAAGTCAATGGGCGAAGCCCACTCATAGGTCAATGACGAGCGCGTAAGCGCTCGTCATTGACATTTGACCCCACGGTCACGTGGGGGAACTCGAGAGCTTTCCGAAAATATATAATTTGTGGGTATAATGTAAACGGATATATTGTTTTTGCTAAAATTATTATTATTTTTCTTTCTTTCTTTCTTTCTTTCTAACTTTCTTTCTTTCTTTATTTTTCTTCTGCTCTTTGAACGCTAATTTGACCCCCTGAACATTTGTGAAAACTCACCAAATTTTGCCCAAAATTCACACGTGCGTGAAAATTTTTTTTAATATAGGTGCCACACGGAACATCACAAAAGTGGCGCGGCAGCGCCCCCTGGAAAAATCAAAATACATTGCGCCAATGGGAGTCGGCCGAACGTAAAGTTTGTCGTAGACCAACCAAATTCGGTACACACATTGCTGAGGTGGAGCCAAACAAAAAATATTATTATGGCCACGCCCCTTGACAAACCAGAAGTCGGTAATCTTGGATTGAAATCTGCGAAGTGCTGAGTCAGCAATTTTGCACGCGTCGTACTTTTTCTATCTCCTCCTTGGGCGTTTAACGAAATGACCTCAAAATCGCTCTACATCATCTGCAGAAGTGGGGCATTAAAAGTTATCCAAATTCTTCGCAAAAGTTTTACGTTTTTTGTGCGGCGCAGCCGCAAACTTTACGAAAAAAATTTCGATTTCGCTATACTTGCATTCTGCTACAATTCGCACATTTTAACTCCGATTTGCCTCAAATTTTAAACATTCATAAACCCTACAAGCCTAAACTCATTAAATAAGAAAGAATGAAATTTGGCACAATAGCGCCCCCTACAGAATGAGACAAATATTTATATGGTCAGTAAAAAATTTAGTTTTTCAAAAATTTACGAAACTTGGCAGAAAAATACTTTATGTGACGCTGATCACAAAAGCCAATGAGACCCATGTCATATTTTATACTGTGTTGTCATGGCGATGACTAAAACTTGCCATTCTATTCCAATGGGACTGAAACAAAAATTTCTATGGACAGAAAAAATAATACTTCAACCAAAATTTGTCAAATTCGGCACAAATATTCTTGATGTCATTCTGATCAAAAATTCCAATGGTACCCAAGTCGTATTTCATTCGGTCTTGCCATGGCGATGGTCAAATTCTGCCATTTTAATCCAATGGGAATTCCATTCAATGCAGTTCTATGGAGTATTAGAACGCTTTTTGCCATTTTTTTATTAAAACTCACAATCTCAAAATTTGGCAAAATGGTTTCTCCTCTGCCCCAGCTCCGGTTGCGGCCGGCGAGGGCCTACCAATGCCGCTTGCGGCTTTAATTAGGCCCGAGCCCCAAGGGTGGCGCAGGGCCTATTGTGTCTGCACAGCAGTGCGCGAAGCGCACTGCCCAAAAGTGCGCGAAGCGCACAAAAACAAAGCGCGAAGCGCTTTGCCATGTACACACTCATGGCAACAAGTACTACAATATCACAAATACCTCAGGTATGGAAGCCACATACTTGTATTTGCTCAGAATCAATGGAAGTCAGTGGGCGAAGCCCACTCATAAGTGCGCGAAGCGCACAAAAACAAAGCGCGAAGCGCTTTCCCATGTACACACTCCTGGCATCAAGTCCTACACAATCATATATACCTCAGGTATGGAAGCCACATACTTGTATTGGCTGAAAATGAATGGAAGTCAATGGGCGAAGCCCACTCATAGGTCAATGACGAGCGCGTAAGCGCTCGTCATTGACATTTGACCCCACGGTCACGTGGGGGAACTCGAGAGCTTTCCGAAAATATATAATTTGTGGGTATAATGTAAACGGATATATTGTTTTTGCTAAAATTATTATTATTTTTCTTTCTTTCTTTCTTTCTTTCTAACTTTCTTTCTTTCTTTATTTTTCTTCTGCTCTTTGAACGCTAATTTGACCCCCTGAACATTTGTGAAAACTCACCAAATTTTGCCCAAAATTCACACGTGCGTGAAAATTTTTTTTAATATAGGTGCCACACGGAACATCACAAAAGTGGCGCGGCAGCGCCCCCTGGAAAAATCAAAATACATTGCGCCAATGGGAGTCGGCCGAACGTAAAGTTTGTCGTAGACCAACCAAATTCGGTACACACATTGCTGAGGTGGAGCCAAACAAAAAATATTATTATGGCCACGCCCCTTGACAAACCAGAAGTCGGTAATCTTGGATTGAAATCTGCGAAGTGCTGAGTCAGCAATTTTGCACGCGTCGTACTTTTTCTATCTCCTCCTTGGGCGTTTAACGAAATGACCTCAAAATCGCTCTACATCATCTGCAGAAGTGGGGCATTAAAAGTTATCCAAATTCTTCGCAAAAGTTTTACGTTTTTTGTGCGGCGCAGCCGCAAACTTTACGAAAAAAATTTCGATTTCGCTATACTTGCATTCTGCTACAATTCGCACATTTTAACTCCGATTTGCCTCAAATTTTAAACATTCATAAACCCTACAAGCCTAAACTCATTAAATAAGAAAGAATGAAATTTGGCACAATAGCGCCCCCTACAGAATGAGACAAATATTTATATGGTCAGTAAAAAATTTAGTTTTTCAAAAATTTACGAAACTTGGCAGAAAAATACTTTATGTGACGCTGATCACAAAAGCCAATGAGACCCATGTCATATTTTATACTGTGTTGTCATGGCGATGACTAAAACTTGCCATTCTATTCCAATGGGACTGAAACAAAAATTTCTATGGACAGAAAAAATAATACTTCAACCAAAATTTGTCAAATTCGGCACAAATATTCTTGATGTCATTCTGATCAAAAATTCCAATGGTACCCAAGTCGTATTTCATTCGGTCTTGCCATGGCGATGGTCAAATTCTGCCATTTTAATCCAATGGGAATTCCATTCAATGCAGTTCTATGGAGTATTAGAACGCTTTTTGCCATTTTTTTATTAAAACTCACAATCTCAAAATTTGGCAAAATGGTTTCTCCTCTGCCCCAGCTCCGGTTGCGGCCGGCGAGGGCCTACCAATGCCGCTTGCGGCTTTAATTATTCTTCTTCTTCTTATTCTTTCTTTATTTATTTTTCTTGTGCTCTTTGAGCGCTAATTTGACCCCCTGAACTTTTATGAAAACTCACCAAATTTTGCCCAAAATTCAGGTGTGCTGAAAAATTTTGTTTTATTTAGGTGCCATACTTAACAATACAACAGTGGCGCGACAGCGCCACCTACAAAATTGAAAATACATTGCGCCAATGGGAGTCGGCCAAGCGTAAAGTTTGTCGTAGACCCACCAAATTCGGTAATCACATTGCTGACATGGAGCCAAACAAAAAATATTATTATGGCCACACCCCCTGACAAACCAGAAGTCGGTAATCTTGGATTGAAATCTGCGAAGTGCTGAGTCAGCAATTTTGCACACGTCGTACTTTTTCTATCTCCTCCTTGGGCGTTTAACCAAATTAGCTCAAAATGGCTGTATATCATCTACAGAAGTGGGACATTAAAAGTTATCCAAATTCTTCGCAAAAGTTTTACGGTTTTTGTGCGGCGCAGCTGCAAAGTTTACGAAAAAAAAATTGATTTTGCCATACATGCAATTTGCTATAATTCGCACATATTAACTCCAATTTGGCTCAAATTTTAAACACTTATAAACCCTCCAAGCCTAAACCCATGAAATAAGAAAGAATGACATTTGGCGCGATAGCGCCCTCTACAGAATGAGACAAATATTTATATGGTCAGTAAAAAAATTAGTTTTTCAAAAATTTACGAAACTTGGCAGAAAAATACTTTATGTGACACTGATCACAAAAGCCAATGAGACCCATGTCATATTTTATACTGTGTTGTCATGGCGATGACTAAAACCTGCCATTTTATTCCAATGGGACTGAAACAAAAATCTGTATGGACAAAAAAAATTATACTTCAACGAAAATTTGTCAAATTTGGCACAAATATTCTTGATGTCATCCTGATCAAAAATTCCAATGGTACCCAAGTCGTATTTCATTCGGTGTTGCCATGGCGATGGTCGAATTCTGCCATTTTATTCCAATGGGAATTACATTCAGTGCAGTTCTATGGAGTATTAGGACGCTTTTTACAGTTTTTTTATCAATAGGTACCGACAAAAAATTTGGCAAAATGGTTTCTACTCTGCCCCAGCTCCGGTTGCGGCCGGCGAGGGCCTATCAATGCCGCTTGCGGCTTTAATTTGAATTGGTTTTGAAAAATTTCTATTTGTCAAAATTTCTGCTGTTGGGTTTTTATATAATATTTTGACCCATTTTATAAAATTGGTGCCACACCCAAACCTTTCCAAGACATTAAAAAGATAGGGCCATTCAACCCTATCGAAGGCCTTTTCTGCATCCAACGATAGGAGCGCTGTATCTTTGTCTTCTCTCTTGTAGTAAATGATATTAAGTACCCTTCTTACATTATGATACCCTTGCCTTCCTATTATAAAGCCATTCTGATCTCTATTAATTATGTTTGGTAGAATTTTTTGAAGCCGTCTTGCTAACAGCTTACAAATAATCTTGAGGTCAGAATTTAATAAACTGATAGGTCTCAGATTTTCACATTTATTAGGAGCCTTGCCAGGCTTTGGTAGTAGAGTAATTAGAGCTTGATTCATAGAAGGTGGAAGGCTGTCATTTTCAAATGTCTCCGTGAACATATCTAAAAGAGGTGTTAGCAATTTATCCTTAAACTTTTTATAAACATCAATTGGAATACCATCTGGTCCTGCACTTTTACCTGACTTCATTCCATCTATAGCTTGCGCAATTTCTTCTTTATTAAACTTTAAATCTAAATGTGTCCTTGTATCAACTGAAATAACTGGAATATTTATTCTATCCAAAAAATTATTAATGTCGTTTAAATCACAATTCTCTTGGGCATCATACAGTTCCTGGTAATAATCTCTAAAGGCTTCATTAATATCTTCTGGATTTACCAAAGTTTTGTCATTTTTTATAATAGATGTAATAGATGTTTTGGTTTCAAGCTGTTTAATTTGCCATGCCAATAATTTCCCGGCTTTGTCTCCTTGTTCATAAAATGTTTGTTTTAATCTTAAAAGACTTGATGCGGCTCTGGTACTGGACTGTTTATCATATTCTGCTCTTAGGAGCAGTAGCTCCTTTTCTACTTCCGGATTACTTTGTTCAAAAGCCTTTTCTTGAGTATATTTTATTTTATTCTCCAACTGCTTTTTGTCCTGCTTCGCCTTCCTAGATTTAAAACTTGTATAACTAATAATATGCCCTCTAAGAAATGCTTTAAAGGCATCCCACTTTATACATGCTGAAGTCTGGTTCGTATTAAAATTAAAGAAGTCATCTATCTGTTTTCCAATATGTTTAACAAACTCCTCCTCCTGCAGCCATTTATGCTGGAAGCGCCATCTGGGAGGGTCATTGGATATTTTTTCATCCCTATATATTAAACAACATGGAGCATGGTCTGATATAACAATATTATCATATATACAATTCTGGATTTTGGACACCAATCCTGAGGAAATTAAAAAATAATCTATCCGTGAGTATGTCTTAAATGTTGCGGAATAACATGAATAGGCCTTAGTTTGTTGATGCAATTCTCTCCAGATGTCTAGCAGTCTAAAATCTTTCATAAATTGTTGTATACTCAATCTACAGCTGTTATGAGATTGGTCTGTTCCAGTAGACCTATCCTCGCTTGGATTTAGAGTACAGTTAAAGTCCCCAGCAATTACAAATTGTCCCGGCAGCGTTGAGAGTAAAAGGAACAAGTCATTGTAAAATTTTGACCATATTAGGGGCCATATACATTAACCAAGTTTAAATTTTCTAGCAATAAAGATCCTTGAACTATTAAATATCTGCCCCTCTTATCTTCAATAACATTACTTACTCGGAATGGAACTGATTCATGAATAAGAGTCATAACTCCTCTTGCCCGGGAAGAAAATGCAGAAGTGAACACACTACCTCGCCACCTTCTCCTAACCCTCTTTTCATCTTCCTCCAGAAGGTGCGTCTCTTGCAGAAATATTATTTTAGAGTCCATGTCTTTTATTCTATTCATGACTTGTTTCACCTTTTTAAAACGTTGTAGTCCCCTACAGTTCCATGTTACAAAATTAAGATCTATTCCTTGCATCAGTAAATTGAAATGATCAGTATTGTGCTCAGATACTGTATGATTACCTCACAACATGAACGTTTAGAGAGAAGCTCAACAAACCTGGATATTAGAATACATATCCAACACAAATTACCTAAACTACTCCCATTACCCCCATCACCCATCTCAATGGGTCTCCCTCCCCCCATTTTCGTCTCCAGCTATCGCTCTTGACGGTTCCACACTCCGTGAGGAGCAGTCTAACCACTCTTCTCTATCAAAAAAACATTAGCACCGCTGCTGTTCGCGCTATAACTAGCAGTGACTACTCTTTGCTACGTGTTTCTACAGATATTGTGTGAGCACATAAAGTTACGTTATTGCAAAAACAGGTATCAATTGTGCAATGCAACATTACCTTAGTACTACGCGTTACTCACTACCGAAAATATAATACTTTTCAGTCCAAAGTTACTGTCCGGCTGAATTCTTCTGAATCCTCTTTAGAAACTCTCGTGCCTCCATCGACGTTTTAAAGGCGTGCGTCTTCTCCTCGTAAGTCACCAGTAACTTCGCCGGGTGGATCAGTCCGTGTCGTATCCCTAGTTTGCGCAGCTCTTCTCGGACAGAATCAAATTGTTTTCGGAGCTGGTGCACTCCTACAGCCAGGTCCGGGTAAAGCCGAACACGATGTTCCTTGTAACGAATGTCCTTTTTAGCCCGTGCTGCTGTGATAACAGCTAGCTTGTCCTTGTAGTTAAGGAATCTCATTATTACGAGTACGGGGTGACGCATTGCTGTCTCTCCTCGGTCCAACTCGGTGCGCTCTCTCCACAACCACCGGAGATTTTAGCGTATCGGTTTCAAGTGCTTCTGGTAACCACTTCTCCAAAAATACACATGGGTCCCGTCCTTCAGCTCCCTCTGGCAGGTTAATAAGCCTCAAATTATTCCGCCTAGACCTGGACTCCAGATCCATAACTTTGACCTCTAGAGCTTTCTCCTTGGACTCCAGTGTGTTCACCTTAGCACGCAAAATGTCAATGTCATCCTCGGCATTAGATAGTCGTACTTCCGTTTGTGTGACTCGTTCAGCGCAGTCAATTATTTCCTTTTTCATGCTTTCAATTGCCCCCAAAACTTTGTCAAGTCTTGAGGAGAAGTCTGTTTTTATAGAGGTTACGATGGACAGTATTTCGTCCACCTTGCTGCCTTCCAGTATCTCCTCTCCACTCGTCGCCGCCATTTGAGCAATGCTAGCATTAGCCTTCTGCGCCTCACCACGAAGACGAAACTCGGTTAACTTGGGTTGTTTTGATTTCTCACTTGCTTCTTGTCCGATTTTAGCTGCTTTAGGCATTATCCCGTTCTCCCGAGCGCGTTAACGCTTTAATTTGTAGCAAAGGTATTAACTTTTTAGAAAAAAATATAGCACGAACTGCAGAGCGGCAAAAAAAAACGTCCTTTCACATGGTCGCCATAACCGGAAGTCCTAATTTCACATTTTGATAGTATTCGGTCTGTTTCAAGTCTCCACTAGCTGATGTTGATTATTTCTATTACAATTTGCTTACTTTTTTGAGGTCCCAGTTTGTTAATTTCTTTCCAAAAATTCTGTAAGGACTCCAACTGAAGGCACTTATTGTCTTCATCTAAATTGTCTTTTGAAAAATCTTAGCTTTTTATCAAAATTCTGTTGGCATTTAATTTTTTTTTTTTTAAGTACTTCTTTCACTTGGTTCTTTATATTTAAGAAAGTTTTTTTTCCTGCAGTTTTTTTCAATGCAGCCCAGAGAGTCTGTAACTCTTTATTCCAATATGGTTGATTTACTGTATGATAGAACCCAGTAGTGTTGTCACGATACTAAAATTTCAACTCGATTTCGATACTAAAAAAATCCCTCCATACTTGATATCGATTTCAATACCACGGTGACAAAAATGACCACTTTTCATTGAATGTTTGAGGTAAGACATGGGCTCTAACTGCCTCCTTTACTGTCACCATATTATTCAAACTATATTTTGTATAGAATAATATTATTAGGCTATTACTATATATGTAGCATACTTGGTAATTTTTTTCAAACTTATATTTTTTGCAAACAGTGGTTTATGCTCCACCACTCTGATACCTCTGTAGTCCACAGCTATGTAGCTACATGATGATCTTTTATTCAACACAATTCTAAATAATACAGTAATTAGTTTGTATATGTGATCCAAAATTACTTCAGATTATGAAAATGATTCCTCAAAGCTAAAGTTTAATTACAGTTTACCTGTTTCCATTATCTATAAATGGTAGTAGGTTATTAGGCTGCATTAGCCTGGTTCATATTTATATTGTGTCCGCAGTCATTGACAGTGATGGGTCAGACAGAGTCAGGACCACAGTGGTCCTTTAAATATGGCTGCTTGCTAACAGTAACTGCTCTCTCTTTGCTCTGCTGGTAACGAGACATTTGTAGTTACATTTAGGTTGTTTTATATCTGTTTGTAATGATGCCGCTGAGCAGTGACTCCCAGATCGGAGCGCGCTCGGTCCGCTTGGGAAGTCCCACGGAAACTCCCACGGAAAGCTCGCTGCGCTCGTGCAGCGGCACTATAGGTCTTTGCGCAGCGGTGACTACCTTTTAGTAAATTGTTTTTAAAGAGCAGTTTTGATGGAGGAAAGTTTTGTGCTGCGCTGACTGAGCCTGTCCTCCTCCTGTACTCATTCACTGGAGGGGAGGGGCTGCGCCTTGTGTTTCTGTCGCGCAGGTAAAGACGTCAAACTATCGATACTTTTCCAAATGAATATCTCATTTAGATACTCGTTTTAGTATCGATTAATATCTTGGTATCGATTTTTTGACAACCCTAGAACCCAGACTTCTGTATGTACAAGAGCTGTCAATTTCCTTATACAAAATACCACAAAACAATGTATATGTTTGGTCCATATTGTTTTTGTTTTTTTTGTTGTTTTTTTTCTGAATATTTACTAAATATGTTCAGAAAAAAAACACTCTGCAAGGTCTTTTCACATTCATTTGAAGACAAAAAATTAGATGGAAAGCGTCTTTCAACCATTTTCTTTGGCTGCTGTATATCCAGACAGTTCAATGTTCTCACACGACAAATGCATCTCGTTGAACGGAACAAAATCTGTGTTAACATAATAAGGTAAAGCCTTTCTCAGGACATAGTTTGTTCCTGTCCATCCGTTTATGTTTCAACGAATTAAGTCAGTACAGGATGGGCGCATGTCCCTCACACAAACGTGTTCCTCCGTGGCTGTCCTGCGGTGCGTTTGATCAAGTGTCCATTTGCAGTCAAATAAAAGTCTTTACCGGCTGGATTTTCTCTCAAAAAGATCTTAAAGTTTAGTTCCACTAGCCTTTCCACATGTGATTTGGCTGAAGACACAAACACCCTCTGAAAGTGGTCATTATCCTTAAGGTTAGCTTTGTGTCTTAGCACAGCCACTTTCTACTCCACTGACTGCAACTCCACCTTGCAGGCTTGGTTTGTTGCCTCGTCTATGGCTGCCAGGTTGGGCACTGGGTCACAACCAAGACCGTCTCGCATCAGATCCAGTACTTTAAACTTAACATCCTTGTTGTCCTCCTGGTGTAGCCCCATTATGATGAATGATACACCGGGATCAAAGCTTGGTTTCAAACATTTATCTGCGATTTTTGCCTCAATGCTTTCCATCCTAGAGCTCATTATCCCCACCTCCAGCTCCAGGTTTGCTCGCATTTCTTTAGCCGTTTTCTCCAGTTCTCTCCATTTTGTCTTTACTTTCAGTAATTCATTTTTCCATATGTCCATGCAGACTGTCAAATTTACTACTGATTTATTTTCCCATTGCAGATGGCATTTGATCCATTTTTGCATTCACCGCCTTTCATTTCATTCCCGAGAGCCATGCTGCCACAGCCGTCATGTTCTTCAAGAGTCTTTTACCTTGCACTGTCTTGTGTTATCAGATATATTTTGGATTGCAGCCCTTATCAAATGTTACACCAACAACTTTGCTGAGCCATTTCGACAGTTATGCAATATTTGCCAAGTTATTTAGATATATGTGTAACAAAGATCACACCACACTCAGTCATCAATTCAAGGAATTCTTTGAGGCCCAGTGACACGTCTTCCATTGAGGAAGCAGAGGCTGGGGACTCTGAGGTGAATTTGTCCATCACCCAAGCTGAAGTCACTGAGGTGGTCAAAAAACTTCTTGGTGGCATGGCACCGGGGATGGATGAGATCAGCCCTGAGTAGCTACCTCAAGTCTCTGGATGTTGTAGGGCTGTCTTGGTGAACACGTCTTTGCAGCATAACATGGCAGCCGGGGGCAGTAACTCTGGACTGGCAAACCAGGGTGGTAATCCCTTTTTCAAGAAGGGGGACCAGAGGGTGTGTTCAAACTACAGGGGGATCACACTTCTCAGCCTCCCTGGTCATGGAAGAAGCCCTGGCACAATGGATGGTGGGCACCACCTCTGGGGGGAAGTCCAAGTCCTGCTAGCCTCTCCCTTTCAACATCCAAAGCAGATGTCTGCAGTCCAGAAAGGGTCAGGATTGCCTTTCCTGCCTGCATCAACGTGTCAGGCTTGTCAGGAGGGGGCTAGGGGTCCATCACTGCTATCAGCACTAGTTCACTCTGGCACCTAGACTGTCCAGGACCGCCACCAGAATGTGCAGGTCCTGTGACCTCACTCTGCTGAGCCGGGGTGTATGGAAACACGGAGGTGGGAAGACATAAAGGGGACACGCAGGCCACAACTGGTGTGCCAGCGCGTCTACCCCCAGAGGTGGGTCATCTAAAGTGTTCTCTGCATTTGCAAAAAGTTCAGCCACAGGGCAACCGAACTGGCCGCCCAGCTGGCAAGCGTGGCATTTGTGAACACCACTGTGCAGTGTGGGACTCTGCCCAGGCCAGAATAAATGAGACCCGGCCAGCGACATTGTCACAAGTACTTGAGCCTACTCCAGGAGTTCTTTCTGCCTACCCATGGAGACCCAAGTGCACATCATCTGTTCACCCAATTCCTGTTCCAGGTGCATCACCTGCTGAGCCGTCAGAAGCATGCTCTTCTCCCGGTTCACTACAAAGCCCAGCTTTGACATGTGGTGTAGTAAGCTGGTGGGAGGGAGCAAGGACAAGCCAGTCATCCATGTAGGTCAAAGTCCTGAGAACCTTGAGACAGAGCGATTCCAGTGCTGTCTGTGTCTTGGAAGAATAGGGACGTTAAATTAAGTGTCTGCGAGGTCCATCAATGTCATCCAATTCCCCGGGCGGACGCTCTCCAGGAGGTGCCTGACAGTCAACATTTGAAACGACCGGGTGGCCACATAGCTGTTGAGGATACGCAGGTTCAATATAGGCATCACTCTCCTGCTCCTCTTGGGAAGCAGGAAATTTGGGGAGTAGAAGTTCTTCCAGCTACAAAATGGCTCCACAGCGCAGGAGCCATTTCGGAGTTCAGAAATACCTCCTGCTGGAGGGCCGTGGCCACTGCTGGGCTCATAAACCAAATGCGGAGAATTACCGCCAAGAGGAGGGGGAAAGCGATATAACAGTAGTGGACATGTAAGGTTCCATGGCTCCGCCTACTTGTGCACCTTCCCTAGCTGTCGCAACTTAGAACCTGGACCGTTTACAAGACACAGAAGAGACTTTATGCACATGATGGCGTCTCTTAAGCCTAACACCATCTACAGTGTGCTGTGCTGTTCTGGCCCTCAGTGGTGCACTTAGTGAGGAGATGACTGCAGATCAGAAAGCCTTGTCCTCGTTTGCCTCAGCCCAATCCATCCGAGCCTGAGCAGCGGGAGGAGTCTCACCACAACCTACAGGGCTGAGTCCACGTGTGCCAGAGAAACCAGATCCTTAAACTCCTCTCTGGGAAGAACGAGGCACATCAAGTCACAAAGAACGCTGTGCAGGGGCGATCCTAAAGCTGAATCGAGGCTGACACCAACACTATGTATAAGCACAAGCCGTTTGTTATCTTCGCTCTGGCTCATTTGCCGTGAGTGCCATAGCGGTTCCTGGGGCGAATATGTTGAATATCCAATATCCATTTACTTCACCACAGTGTCACAAACAATGGCACTTATAAATGAACACAAATTTACTTGTCTTGTTTACTTGTTTGTCAGATTATTATAAGTAGCCTACTTGGTATATTTTATTAAAAATGCTTGTCCATTGTCTACTATTTACATTGGTGTTGCATTATTTATCCTACATAGGCTACTGGTCACTTCCAGTCCCATATTACATTACGAAACAAAAAGATGTATTTCATGTTTATTCTGTGGCTCGCTAACAAACCCTAATTTGTTCTAACTCACACATGCAGAGCCCAAAGTGGATCAAATTTTAATCAGTTATTTACTCCATGGACCTATGGGCATGAAAGAAGAAAAAATGCCAATTGCTGCAATAGCGCCCCCTGCAGAGTGAGGCAAAAATACCTATGGAAGGGCAAAAATAAAGTTTATTGAAAATGTGCGAAATTTGGCAGAGAAATCCATCAGCTCACAACAATGAAAAAAGTCAATAGGACTCATGCTTTACCTTGTACGGTTTTGCCACGGCAATGTCAGAAACTCCCTATTATATTCCAATGGGAATCCTATACAATGCAATCCTATGAAGCCACAGAATTATGTCACATTTGGTCAATTTTTAAAGAGCCACAACTAAAAATTTGGCAAGTTTTGGCAAATCTTCCCCAGCTCCGGGCGCGGCAGGCGAGGGCCTACCATCGCCGCTTGCGGCTATATTTATTATTCTTTTTCTTCTGACTCCGAAATCGCATTTTTAGGTCACTTGCCGTGAACGAAAAGTCACAAAAATTGGCACGCAGTGCCAACCCGGCGAAAAATTTGATAATTTATGTAAATTTCAAACAATGACAAAAAAGGGGCGCGACAGCGCCCCCTAGAGTAACACCCCTATGGAAAGAGCCAAAAGTCAAGTTCGTCGTAGACGAACGAAATTCAGGTCAATGATTGGTCATGTCGGACCAAACAAAAAATTATATTGAGCTGTTGCTAGGCAACCAACAGGAAGTCGGCCATATTGGATTGATCATGTGACCCGGCGCCGGAGGCGCCATTTCCTCCCCTCGTACTTTAACGAACTCGTCCTAGGACGTTTAACCCAGCGACACAAAAATCACTCCACATCATCTAGACAAGTGGGACATTAAAAGTTGTTCAAGGTTTTGTAGAATATTAAACGGTGTTGCCGTGGTGACAGCGACAAATTTTGGCGTCATTTTTGTGGCTCGCCGACACCCTTCAGAGTGTCATAGCTCGCACATATCATGACCGATTTTTCTCAAATTTTAATCGTTAGTGGGGTTCTCGGCCCTGAACAGATGAATATGCAAATATTAACAATGGGCGCGACAGCGCCCCCATGGGAGCAAAATACAAATTTGTATGGGACGATAAAAATAAACTTTGTCATAGACAAACGAAATTTGGTACACACATCTATCACATGACGCTGATCAAAAAAATCAATGATGGCCCCACCCCTTCTCCCATCCTGTTGCCATGGTGACGCCCCAAATATCCAGTTAAGCCAATGGGACGTCCCAGTGCATACTTTGACGGAGCCAAACAAAATTTGGTACACATATGCATCATGTCCATACGAACAAAAAATTATATTGTGGCCACGCCCCCTGACCAACCGGAAGTCGGCCATCTTGGATTGATCATGTGACCCCCTGATTTGCAGCCTTCACATTTTAACGAACTCCACTGAGGGCGTTTAAGTAAATGACCTCAAATTTTGTCAACATCATCTGGAGAGGTGTCTGACCAAAAGTTGTTGAAGGTTGTGTAGAATATTAAACGGTGTTGCCACAGCACAGCCCCAAATTTCATGTTTATTCTGTGGCTCGCTAACAACCCCGAATTTGTTATAACTCACACATGCAGAGCCCAATGTGGAGCAAATTTTAATCACTTATTTACTCCATGAACCTATGGGCATGAAAGAAGAAAAAATGCCAATTGCTGCAATAGCGCCCCCTGCAGAGTGATGCAAAAATCCCTATGGAAGGGCAAAAATAATGTTTATTGGAAATGTACAAAATTTGGCAGAGAAAACCATCAGGCCAAAACAATGAAAAAAGTCAATAGGACTCATGCTTTACCTTGTACGGTTTTGCCACGGCAATGTCAGAAACTCCCCATTATATTACAATGGGAATCCTATACAATGGAATCCTATGGAGCCACAGAATTATGTCACATTTGGTAAATTTTTACAGAGCCACAACTAAAAATTTGGCAAGTTTGGGCAAATCTGCTCCAGCTCCGGGCGCGGCAGGCGAGGGCCTACCATCGCCGCTTGCGGCTATATTTTGTATTTGTAACTTTCAGAAATCCACCCAGTGTGAAACAGTTCACCTTTATCCATATTCATTTTAGAGAATAAACAGGCCAGCTGTCTTTAAAATAGCTTTAAATGTTGCATTATAATAAAGTGTTACATATCACAATAGAAATTGTGTCTTGTGAATTGATTAGCCAATAATTTATTTAATAAGCAACCTGTATTAATTAACTAGATCATAATTTAATTTGACTGTTAAGTTTAACATAGTCTAACAAACATCTATTTTAGACCTAGTACATTTTCTGCAACTTTTTTTCTCTCTGCAGCGTTAGTCTACTCTATTAATGCATCAGCGTCCCAGACCTTGTATGGCGGTTTCCTTTTTGCTGCTGCTTAAGCCTTAAGCCCTAAATCCCAATCTGGTTCAACCTTGGGCATTTGTTCTTTTCAGGAGAAGTCAGTTTTCCTTGAGTAAATGTCTCATCTTAACACAGTATGTCTGCTACTTCACAGGTTGTAGATGGCCTCTACCTCGGCAATATAAGAGGTGAGATAATCTTGTTTTTTTGGGGGGGGTTTTTTGTTTTGTTTTTTTTAATTACAGTTGATTTATTTATTTTAGTATATCAACAGTATATATGTGTGTTGTGATCCTATTTTTCTGCATTCTGCATAACTGGGTGCACATTTAAATACTTTTCAACTTAAACTGCAGTCTTTTTGGCTCCACATGATGGCAGAAGCTCACCAGCTAAAAGGACTTGCCTTTTGTGAATCACTTGACCACCTAACTGAGTCACAGAGCACTGCAAATAAGTAAACTAGTTTTAAATTTATTTTTCAGATTCAGAGGACAGAGAAAACCTGTCAAAGAATGGTATCACACATATTTTGTCAGTGCACAATAATGCCAAACCTGTATATGAGGTAAGTCAGAAACTGCAACCTAATGTTTATAGCTTTAAGACAACTCATCATGTTGACAAGTACATATAGGCTAATCTGTGTCGGTGTCTTAGGACAGTGTCTCAGTTAACAGTTTGATGCATGTTGTCCAGTTGGGGGTAGTGATGGGCCATAGTTGAGATTGTGAGTGACAAGCGCTGGCAGATGACATTTTCAGTGCTTCACAAAATTAGCACACTTTTAGCATTTCCACAAAAAAAAATAGCAAATGTTATTGATTAAGAGCAATTACAAATTAACTGTGAACAATATAATAGAAGAAAATATATAATGTGTTGTAGATGTAATATAATTTATTTCACTTTGTTGTTTTTCATCCCTGTTTTAGGACATGACTTACCTTTGTATTCATGCTGATGATGCTTCTAGTCAAAACCTGTGAGTAAACTGATGCACCCTACACAGACACACTCTGCTTTTGTCTGTCAAACCAGCATATATTTTGATACATTTGAATTAGCAAAATACTGACAACACTTTTATTTCCTGTACTGCTTGTCCAATACTGTATTTTAGATTTTGATTGATCAATAATAACCTATAAAATGGAATAGCATTCAGATAAACTTTAAAAGTATAATAAAAAAATATATATGTTTGCAAGTTGGATGAATTTTGCTTTCACTTTTATTCTTATATTATACCTGGAAAATTCTGGACATGTTGAAAGAGGCATGAGCTGTCCTCCACCTCTAAAACAACCACTAAGACATTAGTCATAAATCCAGCAATAACAATAATATTGCTGAATCACAAAAATTAACAATGTTAGAAATTCAGTGAATAGTATATTGTTTAGTGTACCATATATATATATATATATATATATATATGGTATATATATATATATATGGTATAATATAGTAATATTGAGAATGAAAGTGTTGGAATGTCGTGCTGGTAAGAACATTTCTTAAACAGATGCTGAAACTAAAGGGAAAGTCTTTTACTTGTAAGTCCTAATTAATTATAGTCAATATATGTTGCCATTCGGTCTAGGGTGGAGGTGTCTGACCTCTTCTGTCGCAATCAAGTGTCCTTCCCTTAGGCATTAGAGGAAGGAAACTTCAGGGTGACATCTGGCTGTTGGCCCGACCACCCTGAGTTTTAATAAACCTTTTCTGTCACAATCACTGTCTGACTGACAAATGCAGTGAGGCAAACTGTCAGCCTGCTGTACTATCAGACTGGGGCCCTTATGCTCAGGACCCAAGTGTCCAAAGAAAACATTATACAGACTTTGTTCCAACTAAGACATGTAAAGTGTAAAATGTGTAAAAACAAAGGTGTAGTTTTGGTTTTTCGGTTAGATGGATAAGGATTCTTGTTGAATGTGGTTTTGTGATTTTATTTTCTCATTTTTGGTGTAAAGATGTCAGTGGAAAAAAGCCAGCAACTTTTAGCTTGTTTAAACCTCAAAATATTGTCACATGGTAAATTTCTGCATATTAAACAAGACAGCCGGAAACCTCAGTGCTAGGAAGACAGCACAAACAGCTGAGGAGACATGTTTTGAAAAAAGGAGGTTGAATCTCAGGAAGAAAGAAAAAAGGAAAGCATTGGTCTATTTTAACCCCAGTCTGTTAATCTGTCTTCTATTGAGTAACCAACATCTGCCTCTCTGGAGACACTGCTATCAGCCCTGTGCGCCTTGATTATGCAAAGCACCATCCATGTTTCCCGTCTGAACAAGTGCTATTCAGATACACTTTTCACTGTGTGATGCCACAGTATACACTTTAATGTCCAGATTTTGCTTTTTAACTTTTATTTTTTTAGATTTACAACTACAATGACAATTGATAAAACATAACATGGTTTTTCATTGTTTATAATTACTATAATTACTAAATTACTCTTAGTTAGACAGGCTAAGAAATTAAAGAGAGGCTAAAATACACATAATGGCAACAACAGAAAAAAGAAGGCGGCACTGGTCCTATCTCGCAGTGGTAAAGATAGTAGTGCCTGGACTCAGACTCGAAGATCTTCTAGTTCAGGGGTAAACTGATCTAGAAGATCATAAAACACTCCAGGATTTATAAAGTGACCAGGATCAACACTGAAATTAAGTACCGTAATTTCCGGACTATATGTCGCTCTGGAGTATAAGTCGCACTAGCCAAAAAATGCATAATGAAGAAGAAAAAAACGTATATAAGTCGCACTGGACTATGAGTCGCATTTTTTGGAGGAAATTTATTTTACAAAATCCGACACCATGAACAGATATTTCATCTTGAAAGGCAAGTTATAGTAATAATAGAATAGAGAACAAAAGGCTGAATAGGTGTGTGGTATGCTAACGTAACACATTGATGGTTATTCAGCTACATGAAGCATAAACAACAAACTGAACAGATGTCTCTTATGTTAACGTAATATATTAACGGTTATTCACTTAACTACAGCATAAAGAACATAATAAAACAAGTTCACCAAACTCACGATCTCACTCCTAATCGCTAAATCCTGTAAATTCTTCATCTCGGTGTTGCTTCTGAACAGCTCCGGAGGTAGATGAAGCGCCGCTTCCTCCTCTGCGTGGCGGTCGTCAGACTCAGCATCAGTTCCATTTCCAATTATTCTGGTCTTTCTCAGTTGTCTTTATAGCTAAGTTGTTAGCGGTAATGTTTACATTTTAAATTGTCAGTGGTGCAGGTGCAGCAGATGCTGGTACACAAGCCTAGAGCGCCCACTAACGAACACATGAAATATTTTAATACTGTATATAAGTCGCACCTGATTAAACGTCACACCCCTAGCCAGACTATGAAAAAAAGTGCGACTTATAGTCCGGAAAATACCGTATTTTGTCCTTTGCCCAATACAGACCTTTAAATGTCATAACAAAAATTTAAAAAATACATTCTGAGCATTTTCTTTAACATTACAAACTATTTTATGGTTATTTGCTAAGAAGTTTTATTTTATTATTTTAGATTACAACATTTTAAAGAGTCTATTGGCTTCATCCATGAATGTCGCTTGAATGGGGGTGCCTGTCTGGTTCACTGGTAGGTTTCGAATTATTCTCAGATAATTTTATTCTTAATGAGATGCTTCCCATTTTAGATCATGCTTGCAGTACATGTTATTATTTTGTGTCAGCCTTGCAGGTGTGTCCCGCAGCACGACCATGGTGGTGGCCTATCTAATGACCGTCACTAAGTATGACTGGGAGGAATGTCTGTCTGCCATCAAGGCTGTTCGCTCATTTGTTGGCCCAAACTATGGCTTCCAGCAGCAGCTACAAGAATACCAAATGACACAAGTTTCAGAGGTAAACACACACACTGTCATAGAGTCTTACATTTGGAAAGCATTCAGTCACTTTGAACATTCATTCATTCTTCCTTTGTTATTAGTGATTTTTGCCTTCTTTTTTAACATTCATTAAAAAAAAAACATTTCCACAAAAACTCAATATAACATGCAGTAATCTCACCATCTATCACAGAAGGTGGTGCTTTTATCTTTTTTGTAACTCCATTCTAGGGTGACCATATGTCCCTATGGGTTAACAGGGACTGTCCCACGACAGTGGCTCAGGAGGTGGAGCAGTCATCTTGTAAACTCAATCTCAGGCTACTTAATTGTACTTTCCTTGAGGCTTTAAAGAAGAAGATGAATGCATTTTTCTCAGTCCTATTACCAAAACTCAAGTTATTTAAAAAGATATACTGAAGCTATGATCATTTCTTTTTTTGTGTTTCCCTTAAAAAAGTGTATATTTTATAGATATTAGGTTATATATATATATATATATATATATATATATATATTAGGCTCGGGCCTAATAAAACCATAAGCATATAGGATTTACTTAAACGTGTGAATGAAATAAAATACTCAGAAAAGAAAATCTCAGAAAAGTCAATTAACATAATAATGTACCTTTTAATGCTTGGGGTAAAAATGTTTTGATCAGAATTGTGCAAAATTTGGCGTCCATGTTCTTTTCATCACAACAAACAAAAAATTACGTTTACAGCTGTAACTTGCACAGACTATCACTGATTTGCCTATAACTGCCCAAATGTATTCCCCTGACCGGTCTGAGCCCGTCTAAATAAATTGTCGTATTTTTTTTTTAAAAAGGAAAAAAAGTACCTATTTGTTTTTTTTTTTTAATTCGCACCATGAACTACAAAAAACACTATCCTCTATGAAACCAGCAAAAAAATATTTTTTGCAAAATTAATGAGAGATGAAATTATGCACAAAATTCTCTTTATTGAATTCATTTATTTATTATGTCATTGTTCTTACCAATAGCTCCATGTACGTAAAATTTTATGGCAGAAAATGTTATGGTTTTTCTGAAACTTTTGGTTACTTTGTAAGTTAAAATACAGTTTTTAGGCCTAGAAATATGGTCACCCTACTTGTCTAGTCATTAAATTGGCCCAAACATTTTTTCAAACAACATTAAATATTTGTCAATATTCATATGTATAGTAGTTTGTATTACAGTATTATCTATTTGTATGCTAATTTCATTTATTTCTAATAGTCAATATTTTATTAGAGGCATTATTTAAATACAACAGGATTGACCCAGCCATGGTAAAGAGAAGGGGAACTGTTGGGGGGTTACTCATGTTGCATTAGCTTGGTACTGTTCATCACGTGTTTTAGGCGTTACAGTCATCTTGCAACACAGCATGACAGAAAAAGTCTTTATTGTTTGTAGATTTCGAGGATTTGAAAGGAAATCGGTTTATGTTTTTTTTTTCCCCAGATCTACGATAGATAGATGGATAGATGGATAGATGGATGGATGGATGGATGGATGGATGCATGGATAGTGAACAAGGTTAAAAATGATTCTGTTTGATGATGTGTTCTCTCTTTGACTGCAGTACCGAGCCTGGTTAGAGTCCAGTTTCCAGCCCAGTCCCTTCAAAGACCAGGAGCAGGTGGGTGCACTGCTGAGCCAGTATACAGAGCAACAGGAGAGCCAGAGGAGAAGAGCTGACCACCGTTGGTCTAGTCAGAGAAGAGTGGACTGTGCTTTGCCCAATGATGATGATGATGATGATAAAGAAAGCAGTTGAACCACTTCACAACTGTATTAATATTGCTGTCTGAAAGAGGTAGCGTCCCATTTTTGTACTCAAACTTCATTCTGCCAAAGCCAGTGGTATGCATTGTTGGTTCACTTGGAATTAAGGCCTTAAAGGAAATACTTTTTCACTACCAATATTTTTAGTGAGTATGTCAGTAAGAGGTACTGGTCTTCACAGACGCCTTAACACCTTAGCCATATTATATCACAAGTACTTCCATTTTAAATATTTGTACATTCAGCTTACGAGCCTTAAATTGTGATTTATTGTAATGCGACTCACATTGTCTTTAAGAAAAATTTTGACTTTTTGATTACTTTTAAAAAGACACAATCATTAAATAATAATTTTGATTGCAGTAAAGTGGGCATAAAGCCATACTAGCCATTTTAGCATTTTGTACTATATTAGTAGTTGTTTTTGTATGTGACCTAAGCTGCCACAAGGAAAATCTGCCTTGGATGTAGCACAATAATAGAACAGTTTTTTTGTAGGCATCTACAAGTGAACAAGAGAAGTTAAACGAACTACAGATGAAGGGTCTGTGTTTTACAAATGCTTTAGTCTTCCTGAACAATGAACATGCAATTTTGATTGTTGTTTTGTTTTGATGGAAAAATGTATGTCTTTTTTTTTTCAATAACAATAAAATAGAATGAAGATGTAAATTAATATTAAGCTTAGAATAAATCTTTGCTGTTTATAATATGTTGCCTTTTTTTTTTTTAGACAAACTACTATTCATTTGTTCATTTTCTAACACTTGTTAATTTGGAATGTTCATAAAAGGTTTATATTATTTATTATTATATTATTTTCACCCAAGAAATATAAATGTTTGGGAGAAAAAGGAATATTCAACTGAAGTCTGAATTACAAAAAGGTACAGCTATGAGACAAATTTCCAGTGTACAATCTGTTGGTCAATACATGTTTATTTGGTTAAGTACTTGATTTCTTTACTTAAGTAAAAGTACAGATGAAGCAAATATGTACTCAAGTAAATGTATCACATGAAAAATGTTACTTAAGTAAGTATTAAAGTACTCACTCAAATGTACTTGTATGTAAAGAAGTAAAGGTATTTTGGATAGATTTGATAGAAGACGACTGAATCTGACTGTGGTCTCTTCTGTAATATTTTAATGTTGAGTACTACTTTACTGCAGCTTTAATAGTTACTGTGTATCTACAATGAGAGGGCAACAAAAACAAATGCTTTTAAACCAAACTTCAAAATACTTTGTACTTCAAGCCAATCTAAAAATGTATTGGAGTAAAAGGTAGGCCTAGAGATACTTGCTCTAAATATAGGGAGGTAAAAGTACCCTTTGTAAAATCTATTTTAGTGAGGTACAAATACGTGAAAATTGTACTTAAGTAAAGTAACTTTCTTTTTTACATTCCACCCATGAAACCTCTAAGTGGTTCTTGACATTACTGCATTGTTGCCAAAAAGCCTATTATTTTACTTCGATTCAATTATATAGTATATATTTCATATAGACAGACCTGACTACTAAGAACAAAGTGATTTCACTCTTCCTCTACACACAGTGAGCTGTTATTGCAGCCTGCTGTTTGTTTTGTTTTTTTCCATCAAGTGGGTGCGGGGGTCGTAAAAATCCCCGTTAGATACAAGGTAACTTGTGACTCTTCTGGTTTAATCACTATTTATCTGCGTAGTTTTCGCGTGGGCAGCAAGTTAACAACCAATGCTTGTGTCAGGCCATTTCTTGTAAATGCCTACGGTTAGAAGAACTCTTCCGGAATGGGCCGGGTGTTTGGAAGCGTCTGCAAGCTGATTGGTCACAGCAAGGCGCGTTGACAAATCACCTCCAAGACATTTCATTCATAACACAGAGGTATGATCAACTCTGGGGCATGAGCCAGTAACTCGCTAATTAGGAGTAAATCTGACAGTGAGCCATCTGTCAACAATTCTTTTGTTTGTTTGTCAAATTGTAAGTTGTTTTTATTGTAGTTGTTTATACCACTCTAGTTATTTTACATACTTTAATTGTGTTTTTAATAACTGGTGCTTCGATCTTAAAATCACAAATTTTCTCTCAAGCAAGATGTCGAATTGTGGAGGTCGCAGACTGAAGCAGTGGTTGATCGAGCAGATCCAGAGCGCGCAGTACGCCGGACTTCAGTGGGAGGATGAGAGCCGCACTATGTTCCGGATCCCGTGGAAACACGCTGGAAAACAGGATTACAACCAAGAAGTAGACGCTTCCATTTTTAAGGTCAGAAAGCAATATAATTACTTAATGGACTGGAGTCAACTGGAATCAACTCACATCATGCGGAAAATCAACAATACAGGCTAATACATATGAGCTGTAATATGCTACTTTTTATCCATATTTGTACATTATGTACATGGAAAGCCTAAAATTGTGATTTATTGAAATGTGATTTACCTTGTCTTTAAGAAAGGGATACAACACAGGCTTATCCATTTAGACTTAGATGAGCTGTAGGCCATTTGATAGGCTATTCTGGAAAGTGCTCAGAATTTAAACACCCAATTTAAAAATATTAGATTGTTGTTTCACTTCTACTCTTTGTATACTTTTTGTGATGTAGTATTTGGTGTGATATCTTCTGTCTTTTCACAAATGAGTGAGAGGCTAATAAATCAACCAACCTCAGAAATACAAATATACTGTTGATGGCAGGTTAACGTAAAATATCAATAATTTATTTTATGTGTTGACAGGCCTGGGCTGTGTTTAAAGGTAAATATAAGGAAGGGGACAAGGCTGAACCTGCAACCTGGAAGACCAGACTGCGCTGTGCTCTCAACAAAAGCCCCGACTTTGAGGAGGTTACAGAGAGATCACAGCTCGACATTTCTGAGCCTTATAAAGTCTACCGCATTGTACCAGAGGATGAACAGAAGAGTAAGTGTTCATCAGTACACCATCTTTATTTGGTATTCTTGTGTTTTATTATAACAAAACAATATTTGCTTTTAAATAACAGATGGAAAAAGCACCTTGCTGACTCTTTCTACCACCTCCTGTGGTGATATGACTGACATGGACTGCAGTCCTGTTGAAATAGAGGAGTTAATCAAAGAGGTAAAACACTCATCTAAAAAAACAAAAAACAAAGAGAAAACACCCTTTTCTAATTTGTTTATAAATTTTCTTCTTTTAAGTGTAACAACATAAACCATTTGATATTTTTGCAGGAGGAAGTTTGTAGCATCCAGGCTAGTCCGGAGTATTGGTCTCAAGGCAGCATAAACTGTAAGCCAAAATTATTTTCTGTTGGGTATTTGTCAAGTAAAACATGTGCTAAGAATTATTAGTGTAAATTTATTGTTGTTTTAAAGAAAGGCATCAGGTTTACTGCATATTAATTTGATCACAGTTAAAATACCCTATTTGTGGCTATAATTGTGGATACCAAGTAGATGTCATTTAGTTGCTTAGTTGAATCTTAGAATGGGAGAACTGACTAACATCCTGTTGGACATTGCTGACTTGAGATTATTTCTTTGTAAAATCGTGCTAAAGCAATAATCTTTTGATGATGCAGCAAAATAATGGCATGACATGTGGTCAGAGATCACTTATCTGTGTCCACAGTGTTTAAAAATGACTTCTTATTTTGCACTTTACAGCTTATCCTCACCATCAGGATCCTTTGCCATCAGGCACTGTAGGCTCAGGTATGATTTCTTTGTATGTACGGATGTACTGCCATTTCTAACATTTGTAGCCTTTTTATAATCATTATTTTTCAATTGTTTTTTCCCTCTGCACAGCTTTTGCCCAGATGATGATCAGTTTCTACTATAGTGGGAAGCTGACACATAACACTCTGGTAACTCACCCTGAAGGCTGCCGGATCTCTCCAGGACAGCAGTATGGTCGAGGAGCCCTGTACAGCTCTGACACCATGCAAAGTGTTCATTTCCCCCCCGCTGAGCTTATTGAGCATGAGCGCCAGCGCTATGTCACTCGCAAACTCCTCAGCCACTTAGAGAGAGGGGTTCTAGTTCGGGCCAACCAGGAGGGCATTTTCATTAAGAGGCTGTGCCAGAGCCGTGTGTTTTGGAGCAGCTTGGGAGAGGCTGGCATGGCTTACACCTCTGTGCCTCGTAAACTCGAGAGAGATGCTGTAGTCAAAATCTTTGACACTGGAAGGTTCCTACATGGTAAGGCTTTTTCTTTGAACCCTTTAAATAGCAAATATTCTAATTAGTAAACACTGACACATACAACTACAACTCCTGTGTAGTTGCTCCCACTCAGTAGACTCTATATTTATTAGGTATTGTTTGTTTCAGCTTTGCAAATGTATCAGGAGGGACAATACCCTGTCCCTGATCCCACAGTGACTTTGTGTTTTGGAGAAGAGCTCCATGATCCCAACAATGCCAAGAACAAACTGATCATTGTACAGGTAAAACTATACACAGTTTCTCCTGCTTTCACTTTTGCTTTAAAAATTGCCTGAGTGGGATGCAGTGTTAGATATTTATTGGGTGATTATCATATTCTTCACTGAAGTCTTCTCCTGGTTACAGATTACAGTGGTGAATTGCCAGCATTTGATTGAGGCAGTAAACATGCGTCGGTCACAGCCGTATTGCAACAACACAAACCTGGAAATGTCAGATGATCCCATCTCAGACCAGATGGCCCACATCTACCAGGACCTGTGCAGCTACAGTGGCCCTCAGAGGACAGCCTGCTACCGGGACAACATGCCCATCACCGCCTAAAACTGGTAGACTCTGCTAAATAACTAGACCATCTCTCAATCTGCTGAAAAAATCAAAAACATTAAAGACATTAGCAAAATAACCCAATCAAAGTACCGTGACAGTGCCGTGGTAAACTGGTAATTTAGTTCTCATGGATCAATTCTGTTTGATAAGCATAATATATTTTATTGTAGCTGTTGTTTGTGCAGCTGGGTTGCTTGCTTCAGACTAAAGCAGTATAAGCATTTTTTTGTTATGTTGTCATGTTAACATGTTTGACTGTTCACATACCAGTAATATAATTCATTTTTTAAAATGAAATACAAAGTGGCATTAGATTACAGATAGGTTTTACTATCAGGCTGTTTTTTATTGTATTTTTATATAAAATGCATTTCCAATAAAACCTTTGCTAAATATTTTCTTTATTTCTTACTCAATTTATTATAAACAAAAAAATCTTTTCTTCTAGTGCGGTAGTGCTAATGTCCTTGATCAATATGGAGTATCTTTTATTTTTGTCAGCTCTGTCTGACGCTTCAGTGGCTTCATATCATGCTTCAAAGATAAGGCATTCAAATTTACAACACATTTTAATCTGTGCAGTCACAGTCTAGTTATTTTTTTTTTTTTTTTTTTTTATTACACAATTAAACATTTAGGGCTTTAGAAAGATTAACTGATTTCATTTTCACTACAGGTTTACTTTACACAGTATGTTCCTAAAGTAAAAAATAATGAAACTAAAACCATTTAAGAAAGTGAAAAAAAAAGGATCCAGTGACTGTTGAGGGACAGTGAGCAATTCACAACTCAAATACTCACTCTTGCATTTATTGCCTATGAGTAATTCAGATTCATTATTTCATATACATCTGTGTCTATAGCCCTGGGTGGCATTTTTGGATAGTGCATTTTTGTCAAATATGTTTTTCTTAGTTCTTTATAAAGTTTAAGAAGTCCTTTTTGTTAAGGTAGTGTTTTTGTTCTTACTGCCCATATGTCTGCAGTGTGGTTGTCTTTAAATTGCGACATGTCGCTTGTGGCGTCTGAGGCTTCCCACAATAAAGCGTTGAAATGGTTAACAAACAGTGCTGATGTTGCCAAAAATTTTATGAAAGACTACTTCAGGGAAACTGCTCTGATTTCAGGAATCACAACAATTTAAAGAAATAAATCTAGGAACATCTTTTTTTCTGAGCAATAAAAACTCAATAAAAGCTCTACTACTGTCTCAGTTCTGACCCCTCTGTTGATCTTGATGGTGTTTTGACAAAAGGTAGGTCATCTGACAGGTGAGTGAGCCCACAGTTCTTGTCTTCATGCAATGTTGTTGTGTTCAGTGTATTGTATCTCTGGAGACAATGGTGATTGTAGAGAGTAAGACAAGAATAGGCATCTGAGAGGAACTGTGAAAGACCTGAGGGTGCTGTGAGTGGATCGACAGGTGAACAGGGACGCCAAGGCCCAAACCACATACAGTACACACTCATAGTATAGACATGTAAACCCCTGACCATGGACCAGATCCTCTTAACAGGTATCACTTCTTAAACTTTAGGCTCCAAATCACCTCTCGCCTGGAGATGTTCTTGTTTATCTACAAGACTGTGGCTTATGGTAATGTCTCCTGCACTTATGGGAATACATGCCACACAAAATGTGTATAAAAGAAAAGAAAAATAGCCTAAATTATATAGATTTACTACACACAGAGTGAAATATTTAAATAATTTTAGTCTGTTTAGAATAGACTGTTTATCTAATAATCCACTAGTTCAACTCAAACAAATTGAGGTAATATTTTGCATGGATCTTTTTGAGTAACACAGACTAAGCTAATATTAATTACATCTATGAAAACTTTAATCATTAGACTAACTTACTTACCTTCTGCAACTTGATTTAGTTGGTCTTTTAAGAACTTTGGTAATGTTAAGTTGTAGGTAGGTAAGTATTTCATTTTAGTTGTTTTGTGATTTTATTTTTGGTGCATTTTTCTTAAGTGTCCAAGTAAATTGTTACCTTGATTTTGTTGTAGTAAACATTTCTTCTCAGAATAAAATACAAGAATATGCACATCCACATATTTAATATTAGAATGATTTATTTAAAAAACACCATCAACTCATCATAAAATTACAGTGTGTTAAATGTGTCGTTTCCACAGACATACAGTACACCACAGCAAATGAGTTTCCCAAACAAACGGTAAATCCTTACAGCGATGGATGGTTCTGAATGACATAAACGCAGCATATACACATCCAGAACTCTTAAATGATAGACTATACTCATAACCAAAGTAAGACTAAAACTGGGCTAACACTAGAACAACACAGAGGTAAAGAGAAGACTAAACCTACTAACAACCAATAACTAGTGCCAGTGCACGATGCAAAGTGTGACATATGAGGCAAACATTAAAAATACTCAAAATAATGTAAGGTAAAGTAAAAACTGTTTAGTAACAATAAAATGCATCTGACAGCAATCATTGATACAGAAATGTTAATCCTTCGATATCAGGTAATACATTCATCAGTTTTTTCCTTCAGACTGCAGCTTCAGTGATGAGTAATAATCATGTTCTTTTAAGGCGGCTAGCACAAAAAGAGTTCGCTATTGCCATAACTGTCTAATTATTTTTTACCAGAGAAAATGCACAATAAATGAACAACGGACATACATTTAATTTTTTTATGTCATAATCACAACAATAGATTTAAGGCCATACTGCCCATAAAGAGCACAAGCACTGTGCTGTCAAATTGCATTAAAAAGAATTTACTTATAGGTTTACCTGGATTTGTGTGACTTGTGTGATGTAGTGCATCTGAGTTTGATACATGAACCTAAAATGTGGTCATAAGTGCAGCAAAAGCATGCAACAACATGGACATTTTAGAGGAAAAGCACTGGTTACCATTTCCTTTTACCATTAGCAAAGCAATGGCTACTACTAATCATAAAGGACATTCTTTAAAAAGAACTAAAATCATTTTTAGTCTAAAGTTTATTTTTTGACCATTTAAAAAAATGCACAAATGAGTAATGTTAACACAACAAGTGATATTTAGCTATGGTACAATTGCACACATTTACTTAAATATTCAGTAAGAACATAATGTCTTCAGAGAGTTTGCTGTCCTGAGTATAGCAGACATAAAAAAAAGGACAGCAAAGTGACTAGCTAACAAAAAGCCTGAAGTTGTCAAATGAAATTATTCCACAATGCAGCCTGCCTGATGTAATTTAAGCCAAAAAAATGTTACTTACCAATTATCTTTCTCAAAATGACATGATTTCAAACTGCAGCAGGTAGCCATGGTTGCTTAGCTTAGGCCCTGTTTTTCCCCAGCATGTTTCGTATGTTCAGCAGATGTATGTTGCAATAACTTAATACTTGTGAAGGGTGACCAGACGTCCCTATTTAACCGGGACAGTCCCAGTCCCAAGACATATCTGTAAAAACACTAATATGTCCCAGTTTTCAACAAATCATGTCCCAGTTGTCCCCATTTTAACCAAGAGAAAAGCATAGAAAGCTTCAAAACAAATTTGTATTTCCGGTGCCATTGTTTTTATTATTACATTTCCATTAAATTTCAAAACTTTCTGGCGACATGAACTTTAATTATGTGACAAAAAATTAATGGTTTTCAGAAGCTTTTTTGTCACTTGAGTTCAAATGCACCCTGATTAGTGGAAAAAATACTGTATGTGTCCCAGTTTTGGGGTATAAAAATCTGGTCACCCTATACTTGTAGGCAGTTAGTTGAATGGAAAAACCCTTGGTCAAAGTCCTCATGTGAGTGGTATCCTTGTTAATTAATTTAGAACTCATTTACACATGTACACAAGTAACAAAATCCATTTTCAATCACTTTTCTCAGATATTCTATTTTTTGAGATGCACCTGTATTTGTGCTTACTGTTAGCAAGACCAAACCTTATCAGTGAATGCATGTAATGGTCTTTAGAAAGTCGAATTGTGTCCAGTTGAGTTTGTTAAGCAGACGAAGGTTGCGCTATTGTGATAGGAGCGATCCCTGAGCGCCTGACGTGTTTCTGGACAGGAAACACCGAGGGATGATCCAGCACAACTTCCCCAATTAAAAGAGGAACAAACCACGCATAGGCCTGTTGAGAACAAACACTGAGGAGAGAGAATCCATGTATTTTAACAAGCAGGAAAGAAGAAATATTATGTCTAAGTCGAGATCAGATTTCTAAACCTATATCAGATTCTCATTGTGTTAGAAAGCTGAGTTAGCTGGTCAAATTTAACCCCTGTGTTAAGTTAGTCCAAAAAACATACTACACAGCTTTTGTAGAACTGAATAGTAGTGAAGAAATCTGGTAAAAGTTTTTAATAGCTGTATGAATACAGCATGAACAACAGCAAGTTTCGCTTTCACACACTACAGATGTAACTTTGACTTTCACAGTTTTCTAAGACTGTGACCATTTTTTAAAAGTGATTTAATAGAAAGTTAAAGTCCTGTTTAGACTTTTTTTAAAAGTAGTACTGTTTGTATTTTTTATTTAGCAAAGTTGACACGTACAATATAAAGTTAATGACTGATGAGCTACTATATTTGATTGGTTTATGAGACTTTTCTATTGATTTATTTTACAGTAATCATAATATAAAGGAAATAACTAGGTGCAACACATTTCATCATGTATCCACAATTCACATCATAATAAGTGAACAAAAATAAACTTTTAAAATTCAACAACAACAATATAAAATCCTGGGTCTGAGACGATAAAATACAAAAAAATTACTTTCTGCCCTATTTTTGTCTCAGAATGCATCACACTGGGGATAGTTTGGTCATGAGGATGAGGAGCACACTTTCACCTGACATCTTAAGACGTAGGGTGATAATAATACACTTTTAAAAATGTGTTTCTACGTTTCATATTCAGAAGAAACAAAACTTGACAGAAGAAAGGTGCTGAAGGTGAAAGTGGAGGGGAAGGCCGGGGCGGGTCACTGTCCCTGGGGAAAGTCTGTGAGCAGAGCAGAGTGAAGGTATGGCTCTGCATCTCACAGCTCACTGCTCATGTGTCAGTGCACATGCAAACAACACAGAGGTGACGGGATGTGGCTAGTTTGAAAGGTGGCATTGTGAAAATAACTTGTAAACACCAATACACTAAGTCCGCATGGACTCAACAAAGCAACACAGTTTAAAACTTAACAACCTTAACAACACATGCATGTTACACAGTATTATTCCACTTTAGGAGTCTAACATTTGGGCTTTAGTGGCATGGTTCTCCGTTAGTGTTTGAGGAACAGGATCTTTGTGGTTTGACACCTTGTTTCCAACTATACCATTAGACTGACTTTAGTTGCTTTGATTACACAACCTCTTTTTGAGTAAGAAGCCACACAGTAGTGGTGAGGTGCAGGTGCTGCAGGGATGAAGGTTATTTAAAGCTGATCTAAAATGGCTCCAGTACAGCTGAGGGAGTCTGGGGGGCAAGCTCTGGCAACCGCATGGCTTAGTAGAAAGTACACTGAGAATACATAGTTCCTCTTTTGAAAACCCACTACAGGAGAATCACATGCCTTAGGTGGAATTACCTGGTAAAAAAAACTATACTATGTGTACTATAATTGGTAGTGGAAAATTATACAAGCCTTGTCTGACACTGCTGATTAACAAAATGGTCATTTATTTATTTACCCGTATTGACAGCACTTACTATTTTTGCTTCTTCAGCTAGTTTAATTTAAGGATTAATATTTTTTATTGTCAATTTTGCAATACTGTACAAGACATACAGTCGAATCCAATGTATCTCTTATTTCTCATTCGTCTGTCTTTTTCTCTTTTTTCTTTATTTAAAGCAGTACCAGACATGGCCTTTTTGTGTGGCCTTTACATGTTCTCTCCATGTCTGCATAGGTTTCCCCTACCACAAAAATCATATGGGTCAGGTTGGCCCATAGTGGTCTTCAGTTGCAGGGGCCCAGGGTTAAACCTCCATCTGACCATCTACACAGTTTTGTTGTACACCTTGTAAGTATGAAGACAAATAAAGTACTTCAGACTTTAAACTTTGTATTATTTACTACATTAACCCATTTTGTCCAGCTTCGAATTATGTAATATATAGCCAATGAGAAAACAAATGACACAGTGGAAATTTCTTTGATTGCACTAACCCTTGTTTAAAAATTACTATTTGTGTATTAGTCATTGGTATATTTAGTTAACTCTTATTTCTCAGCAATATTTTGCTTCTTCTATGTTGTTTAGATTGTAATGCTTTTCATGTCTATTGGTTTGTGATAGACGATGGATACCAGTTTATATGCGTAGGAGGCACAAGTAGGTAGACCGGCACGCGCCTGGTTGGGTCTGTTTTTATTTTTAACAGTCAAAAAAGCGGGAGGAGAGGCAGCAATAGATCGATACATTTCTTGCTGTTTGCTTGAATAAAGTCATCGAAACTGCACTTCTTGGTGGGGATTGGATTTGGACTGTGTAAACAACAACCTATGGTGCTGGTTCATCTTGTGATTATTTGTTTTACTTCAGTCACATTTGAGTTAGTTTTCTTTTACAAATAATCAAAAAAATATGTTTTTAAATCCACAGAAAAACAGAGGATATAGGACACTGGACCAGATATTCATCTCGTGTTTTGCTAAAACAGTCTACAGCAGCCGATGCAAGAGGCAAGTTGACAATTCTTAACCAGTTAATTACATATTTATATTCTTAAAAGCATTTCAATCACATACTTAGGCCTATTTCAAAAATATATTTTGTTTTTAATTTAATGTAGCCTACAGTCATAGTTTGCATATCAAAGACCAATATAACATTTAAATAGATATTTCATTTGCATGTCTTGTGTTGTGTAGAAGTTAAATTAAGAAAAGGGAAAACTGTAAAAAATAAAAATAAAAAAGAAACTACTGAAGCACAATTTCGATATCTAGTCAACCATAACAGTTCACATCAATAGAAAGTGCAACGGGGAAAATCCCGTTTATGTAATTTAGGGCAAAATATGGCTCTGTCATAACAGTGTTGAAAACATGACACGGGAAAAGAAAGACTTAAGAAAAAACGGAAACGATTACTTACAGAAGCTGCTGATGAAAGAATATCTTGAAGGTATAGTGTTAAATTTAACGTTGAGTCTGCCTCTGCTTTAGGGTGACATCTAGTGGCAAGACAAAGATAGACATTTTTACTGCTGTCTAGCTTACTTCAAAAATTAGGCTTACTCTTATTTTTTATATACTTTTCATGCTTCTTCATTTATTCACCTTAATTCAACTTGGTGACGATAATACACAACACATGAATATGCATACGTTTTAGAATTTGGCTTATGTTTGTTATTTCTCTTACTCTACTGTTTAAAATAACATGAAATGAGTGGGTGGATGTGGATTCATTTTGTGGCAGCTTATTCATTGATGTCTTAAATGTCATCTAAGTCAATTATAGTTGAGCACAAAGCCAAAGCAAACAGGAAAACAAAACGATAAGAGGATCATGAGGAGTCTCACTGGACTTCATTAGAGAATACACAGAGGGGAGGCACACTCATTATAGTCTGTGGTCCTGTGGAAGATAGTCAAATGTGATGTTATCTCTGTCATCAAACCAAAGCACTCACAACTGAGTCATGGCTATAAAAAGAAGTTTGAGCCTAAAACCCAGGATAACAATTGAAGTCGTTTTCCTATTACAAAGGATCATAATATAAGCTTATGTGTTATGACCTACGCACACTTTCAACAGCACTCTCCAGTCATTGTCACCTAATTACTCACCACATCTATCTGAAGACTTGGCAGCCAGAGTAGGTGTAGTACTGGCCATCATCACTTCATTATAGTCTGTATTGTAAAGTGTAAAGGACAAATTATAGCTGACACTGATAGTTGATGAGTTATGTCTAATTTAGACCATAAGACCATATCAATGATACAAGTGGTCTAGCACAATGCTGTGAGAAAAGACAGTGGAGGCTGTTTTTAAAAAAAATTGGAAAGTAAAGCTGACAGTTCCTATAAGATTTGGGGATGTGAGAGTGTGGTCTAAATTGGAATGGTTTCACAGAAATGGGCTTTTTCTGAGACCTCTGTTATATTTTCATGTTGCAACATGGAACAAGTGGTAGCAGTAGTTTTAAAAGCAATATTAGCTTACTTACAGGCTCACAAGTCAGTGTACCCCTTGTGCCAGTCCCAAGCCTGCATAAGTAGAGAGTGTTGTGCCAGGTAGGCCATCCAGCATAAAACCTATGAAATCTTTATGCAAATCATTGCATAGGAGGCAGATGATTTTTTGTTTTGTTTTGTTTTTTTGTTTTTTTGTGGCAACCTTGGAAATGAAAAGCCCAAAGGAGAAAAAGAAGCTTACATTTAACAAAGTAACTTACTGACAGTTATTGACTGCATTACATACATGTGTTTGATAGTTTTGCTTTAAAATTCAAACATAGGTGCTGATTGGACATCAGAAAGTGGCTTTGGTCCTCAGTTATCCTCAGGTATCAAATAGGTTTGGAAGCCTTTTTCTGAGACTATAAAAGTATTCCAGTATCATACTAAAGTAGCCCTTTTATTAAATACTCTTATGCAAGAATGTTACCCACTGTAGTGAAGCATGAGAACACCCTAAATTTATTTTTGGCTGCACTACAAACGGCTTCAATCCTTGGACAGAGGACAGCTGCGAGTGGAAGATTTACTCGTCTCAAAGGCAGCTTAGCTCTCGAGCCTCTTCATCGCATCCTGGATCCAAAAGAAAAAGAGAGGGACCGGGCTCTGCTTTCAGCTTCTCCCAAGGGGTGAATTACGATTTCCCGAGTAGAGCCAAACCCGGGGAAATGTCCTGAGTGGCCATCCATCAGCCTGGGTGTCTGCATCCTCCTGAACAATGTGTGACCCCTGGGCGTAAAGAGGGTCACAAGAGGGGTGACTTCCACCCTCACGAACACAGACGGGCACTTAAAATAAATATACTCATGCACACACTACCACACCCACCTTTTACTGGTTTACTTATGAAAATCATAATCATATAGATATAAAGGTGATGATGTAGTTAAAATCTTTGATTGTCTTTTATTTAGGCTCTGTGATTTTACCACATTGTGTTTGCTTTGTTTCTGTGGTTCCCATCCACATTTTCTGTTACGCTGATGACTTTTTCATTACAGTAGGATTTTCTTGCGGCAGTAATTATATGTTTGTAAAGTGGCCAAAATATCTCTCATTTCTCATTTTCAGTCTCATTTTGTGAGATTAGCAAACTCTAAATTTTGGGGGGGAAATTAAAAGGAAAAATTTAGTCCTTGATTAAAGCCACAGCCATTGCCACCATAATGTGTACTTTTAAAGAAATGATGCCCTCTATAATTATAATTTTTACGTAAAAAGTTGTATTAAGAGCTGTGACCAGTTGTAAAGTCATATGAATATTGAGTATGTTGGTTGCAGTGAGTGTGCATCATGTGGAAGGATGGATCTGTATCACTGTCTGGATCCTGACAGATCTGGCTTTAGTCTGGACCTGGACCTCCTACATGACTGTCTCAGTGTTTACTGCCCTACTCCTCACGCTCCTCCCACCAAACATCGATCATCTCAGTCAGCGGGACCACACGTCCACACGCACACATGCAATACACACACAGTAAGTACACATGCAGTCAAGCACTCCAGAAAATGTAATTAAACTGTGGATGGAAGTTTTGATAAAAACATGTATTGCATCCTTACTTTTAAGGCAAAATTATCTGCAAACATGTTGAAAGAAATTAAAGGGGGAAAACAGGACCATAAAACGCTACATAGCCTTTTTTTTTTTCCAAGTAGTACTCAAGCTCTCCAATAAGGTACATATTACTTTTTTTTTTTCTTTTTTTTTTTTTTTACATATTTTGCAGCAGCCATCAGTGGTGGGGAATGGTCCAGTTTTATTTTTCCAGGCTTTACTGATGTTTTTGGTGGTTGGTGGCTCTGTGAGGAAAAATAAAATCTGTGTGCTGTGAGGTGCCAAATGTAAACATACACCTGCAATTAACTTTACACATCACTTGAGTCTAATGGGCATAGACATCATCTTCATTTTTGACATATTTTGCTGTACGAGACATTAAAAGTTCACATGAAGATTTAATTTCTTCAGTTTTTTCCTGTTAGGGTTTGTGGGCGGCTGGAGCCTGTCTCTACATCTACGTGCCTTAGGCAGGATACATTGTGGACAGTGGTGTCAGCACTGCAACTAACTGGCCATAGTCCTTGGTGTACCCCCCCACTTCAACCCCAATGCTGGGATAAGCTTCAGCCACTCACAACCCCTAATGGAAAAATCAAGTAGATGAATGAATTCAGTAATACATATTGGTTATTTAATATGCTTTTTACAAGTTAACAAGTTGAAACCTTTTTTTACCATTAACACCCTGATACATTTACCTTTTATTAAGTCTAACTTTTCTGTTATGTTATGTTGCTTGTTCAGCATATTCAAATCATATTCATATTTACCTATTAGGCTATAGACTCTCTATCAAGGCCAAATGTATTGTAGCTCCTCACTTAACCCATTTCTGACCTCACCTGCGTCACTATCATCTCTGTAGAGAGTGTCTTGAGGAAACAAACTGCTTCTTGTTCCACATGCAATTTCCTGTAATAAAAGGAACAGTTTGAGATAATGAGCCTGGAGCAGGCCGATGCCACATTGTGATACCTCATCACAGGGGAATAGAGTCCGCCTCTGATTTGACAAAACATTAACTGTAAGGCAGGTATATGCAGGACATATGCAAATGTACCAAAATGTCTATACAGAACAGCAAGTTTGTGTGAGAAAATACTCATTTGGAAGAATGCAGCCATACCTAGAGATAAATGGGAGCTTTTAACTTCAAAACAGGAAGTACCTCACAGCCATTGGCCTGTTTATCTGTCATTACTCACACAGTGCAGCACTAGGTGCATACTGGCTCTAATCATAGGTCTACCATGACCCTAGAGTGGAACTTGCCTCCGCTGACCTTTCCCACATTAACACGTTACTTATGAGCAATGTGCCTGGCAGGAGACTAGTCGCACTGTTGATTATTTGCCGCTTTTATTTAGAACAACAACTACTTTTGAGTTGTAATTATTTATTTATTTATTTATTTATTTACTTATTTTGTTGCAGTAAAGCTGTTTGAAGTGTTGTAGATATAACAAGCATGAATTTATTTGCAGTGAAACCCCCAGGTACATCCTGCTGAGGACCCATATTGTCACTAAAATCGCCTATGCTTATGGTTGAATAATGGATCATAATCATTCGGCAGTGCCTTGGGCTTGTTTATTGACAGTGATGTGGCTCACTGCAAACTTTGGTCATAGTGAGAAATGTTGGGAAACTCCATTTGAGTGTCACATTAAGCACATGGTTAAACCACATCCATCAGTGAAGCTCACAATATTGTGAAGCACCTGAACTGAGATCTACAGAAAAAAACTCACAATGAATCTCATCCTCATTGTCATTCAATCAAATTCTGAAAATGCCTTTTGCTAAAAAAAAAAAAGTTTTTATTTTGTTTTCTACACCTAAGGGACGTTTAGACATACTGTAGCATCTATATATATAAATTGTTCGTGGTGGCACTAGTTGAGTGCAAATCAAAACACATGTTTCTCAGTAGCTCTCAGCAGTCTTATTAATGGTTCATGTGTTTCTCAGTCTGCTTTCTCGCCTGCCAAAGGCTGTTCAATGGGCTCAGTGCGAACTGTGCAGGCCTTTCTTGGACATGGGCTCCTCTGTATCTAAGATCTTCCAGACCTTATTCAAATACTGTCACTGATGACAGATGAAGACTCTGTTTAGTTCAGTGTAAGACGTATTTGTCCTGAGCCTCTGCTATGCTCTTACAGAGTAGAGATGGAGTGGCAGATGGAAAGTGAAAATAAACCTTTAGTATGTGGGAAGAGTGTCACCTACGCACTGGTTTTGTTTTACCAGAAAGAGTTGGTGAAGCTGGAAGATGTGACAGTCTGGTAATATATTTTTATTTGCAACAGTGACTGTGTCAATAGTGAGTCATGTCTCCTTATAGCTAGAGTGTTCTACTCCCTTTTGCTGACGCAGTTGTTTTAGCTGAAGAAGACAAAGCTGTATTGAGCAAGGCCTCCCTCTGTCTGTCTGCCTCCCCTCTCAGACCATTGTTGGTTTAACCCTGTTGGGCAGCAGGCAGGCCCCACAGCACCCAGACACTATCATGTGATTTATGAAGCTCCCCCAAAGAGCACAGGAGATGACCACTCAGATCTGACCTCTGCCGTCTCAATCTGCCACTTATCAAAAGGCAGAGGACACTCACAGTTTACTCACACACATTAAACTAGGAGAAATGATGTTAATTTGTGACGTGTTCTGACTAATGCAGTAATAGTAGGCTATAAACATCCTTGTTCTCTATTTTGGTATTTTTGTTTATGATAATATTTTATGAGTGAAAGATTTTTGAGTGTGCTGTATTATGTATCTTCCACAAATTACTGGTTGTTTATCATAGCAGCTTCAATGTGTAGAATTAGTAGCAAGCATTAGCAGCAGTCTATTGTATGGCTCTCCAACAAAGCTTTCAGTTATACTGAGCTTCGCCACACTTGTGGTCTATCATTAAAAGACAGAATGTATTTGGCATTTACTTTGTGTCATTTCTAATGGAACTGACGGAACTGGTTGACCAGTGATGCCAAAGTTTGTGAATTGCAATATAGTATTTGTTCTATAGGGGGAGTCCTACACAATGCAATAACATCTAATGTGCTTAACTGTGACTTTAGGTGCACGGATATTAACAGCTATGCCATGATATGAAATACATAAAATAGAACCAAATAATTAGTTAATTAATTAAAAAAAATCAAAAATTGGTTTAAAATATTTTGTGGCATTGTCTAAAATTAAATTTAGCTCAATAATCAAGTCAAGCCAAATACCTCTCCATTTGTCCAAAGTAGATATCACACATACCTGGTGATTTCTTTTCCAAGCCAAAGAAAAGAAACATTTTTCCACAGACTTGACCACCGAACATCTTTAAAAACAAGCATGCTAGATTTAAGGTGATGTGGTCTATTTCTGCTGCTATGACACACTGTGGTTTCTCTGGAAAGTGAACAGCATCCTTGCTTTACAATAAAAGAGGCCACACAGACTGCAGAGGTTAGAGCACCTCTCCACAGCCAAACGCAGACAAAAAAAAAAAAAAAAAAAACACAAAAGAAAATTGGGAGTACACATCAATGTGTGATACAAGCTTATGTTTTGGAAACTTCTTTCTGTTATGTTCAATTTCGTAAACCAAAAGGGGAACCAAATAGCAATAGATTCAAAGAGCATAACAGTGAGGAGTCTGTTCATCTCTAGTAAAGTTGTCTTGACATGAAGACACAGAACAGATAAAACTCGTAAAGTAGTGAAGCTCCAAAACAGCTACAGCACTGAAATCTGTAGAAACTCACTTTTGGACTCACTGGGTGAAGCTTAAAATGTGAACTTGTCTTATCATTTGTATTACTAAACAGAGATCAATTAATCTCCTGTCTGTTGAGGGCAGACCTCACCCACACACTCCTCTTTTCAGTGATCCATGTCCTCCTGAATTGGTCCATCAGTCAGAGGATTAGGTGCCAGAAGCATGAGACTTAAGTGCTATAAAGGCCTTCCCATTACAAACATACAAACACATTAACTAATATAAAATAGAAGATTGTGCAAGTATTTTATTTGATCTTTGCTTCAGACAGAATTTTTGCATATTTATTTAGATTTGTTCACTGCTGCTGTGTTATCAGTCCAATAGCAACGTTCATATTCATTCACTAAATGTCTTCAATCATTCATTTTAGACCAGGCCACTGTTATTGAGAAGACATGAATTAGCTCATTAGCAGCTTAGAAGATTACATTTAGGCACATGTAAATTTATAACATAGTACTTTTATTTGAAGATGTGTGGGTCTGTTGTGGTGGCCAGGATCTGCACAGTTGTGGCTGTGTGTTTATGCGCCACTGCTTGTGCAAGCATTTCCCCTGTAGGGACTCTGATAGTCCTTCAGATAAGTCCCATCTCCATTTACAATCACAGCTCCTGAGATTGACTCTTTTTTCCCTAATAAGTAAATTACCTTTAATACCTTCTGTGCTGTACTTGGCTGCTCTCAGTCTGCTCAGGCCCTCATGGAAACCAGATGTTACACTGTTCAATGCCCGCACATAGGTTACATACGTAATGCATGCTGAGCCAACACGGCACCAGGAGGCATGTGCCTTCACATGGACCCACATGTGCTCAATTTTTGTAGCTGAGGATTTTTCGACATATTTCTTTTAACCTAAGGTGAACCTTTACTGCAACATCTCAAATTCTACATCACCTAAACACTGCTTTCCCTCTTTATTTTCTCCTCTGTCACCGTCACTCCTGTCCTTTTATCAGTACAGCTGTCCTTATCCCCACCGGACTCATTTCTCTCACACAATAACAAACAAAGGCTTGTGTGGAAGGTTCTTGGCCAAATCCAATTGGTTAATGAGGCTATCAATTGATCTTGAGGAGTAACACAACAAGCTGTGCGGTAGAGCGCCCATTGATCAATAGATGCATCTGTCCACTTGGATTGTTTGACGTTTCAGGATCCTTGTGATGTAAATACTGGAGACCGTTAACTATTGCTAATACAAAATCCTCATTTTAATATGTAACTCACTGTGGCCAAACAATATTAAAAATATGCAATGTATGTTGAATATTGGGATAACAATAAAAATGACAATAATTTATTTTGACATCTGTTTTGACATTAAGTTTAATTCAGTTTCAGCATATATATATATATATATATATATATATATATATATATATATATATATATATATATATATATATATATATATATATATATATATATATATATATTCTATAGCAGTGATTCCCAAACTGTGGTATGGGTACCCCCAGGTGTATGCAAAAAAGTTTAGGGGGTACATAAAAGAATTTTAAAAACATGATTTGCAAACAGCCTGATTATATTTTGAAAGTAGAATGCAAATAAACAAAAGTATGTTTGCTAATGTTCTATAGACTAATGTTTGCTAGTTTTCTTCCTTTTTTTATAAATGAACTAGTGTTGCTGGCCGAAAATGCTGGTCATTTATTCATAAAAACTGAAATTGTTGATAAATAATTCACTGTAAGAAATTTAGTTTGATATATGCTGTGCTTACAGATACAAGTGTGCAGGAATAGGAGGCACATGACTGGGGCTCAAATGTCTGAAGGGGTACAGGACTGTGAAAAGTTTGGGAACCACTCCTCTATAATGTATTTATTCAAAACTGTGTCAAAATTACAACTTCACTAAACTAAGGAATAAACAACAAATTAGGCTTCTTTATTTGGTTACAACAGAGTTTCACTGAAAGCAAAGGCAGAAAAAGAATTTTGTAAATCTCTGTCAGATTGAGGACTCTAACATTACAGCAATACATTTAATTTCTTGTAACATGTATATTTGCTAAAATTGCAGTTATTTTATATTTGTGCTATACTGTGCAGATATATGGCTAATTATTGCAATATTTTATGACACTAAATAGAGGTTTTGTGTTTTACCTTGTATGACCATTGCTACTGTATATGTTCAACAATGTGCATGTGCTAATTTCCTTATAGTTTTTGGTGGATTCAGTGGATGCTCTGTTCTCTAATAATGCCCCCTGACTATATTGCCATGTGTTCATCTATGGTGCTTCCATCCATGTGGTTTCTAAAAATACTCAGCTCATGTCCCCCCGCCTCCACTCCCCAAACAGACAGTCAGGCCCTAAATACAGCAGAGTGATGAAGCCCAGGCTGACCCTCGTGTCTGCTGCTGCCTGTGACCCGTACCTGTCTCTGTGAGTTTTACAGGCAGCTTCACACTGCTGTGTCACGCATCGCCACAATGAAAGCCTGCAAACACTGAGCCTTTGTACCAACAGCAGTGTGTGGGAAGGACCCTCTACCACACACTGCATCAGGAGCCTATACATATTTGATATGGATGGATATTTCTGTCTTAATTTAATGTACAAGACAGGCAACACTGGGCATTTATCTGCACAATAATTGTCTGTTTTACTTAAGTAACCATTGTTTCCTTTTACATTTCCTCCATATTGCACTGCCACATTATGTCCAGGCAGACAAGCTAAACATTAGTATACCTATTTGAAAACCTTTGTGTTGATTTTACATTTTCATTGCATGTTTCTTTTGTCAATATGTCCATTAATTGTTTCTCAAGAGCTTTAGTTATTTTAAGGGTTTGTGATTAAGCATTTTGTAACCAGAATATTCAGTGAGTAAAACTTTGAAATGTGAGCTGCCATTGGCTGGTCTGTCTTCAGTCCTGGGGCCCAGGGCATAAGGGGGGGGGGGGCTTTGACAGTTATTTTTATTTAATTTTTGGGACTGACTATTTTAAAGAAAGTATTTGTCAACTTTAACAAATTACTATGAGCGTTTTATTACCTAAAAGTATCATATGTGGATTTAAAGACTTACTGAATGTGCTTCAAAACATTAGGGCCCATTTGGAGAACCTACACTGGGGCCCCTCATTATTACCTTATGCCACTGTCCTCAGTGACTGTCAATGTTTAGTTAATGGCGGCCAAAATAGAAAATTTGAACTCAAATGTAAAAGTTCAAGGTAACATTTAAATATTTATCTGAGCTTGGGACTGGAGTATTGGGTTGAGTAGGGTGGCTTCTGACCCTTTGTGGCTAGATTGGTTAGTTAATTTAATAGAGATGTTAATTTATTAGTTTAATAGTTTTTGTATGTTTTTAGTTTTATTAAAAATGGTATGTTTCTTTTTATTTGTATTTTATTTATTTGTATGTATACATCTGTCTACCTACTGTTTGAGTGCATTGATATCCAGTGGCCCGTGTAGTGTGGCAGCACAGAGCAAATTAAGTGCATCTGGAAACCATTAGGATTGGCTGAAGCCCTGCAGCTAAAAGAGCTTCTGCCCTTTATGTCCACCTTTACAGGACAAGCTCTTTCTTTAAGTCTGTCTCCTTCACTCTTTGGTGTGTCTAAAACACATAATCTCTCAGAGAGCTTCAGGAGACATATACACAGACTGACTGACATAAGTCCGTGTTATTGGCAGAATCCCGTCTATTTTGATTCCAAAAGGAAAGTGCTGGACTGGAGAGATCCCTATCATTGTGGAGACTTTGGGCTGATTTGATGTGTGTGTGTTTGTGCGTGCATGCGTGTGTGTGACTACAAGTGTGTATAAATGGAAGACAAGCTTTGTCCCTGGAGAGAGGTTGAGATAGGAGCCTTGAGGCCACAGGAAATCCACAGAGACAGACAGATGGAGAGAGTGAAGGCTGTCAGAGGAATGACTGTCAAGAAACGACTGACTTACTTTGATGAAAGTTTAATTTTCACTGTTCTACATTAGCAAAGATGACATAACAGTGTACTCAAATGCAGGGGCTTTTATAAGTTCAAGTTTCATGATAATTGGTCATAAAGCCATTACCTTCACATCTTTAAAACCTGGTAGTTGTGTCATGGATTTTCCCAAAAAGCTCTTTGAGTCATCTCAGTATTGCTCACGTGGAACTGCATTCAAGAGGCAGCTAAGAGCGTCAGTGTCTTGTGACTCAGGCCGATCACTTTTGGTTGTGCAGCAATTTAAATCTATTGAGCTTTTATTGGGCGCGTCGTTCGAGACATGTATGTTTTCCCTTGTGCTTGCAGACACACCATAACCCGATCAACAGCCCCTCAGGAGGTCTTGGCATGACGTGAATTCCACTCCCAATAATCCTCTCCTTCAGGGTAGGTGTTTTATTTTGGGATATTGTGATTTCAGTCAGGCCGCTCTTGTGGCCTTTAACAGTTCACTTCCACTCACAGCATAGAAGCTCGATGACTGAGCGCTCGTTTTAGAAGACCACCCACACATGTACATTCATCTGCTGTCTTATTTGCTCCGTTTCTCCTCATCCTTTTATATGCACACATTCACATATGTCCGGGCTGAACAAGCTCCTATTATGATAAACTTGGAGGACGAAAACCTGGTGAGGTTGTGCTTAAAATGACCCTTTTAGCATGTTTGGTATGAACTGGACTGGGCTCCTAATCCACCAGTGCATTATAAGTTTGAAAGTCTTCTTATTGCAGAGAATTGATGAGAAAGTATATTTTCTTCAAAAAGATTTACTTGTGTCAATTACTGGAGTAAAAGTTACTTTTTACTTCTGGAAGTCAACAGGCTTGGACTCTTGCAGCTTAAACATGGCCGAAGATATTGAGTGTAGCACTGAAAGGAACCACAGAAGTCAAATAAAGTTTTCTAATTTACATCTCTTCTTGACAAACGTTTAAACGCAAAGTCTTTTTTTATTTATGGAGTACAATATTTGTTATAATTTAGTGCCATTTCAGTATAAGGTTACTCACTACAACTGTGGGGATGTTTGAGTGGAATTATAGCAGCACATCATATGTTGTATAATGTTGTCTGTCAGGTCTTTAAACTAACATTTTACTTTTAACTTTATGAAAAAAAAAAATCGAAATGTACATTAGGCTAACACTTGAACAGGTTGATAACATCCGAAATGCAGGAGTTTACTCTGAAGTGGCTGTTGTGACTTTCTTCTAGTAACTTTCTCATTATGAGTTATTATAGCAAAAAAAAAAAAAAACATGCCTAAATGCTGCATGTGTGTATTGTAGTGCACACAGTGTTGTACAGTGTTGCACTCACATAAAGGTGTGCAGTAATGTTGCTTGTGAAGCTCGACTGTACTGATAAGTTATGCATTTACAGGTAAACATAAAATAGCACACCCACTGATTCAAGTTAATTTTCTCTAAAATACAATGGTAGATGGAGGATACACAACAGAAAAGTCTACAGTGTACCACCCACAGAGAGGTTTGGTGCATATCAGATAATGGCAGATCCTCTAAAGCTCTAAAACTGAGCTTGCAAATTACCACCACCTCCTCCAGTTTTTGCATGCATACCAACCCCTCATCCTGCTGCTCTCTCCCCATCTCTGTCCTGCATGCAACCTCTCGTATTACTCTGCGGAGCTTTTGCATGGTTTACAAGACAGAAAGACATCCAGGCGGAGGCAGGAAAACTCGAGTTTTTCCTGAATTGACTTCTTCTCAGTTACATTGTTGTTACAGGTCAAACAGCTCCAGTGAACTGTGGTTCACAAATTTCCCTTGAACCATATTTTGTTCATAATAGAACATACAACTTATCTGGTGAAATTTGATAAAAAATAAAAAATAATTTTGATTTTGATGAACTCATCTTAAGATGTTGGGACGGGGCAACAAAAGGTTGTTCTACAACAGCTAGAGAGGTACATTTGCAGTTAATTGGCAACTTTGCATTAAGATGATGAGTATAAAAAGACCATTTTAGAAAAGGCAGTTTCCTTTATAGGTTGCATTCACGTGCTGTCATATCTAAAGGGCCTGTGTTGTGAGACTGAGCAGGAGGCCAGGCTAAAAGTTTATGGTTGAATCTGCTGCTAAAGATTGAAAATGCTGAGGTTAACGTGTGGTTTATGGCTAATATCTCTGCAACAACTAGGCTCATCAAAACAAATACTGACACAAAGTTCAAAGTCTTATCTGCCAAATTACCTAACGTGAAGTTATTTCTTCACTATAGCCTCAAAAAGTGGTGATATTATTCAAACACAAAGGCCTGATTGCTGTCAGTAGTGTCAGCATTAAGCCATAGTGTTATTACAGTGTGGTTGTAGACGCAGTTCCTAACAAAAAATGATCAGGTTCAACATTTGTGGATTTTCATTTTAGATATTTCTTTTAAAAATAGTTAGAGTATTACAGGCCCCTGCCCTCCATCTGAGATTTGACATAATAAACCCATATTGGAAGTCTTGAATAGTTGTGATATTGAGGTCATAGTGCTAAACCCATGCCAACTTTTTTAAAGATGTGTTGCTCCCATCAAATTTAAAGTGAGCTGTTGTTTATGTTTTATTGGGAATAAAATATGGTTTATGGGATTTGCAAATGTTTGTTTTTAAATTTGACTGACTATTTTCTAATTGGATGTGTCCTATTACCTATGTTCAGTTTTATTCCTGTCCTCCTGATGACACTGGTTCCCACTTAAGTAAAATGTTCACTTCCTGTCTCACTTGCACCCACTGACTCCATGTGTGCACACTAGAGCCAGTTTGCATCAGATGATATGTGGTCTAGTGCGCAGGTATTTGGGCTCATGTTTTCTGTCTTGTGTAAATTTACTAGACTATGTTCAGTGTGTGGATCTGTGTGTTATTGGTGTGAGTTGGTCCCAGAGACAGGACAGAGCGAGAGAGCACCTTGTTAGATAAACTGTTTGACATCCACATGGAGGACGTGATAAACAGGAAGACCCCCCGCAGTCTCCCACAGCCACACGCCAGGGTCATCCCAAGCATCCACAATGTAAACATGTCAGATAGATGCAAATATAGTGTTATCAAACCTGCCAAAATTTCAAAACACTTGACTTTTGGGATAGAAAAGTATATTATAAGTGATAGGACACTATCTTTATAGGGGAATTATTTACTTTTTATCTTTCTATAGAAGCTTTCTATAATAAAAAAAATAATAAAAATAAAATGTGTTAGATGTTAAATATACAAAAAAGTGTGTAGGCTGGCATTATGATAGATGAACAGATTTTGTGTGTGGTCATTTGGTCCAAGATGTGATCCCTGTTCCCTCCCCAAATGTTTGGGTAATTGGCTTGTGTTAACCTTGTGACCCACTGACTGCCGCCTGAACTCACTTTGAATGTCACTTATGAGAGACTCATGTCACCACAATAACCAATAACATTTACGGAGGAATTATTACTAAAACACTTTTTTTTGTTACATTTTATTGTTTGTTGTTTTTGTTTTGCATCATCGCATCAGCAACAATAATTATCCTCTCACAGTAATTGCAACACTTCTTAGTGTGTACTTACTAAAATAATATTTATTCTTTTACTTGTTTTTTAAAAGTCTAGCTTTTACTTGAATTATGTTTACTTTGCATCCTTTGTGCTCTGTGCTGTATCTGATTGAAACTGTGCAACATTTGCTCTTGGTTCCAGCTGTCAGTGCTATCTTGTAGTAGTAGTTTTATTAATATTTTAATATTATCTGATCTCAATTCTCTCCTGACTCTTTTCTAAAATATGTTTTTTTCCCACACACTGTGAGGTATGTGCCTTTCAGTACATTTGTTACCCACATAATGAAATCTGACTGAGCTCCAAGTGTCTTTCATTTGCAATAATTTGTATTTTCCATGTCATGTACAGGAGGAAATACATTTATGTAACTAGACGCCATGATTACAAGTAAACATCTGAGTGCATGCAGTTGGCCAGAGCACTGCAAAGCTCTGGGCTGATATGGATTGTTGCGGATCCTGAGTGGTTGGAGATTGAAAAGCCAAAATTATGAATTAGGGAACTCCTCAATAATTTCTGTCACTGATGATACCGGCTGTGATCTGCTAAAGACCTTGCAGAAACTTGAATCTTACCTATACTGTAGTTAATTATTAAGCAGATGTAGAAGTAAACGTACAGTTAAAGAATATTCAATGCAAACTTTCCCTTCCACAGTACAATCCGCCACTACTATAAACATTTCTCCCCAAAAAATTTACTGCTATAGTTTACCAAAATGTACTTGGTACGTACATCTTCTTTAATTAAAGGAGTCAATATACTTAGAAGTATCTTGTTTTCTTCCACCATTACATATCAACATATGAAAAGCCAGTGAGCTCTACTGTGGATTTTTGACATTTTGTCTCAGTTGATCCTCTTGTTAAATTTACCATATCATTGACTCAGTAACACCATGGCTACTTGTTGTGTGTGTTGTTAGTTAAAGTTATTTGAACTCTGCCTAAAGGTACTGCATATTTATTTTGTTGCATTGTTTGCATGAACTTTTAGAATAGAGATTTATTTTTATTGTCCGGAAGAAAAACAACACAATACTATTACAATGGCTGCACTGCTCATGCTCCATTTACAGGCTTTTTCTATCTTAAACAATTGTTTTTATTATTTTTTTTAAATATTACTGTAGGGAGCATATTTTACATATTAGAAGGGCCATTTTTTTTAGGTGCATAAACAATAAAACAACAACAAAAGGTCATATTCATGTCCCATCCGTGTGCACTGGGTTAAGTATTTTGGGGCGTGGAGTAATGTGTCTACTTGTGTGCATGTGTACACTAATTTGATTTTGGCAAACATGACAGCAACACTCACGCCAATAAAATGTGTTTAGAAAAAGACCGAAGGAGGCTGATGCTGCTCTGCTCCAGGAATAGGCCAAAGAGGCGGAAGGAGTTACGGGCACAAATACTCTGCAAATGCGAAAGCAATGGAAAGAGAGGGAGAGCTACAGTACCACTTCTCCTATCTCCTGGGTGGTCTTGGTTAGGAGAAGCATAGAAGACAGTGAAACAGCCATATGTAAACTGTAAACTGGCCTGAACCGACAATGGGCCAAAATGCTGCTGGCGCTGGCTACAGAGACAACATGAGAGTCTCCATTGCACTGACATATAGGAAACATAGAGCGAAGAGGAATAAAGGCCAAGAAAACTTAATAACTTCCCATTAAGGTTACACAGTATTAGAAAAACAAGATGCAATGTGGAATATTGCAATATAACTGGCTGTATTTGGATATGTTTTTGACATACAGCAGTAAGTCATTAACCTGGAATACAAATGTCTGTATTTTCTAGTCTCAACAGGGTCAAAATCCTAACTAAACTGGTTGAAACAGAATCTAAACCAGGGCTAGGCTGAGCAATTAAAAATATATTATGTTTTTATTTTGTCTCAATGCTGTTTCATTAAATACATTGGTAGGACAATAAAAATATCAAATGGAGGACAATAACACGATGCATTTAATTTCTATGCAATATTGTGTTTGCTGATATTGCAATAACAATAAATGTGCTATATACTGTATATACCTCCCATACAGTTCTAAAAACTAAAAAAAATGTACCAGTAAATTCTGCCGGGGTTGTAAATTTCAGTACAGTTATGTCGTCAGCATTTGCCTGACTAAGCGCGTGTGGCACACAACATTTACACACAAGAACACACACATACCTACGGAAAGCTACAACAAGTAGGAAATGACACAATTTGCTTGTGATTCCAGCTGTCAAACATGAAGACGTTGACCCCGGCTGAAAGGGAGCAGTGTAATCTCATAGCAATCAACTGTATGTTTAAATAAAGTGCAGCGGTTTACCTTGTCCACAGCAGAGTAAAGAGCAGCAGTTTGAGAACAGTTGTGCTGCTGTAGTGGTACGTCACAATTCATGTTTGTCGACAAATCCTCTCCTTGTGGATCATGCACCACTGGGGAACACACACAAATATATGCAGGGCTTTTTTTTTTTTTTTTTGGTACTGTGCGAAGGGGGCCCACTCAAAGTAACTGGGGAAAGGCAGGAGAGCGGAGTTGGCAGGCAAACACTCATCATGCCTTACCACAGGAAATTAAAGCAAACAATCAAGGCCTTGCATCCTGTTCATGAGCAGACCACACAGCTCTGATCAGAAAACTGTGTAATATGTATGTAGAGACTGTGTGTTCATGTGAGACAAGTGTGTGCAAGAAACACTAGTACATCCTCTGTACTCTGTGAAGTTTGACTGAGAAATTATAACACATGAAACATATTGTATTCAACTTGTTTACCACAGTTTGACTGAATAGACAAAGAATTGTGTATCAGAATATCTTCAGACACACCTTGTATATAATATTATCAGCACTTACTGGTATGGAAATAGTTAAATGCCAAACTGCAATTTGCTTTGACAGTGACAGTTACTATACTAACAAACAATACAATTGGCTCACAACCCCACACCATAATCTGAATTCAGTTATTTGTATGGGTGAGCGAATACTTTTGAAAATATAGTGTATATATATATATATATATATATATATATATATATATATATATATATATATATATATATATATATATATATATATATATATATATATATATATATATATACTTCTATATACAACCCAAATTCCAGAAATGTTATGACAATTTTTAAAATTTGAATAAAATGAAAACTCAAAGACTTTCAAATCACTTGATACAATATTTTATTCATAACAGAACAAAGATAACACAGTTAGATTACAGTGAGAATTTTGCACAAAATGTTGTTCATGTTAAATTTTATGCCTGCTACAGTCCTCAAAATAGTTGGACAGGGACATGTTTACCATGGTGTAGCCTCTCCTCTTCTTTTCAAAACAGTTTGAAGAGGTCTGGGCATCGAGGTTATGAGTTTCTGGAGTTTTGTTGTTGGAGTTTGGTCCCATTCTTGTTTGATATAGGTTTCTAGCTGCTGAAGAGCAGCAGAATTTTCGAGCATATGTTGCTCTTTCTATACCTTTCAGCATTCATACTTCCAAAACACACAAGCTGCCCATACTGTATGCACTTATGTCCCCCATATCATCAGAGATGCCGGCTTTTGAACCGAACGCTGATAACATGCAGGAAGGTCTCCTCCTTTTAGTCTGGAGAACACAGTGTCCGTGATTTCCAAAAAAGAATGTCAAATTTGTACTGGTCTGACCATAGAACACTGAAGCAGTCCATTTTAAAGGAGCCTTGGCCCAGGACACTACGGCGCTTCTGGACCATGTTCACATATGGCTTCCTTTTTGCATGATAGAGCGTTAGTTGGAATCTACAGATGGCGCAGAGGATTGTGTTTACCAACAGTGGTTTGTGGAAGTATTCCTCTTTGGTCTTGTCCCTTACACAGAGATGTCTCCAGTTTTTCTGATTCTTTTAACAATGTTATGCGCTGTAGATGATGAGATTTGCAAATTTTGCAATTTGAAGTTGAGGAACATTGTTTTTAAAGTATTCCACAATCTTTTTACACACTCTTTTACAGATTAGAGAGCCTCTGCCCATCTTTACTTCTGAGAGAGACTGCTTAGGACATCTCTTTTATAGCTAATCATGTGACAGACCTGATATCAATTAACAGTATATACATGTAGAATGTTTTGTCATGAAAGGCATTGTTTGTAAAACCCTATGCCTAATTACCCTTGCAAATATTTTGCTGTGGCAACTCCTGAAAGAAATTGAACAGCTGAAAATAAACAGTTTCTAGGATTTCTTCTAAGCTACCCTGTCGGGAGACTTTAAGCACTGATTGTGGCTGCCGGTCCTTATTATTTCTCTATATTAAATGCTGTCATCTTCTGCTACTACTTTCTGGTTCCTCGGTGCTCCTCCTCCTCAGCCGCCCCCTCAGGGTTTCTCAGGTTACCATGCGTCACTGCTCCAGACAAGCTAGGGATTCTTTCAGCAAGCAAATTACAGGCAATTAGGAGCACAAGGATAAGGATAACATTTATTGCACAAGGAAAGGCGAAGTAAGAGAATAGTTGTATATGATACCTAAAGATCTTATGGGAGTGTGTTAATGACCTTGTATTACATGCCCACTGTGTGTAAACTAGACTTAGTGGAGGAAAGTAATTAATATTGACCACAGTTGATTTGATGGGGAAGAGAATAAGATATTTAAACATGTTATCCCCTTTCATATCTGATAGTTGTTATATTATGATGTTTCTCTGCGTGTTAAAGACAGCAAAGTGAGTCTGAGTGTTAGCGTATGCCATCAGCTCTCATTACCCTCCCGAATCAACTGTGAGAAGAGACTGGGCAGATTAAATCAGAAAAGGAGCAGCAATGGAAAAATGGATCTCAACATCTCTGCATGACAGGATTTGATTTCTTATTTCAATTAAGGCCAAAGTATGGAGAAAAGACTTGCACTAAATGAACATTTGGATTGTGTTTTGGTACAGTGAAGTTCATAGGTCAATAGTGATTTGATTCTTGCAAAAAAAATATTAGAACCATCTAGCAGTACCTCTATTCTTACAGTGCTGCGTGATATTTGAAAAACGTGTGATAACTGTGTTCAGTATCATGATAACAATATGACTGATGATATTTGAATACCTTTAATTATGTTTAGACTCTTAATTTCCCCTAGTGAATGGATGTGAGAGTGAATGGTTATCTGTGTATGTCTCTGTGTCAACCCTGCTACTAACTGGCCACTGAGTGTACTCTGCCCAAAGCCCATAGTTGCTGGGATAGGCTCCAGTCATCCGCAACTCCTAACATGAATAAGCTGAAGAAGATGAATGCCTATTGACCATTTTAATTTATAAAGAGCTCTGTCCAAAACTGGGGCTAAATCTAAAGTTACTCAAAATTAAACCAAGTCTAAATTTAGAATTGAATTAGAACCAAATCATAATTTAGTTAATGTTTTCAAGCCAAATTTGAGTCACTTTTGTGTGGGATGTGCTCTCCCTGGTGAGCTACATTAAGAACCTTATTTAATTTAATATGGCAAACACTAGTACACCTTGAACCTTTCTTTGTACTCACTGCATCTTTGAGGAGTAAAGAGACAGATAGTGTATGAGTGTGTGACGACACTTTCTACTGCTGTAAACTCATCAGCCCTGTATAGGAGCCAACATCATAATCCCAGACCTATCATTGTAATCACTGCTCCATCACGAAATGGATTTTGTCAGGGCACGCCAAGTCCACTAAGAGCTGCTCGGCTTAAACACTAAGCAGCTGGTCTGTTTCTGCTTCACTCAAATTCACATTTAGTCATACCCCACCCTCATCTACCAGGGCATGTACAAAAAAAAACATGTTTGTGCTTTTATGAGGAATATGGATCATCAGTGGACTACCTGTATGATTGCATCAACCATTAAGATGTACTAGGGTAAAGGAGAGGGTAGTGACATTTCAGTAACACTCACAACAGCCATTGGTCCCCTGTTGCAGAGTGGCATCGCCCTCCCTCACTGCCAGAAAGTAGAGTTTATTTTTTTAACTCCCACTTTCCCCGCAGCGCCAGCTACATGGGACCTCCGAGTGTGGGGTCTCCGCTTCTGTCGTAAGCCTTTTCTGCCTGGGCCTAGAAAGAGATTTATTAAGGAAAGACAAATGGAAGAAAAATGTTGCGACCTCCATTTAGGCAGAAGTAAACAAGTGCCTGTGATGGTTTAATCAGAAGTGCACGCTCCTCTCTCAGTGTCAATGCAGTGGGGTTATGGGACTAATGTAAACAGGCTACACTCAAGGCTTTTTAAAACTTGGAATATAGTTACAATTACAATACCTTTTTAAATTTCTGTCAAGCATTATTTCTATCAAAATGATAACAAAGGTTGCACTGCATGAGTTCATATTATTTTGTGATCACTGTGCAGTATTAGTAGACAGCTCATCTATCTCTATCTGAAATTATATCCAATCTTCCTGTCAAGCAATGAAAACACACACCACCAATAACCTACATCTGTCATATTTATTTTACAGGGGGGAAGCCTCTACCTCATGTTTGGCTTCGCACAGGCAGCTTTTAGTGTCTAAAGTGGTGCCTTACCCTAACTGAGGGGTATGATCAATAACTAACCATAAAACATATATTGCTATATCATATTATGCAGAGAAGCATTCCCAAATTACACCCCTCAAACCCCACAACAACACAGTGCCCTGTCTGATTTTTAAAAGTCAGACTGGACCAAAAAAAAAAAAAACTCCACAATGCATCAAATCAAAGTTTAGATTTTCCCTAAACTTAAACTCTAGCTGAAGGTATGAGTGATGCTGCTGCCAAACATATTATTCACATCTTACTTTTCTTGTCTTATTTTATGTTCATATTTGTCTTTATTAACAAAGTAAATAGTGAGCAATAGATTCTGATAAACATGATAAACGCAAAATTTTGGCTTGACTAGACAAATGTTGTTGCATACATGAAAGTGTGATGACATCAGGTTTGTCTCAGCTGTACAGTCAGTACAATGTGTTAATTGCCTGTATTTTATCAATATATTGTAGCATTTTACCTTCCTTTTTTTACCTATATTGTTTTCATGTTTAAATAAACATTCTGTTGCCAGCTTTCACAAATAATAATAAAAAATGGTGGTGGGAAAAGTGTGTCATTTTGACTACATAATAAAGTAAATGTTTTTTCAGGTGAGCCACCAAAATCCCTATCAGTATAGTTTTAGATGGTATTAGTTTTTAATCAGATATATGTTGTTTTACAGTCATTTTTGTAGTTCCAGCCGTAATGTTAATTTATAAGTACACAATCTGACAATCTGAATAAGTAATTTTACACAGTGCAGTATTCCAGTAAACTGTCTAAAACAGGTGCAGAGATCCAGCGCAGGAGTGAGACATCACTGTTAAATACCAGTGATTACACCAGTGCTTCGAGCGCTGCCAGTAGTTACACAGTGTTCTTTATATACCTGTGAATATTATAGGTTTCTAATAGATAAATCTTCTGTAAACTATACTTTTAATCTGGACAACATTTGCAAATTATAAATATTCAATTTATAGCACCTTTAGATTTGATATAAATAAATAAAATATAAGAAAAGTTTTTATAGCTTGGGCGATCTGCTTAGTTTTGTACAGTGGCCTTCTCCTGACCCCTTCCTGTCTCCCTGCTTCTCCTCACTTTCTGACACTTTCTTGGTAGTGGAGCCAAAAAGCGGCGCATGAGGTGTGGACACAGTCAGAGAACTGTCCTGTGCATCTGAAAACCACCTAAAAGAAAGGAAGACATTGTGGGCACATGTGGTACTGTACCTGCCATACATAAACAAGCCTTGGCTCTCCTGGCATATCCAACAGGGCCATACTTGTGTGGGGCCTTCCTGTGTAGACCCACGCCGATAGGGTTAACGAAATGCTGCACGCTGTCTGGAAGTTGTCTGAACATTGACGTCCATGTTCACACCTCTACATACACCTTTTATTCCATCCCATCCTCCACAGTCCAGAGCCTGCCCAATTTTCCAACTGTCCTCCATCTTCAAACACTAACTTACACTCACTGTCACTGAGGAATTCTTCCCCACACTCAGATCTCCTCTTCTCTCAGGCATGCGCTCTTTTCTTTCCATGGAGAAGCACCATTTATGAGACAGACCTAATATAAATGGTGGTCAGCAGTTCAGCATGTTGGCGCAGTGCAGCTCTGTAAATATGGATGACTGAACTCGGCTTGAAGGAAAATGGCCGGATAGCGCTGCCAGCACGGCACCTGGACGATGTTCATCACAGTTTAACATAAACACCACTTTAAAGTGACTACACATATACAGCACATACAGATGGCGCAAGTGCATTATTTAAAGGGACACTTGGATACTCACTTGTGCAACTAATGACCTTCACAGTTCAGATAGACCTGGATGTCTACTTTCTGTAGAAATGTACTGCTATCATGATTTTCCCTGTTTTCTATTCAGTGTACATCAAACTATTTGTATTTTAATATATTTGTTTCTGTTCTCTACTACTTATTTTATTTTTATTCTTGGGAATCCAGCCATAACAGGTCACAAGCCAGTGTACTCTTTGAGCCAGTCCCAAGCCTGGATAAATGGAGATGATTGTCTCTGAAAGGGCAGCCATCCAGTGTAAAACCTATGCCAAATTATTATGAAAATCACTGCACACTAGGAGGCAGATATGTGCTGTGGTGACAATCGAATGGAAAAGCCAAAAGGAAAGAATTATTTTATTCTTATTTTAATTTTAATGCATGATACTCAATAATAACAATACAATATAAGAGAGCAGAAAGAGAGAAATACAGACATTATGTAGACGAAAGAAAGAAAGAATAAATAAAAGAAAGAAAGAAAGAAAGAAAGCTGTTGCAATGAGGTAATGAAACAAAAATCCATAATGCTTCTGGGTGAGACACTGCTCACACCCAATATTTTAATTTTAATATAATTTAGCTGTTATGGGCATGGTTTTGAGAATAAATTCAATTGCAAACTTGATTGAGAGACTTGCATGTTTTATTTCAAGCTGCACTATAGAGCTGTCGATCCAGTGTCTATTTTTTTGGACAAAGTGTGTAGCTTAGTGCGGACAACAGTTGTATTTTATGGTCTTGTGTCTTGGCTGATATAAACAGTCCACATGCCATGAGATGGTTGTGTGTGTTCACCAGTCTATGAGAAAGAAATATTATCTGTTTAAACTCCCTCAGAACAGCCCGGCCACACAGCAGGCCTGCTGCCTGACTTACATCAGCTTACACAATCTGCTTATTTCCATGGTAAATGACAGACTGTAACAAATGCATTATGTTGCATAATTTGAATAATCTGACTCTGAACATGTTGTAGACATAGTTTTTCTGCTAACATGTCAGTTGATAATTGGCAAAGGTGAAAGAAATACTCAAAACCTCTAAGTAAAAATATTGTTAATGCCAATCAAGTAAAAGTACTCAACAAAATTACTACTGGAGTAAAAGTAAAAAAAGGAAAAAAAGTATTAAGTGCAAAGTTTACTCAACATTTAATTTGTGCCTCTTTTTTCATTTTCACAACAAAATCTATTAGTACTACTACTTTTACTACCACTGTCCCCAAACCTGTATCAAACCCATGGCCTTCTAATAGCAAGGAGAGCATGTACCTAGTTTGACCTAAGCTCATTTGTAGAATTTTAAATTTTAATTGAGTTAAAGTAAAATGTTTTTCTCCAAAATGTAATCAGAAAGTACATTTTCTTCACCTCTGATAATTGATATTAATTTGTCTAATAAATGACTTGTAAGGTGATAAGATTTCATTTATGTTTTTTCTTTATCAAATTATCTTGGACATAGTGCATTTTCCCACAGATATTAGGCACTTTACTTTATGTTCTTTTACAAGGAAACTAGGATTGAACCATTGACCTCTGTTTTATGAGAGGCAGACTCCAGTGGTTTCTTCTGCCGTGGAGGAGCCAGCTGGAGTCTCTTTACTCCCAGGCCATTAGCACTCTGTACATCGAAGAGACAACAGGTCTGATCCACCGCACATGAGCTGCTGCACAGTACTGAGAGCCACAGAAGCACAGACAAGTCAGTACCTTTTAGGGCGCCACAATATTAGAAAAACAGACCAGATGCAATACAAACTATGTGGCTATTGTGATAACAATTGCCTAGATTTGGATACTTCATAATGCCATAAAAAACACAGAAACAGTAAAAGTTCAATTCAATTTTAATTTAAGATGAGATACAAGGCTCCAGGAACAAACTGGGACTAAATGAAAACATGCTAAAGACTAAACCAGGTCTAATTTCAGGACTGAATCATTGTCATGTAATTGATGTTTTTTATTTGGTCATACAAATTAATTTGAGACTCATTATTTTGTACATTTCTGTCAGATTGAAGTACTATGTGATCTGCTCAAATCAAGCCAATATGTGGCTTAGCGTCAGTCAGTCACTCAAAAATATTCCTTTCATGCTCGCTTTATCTATAACATTAAGTATTCACCGTGAAGGAGGTTATAGTGGTAAGTGAGAAGTTACAATTTTCCACACAATTTTGTCAACTTGAATATGTCACTCTTAAATGACCCTCTCACATTCACACACAATCAGTTATAAAAATATTTCTACAATGTCAAATGTCTTGGGGCTGCTTCAGGGCAATGTAATTCTTCCCAGTAAGAGACAGATCATGGGAGCCCTATACCTGCTTTACTGACAGACCTCCCTGAAACCACTGGCTTCTTTTCAACTGCAAAAAGTGCAGCCCCTGACTCTGAATACTGGCCAGAAACATAAATGCCCCCTGTATCACTTACAGTGTCCAAAACCTCCAAAGCCAAGGACAGGAAAGTAGGTGAGACAGAGTATTATGGTACAATGGTGGCTTATTGGAGGCACAGAGAGAACACAGTGTGTGTGGATACAAGGACATTTGGGTGGTACAATGGTGTGATTATGTTATGTATTGACACAAGGAACAATTTCTTCACACTTTCACTAAATTAATAGTAATATGGTGATGAGGCTCGGAAGGTCTTTGGGCTGGAGCTAAAATGTTAGATTGTTTCTAACCTCAAGTTGAATTTTTGACATTGCTGTATGCTCCTAGAGACTTTACACTCCTGTGTACCATAACCATCTAAACTGCAAAGTAAACCAAAATGTAGATATGATATCATGTTCCTCAAAATTGGCACAAAGCCTGAGGCAGTGCAGGGACTTGGTGAGAGAGACAAATTGTTAAGAGGAAGGAAATGTTTAAGCGCATAAGGATTATAGCTGCCCATTCAACTTTACAACAGAGAACCAACAATATGGAAACTGTGCTATACTCTGTTAGGCTCTTACGGTAGTTGGTAGTTTTTAATCCTCACATTTTCTGTGTTTTCCTAAGTGATTAAATTTGCCTTAAAAAGCTCAAACCTGACTTATCGTACATATTACACCAGCCTTTGTTACACATTTATTTTTTTATTAATAATATATCATAGAAGGCTGTCTGTTGCCAGATCATTTGGTTTCTCTGTCATGGGTGACGCAGCCCCCCAGCTGTTTGAATTTTATTCTTGTAAATTGGCTGTACCGTGCTGCCTGGGCTTCACATGTGTGGCACAGACCTGGCTCTCCGTCCTCAGGTTTAGTCTACGGGACATGAGTGCTGTAGCCCTAAATCTGAGCATGACTACCATCCAGGTCATTATTTACATGCAGCAGAGCACGTGCATCCACGGTACCAAGTACTAGCAGTGTGTAGTTCTGGCTATGAGATGTTGTGGTGCCTTGTTTGTTTATAGGTAAAGCAAGTAGTAATGGCACAGGTTATCTCTCTTTGATTTCGTGTGTAACCATGGTTTCTGTTAAAAAATGTCAAAATGACATTTGCCCTTTTTTATATGACCAATACAGACATGAAAATTAATCTTGTGATTGTAAATGTTTCCCCTTTCTGTACATTCAATATCTACAAACCTCATCCCAAAAAAGATCTTTCAGCAAACCTCAAAGTTACTGTAGATTGATAACGCATTGCTCTTAGTTTAAAAGTTCAGTTCCAGTAGACATTTTACCATGAAGACTGTCCTGAAATGTGAAATAGTAAAAACCTAAAGGTGTCTGTGATGAGGCTTTGGGGTGCACTAGTAGTAAATAGATATGGGGCAGAGCATACTCTTATGGTCTGCCTAGCAGCAGGCCACTCACAGTTCACTAATTACTGCACACTGGAGTGCTGTTCCTGTGCCTCTCTTCACTCTTTTACACACACACACACACACACACACACACACACACACACACACACACACACACACACACACACACACACACACACACACACACACACACACACACACACACACACACACACAGTATTGACTTAAATGTACTGCACTCTCACTTAAAAAGTAAGAAGGCAGGTTCTTGCTGAACAATGGGGAGGACTCATTCAAACTACAGTCACTAATGTCAGCTCTTCCTGTCATTCTGTATATGTCACCAAGTCTTATTGAACTGGGTCTCTCTGGGAGAATTTTGCCCCTGATATGCATGCAGCCCTTTAACACATCCCCAGTGTAAGTAAGGTGGGGTGAGCTACTGGGGTCTTGGTCCAGCCCGTGGAGCATTGTGGGCTAACACCTTTGGTTGTCTCTACTGATGTGGGAGCAGCTGGAGCTCAGGGTGAACACCAGGTGACGTGATGGGGAAGGATGTGTTTCCAGTGGTGAGCTTTAACCATGCATGTTGACTTATTCGCAGACCTGTGAACAAAATTCACAGCACCCGTTTGGCCTCTTTGCCTCATGGGTGTCAAAGGCCCTGAAGTCTGGCCACACGCAATCTTGAAGGTGCACTATGCAAAAAATTCCTATGCACAAACATTTAAATGGAACAAATGAGTTAAACACATTTTTTGTTTTGCAGATTTTAGTCACAACAATATGAACAGTTTCACTAATTAAGTGATTATTATGACAAACTATCAGAGTCTTACAGAGCCATACAGAATCAGTCAGAGTCTGTATTCATTCTCCTACAGTGTTTGATTGAACAGACAATCCAAAAGCCACAGGAATCACACTTCCTGAAACAATTACTAATTAGCAGCAGTGGCCACAGTGTGCACAGAGGCAGCAGGCTGTTAACATGCATCTCAGTAAAAAGCATAGTGATAGTCAAGGTTGAAGCGCTGAGCCAGCAGGGGTGTGAACAAGTGTGTAGAAACATGGGGGATTGCTGGGTTTGTACAAGATCAAAGTTGAAGGGAATTACCAACATCATCTAAAATGTTAGAAAACACGACATCACAGAAAATCTGACATCTGATTACTTAGTATATACATAAAGACAAGGAAAGAGAGGACAAAGTGACAACACTAGAGAAGTAGCTTGAACTGTAACTTGCAGAGCAACCTCAGCTCTTCAAGTAAATGTTAAATGTTATTGTAAACACAAAAGGAGACTGAGACTGAAAAGAATTTCAATCGGAAGTCACCATAAGTCATTAGTCATTATCACATTAAATCAAATTTGAACGTTTAACTTTTTAGCAGCAGACAAACAAAAGTACAAATATTTTTGATTTTTGTTTATGGCATGTTCAGAGTGTGTGCTTCAGGAGCTCCTGATTTGCCCTGTTGTAAAGTGGTAATTTGCCTGTTTACCAAAAGTGACAGCAGTCATGACCGCCCCATTCCTTCTGGCTCATTCACCAGACCTGAAATGATAATTTAAGGAGATTCTCATGATAACTTCTGTTTTGATCAAATCTATTCTATGATAGCAAGTAGTGCTTAATTTGAAGTATCTATATTTTGGAAACTGTATGAAAACAATAATATAAACTATGGACTTACCATCTCTCTGCTGCCATACATCATTTTGTTCATCGTGTCAGTCTCCTGGACAAAGTCAAGCAAAACTGGCTGTTTATTTTTGAAATGGTCTGCGTTAAATCTAATTTGTGCAGGATGGGTGCAGGGAGAAGCAGGAATCCCCTGCAGCCTTAGAGGAGGAAGAGTAGGAATGTGACCCCCGGAGGTCAGTGGTCCCTCTCCAGGGTTACAGGGGCTCCTGCGCCAGGGCTGGGCCAGTGTCAAAGGTCAGTGGGCTCACTCACTGAGCTCTGTCCTGGCGCCCGACGGCACAGGCCTCAATTTGTAAAGAGGTAGAGGGTGACCCCAGAGGGGCCTCTCCCAACTTCCCTGGCCAAACACAGGGCTTAAACACTACCAGCCTCCCCCTTATTCTGCTGTCTCTCCTCAACTCCGCTGTCCCAAATCCATGGCCTGTACCCACAAATACACACATACTCAACACCAATGGGACTTTAATAAGAGGAATTACCCCGGGCAGGGGCAGAAGAGAGAGGAAGCAGGTATGCTGCCATCTCCGCCTCATTACTTAGTGGATTTATGTAGGATAATAATCCCTGTGTTAACTGGAACACATTTACATATTCAACTGGTATAGGGTATAAACAGAGCTAGACATAGGTGTATTCATGTTAAAAGATTTAATAAATTTTATTATTGAATATATTTAGATATGATGTTTGAGTACACCATACAATATCTTTAATATCTTAACACCAGTGTTTTCATTTTATCTCCTAAAAAAACATTTTTTCTTTAACAGAGTCAGTCTGCCTTTCATAATGAGGTAAACATTGTGTTTGGTATTGACTCTTACAAACGTCCCATTATGGTGGCCCATGAGGACAGGCCTGACAAAGTAATTACAGGCAGTCATTTTTGTAGCAACCATATGCCTGGCTATGGCTACACTTACTACAGACTTGGGAACAAGAGCCAGCAGAGAGGCTGCGTCGGGGCGTGGGGCTGGGTCTGGAGGTGTCTTAATCCACCAGGAACCAGAGTTCTATCTTGTCCCAGACTCTGAGCCTCTTTCTGGGCCGCTGAGAGCTGGGGCCTGATTTGGCCCAGCTGGAGGAAACGGGCGATCAGAGTTCAGTTGGTGCAGACAGAAGTAAAGTAAACAGCGTGGTCACTAGGCAGGCCGTTAGCAGGCCTCGGACAGATGAGCAGGGGGCCGGGAAGACCACACACATACACATACAGTCAGACCACACAGGGACTGGGGCTCAGGGGCCTATGCACGCAAGCACACGCCCCATCGGCAGGGCTCCCCTGTGGGTGAAGGCACGCTGCAGGTCAGGGTGGAGCAAACGGCACAGAGGAACAACAGGCTGGCACTGCGGCGTGTCATCAGAGTGAGCCAGTTGAACCTCTCTTTTTAGTGTGAGAGAGAATGGGCAGTTCTGACCCAGGACTGGAGGCTTAGCCCCCGTGTATTCCTGCAGAGCCGAGCTGTAAGAGAGTAAACACAAACAGGAAGAGATTTATAAGTATGCTGCTTCAGTGCCAAAACCTAAAGTGCAGTTTGAAAAAGATGTCAGCCTCTAAGTCTGAGCCATGAACTTCTAGGAAAACTCTACACATTCATGAAGCGATGACCTCAATGATTAACACATCAGGTATTTTCTATGAAATCTCCCACTCCCAAAAGATATAAAGGTTACAACTCTGTGTATCAATCTGTTCTATAGCAATGTTGGTTAAAGTGTGTTAAAGGTATAATTTCCCTTTTGAAAATGTAACTTGCATTTCCACTGTCATTTTAAAACAATTTGTAATTTTAGTCATTGACTTTGGTAATAGTGATGATAATTTTGTGTTACAAACTTTTTAAAAAAAATTAATTTAGATATATGCACAGTTGGCATGCTGGCCAACCAAAATCAAATCTATGACGGTGACAAACTATGTTGTTAACTGAAACTAACATTTAAATACTTTTATTATCATAAATAAATGTAAAAGACAGAGAAGACCTAAGATGTATGCAAACACATTGACACTCAAAAGCTAAACAAAAATAAATACACTATGCACAAACACACACTCTCCTTTCTCTGCCTTGTTCTCGTTCAACAAGTCAACATAACCATCAGTCCTGCTTTATCTGGACAGTGTCAGAACGACCCATGGGAGAGGCTTTCAGTGCGTGTGTGCTGGTGTGTGTTAGGGCCCGACTTAGGGTGGAGTGTGGAGTAATGCTCTCAATCACAATTACTCCTGCTGCCTGCCCCACATGATTTTACTCACTGTCAATACATTTGCATAATACTAGAGAAATGTAAATTATAAGATTATTTTAACTTTAAACTAAACTTTTACAATACATGCAGATTACAGATTATTATTTATTTTTTTGTCTAACATAAAAGGGTCTAAGAGAAAAGATAATTTTGTAGAAACAAAAGAGTAGGCTGAGGTGTGAGTGTATATTAACATACTTGCATTTCCAGTGAAATGCTGACAAATTGTCCCTGCGGCTCACCTCCAGAGAGCATCTACAGCTGTCAGTGGGATCAGGCAGAGCACTGGGTGTGCTTACAACACATACTCCTCCCTCCTACTTCTCTGAATGCTTATCTCTGCATTTAAAACTGCATTTATGATAACAGATGACAGGTAGCTCTTCATCTGGCATTTATCTCATAATGGTACATTCTTTCTTGCTGCAGGCGCAGCATGCCTTGATAAATTTTGGATGCAGGGTGGTCAAAATACCAGGTAGATGTTGCTATTATTTTCTGCAAAGGGGTAGTTTGGAAATGGAGATTGTATAAAATATGGAGGCATTGATATGAGGAAGCATTGTATCAGATGGTATTGTTCAGCGTCCATGGCCTCTCAGTGAGTGAAAGGAAGGACTCCTTCATGAACTCCAACAGACGCTGACGTTAGTTATTTTTGCAGGCTTGAGTTAAGGTGACAGAGTGAGTCTAAGGTCAAACCCGACAAGGACATGAGTACGGTTCAGCGTCTGGACAGGAGGCCGGGGTCAGGGGCTAAGAAGTTGCTATGATTTGGGGTCAGCATAGGATCAGTTTCAGTAAGCAAAGTGGATGATGCCGTGGTGACACGGCAAATAGTCAAACATACAGATGCTGAGGTTACACTGGGGACGAGGAGATTCTGGGGGGTCCCCAGGAGTGATTCTGCTGATTTAATAAGATGCTGGACACTGGTCTGCTGTGTCATTGGCATCTGCAGTGAAGGTCAGGGAACAGTAAAATATATCTGTCAGGTAGAGCCAACAATAAGACAGACCCTGTGCTTCCTGCCTTGCCACTGTCTGGGTCCTCAACAGGCGTCACTGTGGGGTCAGGCCATGTAGACACTCAGGCTTTCACACACACTGAAGGGCACTGAAGGCAGCCATCAGTTAGAGCCAGTCTTGATCAGACTTTTCCATCCAAAAGGAGACCAGATAAAAACCAATGTGTTCAGTAAATAAGGCTTTTTGTGGTGGTCCAGGCCAGTGTACTGACAACAACAAAAACAATTATTATTTGTATTAATATATTTTAATAATCCATCTAGTAGATTTTGTCTGCCCAGTCTGTATGGAACACCTGTGGTGAGTACACTTGAAAGGCTTTGGCTCTCACCGCCTCATTGTCTGATGGCATAGCAGAAGTCCTTAATGAGACTCGCACGTAGACCACTTCCTTTTGACCCTTGGCCGGTCTACACTAGTTCCGTAATTCCTCCTCGGAAAAGAAGAGCTAAATGTGGAGGAGTGACGCTACAGGGCAAGAAGGTAGATTATACTGGTCGGTAATATAAAAAAACCGTTGATGTTTACGCTTTAATAGCTGTCCATATAAAAACATTTAAGTAGTGTACTTATGATCGACTCCTACGTTTATAGCTACTACATACACACATAATACACTAGGCCTACTCGAAATGCGTAACAACTGTGGTATCTATTTTAAGCGCAGTCGTTTACAATAGAGGAGCAGTCTACTTTCAGACTGTCAAATGAAGCGTCCCGTCTTCACTGGTCCCCAGATGTTGGTACTGTTTTTACTGCTGCCTCACATCCAGCCGCATCAAGCCTTCTGACCGACGCTGTACGCACCAAACATTCAGGTCTGAAATAACACCTGCACTCAGCCGGATAGACCACGCCTGCACATACCCAGCGTGAACGCTTCAAGGGTCGAACAAATTTAAATTAATTCCCTGTCCTTTAGGCTATAGGTTTATTACATTATTTCATTCACTTGCTTACTTGCTAAAGTAGTTTGAGGCCTTTTATTCTATAAATGAAATAAAAGTAATGCAGCGTCATATGATCTAGACAGCCAGGTAGCGAAAGTTATTAGCCTAATTTATTCACAAAAAGGTAAATCCACAGAGAGACAAAAATCTGTGTTGAGGCAGTCATAAAGCTACACCGCCATTTACATCCACATAGGTACTCGCCCCTCGGGAAATAAATATTTAGAAAAAAAAATGTTGAAAAACTTGTTCTGTTATGTTAGACCTATAGGTAAATTCTGCGACTTGAAAAACCACACATTTGAAATTGCTTTTAATACCGACAAAGTTATTCCTTGTGGCTTTGTAACCAGTGGACGTTAGCCAATATAACATCGAGTGCTGCGCAGATACCAAGGGTTCAGTTGAACTAACTGGGATTGATTTACTGAAAGTCGCCTCTAGATGGCGTGAACAAGCCTTCAAGGTCCCCAAACTGTAAGGAGAACAGTTCCTTGTGATGTGCACTTGAATCTGCCTGATCAGTCTGATTACACTGTAATATTTTAGTTGTGAAAATGTGTTTATAAAATGAGGTTGGGATTGATTCTATTCACAGGCTAATGAACAATTCATTTTAAAGAATTATTTAGCAGAGTTTTGAGGTGTCCATTTTCAGATAGTTTCACAGTTTAATTAACTGCCTGTCCCCTACACAAACACACACTGACCGGGTCATCGCTGTGGCACAACTGCTGCCCTTCCACATATTTTCACATATCACTAAATGGTCATAATTGATACATCTGTCTGTCAGCTGGCAGCACATGATTGGTCTAAAACAGTCCTGCCAGGAGACTGCACCGAGAGGAGGGGGTTACGTCTCACAGGCCTCTTATATCTAATGATTTGGGGTCTGGAGGTCCCAGACCTCGCAGCTGTGTGGTCCTGAGCAGACAGAGCAAGCCCTCAGTGAAAAGCAACCCCCAATTTGGATAGACACACACCTACGGGACAGAAACAGCATTGGATCAGATGGCATTACATGGACTCACCAAATGCACAAAGAATACAACTCCAATTCAAAAAAAGTGGTGTAAAATGTAAGCAAAAACTAAATCCAATGGTTTGTAAATGTCATAAAAAATTTATTCACAACAGAACATAAACATCAGGTGTTAAAACTCATATTTTACCATTTCATGACAAATAATAGCTCATTTTGAATTTGATGACAGCAACACACACAACACACACACACACACACACACACAAAAAAAACAGTTCTTGACTTCTGGAAGTGTTCCTGATCCATGCATCAATTTTTAGTAGAGAATCATGACTGTTTTTAATGCAGTATGCTCGAGGTTCTCAAGATCAACAGCATTCAATACAATACTACAAATACAGACTTTGTAAAATTATTTTCAACTTTTTAAAGAAGTGTTGCTGCCATCAAATAAAAAAAAAAAACGAGTTATTATTTTTATAAACTGGTAAAATATCCATAGTTTGTACACCTGATATGTTTTTTATGTTTTGAACTGTGAATAAAATATGGTTTTGTGAGATTTACATAAAAGGTCTACAGCGATTGGCTGCATCTATCACAACTGACTCTATATCTTCCTTGTTCCCAAATTAGCCAATTTTCCTCATTTTACTGCTGTTCCTAACTAGTATTTTGTACTAGCATTCAGGACTATTAGGCCTGACAGGATATTTAAAGATGTGTCTGTGTTTAGGACAGGGTATGGCAGAAGTCTGGGGGAAACAGTAACCAGAGCGTCCCAAAGTGTGGGTTGGGGTCACACAGAACTGGGCTCTTCTGTGACCCATCACGGAGCAGTCGACTGGGAGTTCTTATCTCACTGTGCTGTCACAAATCAACCTCTGTACACACATAACATGGACCCTGACACCAACACATGCTGGGATTGAAGACACATCAGTTTTTAATTTTTACAATATATATGAGATTAGATTACAATACACAGGCAATGCTTACTAAGTGCACCGCAAGTAGGGTAAGTTTACATAAAATATAATTAATAAAATGATGTGCATGTATTGGTGTACTAGTATACAGATGTAGTATACAGATGTGGTTTTGCCTAACGGCAAGGCAGAAGAGACACATAGGCAATTATTTTTGCTAAAACTATTGTATTCTTGTCTCTTTCTCTGTCAGCAACATTAGCACCTCATCATCAATGCATCATGGAAGACAATTTAAAGAGGTTTATGGTTGCTGTTCACTTGAAAATTGTACAGCCCCGATTACAGCTTTCTATGTACCAAAAGTCTATAATGTTTCTTTTGGCTCAGAGAATTTATTGACTATTGGTGTGGTCTTGTTGTGATCAATGACAATTTTTGATAATTAATTTAAAAATGATTCAATCTGTTGCAGATTTAGAATGGAAAGCAATGAACAATTTACATCAACGCCAAGGTAAGGTTCTCCAAATTCAGCCATTACTTCACATGTAAAAGCTTTTAAAAACAGGACAAATTATGTTTCAAACCAATTACGTCTACATTTCCCAGCATACCTCTACAGTCATTACGTGCAAAGTGGATTAGTGTTTAAGAGCCTTCAAGTACTTTTTAGATTACCGTGTGTCTTGTAGTTTGTGGCTGTGTGTGGAGGCGGAGCAGTACCAGTCATGTTAGTCAGCTCTCGGCGACGTCTCAAATGTCTGTTTTCCTGACGTGTGATCCATAAATATTTGAAGTGGAATAGGCTGCGCTGCGTTGTAGGACAAATCTAATTAACCCAGAACTTCCTCAGGGTTCCTCTGTCTAAAGCTTTGTGGGTCTTCTATGTCTTCAGTTCACCCCCCTAAAAAGTTATGACTATTCATTTAAGCCACTTAAGCCACATGATGGACCAATAAGACTGATTTAAAATATGTAATTTTAAAAAAGATAAATCAAAATTAGAAGTACTCAGACAGCATAAAACTTTGAACTATCTTACAGTGGTAAAATATAGAGCCCAGACCTGGACTGAATTGCAAAGATCTTATAGTTAATGGGTAAAGGCTCATTGAATCACAAAACCCTAATCATTTGTTCTTTAAGTGAGGGAAGTAGTATCTTTGGTCTGTATTTCAAAATCATATTATTAGTTTATCCTTAGCCCATTTCTGACCCTAAAAAAAATAAAATTATGTATTTATTAAAACACTTATAGTTAACACCATTGTTCACACCTGACCAAAGGATTTGCACAATATTGTACTACTTTTACTAATTTTAAATTAATTCTTTCTATAAATGTATCAAAGCTTGCCAGTGTTGCCTTGTGGTGGTGAGACAGAAAAGATAACCCTGGTCTGTTGTATTTAGTACAAAATTGCAGTAGCCTGATTCAGTGCATTATACAGTTCTTGCCGGGCAGGAAACTCCAAGCCTCTGACACACTAAAGTGCTGCTGATTCTGAGATAGTCCTTCCTTTTAGCCAGATGAGACATGGGGCCTCTTTAAAAAAAATTTGCTGGAACGGACAATTGAGAAGACATCTTGGTTGAGGATGGTAAGAATGAAAAGCATGGATCTGGTTGCTGAAGTCAGGGGTTGCTGATTTCATTAGCGTGCACCACACTATTAAAGCTGCCTCAGTTTGCTTTGCACTTTGTCTGTACATTTGCATAATGCAGCACAGGATTCTGTTTCCAACCATTTCCCCTGCAAACCACACACTTAAGCTATTATACTTTTTTACACTAAATACAGCATAGGGTTAAATGTGAACAAGTTGTTGGTAGAGGAGGTTAGACCCATGTCAGGCAACAGGTTTTCAAGTGCAAATTTTGCCACTGCAGATCTTAACTTCTCTGTACATCCTACAGCTATGTTGGCAGTCAGTATTTGCATGTGTGTTCTGTAGCTGCCTGTGGTTGTTGGACACACACACAGAGCGCTAACGCCTGCTGCAGATGTTCGAGGCCAAGCAGCTAAAGGGAATTGGATGAGACCTTGAATTAAGCATCACACACTGAGCTATAGTTCACTTCCCCTGTGTCTTTAAGAAGTGCGATTTGGTTTCACTGCATACCTCCACCAGTGAGAAGGCCCAATTAGGACCTGTTGGACGCTATAAGACATTTCTGAACAATACTGCCTTTATTATGATTTCTTACAAAGGAGAATGGTGAATCTGTCTTTGGAAGGCATGCAAAGGGAAAGCAGAATCATAGATGCAAAACTTGTTACTGCTGTAGCTAGGAGAGGCACAAATAGTGCAGTAATCTGTTTAAGCCTATGTGAAACAAATGAGGATTAAAATAAACTTTATGTTGAGTATTGCACTGTGAACCGAAGTTTCTAAGTCTAGTAGGTCAATTAATAAACCCTCAGGCTCCTCTTAAGTGGTTAAATACTTAACCTAATTCCTCTGATAAAATGACAACTAACAGTGTATACCGGATGCACAGACAAGAATCACAGCATGTCTTTGTAGATAGCATAATTATTCAACCACAGAGTGGACAGCAAAACTGACTTGTCCGATTTTTGGGCTTGTAATAGAAGCCCCCCTTTTCCCTAATTTCTTCTTATCTGGTTGTAGTGCTTGATGGTGAGACAGCGTCAGATGAAGGAGGGAAATAGAGAACACACATGCCATGTCGTCAAGTCAGATAAGAGACTCTATGTCTAAGTGCAGCCTGTGTGTGTGAGTCTGAGTGGATGGCGTAGAAGAGTCTGGCTCCTTGATTGCCTTTGCCAGGCTTCCCACATTAAAGTGGCCTCTGCCCCAGGGAAGAGAGTCTTGACTACATGGCAAAATGTAGAGGGTTTGGGAATATGGTGAAGAAAAAATATGGAAGGTGGGATGGAATGGAAGGGTAAGAGTGTTTAGGTGAAAAGAAGCTGCCAAAACATCTCCAAGCTTCATCTGGCCAGCATCCAAGTGTCCGACACACTCTTGTTCTCCCTCGTTCTGTCTTCTGAACATGAAAACACAGACATGGTGGCTCATTTGGCCCTTGCCACATGTTCATAAGTATGGACCGCACAGAGGGTAGCCCCCTAACCTCCCTGCCCCCATATCCCGTTCCTCTTCCCCCTCTCAGCTTTAATTGAGAAGACAAATGGATCTTTCAGAGCCCACTACCACGCCACCATACATCAGTCATGACAATGTTAGCTTTATAACAGTGGGTCTGCCGTGAGCCGAACCATATGTTCGGCCCGCGCCACACGCACAAGCAGACACCTCAGTACAATGCTAATGGGGCCTCACTAATTGCCTGTTGTTTCATGATTAAAGGCAATTTAGACACTAATGGAATTCATCCAGTGCTGTGTATGAGCCCCACCCATACAGGCACAATTACCCTAAGCTGGACACCAAATACTTTTTAATCTCTTTCCAAATAAAAAAATATATATGTAAAAAATACAATGCTGCATAATGAGACATGGTGGAGAAACCCAGATATGACCCCCCTTTTCATGTGTTTCTGTTATCACATATAGTCAGGAAAATATTGAATAATGTATTTATGTGTCTATAGGCATAATGAGCTGAGTTTTGTATACTGTAAGAGACAGCGCTGCCTTGGAAAAGTAACAAAGCGTAAGATCCGGACAACAATACAATTATTTAAAAAACTGGAGCTAAAACGTATTGTTGTGCGGATCCTACATTTTGTTACTTTTTAATGGACTCATTTTTGATCCAGCACACAGGAAAAAACATTTCTGAGGATCTGTGTGTCTTTTCTCTCATTTACAGCATTGCCTTGGACCAGCACTCTGCCGTTAGAGCTGTGGACAGAGAGAGATAATGATTTATTGCAGACTGGACACAGAGTTATGTGAACGTGATTACTCTGAATTACGGTAGCCATAAAGTACCATATAAAGTAATGTGACAGCAGTTCATCTTGAAAAAAATAAATAAATAAAATAAAAAGCAGGCTCCTCAGTCATGTGAGAAAATGACACATAGAAATCTGCAAAATGAGAATTTGTTGTAAGGTTTACAAATGCCTCTTAAACACTGAATTTGAATTTGTTTTGTACTTTTTCTTCATTTAGGAAAAAAAAACATATGCTATAACATGCTGCCATTATGTGAGGTTATCTTTATTGGTAAACTTTCCTCTCTTAACTCGCATGTTTTTTGGTGTCCAGCGTGACTATGCTCTGACTGGACATCTCTCATCTGGGGCCAAAAACACCATAATAGTCTTTCCCCATATCGCTGGCTCATTCTTAGACTCCAAACTCTACCCACAAGTGACAAAGGCCGTTCTCATGGGCCATCCCTCCCTCAATTTTTCACATCATAGCCCTTGGCATTACAGATATTTTTTTCAGTGACAATTAAATATCTTCCTCTCTCTCGTGTTCCCAGCAGCTTGTGAACGTTAGCCAGTTTTTATCAGAGGGCTTCCAGCAGAGCTCCAGCAAAGCCTTCCCAGGAGAGGAGGCTACAGGAAGTCGTAGGATGATAAAACTGGGACATTACTGAGCCAACACAGAACCCTAGGGTTCATTACCCCCCCCTTCTCTCACTCTATTTGCTGCCACAACAACACCTTATATTCAAAGAAAGTAAAATATCTGGAGAAAACTCAGGATTTGAATAACTGATTTAAATTTGGATAGCAAGTAAATGTGAATAGTTGCTCAGAGGAATTACTCAGCATTCTGCCAAGCGCTGGGAGTGGGTGTAAGGAGGACATAAGAATTAAACCAGCTGCCTCCCCAGTGACGTCACAAGCTGAGAGCACCGCTGATGTAGATCTCCAAGAATAGTACACAAAAATATGAAGTAGTCACAGGCTGAAAAATAATTGGCCGTGATGGTCTTGTACAAAGTGATGACAGCTGATTGAGAGAGAGCAGCTGGAAGTGACAGATACAACCAGCAACATGTAGCAGTGAGCAGGGACGCTGACAGAAAACAGGAGGGCAACCACAAGAGAGCCAAACACAAGCAGACAAGGACACGAGGGGCTGCTGGTCATTAGTTTAGACATGATTCAATTTGTAAAGATTTGCATTGTGATTCAAGTGACATTTAATCTTTTACTCTGCAGATTGAAACTGAAATAATGACATGAAAAAGGCCAGATAACTATCTCTAAGAGTATGTTGTTTCATTTGGAAATTCCCAGTAACAGTCCTGTTTTATTGTCATTTACCAGTGTGCTTGTCCTTGTAGTAAGTGGGTCTATAAAATGTTTCTGGTTGCGTCTGACATTCCTTAGCCAATCCAGAGAGAGAGCCAGATGACCCTGTATGCTCTCAGGACCCAATGTTCCCCTCCCTTTCATACCAGCAGATCAGCGTCACAACTTCCTTATCTGCTCACCACTCAATTACCCTGCACTGCACAGGGCATTTGAAGACCAGACAAGAGCAGGACTGGAGGTTACAGCAGGCTGGGAGATGGACCGGGCTGCTGGTGGCCTTTTAACCTGCTATAGACAAAGATAAGGAATAAAGGAATAGCTATGTATCTAACAGCTGGAGTTCTTACTGGTAATTTTGTAGACCATCTTGGTTCATAAATGTTAGATTTAAAAATAGTATAAGGCCACAAAAATAATCAACACTAAAAGCAAAAAAAAACATGTATGTAAGCATATACTGTAAAATGTAACAATTACATAACAGCTCATCAGTGAGACAGCCGTGCTGGCTCATGTTCAGAGGGGGAAAGTTACTGGATACTTTTATTCACATCATTTTTTTGAGGCTATAGAGAAAACTGTATTTCCTAAGTAGATTTTCAAAAACATACTTTTATTTTTTATCATACTTTTTTGAATAATCTATGTGTTAAAATGCTAATCGGCTATGGGGTAACTCATAACACATTTCATTTGGATCCAAATGAAATATGTTATGGGCATGAGTTACCTGATAGCTGATTAGCCTTCATCAAGCCTTTATCAAATCAAATCAAATCAAACTTTATTTATAAAGCACTTTTTATACAGTAATGCATCACAAAGTGCTTTACAAGGTTAAAAGCAACCCCCCACCCCCCACCCCCCCACCCCCACACACAGTCCCCACCCCCACACACAGTCCCCACATCCCCTCACGCACCAATATATACAGACTCACAAACATGTGCACACACACACGCACACACACACACACATTAAAATACCAACATCAGGCTGAGCACGGAGGAGCCAGGTGAGGAAACACTATCACTACTTTAAACTCTTCATATACAGTCAGTGAAGAAAATTAATGGGAAATTTATTTCCGGAACCAGAGGTGAGCAGGTGCTGTTGAACTCCATTTGAGCAGATCAGTTGAACTTTATTCTTTTCTATCATTATTGAGTTTTACTAGGTTGTTATCTGATTTGTTCATATTCATTTATCATGACACATCATGTTATCTGTCTTTGAAGATAGACTCATCACTTTTTCAGCACCTTAAGTAATTCTTAGTGATGGGCTCTCCTCACCTGTCCATCAGTCACTGCCAGGACACTTTCTGGCATCAGTCTCTGTGAATATATGTGTTTATCAGTAATTATGGGGAGAAGGTGTTGAGAGTGAAGCCAGCTGTGTGTGTGACTGCTGCTGCACTCGTCAGCTCACACGGCTTTGACAAGGAGTCGATGACAGAGAGTGAGTTGAACCTCTTCAGTGTGTCTGCAGTTCACAACATCCCAAAATAGTTCAATCCAGGTATACCGTGATATTCTTTACATGAACAAAATTGTATCAGTAGAATACAAAATATAAATGTAATTCAAACATGAAATGCATCAACTGTAATAGAAATAAGACTGAAGCTTATATTTGTAATGAAATGACAAAGCAATATGCAGTTCAAGTAAAAAAATAATAACTGTATGTGTGTTAGCATGTGTGTATCTGCATGTTCAAATCTCACTGCAGCAATGTGCTCCAATTCCTTGTTTTCTTCATCTGTGTTCCACGTGTTCAAGCCACATTTCTGCAAATATTTACATGGGGTGTAAAACGCTCTTGATCTGTCTCTGCTGTTTATTCTCCTGTTCTTTCTCTCTGCGCCACTCTCACACACTGACCTTTTTTCCTTCTGACTGAGAGTGACAGCAGGGAGGGACCATGGACCAGCCATGGGGCACTGGGTGAGGTTAGGGGGAGTGGACAGGAGAGGGGAGGAGAGAGGGGTGTAGAACGAGTCAGACAAACCGGGTATGAGTGTTTATGGTGATGGATGACTTGTCATCTTCTAGAAATCAAAAGCCCAATCTACCAAGCCCTCTTTTAGCAAAAGCACACAATGTAGTCGTGCAATGAGGCCCATTGGGCTAATTGTGGAGTAATTTGACATCTGTTGACGTCTGAAAAACGTGTTAGCTACTACTGACAGAGCGAAGCTGAGGCTGGTGTTGTAATGAGCACTTGATTTTTAAACGAGGCACATGCCACTGACTGCAGTGCACACCCCTCTGAAATGGAACAAAAACACCGCTCCAGTTACAAGAGCAAGTATTACATTTGTGATTGTTGTCATCAGCTGTGCTACATTTGCAGCTGCCTGATCAATGGGCAGCTGTGTAATGATATTTAACCCCAAACATGAAGTAATGCACAGCTAAAACAAATGGGATTTGCCACTGGGTGGGCTATTACACACACTTTTGCAAAATCTTATCATCTAAGTCTCCTTGTGTCATGATATATTAAACTGGCTAACAAATAGAGACAGGGCTAAACTTGGGCATTAATAAGGATAAATATAGCATAAAGTATTGTACTTGTCATCAAATATATTGGATATTTTTCAGCCGCTTAATCATTACAATCTTGGTTACAGATGTCATGTGAACATTTGAAAGCTAATTTTTGATTTAACAATTGAGCTGTTATGGGTGCTAACAAGTCTCCAGCTGTGAGGAGTCCTTCAACTTTACCTCCACATTCCTCTCAATGCAGGCTGCTGGTCTGCTCCTGCTCTGTGGAGGAGAAACAGAGCTGTAGCTGGATTCCTCTGCAGTGTGTTGGCAGAAGCTGTGGAAGAGGCCTTAGGATCATTAGTGAGGCTGGCATGAGATTGTAAAGGAGATCTGCTAACACTCTTGCCATTATTCAGCTTTTCTCTCATTCTAATCACAGCAGCAGTTTGATTCTTTTTTAAATGGCACCTGTCAAAATAGCTCTTTTAACACAAAATGGTTGGCAGCCCGCAACAAGTCTGTACACATAAATAAATTGTAAAACCTCTGTGTCCTGCATCACACTCCTTGTACAGACCAAGTCTTGATCAATACCTAAATGTGAGCAAAACGATTTCACCTAAAAACCTCAAAAACATGCTGCACACAAACAATATCAAAATAGAAACTGTTTGGATGTAAATCTGAGTCATAGTCAACACTAAAGAGTAGTCCTCTAGGTGCACTGGTGGATGACATTACAGCAGTCGCAGAGTCCATTAGGCTTAATAAATGAAGGGCTAACAAGGCCGAGTGGGTGGGAAATATGAACGAGATGAAGAAGTTTGGTGTGATGTTGGTGTCCTGCCACCCCCAGCCTCTGTCAGCCATATCAAGAGCACTTTAGGCGGTGAAGGGGTGGGAGTACAGAGGGGTTTGGAGCAAAGCAAAGAGGCTAAAACAACCTCTCGGCCCATTAGAGAAATCAGGCCGGGACTCTAAAAACAGCCTGAGAGCAGAGAGGCCGAGTGGCCCTGGTGTAAACATACGGTGGGTGGCAGCCCCCGAGCGCTCTGACAGCCAACGGCGGCCATGATGGATCTGTGGAGTTATCTCATTTTCCACTGTTTTAATTAGAGGCCAGGCAGTGAGCCTCGGCAGCTGGCTCTGCTGTACTGACTTCTGCAGCCTGACAGAGAAAAATGTTCACTGATACGGCTGCCAAGTTCACCCTGACCAGTGAAAAGAGTGCAAAACACTCCTTTGCTGATCCTGGAGCAGCAGGTTGCTTTTTAATCAATATCACGTCTCCTGCTTATTCTAGTCTGCCACAATGTGATTTCAATTGCTAACTTAATTCATTTAAATCACAGAGCACGACATACAATATTTTGTGGAAAAAGCGTCACCTATACTTACAACTAATTAGAGCCAGTGTCTTAGGACAATGACAGGATGGGTAAAGGTATCAGGTATTCATCTGAAAAACAGCTCTGGACCAGAACCCAAAGTAAAACCTGTTATTCAGTGGCATTTTAAGCCTGTAATCCTTTACAGCAGTGGTTCCCAGCCTTTTTTCCAAGTGACCCCCATTTTATCAGTTGATATGTTGACAGTCCACACCTTTCGCCTCCCTGACCCCTAATAATCAGGAAAAAAATTTAAAAAGTAATTTATTAGGTAAATTTGATCATTTTATTATTTGCGGACACAATGATACGAAAATACTATCCACTATCACCAGTGCTGTTATAAAATCATTTTGGTGTACTGTGTGGACAAGCAAGCAAATAAACATAAAACATAAAACATAAAAACTAAATCTAAATTCATTCTAAATGAGCAAAAATAAATAATGTTTCACATAAACATTATATTAATGGTTCATGGACTGACAGGTAGTAGCCTAAACCCTTTAAGAACCTTGGACCGACATCATAGTTTTCAGGATCAGGAGCAGGAGCTTCTGGTGCTGAATGGGTATTATGTCAGGAAACTACTGTAAGTCCTCAAAGGACAGGAGAACACACAGAGACACTCAGTACTGCAAAAGAGGACATTATCTTCATCCACTAAACTGCTATACACACAGACGCATACCTGGCATGACTTTCTTTAGATAGAGCTCATCCTATCACTTTTTGAGGTAGTATTTTGACTTCTCATCAAAATATACGTATATCTGACTATTGTTAGGCTTGTTTGGCTCTGTGAATCCAGATAGGACGCACAGCCAGGAGCACTATGTATACAGGTCTGTAGGTCTTCTGTCACTTCACAAAATACACAGTAAAACATTGCCTAATAAAAACCGTAGTGACTTGTCCATCACTCTAAGTTAACAGTGTCATATTACAGCACCAGGAGAGATTTTTGTTAGAAATGCATCTTGTGCACGGCAGTATAAGTTGGTAGAGAAATTGTAAGACCAATAGATGCAGAAGAGATTCATGGATAAGTAAAAATTTTAAATGTTCTGAAGAACCCCTTATGTCTAAATTGACACACACACACCCCTCGAGTGATATCAATATCCTAGCTCAGTGAGACATATACACAAAATGTATTAGGTTAAAGATAAGGGTATGAGAAAGCTTGGATTAGCAATAATCTGTGCAGTGGAATACATTTTCTATGAATGCATCTGAGTTAAAGACTAGGCTACTCCAAAATGTAAACTTTTTGACCTATGCAGGTGTCTCAGAAGAGCATCTTTGCTCTAGAAAGCTGTTTGTACACAAGATGAGTCAGTGCTTACTACTGCAGGATGTTTGGGACCTAAACATATGTCCAAGTGCACGGGTTTATGGTGAATGAAATTATGTCTCTAAGAAACCAGATGCTACTTTAAACTTTTGTGATGACCTTAAAAGTCACACTATGCCCCTAAATTAAAGGTTCTTATTGAAATCTGATATTGTGTTAAATTACCTACAGTAAGTCTATAGCAGTGGAGTATAGAGAAATGGTCGACTGAGCGGAGCCACATTGCGCATTGTCTTCCTCATTTCCACATTTGCTTTTTCCACATTTAGCTCTGGCCGCTTTGATGCATGCTTAAAGAATGCAGGGTGAGTAATCACTGAGGAGGAGGGGTAGAGGTGGTTTCTCTGATGAACTGAAGAGGTGATGGAGACAATTAGAGAGGCCGTAGGGTGAGAAAAAATGGACATTTAAGAAAAAAAGAGCCAAGAGGATAGAGAGAGAAAGCAGATGAGGAATAGTGGCCTCCCTGGTCGCTGTTACATTGTGTGCAATCATTTAGGTTGATTTGGATTAATGCTTTAATTGAGTAACACACACAGACTGTGAACATCTGTATCCCATAGCAGTAGAGTGACCGCCAAGACAAACCAGTGGTGCGTCATACTGACAGATTTCCCCCAGTAACAAGAGTGCTAGAGCCTGGGCGATGTGTGAGAGACTGGGCTTTAATAGTCAAATACTCTATTGGTCATTTTACTAGTACTGCCAACCAGAGCTAAGACATTTAAGGTGCAGAAGAGAGAGGAGGATTAAAGAATTAGTTTGGCAGTATTTCCTTTTCCTGACAAAAGTAGCAAGTTGTAAAAAATGTTTGGTACTGTGATTTTACTTCAGTTATTGTCTAATTATGATCAGATATTTCAAAGGTCACAAAAGCCATGAAAACTTCCTTATCACCAGATGTAGGCTTTGTTTGTTGGTGGCTCACCTGGAAGAGTGCGTACCACATAAACAAAGCGACCTAGGTTCAACCTCCGGCTCAGGCGGATTTGCTCCATGTCATTTCCCATCTCTCTCCCTGACTTCCTGTCTGACTGTTGCTATCTAATAAAGGCAAATGCCTAAATGGCTTTTAAAATATAACTGCAAAAGTCAACATTTTTGCTCCCTTGAAAGTCAAAGGTAAAATACAGTAATATGCAAATGCATTGTACTGTTGGTAAAACAACACCAGGAAATCAATTATTATACAAAAGCCTTTATAACAATTGATTTAAAAATAATTCAACAAATATTACAATGTGTGTACTACATCAAGGCATATAGCTTATATTATATTTTCAATTGTCACACAGCAGTGTACCTAAAATTCATGACTGCACACATTCTCACAGACAATAGTGAGAACATGTTTTCAACCCACTGTTCAGTCATACAGCCAGCCTACCTCAGAACAATATAACGCTACACACCCTGTCTGTGAGACTGGGTGACCTCTCAAGCTCCTGCGCCCCTAAATGCCACTGTTACCCACAATGCACACCTGCTACACTTCTCCTGTTGTGACCCCAATTCATTTGGACCGACCCTTCTTATCACCGCTGCCACTTTTGGCTGCAGGACACAGAGGCCTTTACCTTCTTAGACAATATCCTCTTGAACCATGTACTTAATTCTCTTTAGTTTCCTTCTCAACATCACACTCTGTGGAAAACTTTGCTGAATTGTGCTTGCAGTTAGGAGCTGATTTTAGCATTCAAGGCCAAGAAATCAGATCCTGTGACAAGTGACTGATACAACAGAAGGACCATAGCCAGACAAATAAAATGACTGCTTCCACAAGTCTCTTCAGTTTCATATTCACCTGTTTGTTCACAAGAGCCTGCTTCACACACATCACTGTGTCTAATTACCAAAGAATAGTATGGAATGCATTCAGTAGATGCAGAATACATCAGCCTGACTTCTTGTGTGTGGATAAACAGTGCTCTGTGTCAGTGGCACACATTGCTCCCAAACGGAAACCACACACACTAACAGGTTATCTCTAAGTGGACTGAACAATGTACTGTCTAAAATAGGAATAATGCAGAATTCAGAAGAACAAGAATTGAATATGCAGTGTATAGTGGTTGGTACTCCTGTCTCATAGGATACTGAGTTCAAACCCAGTGCAGCAGTGTCTGTATGTCCTGTGTTACTGTGAGTTATAACCACCCTGCATAGGTAAATTTAATCTAATGTTAACATAGTGAATGAGTGTGACAGTGTGAAAAGTTGATTGTCCTCAGACCTAAAGTCAGACCTAAAGTTAGTGGAAATGGCTCCAGTCACTCATGGCCAGGAAAAATGAAGAAATAACATTATAAAGTACAATGTTATACTGTAAAAATATTTGTCTATAAAACTAATTTACAATGTACACTATACAACATTTACTGATTTTAATGATCAGTTTGAGTTCAGTAAGGAGAGATGTGGAGCGGGTGAAGAAAAGACATGGAGAGAGTTTTGACATTTTAATGAGCACCTGTCCACACTGCACCAGCTCTCACCTCAACACACTGACGTCTATTTGGGTTTGGGTTAAACTGAAGTGTTAAAATACTGGATGCCATCACAAAATAGACACATACTTTGACAGATATGGTACTTATATTGTCCACATCACCACCCTTATAATCAGCCTCAGACTAAAACCACCTTGGGGCTTCTTCTGGTGTCTACAGTATTTACCATATAATTGCATAGAGACTGTGGAGCATATGAATGCCACAAGCCCCTTTAAAACACCTACACTGTAAAATGGTCAATCCAGCGTTTACGAAATTGAGCACAATTTCTGACTATTTCTGGCTTTTACAGTGACTTTATTATTTAGTCTTGTCTTGTTTGAAATTCAAAGTCAAAATCACCTGTGCCTCAAAGTGTGAGAATGATTGCTTTACACCAATGGTTCTAGCGGGTCAGGCACCAAAAGTGGGTCACAGAGAGGTTTAATTTAGGGTCGACATTTTGATTATTTAAAAGCATAAATATTGTTTTAATGAAATGGACAAACAAATTTTAAAATATACATGCCATAAAACAAAAAAAGTGGGTCACATTAATTTTATACAAGTAACTTAACTTATGTTTACTTAAATTAGCTCTTGTAAAAGCTTTTATGCAATAAGACCAAGTAAGAATAATCAAGGATGGACAAATTATGGTCCTAGACTGTGGCAAAGACAGGTGGTTTCTCTCTTGCCTCTTTACTCCAAAAATATACTAAATCCTGCCCCTGGGCCTCGAGTGCCCACACTGTTCCCTGTGCCAGCACCTTTATAGGTATCCTCTTTTTACTTGTGAAGTGTAATAAGCAACCTGTATGGCCCAATTACAGATCTTCCACTAACAAGGTAGACGTGCATAAAAAACAAAGTCTCAGATGTGTTCTTGATGAGCGGTTTGTATTTAGGTAATCCTCAATCTGTCAAAAACGCGGAGGCGTGAGTTGCTGAAAATGTTAGTGTTAGCTAAAGAGAGTCGGGCCGCTGTTTTCTCTTTATTGACGTCACGTGTGTACAGGCCCTTTTGAGGCGTTTACACATCGAGAGTAATAGGAAAACTAAGAACCACAGAAACAGGTGCTTATCTCATCAGTGCTGTTGTACCAAGCTAACCTTTGACCTCTGGTAAAAAGCCAATTTAGAAATTAAAACAAGAAATATACACACTTCTGACCCCGTTCGCTGCTCCTCTCGCTCACAAGTGCAAAAAAAGTGTGCATGCATGTGGTAAAAGTCAGCCAAATTATGAATCATTTTGAAGCTATTTTCCAGTATCCTTCAGTGCAATTTAGCTCAGCAGTGAGAGGAGCAGGGAATCAGAAATGCATAAAATCACAGCACACACACACACAAAAGAGGTTTACAGTGATTTGCAAGAGGGGAAGGGTGCCTCTGTGTGGGGTCTCGCTCAAATTCACCATTATGGATTTTTAGTTACAAAGAAGACATATTGTCCATGGTTTTACTTTGTTTGTTCCATTGCCTGCCAAAGCTCACTGTGAACCTCCTTCTCTTTGCTGGCACGTACAGTAGACTGACATTATCTGCTCATAAATATCACAGCAAAATGTAATGGAACAACTCACTTTAACTATGTGCTATCATCGAGTCAATTCATTTTGCACCTTTCATAATGTTATTGTTAGTATAGGGCTGTCCAAATATATGTCCCCCTTGGATGTGTGTCTTCACTTCAGTGATATAAAGTTACATTATACTTTTTCTGTAATAAACTTAAGCAGGAAATGTAAATTCTTTGAACACATTAATAGTAGTAGTAGTAGTAGTAGCAATATGCACTCAAGTAAACTAAACATTCATTACTTTTTTACTTTTACCAATAAACTTGTTATTCTTTCATCATTTTGAAGTGATAGTATTTTTACTTGAGTACAAAATGTGAGTATTTCATCAACCACACCTTTCATTACTACACAAACATAAAAATGAAAAATCTACAGCATACAAAGGGTTACAAACTGGGAAGTTGTCAGAACATTTTACATAGTGGTATTTGGTGGTGTTTTTTTTTTTTTGTTTGGTTTTTTTTTTTTGTTTTTTTTTTTGGCTGGTGTAAAACATCTATTAAGTTATCACTGGTGAGATAGTGGTCCAATCATAAAACCTCCTCTCAGAGAAACATAAATGTAAAATAAATGAAAACTAAAGAGTGTTTAGCCACTTAAAGAAGCCGATGAAAGGTGTGAGACCATGAACCACAAACTGAAGTCCAGGAATAACAGCTTGAGGTTGAAAAATTATTCATATATTAACAGATCTTTCTCTGGAGCCAGTACAGACAGCAGTAAGTTTCCCTGCATTTAGCCAAATCTCTGACTCTACTGGACTCCAATACAATTCAGTGATTGTCCAAATCCTCAATTAGTTTAACTAGTGTTGGGGATAAATAGACAAAGACACATCACTACATGACAAAAATTACTGTCCCAATCTTCAAACTAAATCGCTGTTCTTACATTAAGTTCTAATCCTCTCTCCAACACACTCAGCAGACCAACCCTGGCTGTAGTTGCACTGGGACGGCCTGTCTGGAGCTCCGTGTCCCACTGCAGCCCCCAGGCTCAGTGTAAAGCTTGGATTTGGCCTGATAATGAGCAGTGGGATAAAGGAGAGTTATGGAGGTCTTATCACCCTCAACCTCTGGGTCACACTGCAACACTGGTGGCCACACACTCCTTAAACATTGAAGACAGGTATTAGGGCTGCACACAATTTGGAAACGTGCAGTGTGTGCAATAACTACAGCACTGTGCAACAATTTTAGTGACGTGTGAAAAAATGCTGTTAACTAAGACTGCGTTAATACATTCAGAATTTTTGTTGTCATGAAATTTTCAGGAAAGATCAGTAATGGACCAAGGACAACATGATTAATTTCGGTGTGAATCCAGATCATTGTTTATATCCAGGAGGGTTTTAAGAGATGTACCTTGTATTTTGTGATATAGAAGACACTAACTTCACTCACTAAAATAACAAATTAGCAGTGGTAGCAGATTCTTGTGAGATAAGAGTTTTGTGTCTCAATAAAAAAAAAGAGCATTTTCCCCTGAACTAGAAGAATCTTTGCGTTTGAGTCCAGGTCAGGGAACTATATCTTTACCATTGTGAGACAGGACTAGTGCATTGGCAAAGGTCTATGCTCTCTGAGTGCTTCTAGTTTTCTTTTTTGTAATTTTGTGTAGTTTGCATTTTTGTACAATGATACGCATTTCTTTGTTCATAGTCTTTTATTAAAAACCTGTCTAAAACGTTTGTTCAGTACTGCATATTGTAAATCACGATAACCCTATGAATAGTGATATTTGGATATCTCTTAATAATGTTAAGGCCGTATCAACTATAGCCATAGTAAAAGTTAAATTCAGTTTTATTTTATAGAGAGACACAAGGCTCTGGACTCACTGCAAATTTGGGTCTATATCAGTATTGAGTAAAACTCAGTGTAAACTGAGGACAAAAATCACAAAATCAAGGTAATTAATTTTTAAAAATTTTATTTGATCATAACATTTATTTATTTATTTTTTATTTTAGGCTTATTTTGACCCTTTCTGTCAGGGACAACCATAACATTATTGTGATACATTTACTTTCTTACATTATGGATATTGTGATTACATTAACTTTATTGTGCAGCTCTGACAGGTATCTGTGTGCAAAAGCGCATGTGCTCGAGACTAAATTTAAAAGAATAAATATTTTTAATGCTCTAAACACAGTGATGTATGTCCTGTTGTTGGTGCTGTTGCAAGAGGTCAAAGGTCATATTAGGCGTAAGACCCTATTGCAAGGAGCTGTGTGGTCAGACAGGAGAGGCAGAGGCAGACCTCAAGGGGAGATTTGTCGAGGAGCATCAGACGGGAGTGAACCAGAATAAATTATCTCAGTGGCACCAATGACAAAATCCTGATAGTAAGGGCTTAGACAAGAGACAGCAGTAACTTTTCTGTCTGGTCATAAATTTTATTGATTGGACCAGTCATGTGGTCATGTTGTCAATAAATCCAAATATTGTGAAAAAGTTAGTTTGTTTAAGTAGTTTAATTGAAAGTGAAATAGTTTATTATTTAGATTCAATGCACAAAGTCAGCTATTTCAAGCCCTTATTCATTTTAATTGTGCGGATTAAATACAAATTGACTTTTTCATGATGTCCCAATTTACTGATGGGGACCTGTTTTACCGCAAAAGACAATAATAGGACTTTTTAATTCAGTGATTCATAACTGGTGGGATAGGGATCCAAAAGTGGCTTGCAAAGATGTTGAATGCTAGGGTAGGGTAGGCCAGGGTTCATCTTAATAAAAGTTTAGTTTTTATACAATTAACCCTGGACAAAAGTGGGTCCCGCACTGAGAACATTTGACAGCCACTATGTACAAGAAGACTCAGGGAAAAAAACAACTTTAACCTAAAGGTTGTATGCTGGAAGAGAGCAGTAGAACAGGAGGACTAATTGGAGTATCGTGTCCAGTCCGTGCCAGGATGACAAAGGTCTGTATTGTGTTACCATTACTATGCTTAGTGTAGGCTCAGCACAGACACAGCAGATGATGAAGACACTGATTGGATGAGGTTAAAAAGCCATTTGATACTGGTGAGCTCCATTTAACAATGTGGGATTAAAACTGGATTGGCGTTTAGAGCGGTGACAAGAAACAGAGCCACTTATCATTCAACTATTTCATCTCATTCACCAATAGATTTACATGAATATTAATGACATCAAACGATATTCAATATTATCAACAGTAGTTAGTTTCTATAGTAACAGTGGTCCAAACAGCAGCAGCAGGCCTCCGCTCTGCTCTGGTCCTGGTATGTGTCCCATTATGGTTGTAGTGTGTGGACAGAGGAACTCTGCCTGTGCACCACAGTATTATTTATTTGACTGTCTTTCATGTAGGAACCACCACCAATCTGCATCACAGGCCAGTCCTCTGTGTGTATCCTAAAGGTGTCATTTAGGATTGATTCCCTGGAATTAGCAGACGTCCAAGTGGAACCATGTGCCTGTCTTTGGGACTGAATTGAAGATAAAGCTGTACTGGTGTGTTGTCTAAATGATGCCGCCTACTCGCTGGCTAATCCTTGTTGTTGCTCTGCTGTTGAATATACAGGAAAAATGCATATTTATCAACAAACAATGTTTGTCTGATTTTGAGGCAATTCCTAAATAAAATGAAGAGGGTTTAAGCTCTCATATAATGTTTGTTTTAATTGTTGTACACACTGTATGTTGGAAGATAATGCATCTAATTTGTGTGAACAAAGCTGCAATGAAAACTGAATAATATGTTGTAGTTAAAAAGTTTGAATAAATTAAATAATATAACAACTAACCTGTAAAATAGAATAAAATAGTGAAATACAAAAATGTAAGATAAAGATCAAATTCTAACTGAAATGTCAATTATTTATTAGAACTTCACAAAAAACAAAGCTTACACACTGACAAAAAAATACACAATATTTTGTAAAAAAAAAATCAATTGTTAAAAATATGTACATCTCTAACACTAACATTGTACTTTAAATTTTTTATATGTATTGTGCTTAATTTAATCTGCCAACATTTTTTTCTTAACAATGTGACTTTTTTGACAAAGGGTTGATGGCACTTTTGTAACAAGTTCTTTATTAGTTTGAAGGAGTGAATGAGTTATAAAAAAAGGTGAATGACAAACATAAAACATCTGCCCCATGTTCGGCTTTTAAAAAAACTAAATATATGGACCATTACCAAACAACCATCCGTCACCTGAGGCTGGATACAGTGGCTCAGTGCTATGTCTTTCAGTTCAGATGCTTCACTACGGCCACTTTGACTGTGTTTACTTCACAAATATACTCAGGCAGAGTTATTAACGAGAACCATAGTGTGCCTCCATAATCCCCACACCAACTGAAATCCCACCTAACTTATTCTCCACAGTGAGTCTGGTGAGTGTAGGATACAGGCCCATCACAGCTCAACTTTCCACAGGACACAAATACAATCAGTAAAGTCGCAGACAACTATATTTTAAAATTCACAAAAAATAAACACTTGTGCAAATTAAAAACCTTTAATTAGCATGAAGCCCTGAGCTGTTGCTGGGATTAAGAAGCTTGATGGCTGACTGTGGTGAGCCTGATTACTTAATAATACGGTGATAGGCGCAACTATCAATCAAACCTTCTGACAGCACTTATAATTCAGAAGAGACTGACCAAAATAAGGGCTGTGGACTTTCCTGTTGTGGCTGAGTGTGCCGTAGGGGAGAGTAAGCAGATACATGCCTAACAGTAGTGACAATGAAGTTACTAACACCATCATAATGAGGCAAAGAAAGAAAGTGTCACTTTTATTTACACAACAGAGAGCGACGCTCTAAACAACACTGCCACAAACTTAAAAAGCATTTTGCATAGAAAGGGAGAAAAGGCCTCTTACAATACATACTTACAGTTAAACCCTTCAATATACACTGTACTGTGTGGCATGAATATGAAAAGATCATTACAATTTTAGGGTGGGTAGGACTATTATATTTTTTATCTTTGACTGAATTTGAGAACTTTAGTCTTTACAATGCATATGCATGTACGTACATCTAAAACAAGTCCTCTAAATCAATTGTTCTAAATTAAAAATACATGTTTGTATCATATATTTATATACACATTTATATATAATATAAAATAAAAATAAGATGGAATAATTGTATACTCGAGTGATGTGCATTGTATTATGTTGTGTTCATATCTAAAATCAAATCAATATAAAACCAAAGATATTTTTTAAGGTTGCAGATGTGTTGTTGTAGAAATGTAATTATAGATTAATAATATTATTCATTCATTAATTCATTATTTGTAATGATTTATATTACAAAATTATGAATGTCTACACGTTGATGAAACGTGGTCATACTGGACAATTTAATGTATTTTAATTTTGATTTAAGAAATCACAAAGCCATTGTATACTTTTCTTTGTTTCAAGGTAGTACTCAGATTAGATTACATAGATTATTCCCGAAGGAAATTCAGCTTCCAGCAGCAGCATCACAAAGTTACAAAATGTCAGTGACACTGTGTCATAGTCTCTACATTAGTTTCAGTTTAATTTTTTTATGTCATTTATATGGGGATAAATCACAAAGCTGACTTAAGACGCTCTACAATCTGAGCAGATCTGGACCTTTAGTTTAACAATGTGTACATTTGTATGTTTTGCACATCTTTGCAGCATTAATCTCTACAAAGATACACGTCTTCCTCTTATCATACATTTACTCTTACACTGGGCTGTGGCTGCACAGCGTCCTGAGCTGAGATGACATGAAATAAATTGGATCTGTAGAAAATTCACTGCTGTGTGGAGGGCTGCTGCTGCTGCTCTGCTCCCTCACCTCGCCACCAGACCGTGCCTGATTTCCTTCCTTGCGTGACTCCGGAGTGTAAACACACGGCCCGAGTGACTCATCACTATTTCTCACTTCCACAGTCCGATATAAACACATGAAAGGGTCAGAGGTCACCGTCGGCTGGTGAGTGGGTGGGAGAGCGGGCAAGTGGTGGGGGGCGCAGTTTGTCTGCTTTTGAGACATCTTCCATTTTGCAGAAGAATTTGCACCTTCCTGTGGCCAAAGTCTGCCCACTCCAGTCTGCTCCAGTCTGGTTTAGGACGAGAAGAAGGAAAAACAAACTTTTAGAGAAATATCTTTTTGGGGTTGCATTGCCCATTGATCCTCCACTAAATAGGGATTAATTCTTTTTTTTTTTTTTTTTTTTTTTTTCTTTTAGGTTTGATTACTGCTTTGTTAAATAAAGTCATGATATCTGCCCACTTAAGCCTTGTCGGACTGCAAGTATAAGTCAAGGTTGAAAGGAGGATCATCGCTTCCTCTCAGGCCCCTGAATCTGAAAAAGGGCCAAATCCATGCAAACATCAATCACATTGCACTCTTTAGCTCTCCCTGGACTATTGTTATAAGGCAGAGCGAGCGGAAGGAGGCCGGTAGCAGGTGGAAATAAAAAGCATTTTGACAACTTTAGGGTTAGATTCCTCCCCTCATCACTGCTACATCTACAGAACTGAAAAGGTAGCAAAGACTCAGTATTTCTGTAAATGCAATGTGAGGTTTCTAAAGAAACAAGGACATTACCAAGTTTAACTAATAGTTTAAAAAATATGAGCATATGAAACTAATGTGCAAAAATAATAGTCACCAGAACATAATCTTAACACCTAAAACACCTAGTTTAAAATATACAGATATGGGCAGTAGTCCAATATCTAAAATAAACTTATTATTTGTTGTTTTTAATTAATTATTAATTGCTTAAATTTGTTGAAATGTTTCCTTTACTTCAGTTTTACCTAATGCTTATTTTGCTAAACTTTTTAAAATGTGTTTATTGTAAATTGCCTTTTCTTTTGCTTAATTTAATTGGTTTTCCTCTGTGGATGTTCCATTTTACAAATAGCTTATATTAATAAACTTTTTTTTTTTCACAATGTTATTATATAGTGTATAATAATTTATATATTAAGACAAGTTTCTATTTTTACAATCAAAGTAAATATTGTTTTTTTTTTTTTCACTTTCTAGGAAACGCTTTACATTTTAAAACTGGCAAGGATAGTGAGAGGTGAAAGTTCGGCCATGTAAACTGTTCTTTAGATTAGATAAATAAACTTGGTTTGTAATATGCTGTCTGTATTAAACACTGGATATTCATTGATTCATTTAAATTTAGAAAATGGATAGGAATTAGTTTCAAGTCACCCAAATGTGGGCGAATACATTATTAAGTTGCAGGTAGTTTGCGCGAGGCTTACTGTCATACAGTAATGCTTTTCTCAGACAAACAACTGAGCGACTGATGCCACTGTAACTGTTCTTTCTGAGAAAGTCAAGGTAAAAGAAATAATAAATGAACCAGCCTACACTGTAACCTCTCTACACTGTCTTGTCTCCTGTGTTCCTTTCCATGGCACTGTACCCGGCCCGCCCAGTGCATCTCTCCCACAGCTCTACTGTCTTAGAGGTCATGGATTCAAAGCTGGCAGCATATGTGTCACACGATGCCCATGCGTGTGATGCTTGACTTGGACCCCCCTCTGCTCAGGAAATGCTCTGGGCCTTTTTCCCACCCTAGTGTTCCACTGTGGAGAGCTTAGGCATTACAGGCGAATCCAGTTACCATCCCAAAAGCATTCCTGACTGATTCTGACCACTGCATCCACGGTTCCCACAGACAATGAGCATGGCCTCTTTGGAAAGCCACTGCAGCGCTATAGGTATCTGGTGGTGAACTACCAAAAGCTGTTTATGCCAGAGCAGAGGAGTTTGAGCTGCACAATAGGCAATTACCAAACCCACTCATACCCCCTCCCCTTGTTTCACTTTGCGGTCTGTCTGTAGGTGGGTTAGGTTGTGTCCAGATTAAAAATAGACAAACCGTTCCAGACAAAAACTGCAAAAAGTCATGGAACACACATTGCATAAATGATATCTCCCATTGTGGTGCAGTGTTTGGGAATTCTTAATTGCTTTTTCCAAAGCAGTTTGCCACAGGAAAATCCCCCTTCAGAGCAGAGACAGAGAGAGATGGTGGGTTGTGCGTAAACACTGTATCGCTGATGTAAACACGTATGTACAGTATAAACCTATGTGCTAGCATCAAACTGCCACGAGCCCAGTATCAAAGGAGATGACCCGCAATGAGCCAGTGTGGTCCTCCCTTGTTCTTCTTCTGTGGTTTCTCTTTTTACTTGTATTATGGAAGCCTTTCTGCGTCAAACTGACCCCAACAGACCTTATTCTATAAAACAGATATGCTCTCAGATCTGGGAGACGGGCTGGACAGTAAGAGAACCATCCAGTGCCCACTCACTATGGGACACAGCCAATCCACACAGTGACCTCAAAGGGGCCATAAAACAAAGTCTGGGTTTCTGCAGAAAAGGTATGACGGGTTACCAACGAAATCTCCAACATTAATGAAGATTTCGGACAGATTTTATTTAATTGTCAAGAGAAAAAAACGCAATCAATAGCCTATTTAGTAATTTGGAGACAATATATAATTCCGTTATGTACATTTTTTAATTTTAATTATATAGGACAATTATTTTTAAATAATGGGGAAAAGTCCAAAGAGCAGTGACCACATTTTGGCGAGGTGGAATTTCTCTAAGGCTGGACGCACCAGACGCTCGCCACTGCTGTCCTTCATGTCAAACTGTGCGGTAACAAAACCGACCAGAAAGAATGTGATGTGTGCTAAAATCTGAAGGCGCGCTCCCGTCAGTGGTCACAAGAGGACAGACAATAAATAAAATAAGAACAACGAAATGAAAAAAAAAAAAAAAAAAAAACAACGACTGGACTCTCAGTAATTGGACATTTTTGTATTGTGGCGCGTTATGGCCCTCATGGGAGCGGTGCCTGAGGGAAGCGCGTGTGAAAGTGCGCAGCGGGGGAAGAGTTTCTCACAATTTTGTCTGATCCAGTGACTCATGAGTTTGGGCTTTAGTTTGCGGCGTAATTGTTAGTTTTATGATCAAAACGCAGTAGGCCTAGGCCTATGTGAGATGCAAGATATTTTTACGTGGAACATAGGTAAATTCATGCCCTATGTTGTCACAAAGACCGGTGACTATTTCCATCTTCAGTGAAATTACTGGCCTATGGCATTTTTACCTAAATGTATATCTTTACAATGCCACTCTGCGGGCTTTTTATTTTGTGTCATGTTATCTTACTCTGACACTGGCAGCACTGATCTAGTCTAGTATATACAGCACCAGGTTTCTTCTGCGCTTTCACAAAAGTCAGCGGCAGAGTCGTTGTCAGGGGAATTAAAAAGCCATCGAGGGCTCGTGCCACAGCTGATTGGATGTTGGAGGATGGTGCCCATCAAAAAGATTTCAAATGTAGCGACGCAGCGCGCGCAATCAGAGGTCTGCTTGCAATCTCATGTCTTCTCGATCACATAAACAGCACTTAAAGGAAAATATACACGGCCACCTACTGCGTGTAGAAAGTGATGAGGGGCAGCTCCCTCCACCTTACACTGGTTTTAATTACCGCGACAACCAACAGGACTCAAGGCGACGAGCGCGGGGACGTGGCCAGGACAAGTGTTCTGGCTCTGCTTGAAATCAGCGATTCTGTTTTTATGTGCCCAATAAACAGACTTAACAATCGGGTCATTTTTGGCCATAATGACATTTAGATCCATTTCATTGTTTTTCAAAAACAAATGTATTTTAAAAATAAAGTTATAACAAAATAATTGTCTATAGCCTTCATATTGACACATAATAGATTTTTGTTATTATGTTTAATGACAATACTTGACAATTAAGCCTGTTTCATTAGCTACAGCATTTTTGTTTAGCCTGTGTGGGAACGCATATAACGTTTTAATGTGAAACATACACATTTTCTTTCCCGTTAATTTGAACAATTATTCTAAAAAGCAGAAGCACTAAAATTTATTTTGACAATATTAATAAAGATAACGTTTTGAAAATTTCACAATTCTTTCTCAGTCCGTAATAATATTAAATAAAACATTATACCTACCCTAAACATGTCTCAAGTTCAAGGCAGCTGCTTGTGTCCAGTTGATGGAGAAGTGCGTCAAGCTGAGTCACAAACACTGCTTTGAGGCCTATCACTGACCCCGGGCCACGCTTATGTGCGCATAGGAGCACAATCATGTAACTATAAAGAACTCTTTTCCCACATTGTTTTTTTTTTTTTGTTTTTGTTTTTGTTTTTTTATTTAACGGAAATTGTGAAGTAATAAAAGAGAGACCATAGGCTGTAGGCCCGAGTGACAGAAATATTAAAATAAATTTAGCCTAAGTGATAAAGTTTGCAGCTCAAGAGAACAAAGTTAGGCCTTACAAGTACAAGGCCATGTTACATGGTATGGTCACAATGATGTGAGTATTCTAAATAGGGGAATGCGATATCCCGGAAAGGCTGTCCTGTGTGCTGCACCTTCACTTAAGTGTCCCGCATTCCTGAGGACGCAGCGCTGTCAAATATTTCATAATGAGACGTCATGGAAAAAGCAGGACTCAGTCTGAGATAAAGCAACAGCAATTTAGACCTCGAATTCATTCTCCGTGACGCTCATAGTTGTCGCCTGTTGCTACAAATTGTTAATGCCTTGGTTGCAGAACGAAAAACGTAGCTATTTTGACAAGGATTTTATTATTGTAATGGTATAGCTACACAAATGCGGGAGAAATTTAGTAGGCTATCCGGACAAAAAAATCAATTGTGACTCAGAAGGTATATGTGAGCCTAATCTGTGAATGTAAATAACGCACACGTTTTTCAAATGTGTCTTTTTAAATAAAAAAGAAACAACACTGCTGTCTAGCAAAGTAAGAGTTACATGCCATGGGTCCAAGGAGCGTGTGAGCGCAGAAAGCGGCGTAATGGAATGAAGTCATGAGCATTAATGAAAGGCAGTAGGCAGAGAGAGGACGGGAGCGCGCGTGCCCCCGGTGCGCGCTGGGTGGTCCGCTGTTTTCTGATAAATGTGTCGCTCTCAGCGGGCGAGTGTCCGAGAGTGTACCAACTAAAACCACACAGTACATTTTCTTTAAAGGCTTGGTATGCCTTAAAAAGTAAAGAAAATTTGTTTTTGTCGAAATGCTGTCTTTGTTTGTAGCTTCATTTTGTTGCAAATCTGTGCATGTTTACAACTGAGTTGTTCATTTTTGGTAGATTTCACCATAATAAAACTCAGCATGCCACTTTTACGTCCTACCATAACGTCATCATCCAGTGTTGTCTATATTATCATGTTATATTGAGTGTCTAAGCAAAGTTTCGGGATGATAATTTGGGCGTGTAAAAAGCATGAGACGCGTGCACAGACTGAAGTCACAGGCGGGTGCTCTGGACCCAAGAGAACAATAACGTGGACTACTGTCAACAGTTATAGGTTACGGACTGATTATAGTTCTCTTAGACTAAGAAACCCCAAAGACTTATAAATACACATCTTGCTCATTGACTGACTAAAAATTATTATGTAACTTTTCCAGGTCAAGTTAATGTTATTTTTTCTTATTGTCTCAATCAGTTACATGCCTAATAACACCTAATATTGTGCTGGCTTTCAAGTAATGGCGTTACCGTACTATTGACAAGAAATAAACTTACTTCACATTCAGAGTCCATTGGGGAAACGCTTGCCGCTCGTCCCAGTCTGAGTCTGAGTGCGCACATCTCGGCCGAGCTGCACCTCTCTTCTCCCGCGTCCTGCATAAATATTATGACTTCATTAAACAAACAATATTCCTGTGCAAAAACGTCTCCAGCATCTCGTTGAGCTGCGATGGCACGACTATATCGCTCCCGATTGAGCATTAGCTGATCTAACAGGGCTTTGCTTGATATTTTATTTAAAGAAGGGCAGGAAAAATGTTTACATTGCCCAGCATAAACATCCTGCCCATGTCCCTGTCTATCCTCACAGAGCTCAACACCGTGGTTTGGAATATGAGCTACGTACTTTATTCAATACTTTGGAAACAATTAAAATGCATAAGCTTCGCATCACATATCAATTTATATAATGCGAGTAAGTAATTGATTGGTGTTAACCAGCCCAGAGCATTTGGGGCAGTAGAAATTACAATTTGATTTAATCTATTTCTAAGTGACACTATTCGCATCTAAATGAAGAAAAATCTAATACAATGATCACAAATAAAAAATAAATGCAAGAAGATATTTAAGCAGGAGAATTAAATGAATACAGGCTCAAAATACCATTTCAAAGTGTACATCTAAAGTTCTCCTTGTTATTTCTGCAATGTACTTTTATACTGTATTTTCAATGCATGAAGGATAGAAAAAACGCATTTGGCTGAAAAGTGAGCTTAGGCTCAGATGTGCAGGCTAACAGCCCACCACTGGAGTAGGAGGGAATTGGGCGGGTCCCAACAAGAGGACGGCCAAGACATCCAGCTCCCAATGCGCTGATGGCAACAGATAAGTAAAAAGTGAGCTCGTCGGACGCACGACAACACAATAGGTGAAGTGGAAAGCGGCTCCTGTTCTGGTCCTTTTTCACATTTGGGACTTGACACTGTTAGACTGCTACGGGATTCAGTCAGGAAAAAATCGGGCTTCCAGATACTTTGACGGGTGCCTCAAGTTGAAGAACGGTCTTATATTTTGGATTTTATGACAACAAAGTAGCCCTAACTTGTTAAGTGGAGTCTTTTTGTTCACCGCCACGCGCATCAATTTTCTAATGACGGCAGAAGTTCAGCAGCCTCCAGCACAGACTCCTGCCCAGAGCAGTCCCATGTCTGTGCCTGAAAAGCCTCACGCTCAAACGGCGGTGATGGAAAGCGCTTCCTCCACCACAAAAAACAAAAAGACGAACGCGGGGATTCGTCGACCGGAGAAGCCTCCGTACTCTTACATCGCATTAATCGTAATGGCGATTCAAAGCTCTCCAACCAAACGTCTCACACTCAGTGAAATCTATCAGTTTCTACAGAGCCGCTTCCCGTTTTTCCGAGGTTCATACCAAGGATGGAAGAATTCCGTGCGTCACAACTTGTCTTTGAACGAGTGTTTCATAAAACTACCTAAAGGGTTAGGCCGGCCCGGGAAAGGCCACTACTGGACTATTGACCCAGCCAGTGAGTTCATGTTTGAAGAAGGTTCTTTTAGAAGAAGACCGCGAGGTTTTAGACGCAAGTGCCAGGCGCTAAAGCCCATGTATAGCATGATGAACGGCCTGGGCTTCAATCACATCCCCGAGTCCTACAACTTCCAAAGCAGCGGCGGGGGCCTGTCCTGCCCCCCCAATAGTCTGTCACTGGACAGCAGCATTGGCATGATGAACGGGCATCTGGCGGGTAACATGGAAGGCATGGCGTTGTCCGGTCACTCAATGTCGCATTTGTCAACCAACAGCGGACACTCTTATATGGGGAGTTGTCCGGGATCCACAGGGAGCGAGTACCCCCATCACGACAACTCTGCCTCTCCTCTGCTTGCAAGCGGAGGCGTCATGGAGCCGCACCCCGTGTACTCGAGCTCTGCGTCCGCGTGGGCGCCAACGCCGTCCGCTTCTCTCAACAACGGGGCTTCCTACATCAAGCAGCAGCCGCTGTCTCCGTGCAACCCGGGGACTAACCCGCTGCAGCCTAGCCTGCCCACACACTCCCTGGAGCAGCCATACCTGCACCAGAACGGACACAGCACCACAGATTTGCAAGGTAGGCCTCACTTAGTCCTTACAACATAAGTGGAGTTCTGGTAGATACAATTTTATACTTAGGAACATTAAAAAGACACATTTGAAAGCCTGCCCATTATGCATTATGCTCAGAAACGCCACTATGACAAAGTGGGCTAATTGAGTACATCGAGAGTCCAAATCTTGGCTATTTCCTAAAAAACAGTCTTTTAACAAATATTATTCATTTGACTTTGAATTAAAATGGTAAAATAATTCCGGGGAAAGAAACTGGACAGTTGAGGATTGTGCCAATATTTGTGCACAAGAAAAACAAGCGCGCTGTTTGAGGGAGTCTGCCTTGCCCTGAGGCCCAGAGTCCTTCGGGACTCGCGTGCAACTAAAGCCACTGTCAATTAGAGCCTACAACCCGCCTCCACTGTTCACTATCTTAATGAGGCTGACTAAATGGATTCAGAACAAATGTACTCAGAACATAAGTTTAAGTAATTATGAAGAAAATGTTTTGTGAGGGACCTTAACTTACAGAATAAAATATGTATGGTTTCAGAAAATCAGGAAACAGAAGAAAGAAAATTAACTTTGTTCATTTAAAGTGCTTTAGGCTAAATAGCCCAATAGTTTATTATTTTTTACTTCTTAATTTAAGTGCAGGCTCGGTTTTCTACATAATCAAGTGGCCTGAAATAAATTCTGCTCTAAACGTTTTATTGCCCCGACTGTTACATTAAAGTTTTTGTGGTAATTAACAGTTTTCCTGGTAATTTAATAGGCTAATATGTTAAATATCATAGAATAGGTGAGGCTAAATGTAAGAACCATGCTAAACAATGTTGCATTTTTTTAAATAAAGTTTTAACAGTTTAATATAATAAAGTTGTTGTATGTTTCTGTCTCTGCTGCAGGTATCCCTCGTTACCATACCCAGTCTCCCAGTATGTGCGACCGCAAGGAGTTCGTCTTCTCCTTTAACGCCATGACGTCCTCGGCGATGCACTCTCCGAGCAGCGGCTCGTACTACCACCACCAGCAGGTCTCCTACCAGGACATCAAACCGTGCGTCATGTGATCACGCATATGTGGACACTGTATGAAATTAACCACGCAGGGGATTTCATCAAAGAAAGAAATCCCTGACAGATGGGCCGTGGAGAGTAGCGCGGACTACCAAGTTTTACGCACGGCCAAGAATACAGAGGCACCCTCCGCATTTAATGTTGTAATAATATAATACTAATAATATTGCCATGATCCTCGACTACAGCGGGCCAGACTGTTCGCCCAGTTGCTGTTTGGTACCGAGTCCAGTCCTGCAGAGCGGAAAACCACCTCTTTGCCTTCTTTAATCATTTTGAGACTATTGTAAATGCACAATTTCTTTTTACTATTTTCGTTTATTGTCCATATTTCAGACGCAGACTCTACTTGGACTGAACCTTTTGGGCGCCGCATTTAATTTGTATGTCCATACAGATTATACAGTGTACAGATCATGAAGGCACTTTTTGAACAACCCATAAGCGCGACTTATTTATTCTAGGCCTGCGTATTTTTAATTTGAGGCGAATTTGGCAAAGCTTTATTGGCAATATTTGTCAGAACGCTTATTGTTGTTTTAAAATGAAAATTAAGTATATACTGTAAGCACTGTTGTTTGTGTTACTGTAGGCTATAAGACTTTACTTGCACCACTGTGTAATGTTAGAAAAAATAGATTAAATCCAAAACAAGGTCCTACTCTTACGCTTCATGCAATCAATCATTGAGTCAAAAAATAAAATGAACTGCTGGGCTGTTGGAGTCCAAATCCACCAACACAGCAACCGTTGCACTTTATTTTATACTTACAAAAAATGCAATAGTGTGAATCCAAAAATATTGTTTTGATTTGGTTATTTTATAATTGCATAAAACAAAAATGACATACTGTAACAACACAAATATACATACAGTATATTGTAAAACAACGTTTGTGGAATTCTCTGTTGCATAAAACAGGAATCACTGTCTAAATTTTACATAAAGGTGCAGAATATAAAAGTTAGATTATCTTATCATTTCCATGTTTTTATATTAAATAACATTTAAATTATTAGGCTATGTTTAGCTTTTTATGCATTAGTCAGATTGTTGTAAAATGCGATAAAATGTTTTTATACATTTTTTTTTTATTGATGCACACTTTAGATTTCTTTATCTAAATGTTAAGGAAGGCGAAGCCTAAGAAATCCTACTCAGTCTTTGTGGTTTCACAATTCACACCAACAGCTCATAGATTGATATTTTAGGAATATAAAAGATAATAAGCAGAACTGCTGTAAATAGGATCTACTGCTTACAGGCTACATATATGCGCCTGTAAGTTGGGAACACAAAACAAGTATAGACACAAGAGCTAAATGGTTTTAAACTGTTTTACTGTTAATACACTACATACTGTAACTATAATCCTACAATTCTAAATCCGAGATTTTTATTGTAAATTTTGTATTGCTTAAAAGAAAATGTAGTTGTACTGGTGAAATTTACCCCATGTTAAAGAGCTACAGTATATTAAAAATAGTTCTTTGTGTGACTGAAAACTGTAACCAACTAAAATTTGATGATTTCACAAAACATCATGTAAGCCGGGGGTGTAATAGACATTTTATGGATATTGTTGCGGAGGTATGTGCATTCATGCACAGTTCTGTAGAAGTCTTGTATAGCATTGCTCTCCTATGGCATGACCACGGCATGAACTCTAGAAAATGCCATAGAATCAGTGTGGCAGCTCAATGCTCAGGACCAGCCCAGGACATTAGTGAGCTTCAGAGAGGCAGAGGCATGAGGCGCTCCACAGCTGTTCCCTGACACCGCTCACACTGACAGATCCAGAAAAAGCCAGGGCCTGCTGTATGTCGACAGACATGCTGCATGCTTGTTCCTCCTCATCAGGGCTTTGGGGAAAACAGTCACCATTTTACAACAACACTCTCAGCAGGTAAGACACAAAAAATAAGTTGGAGTAATTGTGTAATGTCATGTTCCACAAAGATAGATTTTAATACCAAGCCAAAAATATAGCAAACTTAACATTTAAAATTATAGGTGTAATCTAGAGTAACAAAGGTTTATATGTAAAATTCTTATTCACTCAAAATAATAGAACATAACCAAGTTATTATACAAAATTCAATGAGAAAATCAAAGGGGATTTTCTGTATAAAATGCAATTAAATTTTAGAATCTGTTAACAAATTACATACATTTGTCAGTGCTAATATTTTAGTATAAAAGAATTTACTCTAAAACATACATTTAAAGAGGGCATGTTGTATAAGACATATATTGTTCTTCTATGTTAATTTAATAATAATAATATAACCTTTTTTTATTTTTTGTTAAAAAAAAAACACAACAATGCAGATATTAGCAGACTAATTTTAGTGGAAACCAAATAAATAAACCATAAAAAAGAAACATTTCTTACACAATGCCTATAGTAGATAACCAATGTGTTGAGAAAAATCTCTCGAACAATGGTAGCGTGTGTTACATGTAGTTGATTATAATAATGAAACAGTCATTTAGAACTGAAAAGTAATTTTTAGGTCAATATTTTGTTACTGTGGTATTTTTCACTAAAAATAATGTAGACCTTGTAAACACACTTAACTGAAGTTTTATCTTATTTACATTGTCTGAGCTGCACCTATGGTCTGTTTTTCCTGGTTGGTACTTTTAGTCTCCAGTTGGGCTAAGTTAGACTGAAGCTGTCCTCTCCTCCTGCCTCTTCTCTGGCTTTTGGCCAGCTCCACCTGCAGATCATGCCCATTTAGAGAGAGGTCCTGCAGGGCCATGAGGGCCTCCTCTGCAGTCTGGGGGTTAGTGTAGTCCAGGAAGGCCCTGTGCTGAGCTCCCTGCCAGGTAAGCCTCAGTGGGACAGCCTGCCTCTCTCTGAGCACTGTCTTTAGCTCACTAACACGCAGCTCTGACGGGATGCCCCCCAGGTACAGAGTGGTCACTGTGTCTGGAGGCTTGCGCTGAAATGAGTGGACATCACCAGTCTCTTCTGAACCCTTTTCATTTACTACTCCACCACTTCTACCTTTTGTTTTTGTGATCTCCCCCAGCCTCACTCTTCCGCCATCCTCTATGCTTTCTTTTCTCACTTTTGCTATTCGCTGTCTGCTTCTCTGCTGAGGCACTGTGCTCTGCTCATGCTTAGAGGCTTGTTTAGGTTCCTCCTCCACATCTTTCTGTGTGTTCTGTCTTGGCCTCCGTGTAGTTTGCTTCTTGGCCTGACTGGGCTCTGCTTTCGCAGATGCCACCCCCAGCGTAACATCCTTCCCTGTTTGCTCCTCCATAGCTCGCAGCTTCTTCAGGATAGGAATCTTCTCCAGCTTTTCTGTGTCCAGCTGCAGACATAGAATCCAGTAAGCTCCATACTCCAAAGTAACTTATATATGAACATTGTGAGATTTATAATGAAAGCTGACAAATTAACTTCTGTTTGGACTTCCTTGCAGCATATGCTACAATAATAACACCACTACCAATCTTTATAGCAGCAGGACATTTCACTTCCCGAGAGGTTAAAAATAAAGGCTGTTGTTTTGATTTGTTGTGTCTTCAAGTGTCTTGGCAGCCTTTGATAGTGAGCAGTGGTGTAAAGGATATACAGGGCTATTGTTTGAGCACTGACCTGTCGCTCCCCTGCCCCTGAGAGCCACGCTGGCTGGGCAGAGGAGCCTTTGATGCTCAGACATGGCCTTCCTGTCTGAGAGTTCAGTGGGTCCTGTTTACAGCACGTCTCAAGAAACCAATGCTAGCATTCATGCTAGATACATGCCAATAATATAGACTTTTTACAATGAATTAATACAAACAATATTAGTATTCAATAAAAACATTAAAAAGTATCACTCTCCTTGGTATAGTTCACTATCAGCCCCTCGCCTTAAATGAACAAGTATAATTTGGGTTAAATTATTCTGAAAATCTATGCATCTTATAAGCATCAAATTAAAGGGTACTGTATGGATACAATAATTGTATATCTTTTGAAGAACAACTACTTGATGAGAATGAAATCCACACAACAGTCTTTGTCTGATACTAATGCTTGGCCATTAGAGGGCAGTGTTTCATACTACTGTATTTAGGTATATACTAGATCATTTTTCTTCTCATGACATTTAAGAAAAAAATATTCTCTTGTTATTTTCCAATATGACTAAACAATGTCAAATGTATTGAATAAAAAAGGGTTAACAATGCGCCTAACAGCACAAAGGTCTGTAAAATGTCTGTGTAAACTCACACATTGTCCACAAGATATATTTAACACATTGTACATTTAAATGATACATACAGTACCTTAGTCCAGATGATTCCCTGTGGTTTGGGAAGCTGGCAGTCTATTTTAATAACTCTGGTGGGTGTGAGGATGTAGTCCACTGTCAGGTCATGACTCTCTTTGAGTTCCTCTGGAATTTCAACCACCTAAATACAGAACATAAAAAACATAGATCTTATTACATACGTTTGAGTTACAGCCTCTTTAAAGCATGTAAATAAATGTATACTAAGTTTAAAAATCAGTTGAATACACCAAACATGTGAACTGACCTGGCAGTCATGGACAACAGTAACCACCACAGTGGACTCGTTTACAGCTCCCATTGAGGCCATCATGCCATACTCTATGTCAGCATAGCCCTCTCCTTTTCCAATCCGCAAGCCTGTGGACAAGGCATCAACAAATACTGAGTTTGACTCTTGACTGCCTCAGTCAGAAAGGAAACCAGGATTATAACTGTGGCTTTGTCTAACCCATAAAATATTAATCACATTTGATCTGATGTGCACACAGAGGAAGGTTTCTGTGTGTGTGTGTACGTGCGTGTGTGTACGTGTGTGTGTGTGTGTACGTGCGTGTGTGTGTGTACGTGTGTGTGTGTGTATGTGTGTGTACACCTGTAAACATATCCGCCTCCCAGACCACTGCCTCAGTTATCCCAGGGATTTTACTAATGCAGATCAAAATATGTCTTGAGTAGAAAGGGATTTTAAATGGAGGGCAGACTGCAGCAAAAGCCACAACAAGCAAAATGGTTCTGATTACACACTCCCCCTGCTCTTATTTCTGCCGCTGTCTTAGTAGGTAGTGTGTGCCAGTAAACATATTTAACAACTCACAAGAGTATGTGGCATTTTCTCTCTGCCTCTTGTCATTTTTACAGTAATAAACGACCATTATAGTATACTGTTTCTAAACTTCAAAATAATGGGTTAGACAAAGTCAGCGTCTAATAACAGGCTGCAAGTCACAAAGACAAGTTTTTCATTTAAGCTCTAAATACCCATTAGTTCTTAGATGTTGAAATTTGATTAGGAAAGTCTGAAGTATAATAACACAATGATTTTGTTATCACAGAAGCATGAGTGGAATATGAACAGCAATAAAACATTAAATACAAAGATGAAGGTTTAAATACAGAAAACACATAAAAACTGGTGTTCAATTGGTGTATTTTTTAATCTGATTTTGCTACCATTTCTATCTCTACAGTACCAAAACTAGAACAACAGTACATGTTTAAATTGATTGGCTGATTATGAGGATTGTATGACCTCCTCGACCTGTAACTTTCTAGTTGTATTTCTAAAATACAAAGTGTGATGGTGTCATTAAAAGTCTTTGAATTACCTCAGAGTTTTTTTTCTTGTCAATGGAATAGCATTCCATATAAATAATTTGAATGGCAGTGTGATGCTTTGTGTAGTATAACTTCTATAGCAGACACAGAGCAGACCTACAATATGTTCCATTTTAGTTTCCTGTAGGAAAATTGTTCTCTGCATTTGACCCATCCTTTATTGATGCTGGGGCAACCTGTCAGGAGCAGTGCAGTGTCAGGGAACCCTTGTCCAGGACTGGAGCAAAGATCCTGGTCAGGAGTACCTAGCTGGAGTATTAACCTGTGTATGTTTAAGGTTGATGAGGGAAACTGGAACACCTGGAGAAAACCCACACAGACATGAGGAGAACATGCAAACTCCACATAGAAAGGCCCTACATGGTCAGGGATTCAAATTGGGGACCTTCTCGCTGTAAGGCAAGAGTGCTAACCACTTTGCCACCATGCTGCCACTTGAGATTTTTAATGTCATTAAGACCATTAAAGAGGTATCTAAACAATTTATGTTCATCTTAAGGCTTCATGTAGAGCTCACCTTTCTCTGACACTGCAACAGAACCAACAACCACCAGGTCGACCTTCACCTGGGCATCCAGATCCACAGGTACACTGAAGTCTTTCACTCCCTGCAAGAGGATAAAAAAGTATGTTAAAAAGTTATTTCATAGGGTAGGCATTAATGTTATGGTATGACAAACCTGTGAACTAGCGCATATGCGAAGCTGATCTTTGGTTGCTCCCAGAGGAGGGGTAATTTTGTTGAAAAGGCCAGTGCGTAAGCGAGGTGTTGGGACCAGTAAGGTTTTCTGAGCCTGTGAATATCCCGAAAAAAATTCTAACAAAGTCAAACCAAGAACCAAAAGATGCATTACATTGCTAAGAAAAAAGCTTTGTTTTTTGTCAAAACAGAAAAGTTAGAGCTGGCCATAAGTATACTTATTTTTCTGTTTGGTTTTATTCATATTTTAATGTCAATATTAAAATACCTTTAGTCAATACTTTTTATTAGATTTAGATAAGATATGAAAACCCTTTATCCCACAGTGGGGAAGTTGCATAGCAGTGTGACGCTACCTGTAGTATGACCAGTCTGGCCCCTTCCAGAGGTTTATCAGGATCCACCTTTATCTCTCCTGCCTGGGTGAATATCTGGAGTTCAGATACTTTGGCACAGGCTGTGGAGGCACCCTAATTAAAATAAGAGGAAAGAGAAACGGCTTGTAACTTACTTCTAAAGTAAGCAATCGCGCCTGCTGCTGAGGTCTGTCTGGGTTTACTTTGACTGTCCGGCTGGACTTGAACTCCTGCAGGACCGGGAGCTTATTGCAGGCCTGAGCTGAAGCCTGGCCAATGGGGGCACAGGAGCATGTTAAATTCTAACCTCTGCACTCGTGTCTCATAAGCCAACTCTATAAACAAAATATCTTTAAAACATTGTATATTAGCCTACATTTACTCATGCCCCCGAAAAAACTTTTTAGGCTGTTTTATTAGTGTAACAATATATCTGACAATGACTGTACACTGCAATGTAAGTGAAACTGCAAAACCTTGAAATTTGGGATTCTGTTGTAAACGGGTCTTGGAAAATTTGCCAGATTATTTTCCTCGATGTAGTGCCAAATCTTCTGACGAATGTCCTCTTTGGTTGCGCCTGTATAGAAAATTGTTATTTTTAATATTTAGTACAGGCAGGCATTCAGTTTATCCACAAAAACACATATTGTTGGCCTACATGACACCAACCAGGATGTATTATGATCGCCGGGTCCATTGCGTTAACGTTAACACGAAATACGTTTTTCTCTTCAAAAGTCGCTTACACTTTCAGCAGCGGAGTCTTCCACGTGCGTGCAGTAATATAATACAGGAGGAACAGCTGCTTGTCAATGTTTATCATTACTACGGCAGCTCAGAGAGGTCAAAAGAGGCAAACTGCGGAACCAAGTGCGTCATTATTTTAAAAATCCAAATGCAGAACAGTAATTAGTTTATTTTAAGGGTTGACTATATTTACAATGTCTGTTTGTAATGCGATGTAGTAGTCGTTTTAGCTCAACGGAGAAGTACTTTGAAGTGTATTTCATTGACAATAGTCTGCCCTCCCGTGGCTGCTTCATTTTCTTGACTATCAGAAGCTAGCCACTAGGGGGAGTGCTTTACCTACATAAAAACCTAAAATAAGGTTCGTCTGTATTTTCGGGGTATTTTAGTTAATGCAGGGCTTCTTTTTGACACATGATACAACTTTGGCTATTTATTTTACATTAGTTAAATATTTAGCCTACATATTTTGGCATATTTTTCTATAGCCTGCAGATAGTATGCCCCTCACACAACCATGGTTCTACACACAACAGCACACTTTCTCAGTGCTGTGGTCCACTGTCCCCCCCAAAAGTCCAGTCTCTGCCTGGGCCGGCTGCCAACTCCATCGCCGCCCCTCTCTAACCCTTTCTCTCTCTTTGTTTTGCACACTCAGGGTTGGGCGGGCTCAACCAAGTTAATTAAATGCGATAGAAATGTGCATTGATGTCGCTGTTCCCAGCCCGCCCTGCTGTGGTGGTGCGCTCAGTGAGGCAGTGCCGCACTCACACAGCTCTCATGGCAGAGTGAGGCAGGTGAAGTATGTTCCCCGGCATTTTAGTGATTGATCCTGTGTATTCAGAACAGAGGATGATCTAAAGGGCAATTTAACAGAGAATCTGCCTCCCCACCCCTCACACTCTCATATGCACACCCCACCCAGACACACTCCCTCTGGTCTCCCCGTTATCCCGGCTTCTTTCTTTTCTCTCCGATGCCACTGTGGTGAACAACAAGGCGCTGGGCTTGCATGGAGGCTCAGGGAGGGGCAGGAAGCCCAGGTAAGAGCCATTTTCTTTCTTTCATTTATTTTTGTTTTAGTTTTGGTTACATCAGTGTGCTTGCGGTAGATGGGTTGGATGTAGCCTTCAATCAAATGGAGGCTACGTGTCTTTATTACTGAACACACAGTCTTTGTTTCTGATAATAAACCCGACAGCATTACCAGCTGCTTGCATTATGTCAATACGTGTTAAAAGTATGATACGTTAAAAGTTACAATATAGTCTAGTATCGCCCTAGTAGCCTACCATTGCCTGAGAAGGGCTAATAATCCTAAGATACATTCTTACAGTCCTTCAATGATTTAAGTCATGATGCAGCAGATGGTGTTATTAAAGGGCTAAGTATGTTTTGTTCATCCGTGTTTATTTTTTATCAAACCAAGCAAAGCAATCAAATAGATATGTGCATTGTGTTACCATTACATTTTAGTGTCCATTTTTAACATCACTAAATCATGTGCATCCTATAATTCAACATATTTCATTAAAAGCACTAAACGCAGTTATTGCATTAACCTACATTACAGTGTTTTTTCTATCCATACTACACGCTGCACTATTTTTATACTTTTTATATAGAGATGCTAACTTGATCTTAACGTCCTGTTATGTTTAAGATAAAGATTAAATATGATTAAATAAGCCTCAAATTATCCATTAAAATGTGTCTCATGAGGTTTGTTTTCTCCAGTACCTATTACTGAATATGGAAGCCAAGTCTTTAGCAGATTAGCACTAGTAATACAGTTTTCACCTCTCATGAGTCATACTTGATGTTGAACCACAGAACTCAATCTATGCCTTCCCTCATATAGCTATAGTGTGTTAATTAAAATGTACTGTAAGTGCACACAGTCAAATGAAAATCTGTTTACTGAGCACAGACAGTGACGCACGTTTTGGCTAAGCATCTTTCTTTTTAATCTCTTTGTCTTGTCTCTTTGTCTCATTGTTACCTGATGCAGAGACAGCGTCAATGGATTATACATGATTTTACTCCGTTTATTCCCTTGTTTATTATTTGTTTATTATTATTGGTTAATTTTACTCCCAGATATGTAAGTATATAATGTGGTAATGTTGTAAAAGACTAGAGATATTACGCTGCACTGACATTTTTAGTGAGCTATTTGTTCTTTAACTTTTAACAAACTGTGGCATAAAAAATAACAAAGTTAAGGCTTGATATCTCATTGGATTTTGTAGCTATTCAGTTGAAGTAGAACATTTAGCAGCTGGATATAGGCTACTGGCAGATGACATATGATGATGATGGTATCTAAATGTTAGTAATAGTAGTAATATTAATAGTTGTGGTCTGTTCTCCAGATAAATTGATGTACTGCCTGCTGTAAACATTGAGTTTCAGAGTTGAATTATTGTTCTATGATTCTAGTACAATTGCACAAACAGTAGAAATTGTTGTTCATCTAGAAATGTTCTCAAAGAATAAGATCCAGTTATACTAATCTCTTATTCTTGATTTTGTGATTTCAAGCAGAGCCAAACAAAGACATCCAAAAGCTGCTGAAGCCTTCCAGCTCAGGAGACCTCTCCAGAGACTTGTTCCAACCCCCTGCAGCCGAGGAGGAGGGTGCTCTGTCAGGGCACACAGCAAGCCTGCTACACATCACTGAGAGGAGACGAGAATACCGGGGTAAGACACAGTGAAAAACATTAATTGTATAAATACTTAATGTGTTCTTATGCCTTGAGCTACTATCTGCAGTAAATGGCAAGAAGTGTCTGTTAAAATAGAACACTCATTTTCCATGTAATTGCATTTATGAGCTCAGTCCAGCTACAACAAGGTCACAACCCAGTGTACTCTTTGTGTCGGTTCCAACTCTGGGAAAATGGAGAGGGTTGCGTCAAGAAGGGCATCTGGCATAAAACGAATGGCAAATCAAAATGCAAATCACGGCATGCTGAGAGGCTTTGCTGTTACAACCCCTGAAAGGAAAGAAGAATTGCATTTATTAACTCAATGCGTTAAGTGTTTAATACAGAATTATTATTGTTTTTATAAAAATGTGCATGGATGCAATTTTGACATTGATCAGTCAAGCATAACCTCATCTGGTCTCAACCTCCAAACAATTCCACTTTATTTGGCTTGATAACACATTTTCTCAGTGACCACTTCCCCATCTCAAAGACTCGATTGTATTGAGTTCCCTACAGAGAGCTGCTTGTATGTGCCAAACTCAGAGATGACACAAGTGTGACCAGGCAACACGGGTGACAAGGCAGCCCTATTCTGCTTTACCAACTAAACCGAAGGGACAGAGCACTCCAATTACCACTTCTGCTTCAGATATTGCATGGACTAGTCATAAAACATGGCAGTTTAAGCATGTAGAGGCACAACTATAGACAACAATAGCTGATTTAGTATGAGCCATTATAGAAACCATATTGGTATTTAACTAAACAACTTTTGTTCGTTGTGCTAAAATTGCCTATATCTTTACAAATTTTGAAACTGTGGCATTGATGGGACCGTTACACAGATGTAACATACTAGACATATTCTTATCTTAGCAGGTTAGCACTTGTAATATTGTCTTCACCTCTAATGACAGTGACAACTGATGAGTGTTTTACAACACCAGAATTCAATCTACTGTGTATACACTATATTGCCAAAAGTATATGTTCACCCACCCAAATAACTGAATTCAAGTATTCCAATCACTTCCATGGCCACAGGTGTATACACTCAGGCACCTAGGCAGCAGCTTTGTGGAAAACTTTGTGAAAAAGTTTGGGGATGGCTAATTCTTGTTCCAACATGACTGCACCAGTGCACAAAGCACGATCCATAAAGACATGGAGTTTGGTGTGGAGGAAGTTGACTGGGCTGCACAGTCCTGACCTCAACCCAATAGAACACCTTTGGGATGAGTTAGAGTGAAGCCAGGCCTTCTCGTCCAACATCAGTGTCTGACCTCACAAATGCACTTCTGGAAGAATGGTCAAATTCCCATAAACACTCCTAAACTTTGAGGAAAGTTTTCCCAGAGGAGTTGAAGCTGTTATAGATGCAAAGGGTGGGCCGACATTATATTAAACCCTATGGATTAAGAATTAAGTTCATATGCGCGTAAAGGCAGGTGAGCAAGTGTATCTTATCATTTTAGCTGTAGGATGTTAATAGTTAATTTATTCTGAAATTTTCCTCTCAAATGACAATTGATTTATCCAGCACAGAGTTTAATTTAAGTTTTGGCTGAGCACCTTTCTCATCCAATCTCATCAAACACTACTCTATTTTGATCTTGTAGTGTCTTGTAGTGTTAGCTTATACAAAGCCAGTGTGAACAGATTATACATGATTGATGATGGTTGTTTATTATTATTCTTTAAATTATTATTATTTTTTGAATAATCTTTCTCTCATGATTTTACACTCTGTATGTACGTATGTTGTGGTATTGTTATAATAGACTAGAAACATTACATTATACTTAGCCTAAACTTAAAGTGAGCTTTTTGTAGAGTAACTTTTGGCAAATTATGCCTTAACGATGATAAGAAAAGAAAGACTTAATATTTCATTTCATTTTAAGAGTATTTGGCAAAAGTTAGAACATAGCAACTGGATATAGTCGACTGGTGGATTGCTTAATCAAAAAAGAAATGTATGACTTACAGGCATATACAGATGTAACATGCTATACATATTCTGTTTTCTCTCAAAACCCAACCCATCTTCCTTGTGGTGCACCCCCCCACCCCCCCCCCACCCCCCCCCCCCCACTATCAATGTGTGCTTCTCTGGAGAAAAAAAAAAAATCTCTTTATAGAGCGCTAAAATGACAACATGCAAACTATGTTCTTTCTATCAAGAACAACACACAAAAATGGGGGGTTTTTCCATCACTTTTCAGAGTTTTGCTGTGAATTCTGACACACCATATCACCATGCTGACATTTCAAGCTCTTCTTGATTGGTTTCTCTCAAGAAGCCAGTTGTTTCACTCAGTCTGCCTGTGAGAGGGAAAAAAGCCTGATCAATTATTCAGGAAGAATGGGTGTGGAAGAGGATGAAAGGAAAAGAAATGGGAGACATGGTGGTTAAAAAAAATAAGCACAGCAAAAAAAGGTAACGACAATGTATGTGTAATTGAAACAGATAAGTAAAAGTAAAGAGGTTTATTATACAGTGGGAGCCAACTCAGTTTCCCAAATTCAGTTTCCCTGCCTTTTCTTACCATCTGTCTCTCCACCCACATACTTTGCATCTTTAGTCCTTTCATGTTCTGCATCTCTTGTTTGCTGCAAGCATCTAGGTAAATTGTGTCAATTTACTTTTTTGTAGAAATTTGGGAAAATCTTCACAAAATGTCACTGTCAATATGGAGTCTGATTAGTGAATAAAATTTTACCATGGCATTTGGGAATACTTGGCACATGGAAACCATAAAATTGAATGGGTATAGCATATATCTCTATTTATAATGACATATGTGGTTGCGTCTTTCAGTTTGAATATTAAAAAGTATTGAATTAATACACTGTAATTCTATTTAAAATTGTAATTATGTGCAATAATTATTTTACATAAATAATCCTCCATCACTTGTCCCTCGAACTGTCTCAGCCCATACACTATAAACACAGCTCATAGTAGTGTGTAATGTCACTTCAATCTAATTATACAGGCTGAAAGGTCAAGGGCTTAGTAAATATTTATGAATGTCAAATGTGCACGGGGCAGCAAAGGCTAACTGAGTCCTGCATTTTAACAGCATCACTTGGACAAAACCGATAAAACCAAGGTGAAATAGGTCACATCACACCTATGTCCCAGGAGACTTTCAGTGTGAGTAGCATACAACACAGTCCATCATCTGATGCACCTTCCTCAGAAATGAAATTTAAAGGAGCTTAGGTATAAAAGATATAAAAATGTACTTTGGTCATGTTTTCACTTAGAAATTATTCAAAAAATAATGGGCAGGTCAGGTCAGTAATTGAAAAAAAGAAATTATTCATTTTTGGTGTGGATCAGGATCACTGTCTGTATGTAGGATTTTAAAGGATTCTGCATCATTGCTAGATAGGGCCAGTTTTATCTGTTAGCAATATAAAATTAACTGTTAGACCTGTAGTCAGCAACCTATAGATCAGTTTATAAAATGTCTGCACTTTGTATAGAAGACACAGGATCAAATCCTGCTTCTAACTAAGATACTATCTCTAGTTTTTAGTGTTGTGGAGGAAGTACTCAATTACTTTACTAAAGTAAAAGTCCAGAAAAAGGGGCAAAATTGTACTCAAGTAAAAATATCAAAAGTATCACATGAAAACTTCTTCTTAACTAAAAGTATTAAAGTACTAATTTCCAAATGTACTTTAAATAGAAATGTATTTGACACAGATTACATAACTACTTAATGTATTAAATGTAAGTGATTATGATTAAGAATGGTGCAGATTAAAATTATGAAATAAAAGTACCAGTGCAATAGAAAATAAGTGAACCTATCAGCGACATTGCTTGTCTTCATTATTTTGATGTTTTTTAAGAGTACTGCTTTATATTTGGGTCTTGTCTATTTACAATGAGAGCACAGCAAAAAACAAATTATTTCAAACCAAAATTTAAAGTAACCTGCAATGCACACGGAGTGAAGTAGTGAAGTAAAAGTACTGATATGAAAGTTGGACGTAAAGTACAATAGCAATATACTTTAAGTTTGTTACATTCTACCACTGATCTCCAAAAGAACAAATGATTACTTACCAATTGTCATAATGCCTTAGCCGAGGTCTGCGCTCTCCACATGTTGTTTCAAATTTCATTTGCTGAATAGAACCTGTTTTATTTAAATTTGGACACAGATATTTGGATATTTGGAAAGATAGTCCTTTACAATACAAGTAGACCTAAAATCTTTTCAACTAACTTAGCTCAAGTATAGTAAGTTTGTATTTACCTACATCACATCAATCCATTAATTTATCACCTAAAACCCAAAGTTTTATTCCCCAAAATCCCTGAGAAATTTTTTTTTGTTTGTTTGTTCTATGTCTACTGGCATTTTTAGTATTTAAATTAGTTAATGTAAACAAAACACTTACTTATATATTAACACATGCATGTAGACCAGTGTGCTCCTGAGGAAAGTAGATGATGTATAGAATGTCAGAGTGAGTTGTAAATGAAAACTTCAGTCCTAAACAGACAGAAAAGCAGTATGCATGTGACGTGGGATAATAACAGCTTTTAACCACTTGTACAACCCAGGATCACAAAGTTATGCCCACAGTCATACAGTGAGAGGTAATGTCCCATGCTGACAAACTTTTAGCTGTACACAATGAAGTGCCTTTACATCATCTATATATTAAAAATTGTATTAATTCTCCTACACCAAATAATTATTTAGGCTCACAAGATTTTATTAGAATGAAATTGGTCAATGTTTTTCCAAGATATTAAGATAGCATTTTTCCTACCATATACAGTATATACGCAAGCGATGCTATGTTTGGTGTGTGACCTCATGTTTTTAAGGCTCCTGAACTATTTAGGATTGGCCATTGATGAAATATTTATCTGTTTTATTATTAATAATACAATTGTGTGGCCTTTTAAATGTTGTGTTAATAGTGGCAATAGACAGTGAACTTGACCTGCCGCTAAATCACTCTCACCTTTTGGGGTGGCAGTACCACAGTAGAACCGTTGGCCCACTACGCGAAAGGTTGGCGGTTTGATCCCTCCCTACCGACATTGCATAGTTGGGGAAGATACTTCACTTGCCTGTATGAATGTGTTTGTGTGATTGTCGTTGTGTGTTTGATGGGGTTCTGAGAGGCCATGGACGCAGTATGGCTGCCACGTCTCTGTCAGTCTGCCCCACAGCAGTAGCTCACCACCATGAGTGTGAGTGAGGAGTGAATGAATAATGAAATACTGTAATGCACAACCATGCATGCAACCATTTAAATGGCCCTCTTAAATTGCACTATCCAAAACTGTGATATCAGCTTTGCAATAAAACCATACTGGAAATGTATGGTATTCAACAGTTTTTAAATTAGCCAGAATTATTTGGGAGTACAGAGGAGGATTGAAAGCATGGTCATCAATAATGAAATGCAAGAAATAATGCAACTGTGTTTTTTTCTTTCTCTTTCTCTGTTCTATTCAGAGCCTCTGAGCAGTGTGTCTTCGTTGGAGGTGCACTTTGACCTCTTGGATCTGACGGAGCTGACAGACATGTCCGACCAAGAACTGGCTGAGGTTTTTGGAGACTCTGATGAGGAGAACCACAATGAGTCCCCAGCAGGTTAGACTCACAAACACACATATATACTACCAATAGTATAAGATAATGCTTGTACAATTAGAATGACAAAATGGCGTTAAATAGCAACCATAAAAAAACACAAACTCTAATCATTTATTTTGCCTGCCTAATGCATCACTCTACATGTGTTGGGAACTTTGAGAGTTGAACATGCTAGTGCAATGATATTATGACTTGAAACTGTTTTCCCACAACAGTATTATCTCTGAAAGTTAGTTTTTTATTGGCATAATAGGAAGCAATTACATTGATGATTGGGGCTGGGAATGCATTTAAACCCAAACAGTGCTGTTTGAGGTTGGATTGGCCTGTCCAATCAAGTCGGTGGCATTTTACGCTCCTTGAATACAAAAAAAGGTGAGATGGACAACTTAAACATTGTGTGTGTGTGTGCATGCGTGCGTGCATGCGCGGGTGTGTCCCTACACTGAATATTGGCTAAAGCCCACTCCAGCTTTTCCTTAAAATTGCAAAAGGAAGCAAAATTTCCTCATGTTTTATTTATTAAAGAAGAGCTTCGTTCTGCATTCCGATAGTTAACTGTGCTCTCATACGCTCCAACTATTGGCAGACAAAGTGCCAGAAGACTAAAAGGTCTACTGAAACTGTTGTACAAATATTTTGTGCATTGGCTGTGTCTGTCAATACCTTTTTTGATGAAAATGGCAATGCCTGTCATACTGTTTTCAATCAAAGTAACCAGTGCTGTGTCAAAAATACAAGCAGCAACTAGAGTCTGATAAGACATTGCCATGAAATATTGAAACAGAGTAAAGTATTGTAACAAACCCCAATCTCAGTTATAGATATATTTCTTTTAAGTCTGCAAAAAACACAAAATGTATGCCTTGGGAAAGAAGGTCATTCATTTTTGTATTGTCAATGTGGCACCATCTGTGTCAAAATATTCATGATTTTTTGGAGGCCATAAGCAAATTGATCAAGTAAAATAAAAAATGCTTTATGCAAGAATTTTATACCCACATTAAAAACATAATGGGCATCAAACGGTGGTTATTTAATCATCAGTGATACAAAAGTAGAAAATAAATAAGTCTGAAAAAGAATAATGTTTCTTATTTCCTTGCGTAGCAGGTTAGAGTTATTTATTGGTTAATAAGTTCTTGGGGCAGCAGTAGCTCAGTCTGTAGAGACAATTGCTCACTTTGATTGAAGATTGACAGTTCAATCCCCACTACCGGCATTTCATACTGTTGTGTCTTTGGGCAAGACATTTCACCCACCTTGCCTATGTTATGTATGTGTCAGTGTGACTGTGTTTGGTGGTGGTTAGAGGGGCCATAGGCGCAAAATGGCAGCCACGCTACAGAAGTAACTCACCACCACAGAGTGTGACTGAGGAGTGAATGAATAATGGACCAAATTGCAAAGCGCTTTGAGGAGCTTGAAAAGCATGTAAAGCGCAATATAAATCCAATCCATTATTATTATTACTATCCTGTGTAAAGAGTTCTAGAGTTCCAGCACTAGACGTTAGACCAAAGAACTTAATGGAAGTGTGAAGTAGTTACATTTAAATGTAGATTTTTGAATTATGTACCATTTAAATAAATATATAAAGCTGAGTAACTAAACAACATATGTATGCATAATTACCTCCGCCACAGAGGCTATGTTTTTGCAGCCATTGGTTTATTTGTAGGTTAGTCTGTTATCAATATAACGTAAATGTACTGTAATAGTTAGATATTGATGAACCTTTCAGGAAAGGTCTGTAATAGGACAGTGAATAAATTATTAGTTACTGGTGTGGATATGAAACACCATCTTACCTATTGGCATATTTCTGCAATATGTTTATGTGTTTAAAGCAGAGATTTTGTTCACTGATTGACACAGGGATGTTATGGGGGGGTTGTCATTCATTCATTGGTTAGAGAATTGTGGAGCATTCATATGAAAAACACCCTCTAAGAAAGAAAATGTAAATTAGCTGCACTCAAAGAATACATACAGTACTTTCAACAAGACATTTCCACCCTGGATCCTCACCAAATACTAATTATTTATTCTTTACCTCAATAATGACCTTTGCAGAACCACATATGACCTAAACTGCTCAAGTTATGTTGTTCACAGACAAACAAACAAACCAACGCTAGCACAAACATAACTTTGTTGGCAGAGGTAATTTGTGCCCCAAAGTGCCTTACAAAATGTTGGGATTGTTGTTGTGAGTGCTATTCTATAGGACTTAAAAAAAAACAAAAAAACTGAGAGGCTTCTACAGGTGAGAGACAGTCATGCTCTGCTGTAAATCGTGCCCTTTCTCAATCCACAAGTATAATACAATTGGAACAGAGGTTACCAGAAGATCCAGAAGTCATACATCATAGTTTAAATAAAATTACATCAAAAGAAGTCTATCTGTTGCCTTTTTAATAATGAAAAAGAAAATACTCAGAAATATAACTTTTATCATTTTACTTTAAATCCCTGATTATATAATGTTACAACAGCCAAGACACCTACAGGACCTATAACCCAAGTTCATAGTCAAGTCATTAAAACATGCGAGAAATGTTACATTTTCCTTTATATCCTTGAAATATGTGCAAAATCTACAGCTACATAGCATGAGAAGTGAATATAATCACATTCATCCTTCTTTGAGAGCTGTTTACTGTGTGATATTAAGATATTTATTATTATGCAGAAAATGCCCAGACTGGTGAATATAATGGCCGAATGCCAGCAGCACAGAGGGAGCCCACATTGACACTATAGCTCAGGGAGCGCTCTGCGGCAAACTGAGCAGAAGGACAACTGAGAAAACACATTTGTGACGAAGGGAGGCTGGTCTTTTATTGTTACCATTCATCTGCTTCAGTTATTTTTATGATAATTACCAGTTTAAATTACAGCTCTCAAGTGAAACCTGAAAACAAACCATGTACATAAAGCTTTTGAAAAAAGTACTATCCAGGTACTCCAGTATGTCTTTCAGTTCTTAGAGCATCCACTAGACTAATGTAAGCTAATATAATTCATTGTTCATCTGTTTGCAGTTTTTGTGTGTACATCACCACCAAGAGGCCAATACAGTATTGTACAGACAGCAAGAATTGGTTTAGATGCACAGTATATATTGTACTTCTGCTGTCTGGTGAAGAAGTCCTATAATTTATTATTGTTGCTAGGGAATGCCTATCCAGAGGATGATATGTAATTATTTGCAAATAATTAATTTGTACATTGCATACAAATTAAATTGTTCTTTGTGACAGATTATATTTGATTTCATGATTCATTGTGATCCTGTCATGGTCATTTGCATGGTGTCTTTGTCCTACCAGGTTCCCACCAGCCTGCATTGCAAAAAGCTGGATACATGCGCTCCCCCTCGTGGACACGCTGCAGTAAGCCAGAGCCCCAACGAGAGAGAAAGCACCACAGTGACTCGGACACCATGGAGCCCTTAATGAAGCTGGAGAGGATGAAGCAGCCCTGAAAGTTAAAGGAGTAGGACAACAGAGCGAGAGAAGGAAAAGTGGACCACAGAATATTTCCTGGTGCTGAGAGGGTTCAGGCTGAACTCTGGACACTGTGCTATAACTAAATGTGCAATACTACCCCCCATACCTTTATACCATTTTTCAGATACATGTTCATGTTTTGTATTGCTTGAGTAACGTCTGACTGGTTGGATTTTTTTTCTCAATTACAGGGTATGATGTCAACTCAAGGCAAAAACAAAATGGCAAGACACATACTGTAACACAGACATGACAAAATTAACCAATTAAACTCATCTGGATTATATTCATACTTAGTTTACGTCACATCGTGTCGGTGTTAATGTAGAAAGGGTATTGAAAATTGTAATAGCATATTGCACTTCTCTTACAGAAATGTAAAGCATGCTTCAGGATTATTGGCATTTAGAGCAGATGATTCAAAAGATAAAATACCAAGTGTAAAATTGGCCTGGCCAGCCGTACCCACTTCCTTTCTAAGCGAATGATGTTTTCTGTATAGAATAGACAGAGAAGTAGTCTGACTTGCCAGGCTATAAAGTTATATCCCTGGTCTATGTTTATTCTCTATATCTCTAACATCAGACTGGCATTTACAGAAATGTTATGTAAGTGAGAAATACTTGAAGCTGTTAAAAATAATGTTAGACTTGCACTGTAGTTGAGGGACAGGATTTTAAGTATGCCAAAAAACTACAATGAAGTGCCAACTGTTGCAATGCAATATTTCACTTTTCTGTAGCTTACTACTTGAATTATCAGTGCCAATAATTCTGAAAGCAGTTATGCAATGGAGCAGCATTGAAAAAGTGAAGGCCAAATAAACATCTTGAAATACAATATTTTCATGGTTTAATTTATCACAACAGAAAATGTCACCTTATTTTTACAGAAGAAAACACCATGTTTAGACATTCAAAATGGCCAGTTTTAGGGGGTGGCCAATGTTCCTGTAACTGTGAGACTGTGTTCTTTGGTGGCCACCCCTCTGAAGTATCCTAAATGCCTTATGAAACTCAGGATATGTTTATCATGTTTACAAAGATGATATCAGAGTTATTTTTAAAGTAAGTCCCCGTTGGTTTACATCAAAATATCTCAGGTACCCCCTTGCAAAAAAGCTGGCCTCAGTGTGGCCCCCCAGGTAAAAGTGGTCTAGAACCACCCCAGTACTTAAGTATGGACCTAACTGTATCAGCTACATTCAGCAATGTTCAATATACATTACCACTGTCAGAGCAACCACAACCAGAAACTTAAAAAGTCAATTGGCCTCCATTATAATATAATATCTAAAATAACAATTTAGGTTTATTAATTTTATTGTTTACTTATTCACTGGTATGCATGCTTTATTGTAAAAGGTAACTCCAAGAGTTTTTACCTAACAGCATTGTGTCCTTCAACATGCCTTTATTTTACATTTGAAAAGGCACCATAAAAAAGCTAGTCTACAGGCAGCAGTGCAAAAAGGTTTGGAATTGACTTTTTAATAAAAAACTATAATATTTCAATTGCACAACTCAAATTCCAGGTCACCTGTGGACTTCGCTGTATCGATAAATCTGACTTTTTTTTAAAAGATCTGAACAGCTACATCTGGACCAGTTGGACAGAAGCATTCACCTGATGCCAGAGGTTCTGTGGTTCTGTGACCACCCACAGTCAAAGACTCTACAGATGTTGTCCATCCTCTCTGTCTTTGTTCCAGTTTTTTAAGCCAGCAGGCAAAGATGTGTCCTCTTTGAGTTCCCAAATGTTTTCTAATAACTCTTCATTTTCTTTAAATGGACGAGGTCCCAGCATCTCCACCATGTCAACTTCTTCTAATGTTTCCTTTTCAAGAAGACGTTTAGCAACCTGCAACAAAAACAAGTACCACCTAAACTAAAATGCTATAAACATAATCTTCCGTTTTGTTTGTTTTTTCTGCCGATGCTTTGACAGAGTTGATATTACTCACCAGGTCAATCACTTGTTTCTTTTCAGTAACAAGCTTCAGTGTACGCTTGTAGGCAGCATCTATAAGTGAGCGGACCTCCTGGTCAATAAGTTGTGCTGTAGCTTCACTGAAGGGCTTTTCTATAACTTCTCCTGGCTGAGGAAGGTCAAAGGACATTTGACCAAGTGCATCACTCATTCCAAGTTGTACAATCTTAAATATAGAGGACAACACACAACATAGTAGTTAAATACGTATTATTTTACACAGTCATAGACACATCTGAAACACTACACAGTGAAGTATACCTGTGCATAGGCAGACTGTGTAACTTTTCGTAGGTCATCCTGAGCCCCAGTGGTGAATCGTCGAAAGAAAACCTGCTCTGCAACTCGACCTCCTAATGTCATGCACATTCTGTCAAACAGCTGTTCACGGGTGAACAAATACTGTTCTTTAGGTAAATACTGGGCATAACCTAGGCCTTTCCCTCTGGGAACAATGGACACCTGAATTCAGAAAGGAGTGGCCTTTTTTAGGAATTTGATTAAAAGTAAAAAAAATAAATAAATAAATCAACAAAGGGGTAATAAAGACTGTGTACCTTCAGGAGGGGGTCTGCATGTTCTAAAAACCAACCAGTGACCGCATGTCCAGCCTCATGATATGCTACTGTAGTCCTCTCTGCAAGCTGGAGTACATGGGATTTTTTCTCCAGACCTGGGAGTAAAAAGTTGTGGCAACTAAGTCAAGGTAAGGTTTTGTTAGGTTTGCATTTTTAGAAATTTAATTACCTCCAATTACCCTCTCCACCGCCTGTTCAAAGTGCTTAGTGTCAACATGTGGGTTGAGATGACGTGCTGCAATCAAAGCAGCCTCATTGCACACATTAGCAATATCAGCCCCTGAAATATAGCAATAGCCACATCAGATTTTCATTATAATGCCACACATCATGGAGACAATGAACACTTACCAAGATCATACAGTCATTACCTGTGAATCTTGGTGTCAGTGTAGCAAGCTTTCTTGCTAACTGTTCAGGTTTTATACAGGAGTCCAACTTCAGATTTTTTAGATGCACCTTGAAAATAGACACTCTGCCGTTCATATCTGGTGGTCCTGTGAAAAAAATATTTAGGGTGTTTTTATTGCAGGTTTAGAATTAAAGTATCACAGCCCTGGTGCAGCAGCTGAAAGACGATCACTAAGAAGGACAGATTTGAACACTGTAATGTACTAAAATACAGCAAAAAGAACAGATCACAGAAGCATGCCCCATCCCCTTTAAGGCCTCATCATATTTGATTAATCTTTTATGAAACGGCAAATGAATTTGCCCCCAATTCACAAAGAGAAAACACTGTGGTGCCCAGCTGGCACAAAATGAATTTAATTATAGCAAACTGAAAGAGATGAAGCATGTTAAGATAAAAGCAGCAGTATGCAGGACAAAGACATAAAACATAACAGGCACAGAAGTAATAAGGTTTAACATAGCGCTTTACATGCATTAGCGTAACATAATTGCATTTTCTGCCTGATACATGTCAGATGAAGCAGTATATAACTTGAATAGTAAGAACAAAAACACTTAGTAAACAGAAATTAAAATATAAATATAAGTGATAAACTTCAGGAAAACCAGAAAACATAAAAATTAGTATAAACCATATATATACCATACTTATTTTTTCATTTATTAGAGTTTTCTACCTAGGTATATGTGCCGATCAAAGCGCCCAGGCCTCATTAAAGCTGGATCGAGAATGTCAGATCGATTGGTGCCAGCCAAAACAACCACATTTGTGTTGCTATTAAAACCTATAAAAAATACAGTATTGTCACCTGCAGTATAAAATATTATTATATCAAAAAGCAAATTCAAAATTATAATTTACCATCCATCTCCACAAGTAGCTGGTTAAGTGTGTTCTCCTGCTCACTATGGGAGCTAAAGCTGCCACTTCCTCTCTTCCTCCCCACTGCATCAATCTCATCAATGAAAAGGATGCATGGAGCATGTCTCCGTGCCAGTGCAAACATATCCCTCACCTAATGATGAAAAGAGAAATCAGGTTTACTATGGTGTAGTATGTAAACAGCAATGATTAATAAACAATGAGTCTATAGCAAAATGTAACCTTCTGTGAAGGATTTAAGAAAATTAAATTTGTATGAATACGATTGAATATAAAATGCATGTGGCTCGAGAGCACTTACCCTGGCTGAGCCCACACCAACAAACATTTCCTGGAATTCGGAGCCATTCACAGTAATAAAAGGGACATTAGCTTCTCCTGCAGTAGCTTTGGCCAAAAGAGTCTTTCCTGTCCCAGGAGGTCCAGATAACAGAGCACCCTAATGCAAAAAGACCTGGCCTTGTCAACCTAGCCCATCAGCATTTAAAATACATTATATTTAGCTTTTTTTTTTTACTCTTTAAAGTAGTAACAAACAGGAAAGACGAACCTTTGGGATTTTGGCACCCAGGTCTCTATATTGCTTTGGGTTTCTTAGGTAATTAATAAACTCCATAATTTCTTGTTTGGCTTCATCGCAGCCTGCCACATCTTTGAACTTCACACCAACATTGTGTTTTATTAACTTGGCTTTGGATTCACCCATGTCAAAGACACTTCCTCCTCCTCTACCAATACGCCCTCCGGACAGAGGACCATGGCGTGTAGCAAAAATGAAAATCCCAATCAGTAGTAAAGGTGGAATGATGTTTAACAGAAGGGTCCTGTTGATAAGAGAAGAGCATTTAGGTCGACGACATATTACTATATAACTATTACTGGTAATTTCTGTATATAAAGTATAACAATGTCCAAAAGGCTACCCATCAGTTTCACTGTAGTAGATCACAGGTACTTTAGTGCACTCTAAGTCCAGCTCCTCTTGAGCCACACTCAAATTATGTTCGAAGGAATCCACACTGCCAATGTTAAACCACAAGTAACTCTGAAACACAATAAAATAAACCAACAATAATACAGTATATTATCATTATCTAAACATGTTTTTAAATGATCAGTTAAACTACAGATACTCACCACTTGTGAGGTGTCGACTCCATTGACAGGAATGACTTTGACATATTGTTTGTTAATGACTTCCAGGCGACCCACCTGCATGGGGTGAACATGTTACAAGGAACAGTTTTATAAACTCCATTTAAAAGACATGGTTCTCCTTACCAAGCCTTTGCTCAAGTAGTGATCCACAAAGTCTTTCCAGGAAATTTGGAAACCTGTCTCACGGAAGTAAAAGTAAAGAAAAGCAGAAGCCACTCCAGCAGCTCCAATGGCAATATTCAATGCTGTTTTGTCATTAAAGGAAAACTCCTCCTGTTAAACAAAGAATAAATTTCTAAAAGCTGACCTTATGTATGTGGTGTGTATACAATATTTCTACCTGAAAACGTGTCCACCAATGAGACTGTTCGTTTTGTCTTTCTCTTTGTCTGTTTTTGTTTCCATTTTCATCTTCATTTTCTGTTTCAAACAATTCTTGATCTTTGACATTTTCTTCTAAACATTTAATGAAAGAAAAATATATCATCTGCAGTACAGAAAATAAAAAGAGATTGCTCAAAAGGACTCACTTTCAGGTCTTTTGTTGAGATCATGATTGTCTTGATTCTTTGGGAAAAACTTTTCAAAACCTATTAATCAGGATAAATGTTACTTTAAAAGACAAAATTCATCATGCAACTCATTTAGTATTGTAAAAATAATAACCTCGTGGGGGTTTGTTTGTACCAAGTGACCTTGTGAGAGGGATACTGAGTTGATATAATCCTCCACATTTCTTCTTAATAGGAGACACCTTCTGAAATAACAATAATAGGTTTAATGATAGGCAAATCAGACACAAGGAGTTCATATTTTAGAAATATTCCCATTAAGGCACTGTGCCCGTTTGTATCCAAATAACTAAATAATATTTGATAAAAATATTTTCCCAACACAATGAACTAACAAAATCAAACACCTCAGTCATTCTCTATCTTTTAATCCTACAGAAAAAAACGCCAAAACTAGTGTGCAGGTGGCTTGATATTAACGTACATCTGAAGCATCCATACAACCACGATGACATCTATGCCTTTAAAAAACACACACACACCCCCAGCACACACAAGCCGCTCGCCGTGCACACCCCTTCAACAAGCAACACATCATGAAACTGAGGAAATCATTTCAGAACATAATCATTATCATTATCAGAGCAGCATTGCACATCTGCAAATAAACAACTGACCAAATACATAAACAGTCTCTGGGATGTGCATGTGAGGAACACTATGTACTTTTTCCCACGGCATAGCTCCCTCATGTTAGCTTCAAACGATGCACTCCGCTGAGAGTTGCTACTGACATGTAACATACATAAAAGTAACATTCACATCACTTTTTAGATTGTCTGGCAGCCTATTTTCTTGCAACATAGCCTAATACTTCTATAACAACGACTCAATAATAGTTGTTTTTTACCGACGCTGCTGAAGCACGCTTGTGACGAGTTGCAGAAATTGTGGAGAAGTCTCGGCTCCAGGTCCGGACGGTCCCGACTCGGTTCCGAAGAGGCCCGATACTTAAAGACAACAGCCCCATCTCTCACACGGGACTGGTCCTCGAGCCATCAACTACGAGAACACTTTGGATTTTGCCTTCAAGCCAGTTATGACGTTGATGGTTCTATCGCGAGAGTTTTGTGGAAAAAACAAACAAATGCTGTTGATGCTACTGCTTCCTGTTGTATATAAATGACTTACACAGAGTTATTAGACTTTAACTGCATTGCTTTATTCGTGCAATACTTCACAAGATTTTACACCACGATATTGTTTCGTTATCACTTCCAGTTTGAAGTTGAAATCTTGTACATAACAATAAATACATAATCAGGTACTGTAAAATAAAACGCTGCTTTCTCCAACATTAGTACTAGACTGAAACCATAATTTAGGAACATATTTGAACAGCTTTATGTTACATGACATATTTAGGCACATAGTAATGTTTAAGTTGAATTATGTACTCAGTTCACTGCACAAAAAATAAGACACAAAGTTGAATGAAATAACTTCACATTTTTCACTCCAAACCTTTTTTTTCAGGTAATGCTTAAGCAATTAAATTACTTGGTACATATTTTTAGTTAACAATGTATGTACATATGTCACATAATTGACCTCTGCCTTTTTGTCATAAATGGTGGAAACCTGATATATGCCTACGAAGGTGCACAAGGAATGTTTCAAATTAATATGTATTGCTTTAACATCTGTAGATAAACGAACAACAAATTATCAGTTGGAGTTAAAAAGAAAGAACTGAGAGAGTGAGTACATTAATGCATTAAAGATTAAATCAACTCTTTTTGTGACTTCTTTAAAGTGTAGTGTGAGCAAACATGGCAGTAAATATATTTGAGGCAGATGATGGTATACAACTACATGCAAAAGCTACAGCTCAGGATGCTTCCTTTTACACAAGGAATTCTTCAGCAAAAACAAACAAACATAAACAAAATGTTTAGTTTGTCCAATTTCAGTCTAAAAATAAATGTTTGGATGAAAAGATCTGGTATTCAGATGAGTACCCTGTACACTCCCTGATAACAGTGCACAAACACTGACACTGCAAAATAAAAAAATGTAAAAAAGATAGATCTCAGCATTAATACTTGGTTTTCCATGAAATAAATGAAGTTTGACAAAGTGCAATAGGTAGTAAAATCACGATAGTTATGTAGTTTTCATGTCTGACGGCTCATCCTGTTTGCGCTCAGTCATTCGGGTACATCGTGGGCAAGTTGTTGAGTTATCATAGTAACAATCCCTGAAGAGATACAATGACAAAGATAGTGATAGAAGTGTATTGGTTTAAAGGTTTTCTTTCTCTCCAAACGTGTGAATGACTTGTTGGCATTTCATGCTTTGATTAGAAGGTTTCAGTATAGTATGCCTATTAAAAGAATACTTTGATTTCCTTCACACTTATATTTATAATTTCCCAATTAAGATTTCCTTTTGTTGAGCATCACAGTGTTCTGATTTGGTGCAAACCAACCTGTGAAAGACAGCAGAGCAGTCCTGGCAAACTGAGGTGTGGCTGTCAAAAGGAAACAGGATATCGCCCTCTTTGCACAGCTCGCACACAAATCCTTTGGCCTGACATCTCTAGACATTCATGTTTATAGACAAATCATCAGACAGATGACATTGATAAGATTGATGATGTGAATGTGTATAAACTCACCTCGCAGTCTAATTTAATGTGCTTTGCAAATGTGGTGTGAATCTCCGTTAGAGAACAGCTGAGGCGGCCACTGGAGATGTCAATCAAATCTTGTAGCGAGTACATGTCATCATTCTCAACAAAGTGTTGGCGATCTTGTAGCTTTTAAAAAAGCATAGAGTTATACAATACAATTATGACACACAATTGCTGAGCAACATTTTCTGGTCTAAAAAATTATACTTGATGTCTCAAGCATCAAGTGTGGTGGTCAGCCAATAATAAAGTTGTACAAATATATTGTATTGGTTATTATGTATAGTCTTACATTTATTTTAGGTTTCCCTATATCCACAAGATGGTGCTACTTAACAGCTGATACTACATTTTCACATCAGACTGACCTGCAATAAAAGTCGAGCCTCCATAGCCTCCTTACAGGTGATAAAATATGGCTTCATTAATAGAATATCTTGACGAAGTTTCTGCAGGTAATAAAATGGCAGTTTATTTACACAAATTTAGGTTTAGTTTCTGATCAAGAATGCTTCTGAGAAGAAAGTGGATTTTCTTTCTTTTGCCATTTTAAAAATCAACATGACTTTTTGTGATGTTACTCACTCTGATCTCAACTAGCTCCTCTACAAAGTTAAACAGCAATGGGTTGATTTCCTTTAACTTCAGTACTGGTCGCGACATCATTAAGGCCAGGTAACGTAGTGAAGACCGGCAAACCTAAATATTGATTATTTCTAGAAGATATTATACTTTGATCCCACATCTAACCAACAAATATTGATTCTGGTCAGCTACTGATTATATTATGTTACCTTTCGTGGTTCAAATTCCCAGTTATGAATGACTCTGGCTGGGATGATGGCTGTGTCATTCCAGTGGCATGTGCTGCAGTAATATTGGCCTGTATAGTCACACTGTCTGGCCTCACTAGGCACTCCCCCTTTAAGACAAACATAGTAGCATCAAACAGCATTATAAAGGATAGCAGGATGTATTAATTATGGCGATGCTGACATTCTGTGTACACACATCAAATAAACAATGATAAACTATAGACAAACTCATTTTTATTTGCCTTTTGCTTCTGTGAGCTGTGTCATTTTACTCACTCAGTGAAATAGGTGTGCGACACTCAGCACAGCGGTAGTCCTGCTGATCCAGTCCTATCTCAGGACAGATACTAAGCTCATACTCAGACTGATGGCTGACTTTGGACCTCACACAGGGTTTATTTATCAAGTTCAGACATTTACTATGACAACGATAATAACATCCTGAAAAAAGAAAGAAAAATATTTTTTTATTTACACTGCTCAAAAAAATAAAGGGAACACTTAAACAACCCAATGTAACTCCAAGTCAGTCACACTTCTGTGAAATCAAACTGTGTCCACTTAGGAAGCAACACTGATTGACATCAGTTTCACTGCTGTTGTGCAAATGGAACAGACAACAGGTGGAAATTATAGGAAATTAGCAAGACCCCCCCAATAAAGGAGTGGTTCTGCAGGAGGTGACCACAGACAACTTCTCAGTTCCTGTGCTTTCTGGCTGATGTTTTGGTCACTTTTGAATGCTGGTGGTGCTTTCACTCTAGTGGTAGCATGAGACGGAGTCTACAACCCACACAAGTGGCTCAGGTAGTGCAGCTCATCCAGGATGGCACATCAGTGTGAGCTGTAGCAAGAAGGTTTGCTGTGTCTGTCAGCGTAGTGTCCAGAGCATAGAGGCGCTACCAGGAGACAGGCCAGTACATGAGGACACGTGGAGGAGGCTGTAGGAGGGCAACAACCCAGCAGCAGGACCACTACCTCCTCCTTTGTGCAAGGAGGAACAGGAGGAGCACTGCCAGAGCCCTGCAAAATTACCTCCAGCAGGCCACAAATGTGCATGTGTCTGCTCAAACGGTCAGAAACAGACTCCATGAGGGTGGTATGAGGGCCCGACGTCCACAGGTTTATAGCCCAACACAGTGCAGGGCGTTTGGCATTTGCCAGAGAACACCAAGATTGGCAAATTCACCACTGGCGCCGTGTGCTCTTCACAGATGAAAGCAGGTTCACACTGAGCACATGTGACAGACGTGACAGAGTCTGGAGATGCTGTGGAGAATGTTCTGCTGCCTGCAACATCCTCCAGCATGACCGGTCTGGCAGTTGGTCAGTAATGGTGTGGGGTGGCATTTCTTTGGGAGGGGGGCACAGCCCTCCATGTGCTCGGCAGAGGTAGCCTGACTGCCATTATGTACCGAGATGAGATCCTCAGACCCCTTGTGAGACCATATGCTGGTGTGGTTGGCCCTGGGTTCCTCCTAATGCAAGACAATGCTAGTCCTCATGTGGCTGGAGTGTGTCAGCAGTTCCTGCAAGACCAAGGCATTGATACTATGGACTGGCCCGCCCGTTCCCCAGACCTGAATCCAATTGAGCACATCTGGGACATCATGTCTCGCTCCATCCACCAACTTCACGTTGCACTACAGACTGTCCAGGAGTTGGCGGATGCTTTAGTCCAGGTCTGGGAGGAGATCCCTCAGGAGACCATCCACCACCTCATCAGGAGCAAGCCCAGGCGTTGTAGAGAGGTCATACAGGCACGTGGAGGCCACACACACTACTGAGCCTCATTTTGCCTTGTTTTAAGGACATTACATCAAAGTTGAATCAGCCTGTAGTGTGTTTTTCCACTTTAATTTTGAGTGTGACTCCAAATCCAGACCTCCATGGGTTAATAAATTTGATTTCGATTGATCATTTTTGTGTGATTTTTGTTGTCAGCACGTTCAACTATGTAAAGAACAAAGTATTTAATAAGAATATTTCATTCATTTAGATCTAGTATGTGTTATTTTAGTGTTCCCTTTATTTTTTTGAGCAGTGTATATTAATGCAAACTAAACAGTCATCATTACTTATAGGGAGTCATGAGTGCTGAAGGTGGCCTTAAGCAGCCCGTTTAAAAAAAGATCTAAAAACCTAAACTTATAACTTCAAAGTTCTCTAAACAAATGTGTCATCATTAGGAAGCTGCCATTACGTCCTGAGGCTGACTGACCTTACATACTACATTATACTGCGGTGCATTTCTGTGGCGCATAAACATTGTTTGAGGTCAGAAAGGTGATACAGTTTAAGACACAGTAAAAGACAGAAACTTAAGGAGCAGTGTTTGGTTATTTAGCGTAACATTACTTGCATAATGTCTAGATGTGGTGTTTTGCACATTGAACTGAAGTATTAGGCCTATGTATTTTTACCTGTGCAGGTATACCAAGTCTGGATGAGACCCCAGATTATGGCGCTACACTTATCACATGTCTGTTTCACACTTTTGCTCTTTTCTTTAGAAAAACGGTGCTCCAACAAAATTCTCAGATTAGGCTCATCTTCCTCTGGATCCTTTAAAAAAGAGACAACATACAACATAATATTACAATCATACATGGGATGCTCTATAACACTTTGAAGGGGTATAAGTGAAAGATTGTACACTATTATAATGTAGAGATTGTAGATTAGATACAGTTATGTAAAAGCAGCCAAGTTAATAAAACCTTAGGCACTGAGTGTTCTCATTTTATGTTCTACTAAAACAAGAAAAGTAAATGATAAACTGCGATGGTGTAACACATAACCTTATTACACTCTAAAGAAACCATGTTCCCTTTCTCGCAACTAAAGAAACCCACACACAGAAAGTGTGTTTGAAACATAGTAAGTGTTTACAGGATATCACCTGATCATTTTCCAAGAAGGAGCACAATGAATGCTCTCATTTAACAGCTGAGAGGAAAGACTTATACAATACAGAATAAGAATCACCATTATTTAAATTGTTGTATAAATCATCCTAATTAACTAATGTTAATAACACATATGCAACAATAAATAAATGTTGAGTAGCAAAATTTTGCAGGTAGCAGTGGATTAAATTATAAATCATGTCCTAGTAATGCTCTTAGGTCGAACCTTCAGCTCTTGCAGTTTGAGGCGAAGGTGGATGAGTTTGACTACAGTGTCCTTCTGTCGCTCCGAGTGCTCGGGCAACTCCAAGATTAACTTCTTACATTCCTCAATTGCAAGTTTCAGCTTTTCAATGTCAGAAGCCACAAATGAACCCTACAATGAGGGTAAAAAAAAAGCATGTGACCATAATAAACTATAAGTACTTACATACTGAGTAAAAAAAGTGAATACCAACCACAGGCCTGGAGAAGTGATCTTCAGCTAAACCCAGGTCCATGGTCCTGTCAGAGCTGTGGGTTCGGGTCCCAGACAACAGCTCTGGTCTGGCCTCTGAAACAGTAAGGGCTGGCTTTTACAAAACAGTCGAGTGGAATCAGTCACGCATGCGAGTAATAACCTCCATGTTGAACAAATGAACCCAAAGACAAAATATATGCAATAAACTCTTGCAATAGGTGACTAAAAAGTGTCATTAAAATTGTTGCCCCCAAACTAGATGAACTTTGATACACTGATCATTGTGTGGCTTCTACATACAACATGGTTAGTTTCCTTTAGACCAAAGCTCCATACTGTGGCAAATATAAGGCATGTGAAATAAAAAATATTCGTTTTTTTGTATGTTTTTATGTATATTTCCTAACATTGGGCACCATACCTAGACCCATACTGAGGCACAGGCTACATACAAAACCATGAATAGAATGATAAATAGTGTGCAAAATCAATTTACAGTCTGCATGTCATAAACATACTACGGGCAGTTCAATACAGTACAAAGTATTATTCCAAATACACCATAGCTGGCACAAAGTAGACAAGTTGCTAAAGCTGTTTTCTGTCAGCTCATTTCTGTGCTGTTTCTGTACAGTGGGTAAAATGATAAAGCAAAAGGTACCTGCATAGACCTGAGAGCACAGTGGTGAAGTTTCTAGTTGAAGATTTAAAACCTTTATGCTCAACATCTCAGAAGGAAGTGATGTATGTTAAGAACTGCTTACGTGAATGTTTTTCAATTCCTCTAGCAATGTTTTCAACTTCCTTTTATATAAACAAACATCTACTCCGTCATACTTCAAAGTATCAACAATTTGACTAAGTTATACATGACATAATTTGTTAGTTACATATAGTTGCCATTGCATAAAGTGGTACATCATATCCCGTGACTCTATTACATAATCTAAACCTACAACACCCCTGTAAATATTTGGTACAAAACTCAACTGATTAAAAGCAGAGTTTCAGGCTCTAGGTTCGACTCACACATGAAAGTAAAAACTGCAACTACCTACACACCACCTTTACCATTCTAAAACCACTTCCCACACTCAAAACACATGTAACTATAAACAGCAAAAATTTAAGTTACAGTGGTTTTTTGCATCAAGTGAAAAATAATAATACAATAATGCATTTGGCCTGAATTGATTCCCTTACCGTATTTACGTAGTTATAGACACAGAAAACTTAAATAAAGAGTTTTGCATGCATGTCCTCACATAGCCAACCCACTTGTAGCATACTAAATTTTACCCTGAATAGGAGGGGGCTTTCCTTCTTGAGGGTCATCTTCTTCCTCTCCACGATCAAAGGGATTGAGCCGGGTCTGTCGAAAATGTGCTAGCCTCTCATCATACTCCATTTCATTGGCTACATCTGAAAACCCAAAAACAAAAGTAAATTAAAGATGTTTTTTACTTATTTGCTTAGAAATCAATATAGCTTAAAAATCAAACTTTAAATGTAACTAAGTAGCATTCACTTTAATATAGTCACTGTGCCCTTTGAAGATAATCTTTATCATAATAAAATGTTACCAAAACCTCTGAAAACCAAAACAATTCATGAACATATACCTTCATGTATTACAGCCATTTGGATTAGGCAAAATGGGGTTCAAACCTTCTTACACCACCTAATAACAAGAATGAGAGGTTCCTTACTTAATTCAGGCTTTACATTTTTGGTATACACACCAAATCATCAAGTTAGATGGGCGAAATTTAACATCTGAAACTTTCCTAGTAACAAATAAGGTTGCATTCTCCTATGCTCTTAAACCTATACAGTATATGGACAATCTTTTACAAAGGCTAAAAAACTGTAAGCCTGACTGCATGGTGGGGGAAATGCTTATTAACCATATTCTGTGATAAAGCTCTTTCGGCTACTATTGAGAGTCCCTCAGTGGGTAAGTTCTGTGCCCACATTACATGGTGTCATTAGAAATCTTTTATGAATTTATGATGTGACCAGAGAACTTAAAAATGAAATAATTAGGGTTTTAAGAGTGCCTAAGGAGAGCAGTGTCACGTACACCTTTGGAGACATTGGATATGTGCTTTTGTGGACTATAAAATGTATTCTCATGTTTGTTGTCTGTTTGTTGTTGTCTCAATTTTATATCATTTTATTTGGAGCAATTTGTGTCTGAAATATGAATTGATTGAATGCTTTAATAACATCACAATATAAATCACTATTATGTAAAATGTATGGCTGCACGTAAGCTAATAGGCTTGTGTATAACATGGGAAAATAAAGCACAAAATAATCATACATTATTGGTACATTGTTGTTTTTTAAGATACGGTGGTGAGTGATAGTCCGCCACTGTAGTCTAGCGTTACACCAGCAGCACATCCATGCGTAAAACGGGTTAAAGCATCGCCTCACCAACTGTAACCAATCAGAGAAGATGTTGACTGTATCCTTCCAAGTTGTCATTCTAAATATATTTAATTTAAATATATCAAAACTGCACATGCGAGGTTATTAATAACGTTAATGTTTATTTTCCACATCACTGAAAAGCAGCTGTAACAGTATCCCTAATTCTGGGGGTATCCGAACAAGCTAACGTGGTGGTGGCTAAGCTAATACGCATTAAATCAACCTTTCATGTGTTTTGCGCTAGTGTCATCCGATGTACCGAGTCGAACACCTCGGAAACCTACCCCGTTGTTGACCCTTTGTCCATAAAAGCTATTGCTGCAGTAAATATTCTTGCTTTTCGTCGCTTGTGGGCAAATGTGAACAGTTCAGCTAGTGTTGTTATGTCCCTGTCAACATCACAAGGCAGAAACTGAACGCGTCAAGTTAGCCCTCAAACGGGATCATCGTAACAATACTTTCACAATCAAACAACCTCGTGAAGCAAATTGAAACATTAAATAACCATAATTAACTATGAGTGAGCCCTATGTCAAACAAACTGTTAGTTTTGAATAACCTAAAATAAAAAGTCTAAATATGACGAGATTTGCATAGTGTTTTTCATTGCATCTTTTTATTGTGATAGTCATAAGAGTCTGCGAAAAGGATCCCTGGCCTGCATCCGCTTTTTTATAATAACTGTTCATTAGTCAGAATCATTGCCAAACAAATAAATAAAGTATTATAACAATTATTTTTATGAACCAGCTCATTTTTGGGAGAAATACGCAATTACCAGGTCCCTTTAAAGTTTGACATGTGATGGTAATAGACCTAATTAACCTAGCAGTGTAGACCCCTACTTTGTGTGTGTGAGTGCTTTGTCTTAAGAATCACCTGGTCTAAAAGCACAGGTCGTGTTAGCATGAATGAACAGCATTTATTCACTTAAAATCTAGTAAGCACAGCAAAGTAAGCATTAAGATTTTGTTGCCGGTAAGTTGGTGCAGCCTGAATTAGGACGACTTGAAAACATTAAGCATACAGTAAATCTGATCATCTATGATCAATTATTAGGCTATTTAATTTAAAGTGAGTCTAAAGTCTGGCAGGTCTAAAAAGTGAGCATTTTATCTAGTTTTTCATATTTGCAAATTGTATTTGCTTCATTATTTTTGTTGTTTTAAATGCTGTATCCGAGTTATCATTTATCATTGCATAACTTGTGTCTGCTTTGGTCTCTGGTCACATGGTGATCCTAAATTATTGGTTGAGTGAGTCTTTTTTTTTTAGATTACAAATATTTCTATGCTTTAAAGACACATGCATGATGTGACAAGTAAGTTTTTGTGCTTTTCTTTCGAAACTAATTCATCTCCCACATAGCATTAATTCTGATATATTAGGGATTATAAATTATTTCATTATTTATATATAATATATATATACATACATATATACATATATATATATATATATATATATATATATACATATATATATACATATATATACATATACATATATACATATATATATACATATATACATATACATATATATATACATATACATATATATATACATATATATATATATACATATATATATATACATATACATATATATATACATATATATATATACATATACATATATATATACATATACATATATATATACATATATATACATATACATATATATACATATACATATATATATATACATATATATATATATACATATATATATACATATATATATATACATATATATATATATACATATATATATACATATATATATATACATATATATATATACATATATATATATACATATATATATATATATATACATACATATATATATATATATGTGTGTGTGTGTGTTTGTTTGTTTCATCTCAGTGGCTCACCTGTTAGATTCCCAGCTCGGTGGATTAGCTCCATGTCCGTTCCCCTGTGTCTTTCCCTGATTTCCTGTCATTCTACTATCTCCATCAAATACAGGCGAAATGCCCAAAATCATTACAATAAAAAAGTAAATAAATAAATAAAAAACACTGTTTATGAACATAAACTGCAACAATTGAATTAGTTGATATAAGTGCAGTTAAACAAACCAAATAAGCTAATCGTATGTCCTGCTAAAGTTATAAATATTTAATGATTGATCATAGAAAAATAATATATGATACATTTGCATTTTACCTGCCCATCTGTTTCTTTAAGACCATATGTCCCCTAGGTAGTCAGTCATGCCACAAGTTACTGGGAGCTTGCAAGTTCACCCTAACAAGCAATAGCATTTTTCTGTAACTGTTTCTGAAACTAATTGCAGTTTTCCATCTTTTCAAAGACTGCAGAGACACTAATGTCATTAACAGTGTGGAGAATGCATGCAAAAATGCCTGACATGTCTTGTGAAGAGTTTTTTGTTTGTTTGTTTTGTTTTTGTTTGTTTTGTTGTTGTTGTTGTTGTTGTTTTTTTGTGAACTGACAAACCTCCTAATTTAAGAAATCAAAATTATACAATCAAGATTTTTTGATTAAGAAATGTTTTGCTTGAAGACAGCATGGAGATGTCTATTTGTCCCAGTTGGAAACCCCCCTCCCATTGCCGTTATTTAGAGAAATGAACTTGATCATGAGTTTCAAACAGAGCATTTCTAAAGTATCTGTGTGCTGCTTTATATGAATGGCCTTTCTGTCTTAGAGCATTGCTCTGTGAAAACAAACAAACAAACAAACAAAAAAAGCTCAGTGTAATGCCTTGGATACATGCCATTGTGGCTGTATATCTGCAGCTATTGTTTCAAATGTTGATGAGCATGTTTGTAGTATTTTAGGTCTGAAACAAGCCTCTCCCCATTGCTCACCATTTAAAGCAGGTGATTACTTATGTGATAAAAGTAAATGGTACAAATTATCTTATCTATAGCATTTTGACCTCTTTATTACAAACAACTTGACAAGTGAACTTTGCAGATCATTACATTTCAAATTAATTTATAGTCTGTAGCATTATCCTTTGTCCAGAGTCAAGTTTAAATGTACACTTTATTTTTTATAGAATAACACTTCAGTAGTTTAATTTACTGACACAAATTGTATAAACAACAGTCATATATTCACAAAATCTGCACTCTCTAAACATTCAAAGTTCAAACCAGAAATTTAAATAAAATAATCTTTATATCCATCCAGCAAATTTAACAAAGTTTGGTTTTGTGAAATTATGCAGATGCACATTACCCCTAACATCACAGACAGTGCCTACTTTGTTTACACAGAAGCCATGGGCAACAGACGATGTTATTTTAAGGAGCATCATTTCACACTGCATGGTACTGATAATCTTAAAACAGAGGGTTTCAGTTCATGCCGTTTTACTCTGGCAGACAATTTGATCATGAGACCCCTATTAACCAACCAAAAAGTCACTTAAGTTTCTTTTTTTCCACAAGTTATACATTAGCCTTAACAGCACAGACTGTGAGCAAATTTAGATTTTGGTAATAGAAATTATGTGATTTAAAATTATTTTCATGTCCTTACTCTTTTCAGATGTTTATTTCACAAAAGACAAACTTAGATTTGTATTATTTATAAATGGCTTTGTTGTTGTGCATTTTGATCAGTTATTGCACAGTCTGCATGCAGAATCTTTTTTTATGAATTATTTATGATTAAGTGGGAGGTCATTTGGCTGCACCTTTATTTAAACAACCATCCTCACCTTATACTTATTTTTCCACAAACAGTCACTTTTAAATTGTTCCTGTCAAGTGCTTCAAACACAAAACATAACAATGTCCAGCTGTAGAAAACTATTTAATATGTAATCTTCAAATGTTGTCACTGTGATGAAGGACCAGGCTCAGTCTTTCATTTCTGACATAAGCTTTTCATTGGCATAAGAAAGGGAAAGTCAGTATATACATATTCACATCTATTTTCTAGTTTAGCACACTCAAGTAGTTTCCAAACCTTATCAAGGAAAAAGACACCATCTAAAAGCAGTAATTTGGGACAAAAGTGCCAGTGTTTTTAAGTTACATTTCTTGGAAGGGATGGTTGTCTTTCCGCTTCACAGTGTGCCTTATAGCATCAATAAATAAATACTATAATATAGACCTTTGAAAGCACCTACATACTCGGTGTACAGTCAGGAAGAAAATGACGCGGACATAGTCTTTAACTTGAGCTCCTCTGCTTTTCACCCTGAATGTGCAAAACGTCAGACACCGAAGCACCAGGAGCACAGTATCAAGTCCTGTAGTGTCTTGCGCAGCTCCTGGCTGCGGTACGCGTAAATGAGCGGGTCAATAAGTGAGTTACAGATGATGAGGATGAGGAAAAGGTTGAAGTTTCGGAAGAAGCAGTTGCAGAAGGGGCTCGTGGGACACGTGAGAATAAGGATGAGATGGAGGAAGAAGGGACCCCAGCAAATAATAAAGACCCCTAAGAGAATGGTGAGTGTGATGGCGCCTTTCATGCTCGTGGACTGACGCCGGCTCTTGTTGAAAGCCATGATGCGACGTGAGTGCACGTGCGCCAGCAGGAACATGTGCAGGTAGAGCACGGCGTTGAAGACAAGAGTGGTACAAAAGAAAGTGACAAGGCACACGATCACAGCGTTGTCTGTGTGGTACACAATAAAGAGGATGCTGGACGTGATGCTCGCGAGCCACACCACAACAATGATGGCAATAGCGCGCTGCGTGGTCATGATGCTGTGGTAGCGCAGCGCGTAAAAGATGGTAATGTAACGGTCAGCGGCGATAGTGCTCAGAAACGACAGGGACGACACCACGGAGCTGCAGATCATTACGTCAATAATGTTGTCCAGGTGACGCAGCATTCCTGGGTGCACGTCCAGCAGCCCGCGGTCGTTGAGCAGCATAAAGATAGTCTCTACCACGTTACTGACACTGACCAACATGTCAGACACTGCCAGGCAACAAATGAAGTAGTACATGGGCGAGTGTAGATTACGGTTCTTTATGATCGCCATCACAACCAAGATGTTCTCCACCAAACTGATCAGACCCAGCGCCAGGAACAGCTCCTGTGGGATGAGGATCTGCACACAGCCCAAAGAGTTGCGATCCCCCAGAGAGGAGTTTGTTTCGTTGTCCTCCATAAAGTCACTCAATGAGGTGAAATCCATGTGGAGGATGGGATTATGTGACCCGTTGGTCATTTTACCGTCTTCTAAACACAACGCCGTTTTGGGGACAATTGGAGGCGCGGTTTCCCGCGTAAAGTTCGGGTCTACTGGATCTTCGGAGTATCGCCCGTGTCAAAAGAGGTCACTAAATCACCGACATCATTTGAACACTCCACTATCAGTACTTTCTGCAAAAAATAAATAAATAAATAAATAAATATATAAATAATAAAATCCGTTCTCCGGTGTGGGGCACAGTTTATGTTATTGTTGTTAAAATCTCTTCTTTGTAGTTTTTTCCAATACGGGGATCATCCAAACTGCTTTGACTTCAATTGCGCATAACTTGCTCTCTCATTAGGGCCCTGTCCCGTTAGCGACGCGCTCAGACCTTTGTAAATGTCATGATGTGAACAGTGCTGTGCGTCCTCTGGAAGTGGAGACAGTATGTTGTTTAGACCCAACTCCTCCTTCCTCTCACGCAAGAGGCAGATGGGTTGTGGCTCCACACTGTTTTTAAGAAGAAATACCGATTCATAAAAAACAGGTCACACTTTTTGTCCAGATGCGCTACGCACAGAGCACCCAGTAATTTAGACAGTTCCTAGATGGCTTCTTAGCCATCTAAAGCATTTGTGATATAAAATTTTGTGCACCGCTTGAAACAGTTCCTGCCTTTTAGGAGCAATTGTGCCGCTTGGATCAGTTCAGGGGCCTGCTAAATTCTAATCCCTGTTCTTCATGCTAAAATACAAACATGTAATTTTAGAGATCACTGGACAAAATGTGTTAATGTTCAATATATTCCTCTCTTATTCAGTTAGTAAGCCTATATAGTTTAAATGCTAAATGCATACTTCAGAAATGTGTTTTCTTTTGCAAATGTGCCCAAATCCACGACAAAATTGTTGTCACAGCGCTCATATTTGAGCTTTAGGCCAAGCAGTACAGCTCCATAGGCCTACACAAAACACATATCTCGTATTGTTAGGGCTTTGTGAAAATTCACATCAACATTATTGGTGTCCAATTTGCATATTTTCAATGAAGTGAAGAGTACACTTTCATAAATCTGTTTAGAATGTGAAGCAATTCAAGAAGTTTAGTTCACAGTAGTTTGTTCAAATAACATTGACCTTGCTCCCATTACCAAAAGCAAATAAAAATGTTAGTTTTGATTTGTGTAGACTTTGTTTTTTCTGTGCCAGTTACCAAGCCAGAAATTAGCATCTGATGGCAATACGTGGGCTGAAATCACAGCACATGCAGATCCCTCTGAGGCACTGATATGAAAGCCTTTCTATACTGGCAATAGATCACATGAAAACTTTTCACAACCTCAGCCTTAGCTCCAGGTGAATTAAGAACAATGACATCATTTGACCATCCAACCCAGTCACACTGAGTAATCATGTGGCTCACTGAGAAATGGGGTTAGTATGGATGGCCTCAGTGTACAGATGGGTATGCAGATTTGTTCACTGCCCTCGCACTGCATTTCCTCTGCCTTGAACTATGTGTCTGGGTAGAGATCTTGAGTGACTTGAAATTTTGTTAAAATAAGGGATTAGAAGCATACTGTTTGTGATTTAGCCCCAACTTTGTAAAATACTTTGCTAATAATATTATTCTTCAAATTTTATTTCTAAAAAACAGACACACAAATAATAAAATCATATATTCACTAAAATCTATTATAATAGTGGTATGTTAGTGGAAGAACAGCTGTAGTCTTAGGTTTGTGGTGTAACAACATTTACAAAAATACTATTATTGAAACCAGAGATTTAACACTGGAGAGATAAGTGGGAATCTAATTTAAATACACTGAAAAAAATACATAAACGCAACACTTGTTTTTGCTCCCATTTTTCATCAGCTGAACTCAAAGATATGACTTTTTTATGTACACAAAAGTCCTATTTCTCTCAAAATTTGTTCACAAATCTGTAAAAATCTGTGTTAGTGTGCACTTCTCCTTTGCTGAGATAATCCATCCACCTCACAGGTGTGGTATATCAAGATGTTTATCAGATAGCATGAATATTGCACAGAAGTGTCTTAGGTTGGCCAAAATAAAAGGCCACCACCAAAATGTGCAGTTTTATCACAGCACAATGCCACAGGTGACGCAAATTTTGAGGGAGCGTGCAATTGGCATGATCACAGCAGGAATGTCCACCAGAACTTTTGCCTGTGAATTGAATGTTCATTTCTTTACCGTGCGCCATCTCCAAAGGCATTTTAGAGAATTTGGCAATACATCCAACTGACCTCACAACTGCAGACCACATGTAATCACACCAGCCCAGGGCCTCCACATCCAGCACCTTCACTTCGCAACTTCCCACAGAGATTGAAGGGGAGTGAACCAACATTCCACAGGCCACAATCAAAAAACTGATCAACTTTATGCCAAGGTGATATGTTGCACTGCATTAAGCAAATGGTGGTCACACAAGATACTGACTGGCTTTCTGCCCCCCCCCCCGCCCCGAAACCTCCAAAACAGTAAAAAAACTGCATATTTTAGAGTGGCCTTTTATTGTGGCCAGCCTAAGGCACACCTTTGCAATATTCATGCTGTCTGATTAGCATCTTGATATACCACCAAGTGCTCACTAATACAGATTTTGACAGATTTGTGAACATTATTTGAGAGAAATAGGCCTTTTGTGTACATATAAAAAGATCTTTGAGTTCAGCTGATGAAAAATGGGAGCAAAAACAAAAGTGTTGCATTTATACTTTTGTTCAGTGTAATAGCTTTAAGCAAGGTCAAAGCCACTTCTCACATTATAATTTTTTTAAACTTGATTGTCTTGTATGTAGAGAACATTGTTTAGTTTAAGATAATAAAAAGAAAAGTGAGCATTGTGCATTGGTGCACGTCTGATTGCAGCTGGTGCAAAAAATTGTGCACAATGTCAGATTTACCAACACCATGGCTTTAAATCTCTGGAATAACTGTTTAATTATTGTCACAAGGCAGTTTCACAATAAGACCAAACACATAAACAGATTTCTTCATTTTAGTTAAACATTCTTCTGTTGTGACCATTTAAAAATGTGTTGTCCATTTTTTCTGCATTATTATTAACAAAATGTCATATTTATTTTGTAAGTTAATTTGTCTTGATCATTGTGTAGTCCACCTCTCTCTCTCAGTCCCACTCTTCATCATCTCTGTAGGGGTTGTCTTCCCTCTGTGGTTCCTGAAACCTGATGTTTGCCAGCATGTCTCTCATTGCCACCATCAGACGATTTACTTCCTGGTTTAGCTCCTGGCCTGCCCGAGCTACTTCCATATCATCACCTTGCCTCTGTCCACCCTTAAGAAAAAGAATGCATCAGTTCAAAGTGAAACAGCTGCAAAACATGGCCTTAGAAGCAAATGTAAGTGAGTTTACTGTATGGCAATTTAAACCAATATATTATATACATATAGCTGCCCAGAAGCACAAGGTTGTGTTACATGTTTAAAGTCCCCAATGCTGTTGTTTTAGACATCTAACTCTATTTGAACAGCAAAAAGGCTTAACCATATTTGTCTTATCTATACTGTATCTTTCCCTTTGGATAACATCATCAGGATGCAAGCTGTCTTAATAGAACATGCCCCAGTCTCTCTTTTGACATTAAAACATGCCAAATACATCATCCAAGTGTGGATATAGCTTACTTTAAGGTACATAAACTAAGAATGCTGTAGAGCACAACCTTGACACCAGAAGGTTTAGTTTAGTCTCACAGTTTGAATTCTTTGTATTTCTTAGACTCAGAATGCCATGTGATTAAGTGAGACTTCTATACACAGAAATTGTTATGTAATGGCAAAGGAGCTGTATTGAAAGTATCTTTGTCCCATTTTAAAACCATGTTTTGACACTAAAATGTATTTTTACATTACAATTCACCTACCTAGTGAATTAAAAAATTAAACAAATCTATTTTATGTAAAACTGTAAAAATCTATTTTTACAGGGCCTTTTGGGTACTGATTGGAGATATTTACTTGAAGGTTGAAGTTTGGCAACAAAGACCGGAAAAAGAGGGACAATGTGCTCTCATTGGCTGCCCCAACATGCTGTCTAAAAACAAATATGGAACATATAAAGTATATATAAATATAACATAGAAAATATACAGGTGCATTTTATATTATATATTAATCAAGGCTAAAGAAGGGTATTTAGACCTCTCTGGCCGTGTGTAAGATACAGTGGACTCCAGTGGTGGTAAAGGGTCAAAGCCCATCACTGGTTGAGTTGTCACCTCCTGAGGTTAGGACACAAAACACAAGAAATCTGTGAAAGCAAACTACAAACTACTAATAAAATATATTGCATTTGACCAGCGATGTACAACAGTAGATAGTAGACAATAGTAATGCAAGATGTAGGAGAAAATATTATTTGCAGCATTGATGCAGTAGAAATCTAAGTAAATACTGTCATAAATTGTAATAAATTGTGCCGTACAAGAGGCAGACTGGAGGTGGCTTCTTTGATTTCAGACAGTAAGACATGTCGATGGATGTTTCTTGGTGCACTTAGGTATCTCTGCTTCCTCCTAAAAGAATATATGAGGTGATGGTTTGAGATTATTTATAGACAACTGTCTCCTCTATGGGAGCTGGAGGAACAACATGGCTACAGACTATAACTATGGTCCTACTTGTTTTGGTAGTCCTCCACCAGGGGGTCTTTGACATCAACTCGATGCAGCTACAGTTTTTACATTTGTTTCCAGCCACAGCATTACTGCTGCCTCTTTCCACAGGTTGAAAGTTCGCCCCACATATAATGCTGTCAGTTCAGCCAGGGCTTGAGGCTGCCTAAAAAAAGATTTAGATTTAGGTATATAAGCTTTATGATCTTTTTTATTCTTGATGTCATGCCAATTTAAAACAAAGTTCCTTTTTGTGCCACTTTATGCAACTTTTAAGATGACAAAACAACTATACAATACCCTATCTGATTCCTTGGGCCAAAGAAGACATGTGAGGTGACTGTGGCGTCAGGCTGCACAGTACAAAGGTCCAATAAAGGCAACAAGACTGCAGAAAAAAGAGCAAACAAATGAAAACTTATATTTCACATACAAAACATGTCAATACTATTCATGAAAGGTATGCAAGTACCTCCAGGAAACATGATGAGAGCCTCTTGCAGCATCTCATCTGCTTTGTGTCTGAGTTTGTCACTTTCATCTGGGTCCATATCCTCCTGTTGGCTGAGATGGAAATGACAAAGTGCAATAGAGAATGCAAAGTTTGGCAGCTGGGACAAATTCCTATGTTCCTGAAGGAATAAAGCAAATAAAATACATCATTAAATTAATAAAATGTACATTTCAACCCCTCTCTCATATAAAACAATAGCATATCTTACCTCCCAGTCTTGATACAACTGAATAAGAGACTGATATTCTCTTGAACGCAGCATCAGGAAATCAATGAGCAGCAACATGCAAAGTGGGTCAGAGTCTGGGTCCAAACTAATTAAAAAAATATGCAAATTAGTTTGCTTGCTTGAACAATACCTTCAGTACATAGTAACATGCAATTTTGAATTTTTAGAATCACAAATGTCACCTAGGTATTGAAAGTGAATGTTTAATTGGTAGATTTATTTTCCTTTTGACCAAGTGTGTATAGTAGGTTGTGGGTCTGTCTGATTATTTAAATTGTCACTTTACATGTATCTATTTGTTTATTTACAATATTTTACAATACAATTTTACAATAATTTGACAATATATATGTATGATTTTTTTGCACTGTGTCAAAGGTAAACTATAGAATAAATATGTCTGGTAAAAGAATCTATTGAGTCTGCCTTCTACTTCTGACCTCATTGGCCTGCTTCCCCACAACCCCAGACAGTGATTTGCAAGTTTTTAGCCATTACCAATAAATCTTACACAAAGCAAAAATCACAATATATGCATGTAACAGTTTGTTTGATCCAGAGAACATGCTTAGCTGTCCTTGGTATAAAATGCTTTTAAGAATCTGATATAACTTACACTGCTTTATAAAACTACCGGGACTTAATCAGTGCTGCTTTAACAGGAACAGCCGTCAACTTTTATTCCCGCACTAAAGCCTTACACAAGGACCAGACCAATGCAGTCATGAAGTCAGGAAGCCAGGATTTGATGAAAATGTAAGATAAGCTTTGACCATTACATTGATAGGCCATAAAGTTTAAGTCAGAGCAATGCTTCTTTTCTTATAAGATAAGCGTTAGATAAAATATAACAGCAGCTTCCAGATTTTATATATTTACACAAACTAACAGGTTTCTTATCATTCCGGTTTAGCGACACTAATCTATAAAAAAAAATCATAATAAAAGTTATTTTAATTATCAAAAATTACCTAAAGTGTTGTGTTAAAGTTATTTTTCTTTGGGGGCAGCAACCACTATGTATACAGAAGATAAATTGTTTGTGTAAATGGCTGCTCTATATGTCCATTTACTTGGACTTAGCTGTACCAGTCGTTCATAAAAAGATGATATAATCATATACAACAGACAAAATCTTTCATTTAGACAACTACTCAGCCACATCACACTTACCTCTGGCAGTACATAACCTCAATAGTTGTGTTTACGTACTTAAAAGAATAGGTCTCAAGTCTGATGACTGTACTTAGTGGTTACATTTTCAGGGAAATATATGTTCCTGTTAAGTTACTAATTCATGTGATCATATGTTTTCAACATGAAGGCAAAAAATTTAAAAAAATGCATAAAAAGGAAAGTGTCTACAAGGCTTAGATAATAAGGGCACAGTATAGCAGTAAATGATATGCACACGTGGGAAATTTATAAGACCACCTTCAAATGTCTGCAGAGAGTGTAAAAATAGCTAGTGTTTGTCAGTACTTATATGATTTATTGTGTACCTTAGGATTAATTTGCAGTATTCCAATGCTGTCCGTGGGCATCCTCTCTTTTCCAGAAAGATCATGTGCTTATAGAGAGCCAAATAAAAAGCCCTGCCAACAAAGATTAGAAAGTCAACGCAAAGATGAGTTGAGAAAACAGCTTTAAAAATGTTTAAATTAAAGAGTATGTTAATGCTAAAACTGTGTAATAGTGTATTGTAAAAGTCACCTGTTTTCTGGTCTGAGATAATCCAGTCTACTCGTCTCTGAGGTCAAACTGAACAGAGGGTGAAAAGCACACTCAAAGCTGTACAAGGCTCTTTCTGAAAGATTAAGGAAAACAATACTAAACATTTGATTATGCCTATAAAAAAACAATTATAATTCATAGTAATGTAAAAAGTAAAACATACATTTGGAATTGATATTAACATACAAGGACTTCAAGTTATAACTGTGCATTACACTGCACATAAAATCAATAAAAAAAACAAAAAACACCAATATAACATATATATATATAACATATTTACAGACATACAGTGGCTTAATAGTCTGTTTTATAATATAAAAATAATATATAATAAAGTTTGACTGGTGGCATGTTATTAAATAATCCAAACAAAACAGATGTCTGTTCTGTATCAACCCTCTGCTCCACATGAACTCACTTTAGATTTAAGATATCTACTTGAGGATGTGTGTTCTTTGTCTGAAGTAAAAATGTACATTTATTGAATTTAAATTGCTGTGCATTTATTTTTAGTAAATAACAAAATAAGAAATACAAGCAAACTGTATTTTTACAGCTGCATAAAATGGTACATGGTACGTAATTTGTTCTATTTGTAAAATGTTTGACACAGATAAAGATACAAGATAAATGTTTTACTCCACTGTCATCATGGGATGTCTTTAAGTTAAATCCATTTGCCTTTGTACCAATAGAACAGCAACTCATTTAAAACAATTTGTTGCTCACAATGAATATTGAAGCTCACCTATAAGATCCCTGGCCATCTCTTGATCCTCTTGTATGCGGCAAACATCAGAAAGCTGCAGTAAGGAATCTATGTGGTAGGGGTTCAGCTGAAGCAGAGCCTAACAGAGTAGAAAATAAACACAAACACATTACTGCTTCTAGGTCCAAAATGCATTTGTTCTGAATTTTGTTAAAACTGTTTATTTACTTTTACTATTACAAAGTCAGTGAATACTGTCACCGACACAGCAGTACAACCTAGAAAAAGTTAGTAATTTCTAACTGTAAGTAAACAATGCTATTTCAATTTGGAAAATTTGCATAATCCCACAGGCTTTAAGAAAAATGTATTTTCTTATACAAGAAATGAGATAAGAGGATATAAGTAAAAATGTATATGAAATTAAATACAGAGTTGAGTATACAGCAAAGTAGTAGTACCACAATGTTGTTGGGATCCATAGACTCCACTGCATCCAGGAACTTGAACTGCACTTGTTGGTATTCACGGCTGTGCTCAAAAGTGAAATAGTGAATGCCGACATTTGACTGGAGTAAGGACATTGAAATTCCTGAAAAAAAGAACCACACAGACTCTTTAAATATTAAATCCATAGCTAATTTGTGCAATACAAAGATAGCTGGTGCTTGCGAAAGCATGCCTTGGTTAATGGACTTAAAATTTTAACACTAAAAACAACCCTTCCCTGTGACTCATTTGTTGATATAATTTTACAATCAGAGAAGCTACAAACAAGAAATGTCGTGCTTTTACTGACTGAACTATGACATTCAGTTTTGTGTTTTATTATGAATTATATATTAATTAATATGTCAGATTTCAAAACATGTTCCTAAAATCTAACAGTGGGATGGCAACATTGGATGAACACATGAAACCCTGCTTTGTGCAAACATAGGTCATTCTATTTGTTATGCAACAAAATCTGCAAGAAAAATGTAATTCCGCCATGAACCAACTAACAGAAAGTAAATCTGTCAAATAAATTGACTCTACCATAAAGGCACAGTTGTTTCAACTCAATGATGCAAGCATAACAAATGCTACCAAAAGCCATAATTTATTAGTCAAACATAAAAAAAAAATACATTTTGTAATTTAAATAATAAAAATATTATATTTTGGAGAACAAATTTGCACAACTCATTTTTTTGCATCATAAAGTATAAATGACCTTAAAATAAAAACAAGGTAAAAAAAATAGCCTACCAGGGCGGCTGAAGCGAGGCCAGCTGTCTTTGGGACTGGTCATCCATGTGCTACGATGAAAGTGTCTGTTTCTCGGCCTCGGTCTGTCAATAAAAGAAAATGCAGATATATCAAGATAATACAGGACTACAATTAGGTGCATTTAAATTGTTGCTGTTATTGGTTTTCTTGCCTTTGATCCCCAAGAACAGCTCTTGCCCCAAAATATCTCTTCAGCTCTGTCTCTGGGTTGAGATTCCTAGTAATTGAAAACACAAAAACACCTTCTTAAAAACTTGGTTACTACTGATTTACTAACTGCTGGCTTAGCATCCCCATAGGTATGCACCTGCAATTACAAAAATGTAACGGGCAAACATAGTACTGACAGTATGGAGCTAGATGTACACCACAATAATGTTCTTACCTATGTTCGACATGAAGCACAGATCTTCGGTCTGGACCTCCACAATCATCACTTTGTAAACTATGACTATGAGACTGTTCCAAATTCTCCAGTATTAAATCAATGTTGTCATCTGGTGCTGCAGTCTGAAACACATGCCCATGTAACTGCAATGTTACATTTCTCCATTGTGATAAATACACAACCTTTGAATCATTTAAACTGTAAGTTGTTTTTTTCTTTCAATAGAAACCCTGATCTCATTACCTGTCCATTTTCTGTTGCGGTTTTGTTCCTTTTCTTTTTTTTCTTCTTCTTTGCTTTGTCTCCAGACTAAATATAAAAGTAAAAGAGGAATAAAAACATTTGGTTCCTATGCAGTTTTGATGATCTTGGTGCTTGTTACAAGGTCTTTACCTTTGATGCTGAGACATCTGGGTTTTCAATTGTCCATTGAGAGGCTTGATTGTCTTTATTGTTACCTTCTGGTTTCTCTGTGTCTTCATCAGGTGAGTTTTTCTCTGCCTCTATGTCTACATCACATATCTGTTAATAACACACACACACAACAAGAAGGCAATGTTAAAAAATAGTAGTAGTAGTATGCCATTGGTAAAAGTCCCATTGAACAAAGTTAAGTTGATATTGGACTAAGTTTTTAAAAAAAACATTGATGGTTTGTATTTACTCTTTCCTCTTTGTGATCCAAGTTCAAGACCCAAGATCAATTCATGGCATGCTGTATGCTGTTTTGCATTGAAATGTGGTGTGGTTTGAACTACACTAAATATATAATCTACACAAACTGCAGCTTTGTTTTGAATACAAAAGTGGCAAAACTTGACTTTTATATAAACCAGGAGGAAAGATCAACAAACATATTGCTGAAGGGTGCTCCGCTCGTTCGGCCGCGATCGGTGATCTGCCGATCATGGCTAAAAATAGAGTGATCGGTAAAATGGGCCGATCAGAAGGGCCGATCAAATTACAACAAGCACGCGAGCCTCTCACATTTACTGTCCTGCAACTCCGGTTTGATTAAACAGTAGTAGCGTTATTCTAGCAGTGTTTGTAAGTTAAGCCCGGGTTATAACTAACACAAACCTGCCCTGAAGCTGCTCCTTTATGTCCCCGCTTGGTCCCCGCCTGCTCTTGGAGCGCACGGGACAGAACCGAGGCGCAGCAGTGTGTGTATTTACAAACGCCAACGCAAATAGAGCTACAGCTAACCCGCTAACCTTTACGTTAAAAGCATTAAGAAAGTTCAGAGTCTGCCTGTGTCTTGTTACGCGGAGAAAACTGTGCGTTTTGTGGCTTAAACTGCACCAAATGCTGCTAATGTAAAGAGAAAGTAAAAAGGCAGCCCATGTGTCCGTGTGTCTGAGAGGAGCACCTTTCATCGTTGTCTTCTCTGCTCTCTTGTGCACGTTTTCTTCCTTCAGACGTTGTCAAAACTGGCTGCAGAAGCTGTCTGCTCTTTAGTCCACTGTGTTTCAACCTGGTTTGGCTGCGCGTTACGCGGACACAGGCGCTGCACCCGCGGACTCGCACTAAAGGCACCCATTAAGAACAGCTGATTTTTACATCAGCAGAGCATTCAAACAAAGCCACACAGACACTGGGCACACATTAAAGGCCAATAATGCAACAAAACCTCTTCTAAAACAAAAATAATTAGAATTTTGTTGTACTTTTACATTTACAAAGGCTACAGTATTTTTCAAGTGGAACTAATAATAGCCTGCATACATTACATTACTACATTGAAGACCACGTGATCGGTATCGGCCATGATCGGTATCGGCCGATCACAGCAAAGGCTGATCGGTGATCGGCCTCAAAAATCCTGATCGGAGCACCCTTAGATTCTGATACACTAGAGAAGGGACACTCTTGTCTACACTATGAAATTAAGTAGTTCTCTCGATCTATGTGATGATCTGGCAGTGCTGTCAGTCTGAGTTTCTCCTTTATTAATAACTTTGGAACCTAATGATATCAATGCCTATATGTAACGATAGCGTAAAACTGACTAAAGACTAATTTAGACTAAAACTGGCTGCAGTGTTGTATACACGCTGACACATAAGCTAGTGGTACATTGCTAAGCTGTGTTAGCAAGGAGAGTCTTTATCCGCTGATAAATGGTAAAAATGACGTCCTAGTAATTACAACAAAGCTCTGACAAATTACCACTTCGTAAATGTTACTGAAGTTCTTCTGAGCCTTGTTCTTCTTTGCCTTTCGGCAGCTGTTTGGCGGTGCAGCGACATTAGCCGTGTCCAGCTGCTCCCCCTCAGCCTGCTCTTCAGGGCTGGCCCCGGCAGTCAGGTCCCCGGGGTCCAGGGCCTCCTGACCCCGCTGTTTCCCCTTGAGCCTCCTCAAAGCCCGCGTGGACATGAATGAAACTTAATAAGTTTTCAGTAGGTCAGAAATGGACTATAATCACTGACCATAACAAACTCAAGCTAAGATAACTCCTTCTTCTTCCTTCAATTCAGCAGCTACAAAACACAATAGGTCTATTACTGCCCTCTATAGGACACACACACACACACACACACACACACACACACCAAGTACAACTTTTTTTTTTTTTTTTTTTTTATGTATGTTTGGTGTACGTTGTGGTTCACAGTAACAAAATGCTTAACATGTTGTGTCTGGCATATTTATAAGCACGTTTTATACAGTAGAAGCAAACAGTATAGGGAGTGAATACCTGAAAACATCAATGTAAATTTGCTACCTTGTTTTAGAATAATACAAGAACATTTTTATTAAACACGAGTAACACAAAGACAAACTAATGTTACAGAGTCCAGCACAGAGACATAAAAAAACCGTCTATAATTGTAAAGTGAGTTTGATAACAAAACAAATGTAAAAGCTACTGTCAAAAGATTATCTCGTGTTGTTGAGGACACACTAAGGTTAAAAATACTAAGCACAGTCCAGTGTGTGTCAAAAATGAGGAAGTACTTGTTACCACACAGATTTTAAATATGTGACAGGTCAACTGTGGCAAAGAGAAAAGGTGCAAAAAGAACTGCATTGTTCACACAGCACCTGCATGTCTAGTCTTAGTAACACACAGCATAATTTTTGCAACAATAGGCGAGGTTTGCACTGGTAAGAATGAAACTGGATTGCTTCAGATGACAAAGGGAGATTATGGTATAATGAAATTGGTATTGTGAAAGAAGGAAGTTGCTCATTGTATGACTAAAAATAAAAAGGTGACATTTAAACTACTAGGTTCGAATCACATGAGGATAGATTTATTCAGATCTGTAGCTTAATCTGAATTTATCAACTACATCAGTGATAAAACTATTGCTCCCAATGTTTGAACCTATAAAAAGATTATTACACAAAGCTATATTATATTAACAGTCTAACAATATAGTATAATATGATCTTGAACTTACAATTTAGTGGATAAGCCCAAAATACAACAGCTGTAGTATAACAAGGTATTTATGTTTCCCTTTCATGGCATCAGTAGACATATTACACTCTAAGTCGCCTACTTACTAGGAAAAATACTTGAAATACAAGTTGCTCTGATCATGTGGTACCTATAGTACCTACTGCAGTCACTTAACCTGAAAAAAAATAATTTGACGCGTTTTTCAAATCTAAAAGATTAGAGTTAGAATGAAGTGGTGTACTGGGGTTACTCATTGGCAGTAACGGGCAGAGGGTTGTCGTAGGCCGCTGCCTCTAGGTCATCTACTCTTTTTCTGCGGGTCTCTGGAGGAGGCCTGGGTGGGGGATTTGAAGGTGGACTCTTGATGCTCTCTGCAGCTGGTTTTTGTGTCTGGGGACGTGGAAGAATGGGATCCCACTGTTCACCTCGAATGGCTGCCTAGAAGAAAGGGCAAAAAGAAAAATTATAAGACCTGCAACAATTAATGAAATGAAGTTAAAAATGAATAAATTAAGGTATAATTCTTCATTGCTTTTAAAATACTCATCAACTAATTTATTAAATGATTAATCACTTTCTGGGGTATGCTTACCATAGTATTATTAATAGAGAGAATGGTACACTATATACAGTAGGTATATCCCTACTGTCTATTTTGCTGCTGCAAACCTTTAGTTTTTGCATGGTTGCACCCTATTTTCCACACTATCCACTCAACTTTGATTAGATAGTGTCCCCAATTTAGATCTGGAACTCTAAAAAAAGTTTTTAACCAGTTGTCATTCCACATTTACCGGTGAATCACTATCAGATTTTTCATCAGTTGAAAGAAAAATGAATGAATGAATTATGAAAATAATATATAATAATTTGTTGCTATCATAATTATTTAAATTTACATATTTGTCTGTAATCAGTTTCTTTAAAACGAAGTTGCTACATCTGGAGGCGCTGAAGCGTTTGGTCACGCCCATTGTGGGTCATGTCTCAACTGAGATACCAGTAATGAAAGACTCTCTTCCTTGAAACCATTTCCTTCTTTTAAATGGTACTCTTCCTGCATCAGTTAACAATTAAGTTCACAATAATAGATCAGTTTGCACTCTACAGAATAAATTGTAAAAACTTACTGCCAGGTAAATGAGGCTCGCAATCCCAAGACAGACGCACCCAAGGACAGTAGCGAGCATAAAACCTCCAGGAACACATATCCTAAAATACAGAATAGACTTTGATCTCAAAAGGGCACACACTGTAAATGTAAATGTAGTGCTCTAATGCACTTATAGCATTGGGTGAAACCTGATAAAAGAAACTTACGCTGCATGTAAAAATGCTCGAACATAGTAGTTTCTTGTCAGTGGTCCAAATGATTTCACACATACAGTGAAACAGTACTGGCCCCTGAGTGACAACAACACAAAATAAAGTTTTTTATAAACTATGTACTATCAGATGGATAAGGCATGTGCACACTGGCAGAAGTATCACTTACGTCCGTCCCACACTTGTGCCCTTGGATCTTTTACCTCTTGGATACTCAAGAAGACACACCAAAGTACCAGCAGCACTATGGACCTGTCAAGGCTTTTATTTTTTTTTTTCTTTTAATAAACGGTATCTTCCAATACACTAAAATCTAGAGGCTTTAACATTGTAGTGGTTAAACACATATGGTTCAACAAAAACGGATGTTTGTCATAACACACTACCAACTGTGTTGTGCACTGAAAGATTATTTCACTATATATATATATATATATATATATATATATATATATATATATATATATATATATATAAACCTAAAAACTAATTTCTTGTTCAAGTATAAATGTATTTTTTTCCTAGAGGATACACAGCATAAGCTGCAAATTCCCATCCTCTGAACTGTCCTGCCACCCCCACGATGCCACCGGTGAGGAGAACTAAAAAGAAACAAAACAAAACATTAAAGGCAATTTTATACTAGAATGCTTCTTTATCAAGAAAACAAATTGTTTGACATGAAATCTTCTCAAATATGAACACACATTATTTATTTTGTATTTTTTCACTGCTGACCAGTTTATTTATGATTTAAAAAATTAAGCATAATTTTGCTACTTACTGAGTCCCGAGGCCAAAGCCTGCTCATTGGCCCACATCGCCCACTCTATTTTCCCCATGGCATTAATGAAACAGATCCCACTGCTGAAACTGCCAAACGTCCCCGGACAGCGAGTCAAACTTTCAATGAAACGAGGAAGAAAGCTTTTCAGATGTAAAGTGTGTGTCGACACGCAGAGCGGGCAGGACGTCCCACCTTCGGCAATCTCCAATGTGATCGTCATTTCCGAAAAGCACAAGAATAGGCTCCAGCACAAAGAAGGCGGAGCCAATTCTCACTCGGAAAGGTAAACAAACAGGTAAAACTCAAATGCCATCGTAGTCTCTGTCAATTATTTTATCGAATTCTTAAACTGCTGTGTATTCATATTGTAGATCATGTAGGTGGTAAGACATTAAAAAGGTATTTTACTGTACTACTGAATTTTACTACATACGCCATTTCAAATAACTGGAAAAACTAAATCCAAAGTCATAAAATTTTATTTCATGATGTTGTGTTATAAATTATTATTTTACCCTTAATGGGGTACCATGTCACATATACCTCTATGTTACAAATTAAAACAATGAACACAGGCCTAGATTGTTTAAAGCACAAACATCAAATCATTTTCTTTGGCATCCCATCACATCCAAGAAGGTGCTGTGCAGGATCCTCAACAACACATGGCCCTGGTCCAGCCTGATGCAAAAGTCAGAAAATAAATGTCAATAGCTCCAAATCATCATTTGAACACTTACAGTTCTAGGCTATGTGTGAGTAGGATTTCTAGTTTTTTTTTTTGTTGTTGTTGTTGTATTATAATAATAATGTGTGTCCATTTACCTTAGTGCTAATTATGTAGCTGATTCTATTTGGCAAAGGCTCCAAACCAATTGCCTGTTTTAGGTCCTCGGACAGAATGAAATCATCAACTGAAAGGCCTTTTATATACCTGTACAAAATATAGAAATGTTATATAGTAAATGGGCTGGGGTCATCAAACCTACTCTGGCTTATACAATCTCAGTGTACTCACTTTTCCCCATTGCTCTGTGGAGGAAAGAAATGTTCAACCACTTGGACAAACTCAGGGACATGCTGCTCCAGAGTGAAGATCACAGCATTGGGACCTGCATCAAAGGTATAGGCCACCTAAAAAACAACAAAACTGTTGCTTTATGAGGGACACTTTTAGTTCCCCACAGAAAAAATACATCTCTTCATTGCATAATGAAATGTTGCTGCGTATGACCTGAGAAACACGTAACAAGTATGTTACTCATTGCAAAACTATATATTCACTCATTACCATTATGATTAGTGAAAAGGTTACTGTATACTAGCCTTATATCCTTACCCTTGCCTCTCCATAGTGCCTGTTATACCGATGCACTACATTGATGATTTGTTGAGACACAGTGTTGAGGTAGAATATTGGGGGATATGTGTCAAGACATGTTGCATGAAACTGGTTACTGTCTTTCATTGTTAATTCAGCAAATGTAGCAAAGTCTTTTTTGTGAATTGCTTCAATCATGTCTTCCATCCTTTCTGGTACAACACACTCTGCACGATGCTGCAAACAATGAAGAATTGTTATGACGGTTTTACTTCCAGTATGTGAGCAAGTATACTGACAGTTATACTAGTCATTGCACCTTTAATAGTAGGCTTGTTTTCACACTGGTTTGCATCCCAGAGGTGCTGCCTACTGGCTTCCGTTCAGCACTCACCTTTAACAGTGAATGAAATAGATACAAAAGATGATACAAAAGTTTTCCCAATATTTCATTCATAACTTATTTAGAAGATTTTTATTTCTACAGCATTTTCTATTGAGTGACCAACCATGCTTTAGTGCAAATAGTATAGTGACTTACAACAAGCACAAGGATTCTGAGTTCAGGCCAATGGGACTCTGGCGCCACCTGTTGGGCCAAACTGTCTTTGCCATCATCTTGTTGTCCCATAATCCACTGCACAAATCCTCCATAGATACTTCGACAAGCACTGCCCGAGCCTTGTCGAGCAATCATAGACAGCTCCCCTTCCACACCATACACACGAGCAAGTGTGTAAACTACATAGCAGACAAATAATGAACAAGCGATAAGATGCGTGTAGTACAAGTATATTAAGCACGACTGCTACAGTATTAATATTCTGTATTTTTAATGAATGAAACCCCCTTTGAGGCAATTGTTCTTATACTGACTCAAACAAGCAAAACCAGCTGCTGATGAAGCAAGTCCTGCAGCTGTTGGGAAATTGTTGTTGGAGCAAATGTGGACCTTGTGAGATAAACCAGCTACATCAAAACCAGGGTTGGCACTATTGCGCCTTTTTCTTGCAAGTCGCCGAACTGAATAAAAAGTGTTGAAAGACAAAAGGTAAGACAGACACTCACTATTTCGTCTGTGTATATGTAAAATAATAACAACCGTCATAAAAATAATAATAATAACTTACTTTCCCTTAGGCATGACTGCAGTCTTGGGTGACTTATATCTTCCTCTTTTCCATTTAGCCATATCCGATCTTCCTGAAAAGCTCTGCTTGTTGCAACAGTGGTGGTTGTTTTAAGCTAGACAAGGCAGAAGTTGAAAAATACATAAAAACCTTCAGCTTGATAGTAATTGTAGTACGTCAACATCACAAGTGTCAGTAATAACACGACATTTCTAATATTTGAAGTATACGTGCAGATGTCCTATTGCACTTAAAATGTACATACCTGATCTTGATGCAATGTGACACTCAAAGATGAGTTTATAGGTAGGATTAATTCTTCATTTCTCTTCCCCCCTAAACATGCAACAATTAGCGAGAATAAAAATGCCGTGCAGTACGTATCAGTATACCTTGTAGTATAGGCTCCACTATAACAATATTTTAAAAGTTAAAAAACACTGTATTGTTTTAAAAGAAGGTAGGCATGCTACAGTAAGAACTGGATAAGGTAGGCTACTTACAGTATTTGATGACAGCTATATTCACGGGAGCTGAGCATGTAACCATATTTGTTTTGTCTATACTTTTGTCAGACATAGTTTATATATACCCCTATGTAATAAAACGAAACAGTAGTTAACTTAATTGTAATATCTAGTGCTTTTGATTAGTAGTCCACCCAGTGTAGCTAACCCTAACCCTACAAACGCTACACACGACCATGGATGTCATTCACTGTAGCGTCTCATCACATTTGTCCCTGATTGGCTTTTATTAATCACGTGGTCTGATCTGCGTCCAATCAGAAAATGACTTCTCACACCCAACAAAAATACAGCCAATGACGTTCATCTGACCACTGTCGTGTGAAAATGAGGCAATCCCATCTGCCAAATGTGAATTGTATCAATATAATTCAATTCATTATAATAAATAATAGCGTAACAGTGGGTTTTTAGTGTAAATTTTACAAAGAACATATTTTTAGGCATTTAAGGCTTTTATTATTTTTTCTGTAAACTCTGCAGTTGTACATCAGCAAAATATACAATGTCAGCCCTAGATGAATGGCATAATGTTTTAACAAATTAACCTCAACATTATGGTTCTAGAGTGTAAAAAAAACTATGGTGAACAACTGAACATGACATATCCGGGGTGCATCAGTGCAAACTGACAGAAAATAGAAAAGACTGCCTTGAAACTCTGTCAACCACATCACTTGCAGCTTGTAGATGCAGCTTTTCTGTTGTTGGTGGCATAATCCACTAACACACAGTAGCTATTGTAGCATCACAGGAGCTCATTGAAACAAGCTGCTCCAAAATGCTGCAAAGAGTCCCAGCAAAACAAATTTGTATCCAATTTGTTGGCTCAGTCCAGGGAACCCTGTTAGTAATCATCGTCCTCCTCATCTGAGTCCATCACTCTCCGTCTGTTGAACTGAAAAGTACACAGCATTTAAAAGGTTAGAAATGCAAATGTGAAAAAAAAAAAATGCATGAACCAATTAACTTACTTTAACTGTTGTCTTTTTCTCTGTTTGCTGACTGACTTTTTCTAAAATCTCAATTAAACCAGCCTCTGAAATCTGCAAATTAAAAACATTTATATTGTACAAAACATTGACATAACACCCCAGGCAATATTTATAATTTATCTTATCTTACCTTCCCTCCTAACTGTCCAAAACGAGCCATTTGAATGAGATAGTTTTCGACGGCAGTGGCCTTTTCTGGCTTTACTAAAGCAAGATTACTCACTAAAAAAAACAAGTCATTTAGTATTACTTTGTACATTTTTGTAACAACTTCTAGCAACGTTAGAGCATACTTACACCTGGCACGGGCAGACTGGTCAAGGACTTGGGCCAATATAGTATTTCTCATTTCAGCGTCTCTGCAATAATATAAAGGGCAATAGCAAGCTTTCAGAACACCATTAAAACATAACTTAACATAACTTTTTTTATTGGGTCATACAGTATACCTTTGTTTAGCCTCCTCTCCTTGCTGATTATTTGACCCATCCTAAAAAATAAGTCATTCAGTTTAAGTGAGGGTATAATCACTAAACAAAAATTTCTTATAAGGGAATGTTTATAGAATGATTGAATGATGACAATATTGTACATAACAAAAGGGTTAAAAAGAAGTCACCTGGACTTGCTTTTTCAAAGTAGAGGACTCTTATCCAAGAGGCTTTCTCAATTCTGGAAATGAGTGGTATTGTGAAAGCCTCTAGGATAAGAGGAGAAACTTCTTCTAGTTTAAAAAAACAAGTGCAGATAACTTCGTTTTAACCTTTTGTTGTGATTCAATTACCCTTGATGACTGAGATTCACATAGATATTGTGTATAATACTGTGCACTATTCTATATAAACTATAAACCATTCTACTTTTCTGTAAAGCAGAGGTGATCATTATTTATTTTTGAATACATACAACAGCTACAAAATTTCTACAAACACCAACATACAATTTTACATAAATTTGAGGATTGGCACTGTAAAGTAACGAGGGGCGTGCGCTGTAAGCACTCACATGCTAACTGCCTGATAAAAGTGGACGCTAATTTAAGTAGTGATATTTACACTGCCACAAAGGTTATTTTGAGTAAATTATAATATTCAAAAATTGCAAGCATGAAGTTGCAGGTTCTGATTTAGCCACAGTAGCTGGAAGCTAGCTTTAGCTCTCTGAGCTCAGCATCTCCTTATAAGGTAGACACGTTTCAGACTGTTTATTTCCTTACCCCGTGTTTCGCCTGTAGCTCGGCCATTCTTTGCCGTCTAATCGCCTCAAGTTCTTCGTCAGCCATTATTATTTTTGTCAGAATAAACTTATCTCCACAGCGGCCCTGCGAAGCTTAAAATTATACGCTCAACTTTCACAGCAGGCAAGGCCCAGCGGTGCTCAGGGGAGAGTAGTCGCTGTCGAAACAGGGAGCCTCAGCAGCAAAGCAAAAAAGCAATCGAGCACAGAGCAAAATATCTATTGACCTGGCTGTATGGCTAAACCAGCAACTTGTATGTCAACAAACGATTTCACAGTAAGTTAAAAAAAAAAAAAAAAAAAAAAAAGATGGACTAGTACATTTTGTATAAAAATGTTTAATGTTTATTATTATGCTTACTGGCCTATTGCCTACAGAAGCACAGTTAGTCGAGGCTATATAACAAATAACACTTAGTGATGTGTGTAAAAGTTTATTTATTTTGTATTTCATTTCAGTTGGAGTATATTTTCTGGCAAAAAGTACCCCATTTGATAAATGGACATAGAAGTCTGTGTCTCTAGCTTCCTCTATAAGTACTGTATGAGAAACGACTCATCAGTAGTGGGATATGGTACTTCTGTCCAGGGTCGTTTATAGTGAAGACAATCTGCAGCACAAATAAATACAAGGTAATGATAAACCAATGCTGAAAACAAAATGTTAAACAACGTTTTTACACCACTATACCTCAACATAAGGGTAAAATGATGTCTTCCCCATACTTTCCCAGTACTCCTGAGTCTCAAATCGTAATTTGTATACACCAGATTTAAACATTTCTTTTGTAATTAGTCCTGGGCAGCGGCCATCAGCATTTGTGATTCTGGTAAAATATTTTTTAATGTTAATTTTAAATAGGCCAATTCACATAATACGTTTAGCAACAAATAGGTTTTCTATTGTTTTACCCAGTGGTAATTAAGCTCCAGGCTCCAGATGAAGGGTCTTGTTGATAAAGGCTGAGGGACACATTTGAACCAGGGACACCCATGGCAATGTTGAGCACATGTGTAGACAGGGGACTCACAGGACCAGCCATTGGTGTGTACTATAGATCAGGGAAATGGAGGCAGATATGATATTTATTCAAATGTACATTGAAATTAATCAGTAGTCACTGTTGTACAATGTACAACAGAATACAGTTATTGGCCATGACCGTATTAGGCATAACAATGCCAATACATTACACAATTATACAATAATTTCCTGATTTATGTTTCAGAATAATCATTTGATATGTACCAGACAACATTAAGGCGGCAAATGTTATATAAGATACACTATAAGACCCTGTCAAAGCTATAGATTTGTTAGCAAAAAAGATTAACTTAACATTTATGTGTCATTTAGAAATTTAGCGAGAAAATTAATAGCAGATGATATCGTCTGTCTCATCCCATAATCTCAATGGTCTGTGTAGCATGGCATAATCCACCAAATGCAATAACCTCAAACAAAAATTATACCACTGTCTTTCAGTGAACTCTAATTAAATTGAATAAATAAATGTTAGAGCTTACCTTGTGTTCAGGGAGAATGTGTCCTTTGAGTTGTTGCAGTCTTTGAGCACTCATTAGCGCAGATCTGTAAACTCCAAACTGGGCTGGTGGAATTAGTTTAAAATTCTGATTTTAAGGTTCATAATAATAATCACATTGCTATCCTATCACTCACCACATGACATTTTGCAAGTTGTCATATGGCACTCTCTACACACACGCTTATTTTAGTCTTGACCGTAGATTAGTTTGCTGCAGCTCTTTTCGTCACAGTTCTTTTTATGCACTTTGATCTTTTTGATGTATGACCATACAGCTGCCTCTGGGCTGAATATAATGCTGAGAGAATATAGAGAGCAATTCTTTTTTTTTTTTTTTTTTTTTTTTTTTGCAAGGCATCTCTTTTAATTACCTAAACATACTGTAATTTCTCTTAATTCCACAAGTTAAAATAATAACACACAGTAACAGCATTTGTAGTCAATATGAAAATACTTTTACTACTGTACTGATACAATGAGCATTTTCACTTGGCTTGTCTAAAGAACAAAACAGAAACATGAAACACCATTAACATCAATGATTTTGTTAAAAATGCAAGAGGAATTCTAAATTGTTAAAAGACAACTGAACAGTCAACTTTACACAGTGTCTTACCTTTACATGTTAAAGTGCCATATACAAAGTGAAGGAGACCTAACATTAATATCTTTACATAAAAATAGAGTCAACAGTCACATGTCATTCATATCCTTTAAAACTATTTCACCAGAGCGGAAGGGTAGCTTCAAGGTAACATGTTTCTAAATTGGTACAGTGTACTTTCCTAGAGAAGTTGTTTCGGTGTGTTTGTACAATGTTCAAACAAAGAAAGAAGCATGCCAGAGTTGTTCCTCTGGTTGAAGAGATAAAATAGTGTCTTCTTTTCAGACCTGTTAAGCTTGTATTTCACTACTACACATTGTTCTTAGTTAAATAATAAGTTTGGCTGGTGCACTCGCTTTGTTGTTACAGGTGTCTTTACTGGCAAATAGTTAATTAGGTAGACTGGCGTGTATATATAGTCCAAAGTTCCCACACTGTTACAGATTTACTCTTTCATTGTTTTGTTTTTTTCATGCTAGACTACCAGACTGACTATGGAGGAGCTGAAAATGACAAGTGAACTTTTCCAATTTGCAGAACAAGCAAGTTATGTCGTAACTGTACGGCGTTGTATGTACACAAGGGCCATTTTGTTCATCTTATCTTTGTTTATCTTGAAGGATTATTAACTTCTTACTCAAAGCGATGTTAAAATCCTGTAGCAATATCCTCTTCATGTTGAATACTGATATGCACCATGCCTTCCCAAATGTACAGTCCGCTTTCCTTTTTAAACAATAGCATATTTAGTCAACTCTTGGGCAATTCCATCAGATATTTCAGTAAATTGATCCTATTTTGGCATACAGTAAAGCTTCCTGAATATTTGAAGCTTCTTAATGTGCAGTCAAAACAAAAACAAGCGATACATTGTTTAGGATCCGGGTGTCCTGATGGCGATCAACATGTACTTCATAGTAATAATAATATGTGTCTTTGTTGATAGATATACACATAAAGATATGGCTGTATGTCAGATGATAGTTCTCGTCCTCTATGTTTGGCACTTTTTCCATGTCCACCACTGTGGCTTCTCTGATTTCGTCCTCATATTTCTTCTTCGGAGTTATGATTGCTCACCTGGGACATCAAAGAGGACAAACAGAACCACTTAGTCACAATACCAACACTGTATGACTTGGTAAAAAAAAAAAAAAAAAAATCAGTTGATCAATTGTCACATGCTTAAGCCATCAGCCGTTAATTAGATTGTTGTGGTAAATTTAAGACATTTAGTTTGGTTTGTCATAGAGGTGTGATTAGACACAACTCCCACAAGACGAGACAAGACTCGAGACTGGGTTAATAAGAACGAGATTTTTAAATGACTGAAATATATATTTTACATGAATGAAAAATGTAATTTATTCACCTGAAAATCATAAAATGCAAACCTATTTATGTGCATTTTTAAAATCAACTTGTAATGAATGGAATTTACTTTTGAATTATATGCAATACTGCCAAATGTTTTGCCACAAACTCAACTGAATAGCTTCTTCTTCCCTGTAAAAAGAGAGATCACAAAACTGATTTTTACCTTCATGAGAATTTTGTGACATTTTAATCTTGCGAGATCATGAGATTTCGAGATCTTGTCACACCCCTAGCTTGTAAGTAGGTCAGATGTTATCAAAATAAGAAAAGATCTTAACTAAAAACAGTGTCTTAAAAAGCTTCATTTACTGTGTGATGGTCATCCGGCTCCAGCTCGGGACTCTCCCTGTGGATTCGATGGCGGTAGTTGGGTGGGGACAGCGAGGAGCGGGAGTGCTCAGGACTGCTGGCCGATGGAGTGTACTGAGAGCCAACTGGACTGTCCTCTCTCTGGGGAGACCCTGCCACAGAGCACACAACAGATGTGTCACTCAGAGGTTAGGGAAAACAGTTCCGGATAAGGCTATGAAATAAGCACACGTTCTTTAACAAAGGAAGACTAAAAATGTTGATGTGTGGTTGCACAAAGATGATAGACAGGAAATATGAGTGGGAGTGATAGGATGAGTGAAGGACATGATGAGGAGAGAGCAAAAGGAGCAACGGGGGAATCAAGCCATCCCGAGATAAATGGATAGAAAGATGAGAGCTATTAACAACCAAGGTCAATCAAATAAATAGATTGACTTGCTTCCAGGTAGTTTGTATGCTAGAGTTTAGTTTTGCACTCTGTTGAAGTTTTTGTGTTTGTGAGGTTTTGAGGTATAAAAATTGCATAAGTTTCTTTATACAACATTTTAGTGCAAGTGAAGTGATGGAAGGGGACTGTAACAAATAAATGGTCTTTAATGTATCTTGTTTAATAAAAGCATTGTCAAAGAGGCAAAGAGGCTATGTTGTAACTGCACTATGTCTGTATGTCCACAAGAGGGCTCTAACAGCAGGCTCTCTGCTCTCTGTGTAGCATTGTTGGTAAATATGTCCCTGAAACATTTTCATTGAAAATGCCTTAGAGGTGCGGTCCATATTTTGTACTCTATTATCAAAAAACCTTCATGGGCTTTATCAAATGGCTAATTTGTGTAACATGAGAAACTCACTCAGTGGACACTGCCTTGCTTGAGGATTGAGCATCAATATGACTTGGGTTGGGATTGCTATTGCTAATCAAGTAGAAATCTGCCATTTTGCCTGAGACCTTTTTAAAATGTTTTTGAAGTGTTCATCGATTATCTATCAGCCAATCCCGTCCAATCCCGTATCCAGAGGCCTGGGCTGTCTTCATGAATGAGAAGCTCACCTTTCTGGTCAGTCCTCTGTGTGTCCATCCTGTCGAGACTGTCAAGTAGCCCATCGATCTGTGTCTTAATCAGAGTCAGCTCCTTCTTTATCACCTGCAGCTCGTCCATGCCCACTGCAGTACAAGAAACATGTTTAAAGTATCATTCTGGACACCTGAAAACATTTGGGCTAATTGTTCCGTGTGGAGGGCTTACACTTGGCTGAGTTTGAACTTGAAGAGTGAGTTCTGGAACATCTGGAGTGGCTTCTGTCTCGGCTGTGTCTGTGTCTGGAGGAATAGCACGAGGAGCGTGGACGTTTGGCTGGACTTGCCCCCAGCGGCACAGGGGATGAGGAGGCTGGAACACGCTGGGAGTCGTAAACCCTATAAAGGAAATAGGGTACATAAAAGTGATTTTAAACTAAAGCTTGTTTGCTTAGAGACTTGGAGACATCATAATTAGGGGATCATGTAAGTGGTCACAATGACTAAACATTCTCATTTATTTATTAAGAACTGAGAATAGATGTTGAAAACCTAAAAACATTACAAAAAGAGACAAGATATGACATTAAAGCAAGTAAAATATCCAGTAGCAGTAGTACACAGTTATGGACATACTGCTTTTGTCTTTTATTTGTTTCACTTGCTTTGGCATTGCCTCCTCCCAGTGGAGAGCTCCGTGTCTTTATCTGTCACTGAATGTAATTGCTTCTGTCAGGGCCAATCAATAGTTCCCTCCAGCCTGGTAGTGCTGGTGAAAGGGGGAGTATCTCAGTCAAACTTCATAGAGCTTACAGAAACAACCCAACCTCTGAAATGTGTGTTTCATGAGAAAAAATATTGATATTGTGAAAGAAAACCATTATTTGAGCTCACTGCCCAGTCAGTGTGTTGTGTCAGAAAGTACTGTTATGACATGAGACATAAATACCAATAGGCTCATCCATATCAAAAGTGGAAATATCACTAAGAAGTTGACCCAGATGAAGAGCAATTATTTAAAAGAATTGCCACGTTGTAAAAATGGAAGAAAAAAAACAATACAAACAAACATATGACGTCTACTGAAACAAAGTATTATGATGAGCAACATGCAAAAAGATGCAAAATTGTGGTAGGAAACAACATCTCTGTTTCAACTTTTTACCATCATCTCTATAGTTCTTTAATTTAGACACCACAATACACATATACTTTATATTTTGTTGCTTTAAAATTGCTTATAAAAACAGAACTTGCTTCATGGATGCATAATAACCAAATTACTTCTTTAGTTTAACCAGGCATTGGTTAAGTAATGGCAACAAGATGCCGCTGTGAGGCATGTACAGAACATTACAATGTTGCTTCAATAACCAATAGCTATCAATGTAAAACTCTTAACTAAAACACTATCTGTATATAAATGGATAGAGCACCGCCTGAGCAGAGAAAAAATGGTTGGTCTGTAGCCTGGAGAGCTCCGTTACTATATATCACAAGCCAACAACAGGGGTTCTCTCTGTCAGCTGCATGGACCTGGAGTGAGGTAGATTTACTGATTGATCTGTTATCCAGTCAGCCTACAATCCAGACATTTTCTCTGTGTTCCCATGTTGGGTTATACAAAGTACGTATGGCTGAAGCCCAACCACTCATCCCACTGACTCACAGTTATCCCAGTGTCACATATGGCTGAGGTGTATTAGCCCCATAAGTGTGTGAGATTAGAGGCTTTGAGCATTGAGCATGTGTTGGGGCAGTAAGGCCAAAGACTTAAGAGAGTTTAAACTTCTTTAGAGCAGTTTGCAGGAGCAGATAGACAATGTGCTGCTACGCTGACTTTGAAGTGTCATCTCATAAACTCGAAGCTCAGACAATGAGGGACTGTAGACGAGCAGGGATTACAGAAAAAAACGTGTGTGTTTGTCCCTATGGATTAGAGTCAGACCCCACACACAAAGCGGCTTTGTCAGCTCAGGCCGTTATCAGTGTGTTGTTGAGAAACACTTTTCCCTCTCATTCACTAAAGGACAGTACACAACACTCCCCTTTTTCACACATATTGATGCACTCGTAAACCAGTAAAAAAAAAAAAAGCACTGTCTATATGCATGCAAATAGTTCACCCATAAAAATGCTTTTACACAACACTGGGCAAACACTCAATAATAAGGCCTGGTGAAAATGTGATAGTATAGTCATTTAAAGTCAATAAAGGCAGATATGTTTAGCATTGATGTGTTCCTGCTAAGCATAATACAGGTCATATGCAACCGAATGTGGCCAGTAGCAACCTACATCATCAATCATTTATTTTTTTGGTGCCTTAATTTTAAATCTTCAGTCATTCATTTTCATAAGTTGCCCCTATTGCCATTAGGGGCTGTGGATACTGGAGCCTATCCCAGTAACTTTGGGCCTTAGGCAGGGTACATCCTGGACAGTGGCCAGTTAGTCACAGGGCAGAGACACACACACAGATAGACAAACATTCACTCTTACATTTATCAAATAGGGGCAATTTAGAGTCATGATGTCACCTAACAGATGCATGACTTTGGACAGTGGGAGGAAGCAGGAATACCCAGAGAGAACTCACAGTAACACGGGCAGGACACGCAGACTCCACCCACAGAGATTTTGAGTTGGCCAGCCCGAGGATCAAACCCACAATCTCTTTACTGGGAAGCAAGAGCACAAACTTGTCTGCCATCGTGCCCCTTCTTTTTTAAGTCTTGTTAATGTAAAATAAATTGAGTGGAACTATAGTGAAAATATAATAAGATATAAAAAGATATTAACATGTTATAATACTAAAAATACTTAACACTAGAATAACAGAGTTTGGGCTCATTTCATTAACTTTCTTTGACTATTTACCTACATTAAATGAGTCATAGAAAGGGAGAAATTAACTTTGTTAGTGTCAAATTATTTGTATGGTATAATAAAAATACAATCAAAATAAAATATAAAAACTGTGTGATTGACAACTGTGTGGCCTTGAGTTATAGAATAAAATTGCTTTAGCCTTTTCTGATTGTGGGACAACTTTTAAGGCGGGTAAATTGATGGTCATGGTGATTTAACGCTGACTGCCTTACCTGTCATAGTAATCATCATGATAGCTGTCATAGTCCAGGTCTGCATCTGATCTGCAGTAGAAACAAACAGAGGCAACATCAGTAAAAACAAAGGAAGCATGAAGTAAAATCTCATGTATTTTACAAGTACAAGGTAGTTTGTCAGTAAATGTCTATGCACACTCAGAGTCAGATGATACACATAATCTCTTCATGTGGAAAGAATACAGCGTTGATGAGCTTCAGCCAGCTGGAAAAAGACATTGGATTTGTTCTGCTGCAGTATTCAATGTGGAAAATACACACGATTGGCAGTGTAGCAGCCAGTGAACACCCCCACGGTGTGCTCATTGAGGCACACTTTGCACTGTGGGTTTGTGAAGCAGCACCAATCACCTCCAGTGAACAGTGACTGATGATACTGCTCTACCTGCAGAAAACACTGGATAAGGTCAGACCAGAGCAGTGACACTGAGCCGGGGTCAGATCACTGTGTGGCCTGCCAGACCTCAGCGTTCCTCCCTGATCCAACACACAGGCACTAATGATCCCCCCATGTGCTTTAGTCTGCCTCAGTCATTGTTTGTTGACTCTGACTCACTCTCTTCTTTCATTTATGTGCCATGATACCTTTTTAAAACTGACTGTGACCTTTCCAAACTGAATTTCAAAGTGCTGAGATATAAGTGAAGTAAAATTGATTGTCCATTTCACGAGATAATTCAAATATTCATTCATCTTCCTATTAGTGGTCACAGGAAGCTGGAGTTTATCCCAGCAACTACTTTGGGTCTTAGGTGGGGTACACCCTGGACAATGGCCATTAAGTCACAGGGCGAACACAGAGACACACACTTACAACCATCCACTCTCATATTCGTTCACAAGTGGCAGTGTTTAGATTCACCGATTTCTTACACAGTAAATGCATGTCTTTGTACAGTGGGAGGAAACCAGAGTACCTGCAGAAAACTGTAACTCCATGCAAGACTCCATGCAAGAAAATGTAGTTGGCCAACTTGAGGATCACCACAGTTGCTTTTCTAAGAGGCAGGAGCGCTAACAACTCTGCTACAGTATACCTCTTAATTTTAAACTTTCAGTTGTAATATTTTCCTGGTGTCAGTCTTACACATTCATTTTGCAGCCATCAAATCAGCAAAGCAACAGTTGTAAATATTTCAACAATACAATTTCACAGCATTGCAAAATTACTGTATAAGGTAATTGGTTTTAACCTGGCAAAAAACTGATGTATATAAAAATCTGAAATGTCTCCAGTTAAAAACGATTGCAAAAGGTATTTGCAGCTGATTGGATCAAGCACAATTCAGTTAAGCCAATCATCTCAACGACTCATATACCATAGTTAAACAACAAACCGCTGCGATAGTAAAACAATATTATATTTAGTAACAATATTATTTTTTGTTGTTTTCGTAAATGTATAGTAGCATACATTGTGTTTTTTGGCATTGCCATGTTAACAAGTACTGTACTGCCACATCATTGGGACAATCCAGCCTGCTGCGCAAGGTAAAATTGGTTGTGCAAGCCTTCTGAAGATGTTAATAAAGTTAGGTGACAATTTGAAAGAAACAGCTCCTTTAATTATGTGGAACATAAAGATTAATTAATGACAAATAGATCCCATGTAGGCTACAAAGAAACAGCAGTTTTGTGTGAAACAGCAGTGTGTGTGAGATGAGAGAGAAGGGATGGACAGAAGGGCCATATAAAGGTAATTAATTTCATTTTATAATTACTCAAATGCCAAAGCAATCCTTAAGACACAACTATAATTCATTTCAGTGTATGATCATTAGGCAAATAAAAGAAGAAAAATGCATTTAAGTCTACAAAAACAAACAGCACCAATAACAAGTTCAAGCGTATTTGAGTTGAATGAATCATTAAACTGATTTACAGCATTGGCAAGTGTCTTGAAATGTTGACAAACAATTCATCAAACTGACATTTTGTGTGACTTTGTTGTTTTGTTGACTACTTTGAAACATGTAGTCCAGTGATAAATGATGACTGTTGTGGTCTTTTTTACTGCTCTCAGAATGATTTCCCAAGTCTGTCACCAGGAGTTTGTCCCCTGAAACACCAAACAATAAATAAAGCCAGGCAGCAGCCAGTCCAACTGTAACAACACAACAGTATCTGATCTCCACTTTCCTTTTCATTAAAACTCTATATAATTTATAAATCTGTGATTATCTGTGAGGTAGTGTATTTAGAAAATGCAAGGGGGACATTAGTCCAAATTATGTTTTACTAGTGTATAAGCACCTCAAAATGACACCTTTGATCAAACAGGCCTTAGGGAACAGTAAAGTTCTATTGATTTTAGCTCCCTTTTCAGCAGCTGTCCAAACCAGACAAACCTTCTCCACATGCAATAATGTGAACATTGAATGCCCTTCCTGAGTCCTGAAGCAACCCTCTTCATTTACCTGGGCTAATAAATGGATAAATGGAGGGTACATTGGCTTGTGGCCCGTTTTGGCTGGATTCAGGCACAATTTCTGTTCACATGTGGAATTGTAATCTGCAAAAGACATTTTTAGTCTGGCACTTATTAATTATGTCATTATTGTAAACGGACAAGAATTTCCTGTAAGTAACTGTCAATGCCACAATGTTTGTAAACCAATTATAAGTAGAAAGTTAAATTTGAGTATAATAAGCTTCATTCTGATGCACACTTTTTTGCATTTGTCATAACCAATACATACATTCACACAATGTAATGTAATAACTAACATATAACATTAATCTAAACAAATCATAAAAAGGAGGGGGCGAGCATGTTGAGCAAGCATGCTGTAATTAGTGAAATAAAAATAAAAAGTGGGAAATCAGTTCTCTATATAGCACAGAAAGAAAGACCATGTGTTATTGCAATACAATGTTTGTGTTAGGTTTTCCAGGTTTGAATGATCTGAGAGAAGGTGGAGCCACTGCTTTATGGAGATTTTGTTTTTTTCTTTCCAGTTCAAAAGTATTGCTTGTTTTTGTTGCAGTGGTGAGTGATATTAATAAAAAGGTTTGAGCATGTTTTGGAATTTTGAAACTGGACATAAATGGCTATAGATGGGGAGACCGGGATGCTGAGGGTGAAGATCCGGGATAGCTCCCTCATGACCCCCGACGAGGAGTTTTGAACCAGTGTGCAGAGCCAATATGCATGGAGTTAGTTGTCTGTTTGAGTGGTGCAGTGTGTGCAGGTGTCTGTGTTTGAGAAGCCCATGCGGTGCATCATATGGTTAGTGATAAAAGTTCTGTGTTTATTTTGTGTTGGATTAATTGTTCTTTATTGTTGGTTGACATTGTAAGAATGTTCAGAGTCTGGAATATTTAGATCTGCTTTCTATTTAACAGTTGGTATTGTGATGAGTAAAAAATATATACATTTGTAATAAAAGTCTTAATGGTTTAAATGACGTTTTGAAAAAGTGGAGGGGTGAAGTTTTCAAAGTTATTAATGTCCAAATGTTGTTTGAGGGTTTCTTTTAACTGTAAGTATTGATAAAAACAATGTTGTGGTAGGTTGTATTTTTCTTTGGAGACGTCAAAGGTCATGAGAGAGCCACTGCTAAAAAGATGTCCCAGGCTGGTTACTCATTCTAAAATTCACAGCAATTTTTCCTGTTGATAAAATAAGTATGCATGCAAAATAGAAAAGAATAGCCCATGCACTCTGCTGATTGAGATGAGAGTTGATTGACTTTGATGGAGAAAAGGAGGCTGCAGCGCACTCTTCCTTCCAGACACTCTCTGAGGACAGACGCCTAGATAATCTCTTCTCCTCTTCCCTTTCATTTAGCCACGGTCCATCTTATTCTCTTATTTTTCATATGCCTTGTTTTTATACCTTGATTGACATATACACAAACTACATAGATAATAGTAACGCAAATACATTCACTGATCTTCTTCCACTTACATATTCCCATTGTTGTGGCAGGAGCCTATCCCCAAAACTACAGGCCTTAGGCGAGGTACACCCATGACAATGGCCAGTTAGTTACACATAGACAGAGAACCATTCACTCTGACATTCATTCACTATGGGCAATTTAGATTTTTCAATTGACATAACATGTATGTCTTTTGACAGTGAGGAGGCTGGAGTACCCACAGGGAACTAAAAGCTAACATACATACTGACAAACATATTCCACTCAGTGAGATTACAGTTGGCCAGCCTGTGGATCAAACCTACAACCGCCTTGCTCAGAGGCGACCATTCTGCCACTGCATCCCAACTCAGATATATTTATGTTTCTAGCACAACCAAGCAATTACAATCCTAAAGAGCTCATAAATTTATATCCTCCATGCATCAAGTTTATATTATAGGCTGAGTATAACGAATAGATACAGCTTATGTGTCAGATTGCACTCATCCTTCCTCTCTTGAGTTTAAGTAGCCCTGAATGTCTGACAGCCCTTTGAGTTTGATTGCACCCAGCGCGTCAGAGAGAGGAGCAGAAGAGGCTCATATTGATAAAGAGGAGCCGGAGAGTGCTGCTGCATCAATAAGATATTGAACCGAAGCCAAGAAAAAAAACAGTCAGTGCATTTTAGACAACAGGCACACATCAGGGAAGTGGTGAGCCAATAAAGGTATCACACCACTCTATTTATCCTTCACATTGTTACTTTGTTGAGAGGACAGGAAAAGACACCTTGTCTAAGTTCACATTAAGTGCTTGTGGACAGGCATGGGCAGAAGGAGCTTTTCTGATAAAGAGTTATAGGCACAGAGAGAGAGAGGAATGAGTCAGATTGTCCCACAGCTGTCAGGGTGTGGACATTCCTGGCTGGTACAGAGGGCTCCAAGGATCAGCCTGGCAAACAGTGTATTATGGTTTGGGTCCGATTAGCAACCATGTGAAGAATGTCAGAGTTGGAAAGATTGAATGAGTTGGATGAATTGATCTGTTTTTAGCAGCAGTGGTAAGTAATGGAAAAGTGGGTGTAATGGCATTGCTATTATATATTATATAAGCAAGACAAGTCCACAGTGACAACATACTGTTTAAGCAAACTATTATTGTTGGACAGATGTTTGAAATCAGACGTGCTACACAATTTAAGTTTAATTTGAACTTTCAGACATGAATGTCATTGTTGTCCCCACAATTTAGTAAACCTGAACTGCACTCCACTATATACAATACTCAAGTCAGAATCAAGTTCTAATATTGCCATATGTGGCAAAAAGCTACATGCATAATGTCAATGTAACATGACGAGATAAAAAGATAAGTGTTCTTCCGTTATGCTGACCTTCACACGAGGTGGACTATGTTTTGGAAAACAGACCATTGAGCAATAAAAATGACCCTCAGATAAAGAAACGCTTAACAATAAGAAATCATTTGAGAAACAATAATGACCATTTTTCATGTGCCCAATAAGCAGCTGAGTGTGTTTGATCTAGAGAAGCATGGTGTGTGTTTCTGTGACAGTGTAGCCTAATCCTGCTTGAGGCACAGTGTTTAGTGTGGGATGAGTCCAATTCTTCTGCATGGCTTGAGACCATCTGCACACAGCTCCAAACAACAACACAAACAGGCCTGAGTTTTTAATAACTTTTAAAAGGTCTTGGATTGAGTTCTGTTTACTCCACAAAGCTGTTGCTTTACACCACAGTGAGAAGTAGTTAAATCTGTATGTGTGCATGTGAGGCTGCCTCCTGGTGGCTCTTATAGCTCAAGCTAGCTCCTTGCCATTTATCAAAAGCTCACAGTCTTGCTGTGAGAAGTAATTGGAAATTTCAGAGATCAGGATACTTAGTACTAATTAGCTTCCTAACAGCAGCAGTAAGGTGACAACTGACATACGGGCACTCACTAAGAGAGCCCTTTCCCCTCCCATTTACCATCAATAGTACAGGGTGTGCACATATACCCACAGGTCTTCTAACAAGGATGACTTTCCACATCAGATGCAATTGGAGAACAGATTTAAAAAGGTTATTCATCCTGCTGCCTGTAATTAATCCTCCAGCCTGTTCAGCTCTTTTGAGCCCCTCCTTCAAGGCCTGAACTATTCTGTTTTCCTGAAAATACTAAATTATCAGCTAAAAGTCATCTTCCTTCCATGAAGTTTTAATAAGCTAAAATAAACCTCTTGCTACATTTTTATATCCAGCTGTGGACAAGTCCAGCTCAGTCTTTGAGCATGTGGCACCTCCAAGACTGGATGTATTTAGTAGACAAGTGGACAACTTTTAGGACTGCACTGGCAACAATGTGAAAGGTTGACCAACAAGTGACAGTAGGCCCGGAGCGGAGCAGCACGAGGGCCATTCGAGTGAGAATGTGCTGGGTACTGAGGATCGTGATAAAAATTGGTTGGGGACGCTAAAACCTGCTATGTAAGGCTACAGTGATTCTAGGACCCAGGCTGCTCAGACTTAGAAGAAATGTTAATTCACTGCATTTGAAACCATGGAGATGTAGTTCTTTTTTGATGTTTTGTAGTTGCCTCACTGTTGTTTATGTTGAAGCTAGGTCAAAGTAAAAGCTTCAGATGCAAAATACTCTATCACCTATTTCTGCTGTTTGCTACAATATTAGCACATTTCCATCTCTCTCCTCTCGAATAGCCTTCTATTTCATTATGTGGAGCATTGAGGTCAGAGCCAATCTGCACTGTGCTTGTTTACATAATGATCAATTCCACATAAAACAGCTGACTGGGCTATTTTCCTTTAGTAATGTTATTGCATGCCCATGGCTTTGTGTTTGCTCTGCACTCTTATGGCTCGGTACATCAGCACGCCTCAGGACATGCTGCTGTTTGTAGTCACTCCATATTTGATACTCTAGATTTTAGTCCCTCTGGTGCCCTCACAAACCCCCATTACCCCCTCTGTGCTGCTGACTGTGGGCTTTTTGCAGTGCGGGCTCCCTGGCTCCCTCCCAAACACTGACATGCTCCAACACACACTTTTTAGCTGCACTTCTTATTGTCTGCATAGTATCCTCTCATTTGATCTCAGTACTGTCTGATCTTACCAAAAATCTTTCTGCATAAGGGCTGGTTTTTCGACCTTTGTAACAGGGCAGAGAAAAATAACGCCAAAGCCCCAACCCTCTCAGAAAAAATTTAGGTAAGGAAATAATGTCACTGTTTCACAGAAGATTGGCCCATGTTAGAAAACATAGATGCCCTTGTACCTACTTACAGCATTTACTTCCCATTGACTGATACAGTTAAATTCAATAAAACTGCAGACTCAACAAACTGATATAATGAAATAAAAACAATATACTACACAAGAACTAATCCAATTCTCCTATATACAGTATGTACAGACAAACCTGACCTATTGCCTTGCACAGTTTTCTATACCTATTTACAGGTAAGAGACATTTTTTCTGTTTTGATGTTTCGAGCCCTGAGAGGCCAATTGCTCTCTAAGCTGACTGACTGTCTAAATGCAAGCTGCTATTGATTGTCTTTCCTCGGGCCTTCACACAGCCTTGCTGAGGACACATTAAATGTGTTATAAGTCATTAAGAGCTCCAGGCCTCAAATCTCACCTGTCTAATTCAAAATATATTGGCACATTGTGTTCAGACAAACTTTTATTTTCCCCAAAGCCTGAAGGTGTCACTGACTGATGCCTGAGCCGAACACTGGGAGCATGTGCTGGTGCATAGCTGTGTAACAGACTCACTGAATCTATGTGTGCTGCCATTGTGGACTTTATGTTGTGTGTGTTATGTGAGGCTCGTCCTCTCACTGCCCCGGGGGCTCAGAGCCCATTTCCTGTTGTGCAGTGTGATAAGTTTCCCTGTCAGATCCTCCCAGCACCACTATATTTCTGATAAGCTCCACTGCTAGTTTTCCCGACCTATGGCACAGAGATCAATTTGAGATTGATTCAGAATGCCCTGCTGGGCCGAGCTGGAAGATCAATTTGAGATGGATTGTTCACGCCAGGGGGCCAATGACACGCAGTGCAGTGCTCACTTGCTTCCCCTCCTCTGCTTCCTTCACCCCTCTCTCGCTGTTACTACTTTTTTCTTTTAATGTTTTACTGCATCTCTCTTGTCCAGTTTTTTCACATTTGTCTCTGCTTTGTTTGCAGTCGGCACCTTCTTTACATCAGGCCTTAATCCTCTCTTCATTTCTGCCTCTGCACCTCCCTTTACTTCCTCTAGCAGCAGTGGGCTCAGAGATGACTTCATTAGCACTGGAACCAAGTCTGGGGAGTGATAAGACTGCAGAGTGTACAGATATACAGTACCAATGCACAGAGCAACTGAATATATGGATATGGATATAAAACATGCGCACATGCACCAAATAAGCCACATTGCCTTTTTCTTTGTGTGCCTGGAACTATTGGTGTCACTTCGGTTGGCCCATGACCTTATCTTCACCAAACACAATTTCTACAACAACCCAGTCATGATCCCACTGCTTTCTTTTCCATTTTCTTTAGCCACATGCACAGCATTTGTTGTCTCAGAGGTTTGGACCTGAAACCATTGCTTTCTCCTCTCTTCTCTGCACACATTGACCTTTCCCCAGTGGTGCATCCATTGACCTTTGGATAGCCACGATTAGGGCCAAGAGGAATACCCATGTTGTCTGTGGTGCGTGCAAACAATGCTTGCAAAGAATCAAAGGAATATTGTAAAACTGGCAAAAGGGAAAAGCTGTGACCTTTGATAAGAGGTGACAGAGATTAAGCACCAGATAAAACATGGTGAATGTAAAGGTAAGACAATAATACAGAAAATGTCTTTGTCCATTGTATTGTATTTTTATATATACACTGCAAATACCACAACATTTAGCCTTTAATATAAAGTCAAAATAAAAGTTTGCTAAATGGTGCTGAACTGTTAAAATATGTAGCAAGGTATAATCCTTTGTAACATTAGGGCACATGAAATCTAACCTAAAACCTTCTGTACGAACTTCATTTTGGAAACATGAGCAAAATGGCCTGTTTGTGAGGAGAATGGTCAGCACACCACAGAAACCATGGTGCTGTTTGATGCAACTAAAAGCCAAGCAGGTACAAAAAGTATTTAAATGCTGTATCCAAGTAAAAGTACTATTAAAAATCAATAATATTGCTCAAGCATTCAACTCCAAACTCATTCAAGATCCAAAGTAGTGCAATACAACTTCTTTTAACCTATTGTGCCACCTCTTAGAAGCCTGTAGCCTGTACCCTCTACAGATTTATGAGTAACATTAGCAAATACTGCATTATCATAACAGCAAAGTGTAATGGGGCAAGAAAGGTGCTGTCAGGGCCACTTTAAACTGATTAAACTATAGACAAAGGCAGATGAGGTGCTGGAACACTGTAGATCCAACACATCACAACCAGCTGCATAGTTTACAACCTGTTGCCTGAGTCCCTCTTGTTCCCATTGGTTTCTCTGAGCCCACATGACAGATGTGTCTGCCACATCACTTCCATGCTAATTCAAGCTCTTCTGGAGCAGTTCTTCTGATAATTCAGACTGATGATAGTGTGTTAAAAGAACTGAGCCAATGGAAAGGAGGACAGAAATACAAGAGACCAGATGTTGGGCCACTGTTGGGGCCAGTGTCCTCAAACCCCACTCTCTGGACGCTTCCTCTCCTCTGACTGGCAAAGTGGAGCGCATAGTGAAATGAAAGTAGTAATACTTTGATCTTAATACAACCAAATAGACAACTTACATCAGTGTAGATGTAGTCAATATCAAAGCAATATGGCGTTACTATAAATATTAATCATGAATTCATTCCTTTTGGTTGGTTATTGGTTATTCAGTTTAGTTCTATCCCTACAACTATGGGCCTGAGGCAGGATACACCCTGAACAATGGCAAGTTAGGATACAGAATGCTTTAAATTTCCATAATAGAAACATTCCAATTCACATGTATATATTAGATAAAAGCCCAACCCTAATCCTAATCTAAATGCAGAGTTTGAAGAGGTACTCAAAACATGCACTCTAGTAAAAGTAGATCAGAGTAGATCAGATTTGTTTTTCCAAAATGTACTCACATAAAAGTAAATGGTATTTGTTTTAAGGTAAAAGTATTTACTTTTAGATAAAGGTATTTACTTTTAGGTAAAGGTGTTTACATTTAGATAAAGGTATTTACTTTTAAGTAAAGGTATTTACTTTTAGGTAGGTACATTTCCTTCTGTACTCAACTAAATTACTTAGTTACTGAGTACTATACTTTCCATCTCTGAATAAAACATGGGGGAAGCTGTCTTGTAAAAATGCAGTGGTCTAAATGACTGCTAACTGACTCTTCACTAGGAGCCTCCTGCTCCTGATGCTGCGACACAGGTCAGAGAGTGCAGTATAATAATGTGATGATAAGGCTCACTGAGGCCACAGCAGCTGCTCCTCTATCCACAGCTGGGCTCAGTCTCGAGGGGACCTGCCACACTATGTCTGATGATAAAGGATGACAAAAGCCTTCTGTTATAGAACCACTATGAGGCCAACATCCTGTGGACAAATATATGTATTTGAGGTGACACAGGCCTGAGATGGGTAGTAATTAGGGACAAGTACATTTACCTTAGGACATTATTAATGCTAAAATCTTATGAAACATTTTACTGTTCTTTGTTACATTTGTGTCAGATGCCTGTTGCATATTCACTTTCTGTTTTTATTTTAGACTATTTACTGGTTGTATAACATATATATTATAACAATACTACTTTCTCAAAATACTATAATAGTTAATAACATTAGTACTTTCTTAGTTTTGCTGCACAGAGCATAAATGAGGATTTTAGATTCTGTTGTTGTGGCAAATTGCTCTGTACAAATTAATAATTGTATAAAGTATACAAAATTGTTATTTTATTGTTTGACCTAAAATGTCAGGTCTGCTCTGTTTGTATTTAGTCTTTTTTTGCATGAGTTCACTGAGGCACATGAGGCATGAACTCTTCTCATTAATGCATGGCTTCAGGCTGTTGAATTAGAATGAGTGAGTAAGGTTTTCGGGGTTAGAGGTGGACACATAGAAAATATAGTGATGAAAAGGTAAATAGGTAGATTTACTCAGGAAGCACAGAAATTTACTATAATGCAATATTAATGCATGCACATTGTACAGGCTGATTCCTCATTACAGGGCATGCAAAAATATCTGTTTTGTGGCAGCAAATGTTTGTAGAGTCTATGTGATGCTGTACACAGTATCCTAATGACATTTAAATAAAATTATGTTACTATAAAAACACTAAATGAAAAAAATTATAAATTGGCAGCGTATATCTCAAAACCATACACACCATAAGCCTACACTCTGACTTACCTTTTTTATTTTAAAACATGCTGCACACACGCTGCATTGGCATTTAATTGACTGATTGAGTTTGATTTTTTCCATTACATTTCCATTCCATTTAGTTTGAGTAGTGCATGCCACTATCATAAGGTAGCTAAGTCCCAGACTCCACAATACATAGCAATTCTTCCTGAAAGTATTTTTGTATTACTAACATAATTATTTTATACTAGGCTATTGTCCATTAAAAAGGAAGTAGGTATTTTCAGCTTGATTTAGTAGCTGTATTTTTTTATGCATACATCATTTCATATACAGTGGGGCAAAAAAGTATTCAGTCAGCCACCAATTGTGCAAGTTTTCCCACTTAAAAAGATGAGAGAGGCCTGTAATTTTCATCATAGGTATACATCAACTATGAGAGACAAAATGAGAAAAAAAATCCATATAATCACTTTTAAAGAATTTATTTGCAAATTATGGTGGAAAATAAGTATTTGGTCAATAACAAAACTTAATCTCAGCACTTTGTTATATACCCTTTGTTGGCAATGACAGAGGTCAAACGTTTTCTGTAAGTCTTCACAAGGTTTTTTACAAACTGTTGCTGGTATTTTGGCCCATTCCTCCATGCAGATCTCCTCTAGAGCAGTGATGTTTTGGGGCTGTCGCTGGGCAACACGGACTTTCAACTCCCTCCAAAGATTTTCTATGAGGTTGAGATCTGGAGACTGGCTAGGCCACTCCAGGACCTTGAAATGCTTCTTACCAAGCCACTCCTTCCTTACCCGGGCAGTGTGTTTGGGATCATTGTCATGTTGAAAGACCCAGCCACATTTCATCTTCAATGCCCTTGCTGATGGAAGGAGGTTTTCACTCAAAATCTGACGATACATGGCTCCATTCATTCTTTCCTTTACACGGATCAGTCGTCCTGGTCCCTTTGCTGAAAAACAGCCCCCAAGCATGATGTTCTCACCCCCGTGCTTTACAGTAGGTATGGTGTTCTTTGGATGCAACTCAGCATTCTTTCTCCTCCAAACACGACGAGTAGAGTTTTTACCAAAAAGTTCTATTTTGGTTTCATCTGACCATATGACATTCTCCCAATCCTCTTCTGGATCATCCAAATGCTCTCTAGCAAACTTCAGACGGGCCTGCACATGTACTGGCTTTAGCAGGGGGACACGTCTGGCACTGCAGGATTTGAGTCCCTGGCGGCGTAGTGTGTTACTGATGGTAGCCTTTGTTACTTTGGTCCCAGCTCTCTGCAGGTCATTCACTAGGTTCCCCGTGTGGTTCTGGGACTTTTGCTCACCGTTCTTGTGATCATTTTGACCCCACGGGGTGAGATCTTGCGGGGAGCCCCAGATCGAGGGAGATTATCAGTGGTCTTGTATGTCCTTCATTTCCTAATAATTGCTCCCACAGTTGATTTCTTCACACCAAGCTGCTTACCTATTGCAGATTCAGTCTTTCCAGCCTGGTGCAGGTCTACAATTTTGTTTCTGGTGTCCTTTGACAGCTCTTTGGTCTTGGCCATAGTGGAGTTTGGAGTGGGACTGTTTGAGGTTGTTGACAGGTGTCTTTTATATAGATAACGAGTTCAAACAGGTGCCATTAATACAGGTAACGAGTGGAGGACATAGGAGCCTCTTACAGAAGAAGTTACAGGTTTGTGAGAGACACAAATCTTGCTTGTTTGTAGGTGACCAAATACTTATTTTCCACCATAATTTGCAAATAAATTCTTTAAAAATCAGGATTTCAGGATTTCTGGATTTTTTTTTTTTCTCATTTTGTCTCTCATAGTTGAGGTATACCTATGATGAAAATTACAGGCCTCTCTCATCTTTTTAAGTGGGAGAACTTGCACAATTGGTGGCTGACTAAATACTTTTTTGCCCCACTGTACATGTGCCCTGTTATTTGTCTTGTATTGTATTACATGTTTTGTCTTAAGTATCAGTCCCTGAATGATTTGTAAGGATTTCCAAAGACCAAAATGCCATTACATAGTCGAGGATTAAGAAATAAGATTCTGGTAAATTCCACATCAGCCCAGAGAAGCATTAGATTTTCCTGCATTTTAGAACAATACTGATGTGCAGGCACACTAATAGATGCAGACGCCTGTGTATCACCTTCAGTAAACTGTAATTAGCTGCAATTTTATGTGTACATCCACAGAAAGATTAAACCAATAGAGACAGCACCTTTGGTCCAGATCAATAGTAGCTTCTATAGCTTCATGGCTGCTAAGAATTTCATAAGTTATAACCAATAATGCTGCATTGATTGCTGAGGTGCAGACACTGAGTTACAGATAAAGGGCCAGGAATAAGTATTTTGTGTATGTGAATTGGAGCCGGAGTGGATGTTTGTACTCACCCGTACGTGGTGGTGTTGGTCCTTTTGCTTCGCAGCCCTAGAGCGCCCAGACTTCAGCTCTCCACTCACGCTCATGTCTGCAGTGGAAAGCAATATAGCATGATTACAAGTTGGTTGGTTTGTTTTTTGGTTAGTCTGTTAGCAAGACAACTCAAAATTGCTGGTCAGATTTGTAGAAAGGTCAGTAATAGGCCAAAAGAAATGACTAGTATTTTGAGCACTTTTTGTATGTATGTATGTTTATGTATTTTGTAGCATTTTGAGATATGGCCACTTCCAGCCACAAAGGGTAGATAAAGAAACAAATGATTAAGTTCGGTTACTTTTGTGATACAAACAATAATTTACACAAGAGCTGATGAATGACAGACATGAACATTTTATGCATGTAGAAATCAACTATTAATTTGACCACTTGCCACTTTCATTTGATAATCTACTGCAGTTTTACCTATTAGACTTGATGTTTTATCAAGCCTTCTATTGTTTTCTTTTGTCTTTGCAACACTTTTTCTCCAATTTTTTGTCATGCGTACATTATTGTTGCAGCAAATCCAATCCTGTCTTATAATCCTGATGATTTTACAAACAAGTTCCAATAGGCTGATTAAGTTGTCTTGATTACAGAGAATCCCAGCACCGAACTCACTGCATTTCCTAGCTTTTCTTTGCAAAGGTGTGTAAAAATGCAATAAAAATGAGCAGAAGAGTAGAGGCCAGTCTGACATGGACAGATGGGTGGTGAATGGAGTGTGACTGGGCCAGCTGCACATACACTCACACAGCATGACTGTCAAATGGCTGCAAGCTACAATTAATTAAGTATGGCTTTGAATGTGTGAGGAATAGGGACATGTGTATTGGCCTTTACCTCCTGCTGCAGAGATAATTTTCTGACAGTTTACAGTCTCACTGAAACCTGCTGCGTGGCTGTCCTTTATCCAACTGTGTCTGCTGATGAACAACCGGAAGTATCTAATATTATGACCATTGTATTTAACCACTGAAATGGCCTCAGCTAGGGATGCAAAATATATCACAAATTTGCTGTTATTTTAATATCAGCAAACACATATATCTCTGACAGAAATTTCTATTGTCTAGAGTACCAAATCAAAAATTAATATGACCAAATAAAAATGTTAAATAAATTATCATAACTAGGACCTGATCAGTTTGAAATATAGACTTGGTTTTGTGGTAAGGCAAATTATATAATTATAGCAGTATTCAAAATAGATATGACATATGGTCTGTTTTTCTAATATTGTGCAGCCCTAGCCTCATCAAAAATAAATGTACACTGTGTTTATAACAGAACAACTAAAGAGAAGATATCATTGCCAATCAGCGTGATGTCTGTATTATACCGCATGATGAGCCATTAAACAGGAAGAGGAGACAGGATCTTGCTGAGCACAGTTGTCTAGCTCAATAGGAACAAAACATCATAGACATTGGGAGGTAATCAGGCTACTATTTTGTAAACTCAGTCCTATGCCCTAACAATTAACTTCCCCAGAGCAAAATATGTTAAAGTCTACTGTACACACCATTAAGAAATCTAAACTTTATTTGAATGTATTTTTAGCCATTTTAGTCTTTATTTTATAGAGACAGTATAACTGTAGCCTGACAAGAAATAGGATAAGAGGGACAGAAAAATTAGACAGAGCAAATAGTTCCAAGCTGGACATGAACCTGAATAGCTCAGGTTTGTGGTATGAGCTACCAAGACATCTGCCTCTAAATTTTTGATTCAAGCAAACAGATGTTTGTTGGGTAGCTTTATTTGATTTAACTACTGCAGCAATTTATAACCTGATTTACAACTAAACAAGAATGTACATATATTGATATGGTATATTAATAATACCAGCCACAAAGGATCACAAGCCAGTGTACTCGTTGTGCCAGTCCCAAGCCAGGGAAAATAAAGATTGTTGTGTCAGGAAGACAAATACATATGTCAAATTATTAAGTGCATCACTGCACTGTAGGAGGTGATTTACTGCGACGACACCAGAGGGAAAAGCCGAAAGGAAAGAAGATGTTAATAAAACCGGTCTGAGGAGGCTGCGATGAGGAGGCATCAAGGTCAAACACATTCAGCCATAACCAACTACAACGGCTTGGCTTGTGCCACAGTGGACTTGCGTGTCAGGCTGGGTGCCAGTGTCCCTTAATCGCTTCATCAGCAAACAAAATCACATGATAACTATATGGAAAATGTGTATTTGATATTGATGTGAGGTTGGTAAGAAGTGCATACACAAATAACTGTTTTCAAGTTCACTACTTCTTGAGTGATTTTTATTAGTGAGTTGTTCTGTAAATTACACTGTATTAGATGTAAAACCATAGACTAGTTATCCTGAACAGTTAATATAATACACATGCATAAGAGGCAGATTAATTATACCTCTGTTTCACTGTGGAAGATTTTCACAGTAGATTCACTGTATGTAATGTCTAAAATAGATGCTTGATTGATTCTGTATGACAACTGCATTTGCCTTTATTTGAGAGAATTTCTAAAATAGTTAATAAAATAGATCATTTTAAATTACATTTTATATTTCTTGCACTCTGTCATCTAGAAAACACATTATGATATGACAGTCACAAACTGAATGCATTTATGTACAATATGCATTTTACTGTTCACAGAATATTTAGTAGAGCCATGTCCTCTGCACTGGCACACATCATATACTCACAGTCTTTCAAATTCATAACACCAAACGTACACATCATAACTAAAACCATGTTCATTTGTGTACAAGTGAAACCTGTGTCTTAAAACCTATATTAGACTGGTGTGAGTTGGGCCAAGATCAAATACAAAATGTAATATATTTGTTCATCGTACAAGTTAATTAATTAATTTCCTCAATTTACATTAATAATAATACTTGGTGGCAATTTATCAGGTTGACACTTGATAGTTTACACTATACATGCTGCATTCAGTAAGAGAAAAAGAAGTTACTGTATATGATGAACAGACTGAGAGCGAAGCATAGAGATGCTCAGTATATAAAGGGTGATAGTAAAGCTTAAATCTTAAATCTACAGCAGGACAGCTAAACGAGGGGACTGAAATTTTTGCAGTCCCTCAGCAGAAATACATATACTGTTGAACTTTGTGAGAACTTTGGCTCACAGACATGCAAGTTTTGGAAAAAAAAGATGACCAAACTGGCTACTTTTCTGTATAGTGAAGGGTATAATAAATACATATGTATGGACCTGTAAAGTGAAAAGAACTAAATAATTGTGCTGGTAATTTTTAGAAAAAGAGAAGTAGGATGGGTGCACTAAGCTTAAGTTACTCACTGCACTAAGTTACTCATTCATAACTCTTTACTTTATCTAAATTTATCTTTTCCTGTATTTCCAAAATGAGAACAAATAATATACAGATACAAAATAATGTAGTACGTTAAATGTTTTGAGGGACAAGTCTATAGCTAATGAGTATTTATGAAAGGCTTACTTCTGCATGCAAACCTTCACTACCACACACATGCATATAAAGGGACATAACATACTCACATCTAGGGCTGAACAAGGTCATGTTGCCGATAAGAGAAGAAGCTGTACAACGAAGAAAAGGACTCTTGCTGACCCCCTTCCCTCTGTGTGGTACGTCTGTGTTTTACTGCTTCACTGTGGTTGTGCGTGCGCTGAGGCAGACATTCAGCTGAGGTACTACAGACTCAGTAACAAACCAGCTAGAGGAGCACCAGTGGAGCAAACCAACTGTTTGGCTTTGGCAGGGGTGGCCATGGAGAACACAAGGCTGGTCCATTTTGCAAAAGTGGGACTGTGGGGAGACGATTGGATAAGCTGGTTTCCCCTCAGCAACAGGAGCTTTGGCTGGAGCTCACAGGGTGCAGTCAGGCAATAGGGAAACTTCCATGTTGTGATTGTGCCATACTGCTATGCATGGCTTTAATTTATATTCATACAAAAGCAAAACACACAATACTAAGATTAAAGTAGCACTAGACCAGAACAAAGGCTCCAAACCAGAACTAAAGTATCTCTAAATCACAGCAATACACACAGAGCATTTAGTGTCGAGACTATACCGTGGTACCTGCTTATAATGATCACAATTTGTACTTTTCACTTGAATATAATTGATACTCCAATAGACAGCCTGTAATTATTGAGCTTGTGTAATCATTGTCCCATTTTAATTGTGTGGTGGTATGAAAAAGTCCACCTGAGGCCGGCTCAGAGGAGATTCTTTCATGTGGGTTTAATTAGCTTCTTTAAAACCAAACACAGACTGATCCTGGCTCTGAGCCACACTTAACTCTAGTCGACTCCAAAATGATGATTAGCTCTTTTCACACTACACTTAACCCTGGCAAATCCACATTACAAAACTGCTAACCCCTTAAATATAAGTTTGCATTTAGTGTGACGAGCAGCTAAATTAACTCCAGGGCAGTGAGACTATAAGGTACAAAGCACTGAGTAAGAGGTATACATTGCACAGTATAAAATACAGAGTATGTGTATTTCAGAGTGCTGTGTGGAGCTTTAAAAGTGTCCCATGGACTTTTACAAAAAACAAGATTTATAAATGAACTCTTGTAGCTGCTCACTTTACGTGTAGCACAGAGCAGTATGATACTAGAGTTTGTGAAACCAGGGAGTGTCACACATGTTGGTGCTGTAAAAAATATATTTTGGATCTACACCAAAGAAGTCTTGACTTCTTCCTTCTATTATTACTGACTCTTTCTGAAAATATCTTCAAAATCCAATGAGTACTTTTTAAGGCATTTTGTTAACAAACAAACAAACCAACAACAACCAACCAATACCTGCAAAAATCTAGCCTTTCCTTAAGAGGTAATTATCAATAGTTCTGCACAAAGCTACAGTACACAGTATACAAATGCTATGTACAAAACAGCGGTTTACCATTTATACATGAAAATGCCAACATCAAGGAGTGTTTTTGCTGGAATTGGTTAGTTGGTTTGTTTGTCAGTTAGCAACATAGCTCAGAAATATTTCTCTCGTTGTAGTGACCAGAGATTGCACAAATAGTCTGTTGCTTTGTAGCTATATCTTTTCTTTTAGACTTTAATAGTATTACACTTACTAACCTTTTTTAAACATGTAATCAGAATTTTGCCAGCTTTGTCAACCTAAAGAAAAACAGCAGTATTCAGCAGACTAACACATCAATGAATATGTAACAGCATGTTAAAATGTTGAGGTAGTGGAGCTCTAATGGATGAAGTATTGGGAGAAGAGAGTGGGAGCAAAGAGGAGAGGTAGCTCAATGAACTGACTTGTCTTAAAAGAATGGAGTGATGCTGACAAATAAGGTGGTTTTGAGAGCAATACACATGTTGTAATTAGAATCCAGTCACAAGTGTTCACCAGTCAGCGTACCCTTTGTGCTGGCCTGGACAAAGAGATGCATCCGGAAGGGCACCCGCTGTAAAACTTATGCCAAATCAATATTCACATCACTGCACACTGGGAGGCAGATGATGTGCTGTGGTGACCTCAAGGAAAAAGCTGAAAGGAAAGAAGTTGTAATAAATGCTATTGTTTTGTAGTGTAGTTAATGGAACATTAATAAGCCTTAAAGCTTAGGTTAAACTTGGTAAATGGGCTTGCTATATTATGTGTGTTTTTAGTGTGTGAAGTTGTGCTTAGCCAACTGACAAATTTACCCAAGTATAGAGGCGTAGGTGTGAGGATAAACATAAATGCAACCGTCAGAGTGAAGACATTTCGTAAGTCTCAAAATGTCTTTTAAAGATTAAACCTGCAGCTTTAGGTTGTGGATACAAACTCCAGCAGAGTAGAGCCAGTGTCTTTCTTCACATAACCGACTGAAGCCAGGCTCACCAGACGTTTCCAAAAAAGAGTAATTTAAAGCCAAGTCACAGCTGAATTCTCCTAAAGATTGAAATGTAAATCCACTGAGGAGAAACGCTGAAAATGAGATATCAACTATGAGCTGCTGCTGACACCTTCAAATCATGGCACAAGAATATTTTACATACTTTATATGCAAACTCTTTTAAAAATATACTTCTAATGAAATTGTATGAACTGATTGTAAATGATCAGACAAGAATGTGACACACTAAGATACATATGGTGTTAAAATATAATTTATACAGTATACAGTGTTAAAAGTGTGCAAATAAAATGTCAATCCTGAAATTTTCTCTCATTCAGAAAAGATTATACTCAGCTGTTGATAAGTATACAGTTAATATGAAAAAAAAAAAATGAAAAAAGTACCTTCATGTCCATATAAAAACACAAAATTCACTAATTCTCCTTTATATGCATGCTTTTCACTGAAGGAAAAGCTGGAGAGAACCCAATATAACATGAGAGAACATGCAGACTTCACTCAAATACCAGTGTGCCATGTAAAGCACAGTATGATTAACCTTAAAAGTTAACCCTTAGATGCATAAGTGACTGGACCCTATACTCTTTCATAAGTGGGTCCAAAATGACCTGTATTCGAATCAATGCCTCTTTTGTCATTTTAGTTTTAAAATATCATGTTTAAGTCTACTCAAGAATGATTTCATGTTTGAAATGTTTTTTTTGTTTTGTTTTGTTTTGGTTTTTAACAACTTTCATCAGTGTTGGGGACGTTACCAAAAAAGTAAATACATTAAAAATAATATATTACTTTACTTAGTTTCTAATTCTTAAAAGTAACTTAGATACATTATTATTATTTTATTTTATTTTATTTATTTTTTGGATCACTACCTCAAATTCTTTCAGTTGCAAATAATCCAAATTGTAAATTGAAGTATACTCGTACTATTCACCATAACCCACACTATTATTTTTAGTTTCACATAGACATTCAAGCAGTTTCCCCACCATTCATTTCAGCAGGGCAGCTTAACAGAAGAAACACTCACCTTTAAGTTCACCTATGTCTGAATCTGTGCAGCGTCCATACTTTATAACATCAGTAAAACACAGGGAATAAGCTCCTGTGGACAGAGTCGACGAGATATATTTTTCACTATATTTAGGTTAAAACGTGGCGTTTATTAGTGCCAAAGCCACCTCTTCTTTGCTCAATGTCTCTCTGACAGCAGCACCTAACTTAACCCATATCAAAACTCTAAAACAGGTTGCTGAGCTAATATTGGAGGATTTACCTCATGTCACCATGAAATTCCATTGGAAATAAAGGCAGGTCATTTTTGACCCACTTATCTAAACTAAAACTAAACTAGGGGTAGTGATACAAAAAGCGTAATTTTGTAAAAAGTAAGAGGTAAGTTAAAAAATTATAATGTCAGAACATCAATAACATCTCTCTTGAGGATTACCTGGAGTATGAAATGAAAACCCCTTTTCAATACAAAAATATTGTCAAAAACCGACCTCACTGGGTCATTTTTGACCCAACTATGCACCTAAGGGTTTGAGTAAACCTGTTACTTTTGTTTTCCATCATTTTGGCCACACTTTTCCAACACCATGTTCTCTTGCTGATTAACGCTTCTCCACAGACAGCCCAAGCCCAGCCCTTGTGTCCAAAAAGAGACTGTGTTCACCGAGGTAGCACAGTATCTTGACATGATAATCTCCTTTTTAAATGCACCACTGCACTCTTTTGCTCTACGGTAAAGCATTGCAGACAGCTCATATATTATCATTGAATGCCTTTTCTGCCTGTGCCTTTCCTTTTTTCTTCTGTGTCATAGTCCTGCACAATGTGCTCTACTCCACACTCTCTCTGCCTCAAGTATCTGGGCGTGAAAACCTCATTATGTCCTGATACTAGACCTGCAAATGCAATAGGAATGGGGGACCTTAGTCCCAATCTGTTTTTTGTTTAGATATGTGTTTTATTAGAGTTTAATAAATATACTCAAGTACTGAGTGACTGGACACAACATCGGATTTATGTTTTGATATTGATGTAATAATTTCTGGTATTTCCAAACAATAAACTGTGACATTTGAAAAATAAATTACATCATTGGTGGCAAAATGGGTTGCATGCTGGCCTTGCAATTACAAATCCCTAGGGTAGTAGCAGTAGTAGTAGTAGTAGTAGTAGTAGTAGTAATAGCATAGTAGAAGTAGCATGATATTTACCTTCAAAATCAGTTTGTACATGTAGGTTTACAAACAGTACCTTTTTACTTTGACTCAAATAGTAATTTTACTTCTACTTAAGTTACATTATTTTAAAATGACAATACTTTTGGAGTACTTCTTACCCCTACAGTGGTCCCTTTGGGTTGGGTTTGCTCATGTCCCATTCTGTATTCCTAGATTTTGGACCTTATCAGTATTACTACCAGTTTAAGTCCTGATTCACTGGGGATTTTGAATAAGCACTTATCATTTGCTTTCATCTGACAGGCCTTGCATAGACAGAAAGCACTTGGGTTACAAATACAATAAGTCTGTAGTGAAAATTGGTTGTTGGATAAAATTGTTTCAAATACATCCAAAAACTACCTTTAAAGTGTTGCTTTGTTGTTTACTTGTGATGTTGTTTATTTCAAAGTGAGATAACACTGCCCCATGCCCATGTTTGGATTGGGCATCCTGTCCCCGAAGTGGCTATGGGACACAGAACACACACTGATTTGCTCTGTTTCCAAACTTGTGATGTGCTGCTCAGACAATTGGCACAAGTTGGAACAAACCCGGCCCGTCAGAGGTAGGGCCAGCTTGTATGGGCCAGTCTGTGATGAGTAATTAGAGGAGGGGATTCAATTATTCTCAGACAGTGACAGTGTGAAACTCAGTTAACTTTGCATTAGCAGCCTGTCACTTGTCTCTGAACTGGCGAGTGCATGCAAAGCGACAGGCACAACCAAGAGCAGCTGAAGTGAGGAGCATTTTCAAACAGCACCATTCATCATTCTCTGGAGCCCTATCTCTCTGTGTCAGGGATAGCCCTCCTCACATAACCAACTGCACACTCCAGCATCAGGGACCAAGCTAAGAAATCCTAAAGTTAAAACTGAAATTAGGACATTGAAATTCACTTCTTTGTTGATCGACGCACTGTAATTATTATAATGTTTTACTCATGTACAAAAATATTTATTGACCTTAGTGGCAAAGTAGGCTGCATGCTGGGAATCACAAAGTTTCAGGTTCAGTCAAGCTATGTTTGGCATATTAGTAATAGTAAGTAATAGTAGCAGCAGTAGCAATAGTAGTAGTATTGAAAACAAATTAACCAACCACACATTAGGGCTGTATTGCAATAAAGTACGAGATTTACAATGCTTGTTCCATTAGAGTCTTCATTGTTTAGTCCTGGTTTAGTCTTCAGTTTTCATTTTGGCCAAGTTTTAACTGACAGGCACAGAGGGTTGTTCTCCTGCTTAAACTAAATTGAACTTAGTATGTCAAAAGGATATCCAAGTAATGCAAGTTATATTAGTTTTTCTAATATCGTGCATCCCTAAAATTATTGCAAGTTAAAACTGAAATGATGACACTGAACTACTAATGATGGAACTAGGATTCTGAATGCCATTTGTGTGTGGACATATGGTCGTGTGTTGGATGAAGATATATTTTGGAAACAGATGCTCCCATAAGCCTTTTGAGGACACTAACACAAGGTGCAGATGGCTCTCTCTGTGCTATAAAAAGAAAACTGCTATGTTCAAAGTAAACAGCTGATGAATCATGTATATGTAAAAGTTACAAAGTTACTTTTGCAACTTCATCTCAAGGAAACTAGTCCTCAGAGCAAAACATATACAACTATTGATTAAGACCACAAAATATAACTCAAGCTCATAGAGTAGTTGCCCTGTTCTGATTACTTCTCATTGATTTACTAAAAATATAATACTGCTAAATAAATTTTACTACATTAATTGTGTTGTTGTATTAGTGGCTGTTGTTAACAATAACTATTCTGAAACATGTATTTTTTGGCGTGTCTTTGTGAAAATCATCTAAGGATAAAGCGCTTTCTCAAGTGACTGAGTTTTTATCTTAGTAGATGAGCAATGTTGTATGATTTGGTGACAGTGGCACAGATGCAGGCCTGGAGGTAGCAGAGCTGAAGATGTTGAGGTTCTCTTTGGGAGTGATGAGGACGGAAAGGACGAGGAATGACTATGAAAGGGACACCTCATGTTGTTTGGAGATTGTAAAAGCAAGTACTAATATTTGTTTATGTTTTGCTCTGAGCACTTTAATTTCCCTGAGATGAAGTTTAGAAAGTAACATTTTTTTCTCAAGCAATTTTTACATGTTGTATATGTGATTAATTAGCTGTTTACTTAAAACAAATCTGATGCCAGACTGAGATGGTTTGCACAAGTACAGAGAAGGGATATTGGTTAAAATGATGCTGAGGTTAGAGCTGCCAGGCAGGAGGCTCAGAAGAAGACCAAAAGGGAGATGTATGGATATAGTGAAAGACATGAAGCTTGTTGGTGTGAAAGAAAAGGATAGAGAGGAAAGGGTTAAATGAATGCAGGTGTTTCACTGTGGTGACCCCTAAAAGGGAATAGCCAAAAGGAAATGAAGATTATTTAATATCAGTCAGAGCGGAAAAAAACAAGTGACATCACCTAATTTATTTTTTACTTAAATATATTAAATAATAATTGTAAATTTGTTGTATATTTCAATCAGAAAAAAGAAAAAAAATGTTAAAGAGTTTCTACTTGCTTTGTCCATAATGAGCTGCCCACCTCAGACAGATAAAAGTGACCCACATACTGCCCTAACAACAGGTGCTTGTGACTCAAGAACTAGGCCTATTTGTATGTCTCCAGCTTTTTAAAGAGTAAAGTTTGGACTGGTGTTGGCTGGGTTAAAGGAGTACTAATAAAGGCAGCTTGGTCTTCACTAAGGCTCTTTATTATAACAGTAGGAGATGTGCTTTGACCTGGTCTATACTGAGGAGTGTCTCACTACTTATAATCATTTAATGGCGACCCCGGCGCTCACTGTCTGTCTTCGGGGCTGATTATCCTCATCCTTAGAGCCACAGCGGCTCAAGCTCTCAGTCCTTCTCTGTTCAGAAAATGATCCACTCCCCTCCTGCAAGGATGCGTCACTCTTTGAAGTTAATGACTCAAAACTATCAGTCGTCTCGCTTTTAATTAGAAAACGGACAGAATGATTACATTTTTAATTGAAGCTGTCATTTTCAATTAAGATCTGACATCAGTGAGAAGTGCTCTGCTCTCTCCACTCTCATATTCACTATGTGCACCAGCGCTCCTCTCCAGATGGTCTACATTTCTCATATGATTTGTCCTGTCTGTTCCCCTGTGTGTTCGATGGAACTACCAAACCACTCATCAAAGCAGTAGGTCAAACTGAAATTACATTTGTGGGTTTTTTCCTCACTATAGGCACATCATGTGTACGTATATTAAGGATTGGCAGACAATAACTTACTTTTTCCTTTTGGGCTCGTTCCAGAGTCACCAGAGCAAATAAGCCTCCAGCTGCCTCCCCTGTGATTTGCATATTTAATTGGGCCAAGGTTTTATGCCGGATGCCCCTCCCAGTGCAACTGTCTCCATTTATTGATGCTTGGGACTCTGTGGATTAAGGCCAAGCTATAGCTGTGATAGCCTAGGCAAAAAATACAGATGCATGTCAATGAATTAGAATATTCTGAAAGTACAATTCAAAAAGTGACACATACATTATATAGATTCAGTACACAGAGTGAAATATCTTAAGTTTATTTTCTGTAATGATGATAATGTAATATTATTTGATATTATGATATACTGTAATTTGGTTTTCATTTATTGTAATTGTAAGCTGTAATTGTCACAATTAAATTGATAAAATGCTTGAAATATTTAATGTTGTGTGTACTGAAACAAAGCTTTTGAGGCCTCCAAAAGGGAAATCATGTCCTTTTGCTAAACAGTAACCCAGCCACAGGGGTCACAAGCTTATGTACTCTTTGTCCCAATCCGAAGGATAAATACGTACTGCATACATGACAACCTTAACTACGTATGTGTCAAGGTTAAAAAACACTGACAAAAAGGATGTTGCAAACCATTTGTGACTTGGGATATTGCTGCGAAAAAGAGAGCTTTATACATATACTTTTCCCTCCTCAAGTCCATGGTTCAGAGCACTGGTACAGCATGTTTTCATGCTCCATTTCACCGTGAGGAGGCTCTTGAGTGTAACTCGAGCCATTCTTTGCCTGCACAATGCGGCTTTCTCATTAACTCTTATCAAAGTTCATCTTGCATCCAAATGCTGTGGCTGTGCGCCGCTCAATAGTGACTGCGGTGAAAGGAGAAAATGAATAAGACAAAGCATGCAGTAAGCAGCCACACAATGGGAAAGAGAGAGACAGACAAATCATATACGAGATAAAGCAAATAAGAGTTTAATGTTTATTGAGGGATGGGAACAATCACGGCAGTGCTGTGGCTAGACTCAATAAGGTCTGGTGTAAAATTCAATCATTTTTACATTGCAGATTGTTTACTATAAACCTATACTTTTTGTCTATTTGAATTTGGCACAGAGTAAGATGAGAGTACAAAAAGTCTTCTTCTTGCCTTCTGGGTTTTCCATTTTTGGGGTTGCCACAACAAATTCTCTGCCCTTCCTGACTCAACCCTCTAAATGTATCCAGGCTTGATACTTGCTGGATTATGAGAGATCAATAAGTATCTCTCAGTCTCAAATCTGTATAAAAAGTGAAGGTTGTGTCAGGAAGGGCATCCAGCATAAAAACCTATGCAAATTTCTGAACACTAGGAGATGAGTGATTTGTAGTGGCAGCCCTGCAAGGGAAAATCCCAAATACACTTTTCTTTTAGGATCAAAGGAGGATGGAGTTGACAGTCCGGGGCAACCACAGTAATACTTGGAGAAGACACAAAGGGAAGACATGAGCAGGTGGAGGCATTAGTGGTGCACTCAGTGAAGTGTTTCTGTTAAGTGTTTAGATGATTAGAAATTACCCTGTAATTCAGACTGCAACTATCATCTTCCCAAACTCTTCCACCTCCTGTATCATTAGATCCCAGAGCAGCTGGATTTTCTCATTGAGATGTAAAGAGCCGTAATTGGGGACTGATTGCAGCCTTCATGAGATGCTTAAACACACGCCGATTTACAATAAGAGACAAATCCTGCTGTTTAATGAGCAGTTCCATCTGCTCACCTTGTTATAGGCGTGTGAATGATCAGCATGTTGGACTATCTATGTGCCAACTTTGAAAGCAGCATGGGCAGCATAGATAGATCATCTACCAAGGCATTCAAATTTCTATTCAATGTTTTATTTTGATATCATAACTACATTTACTTCCCAGATGACTAGGGTAAGTCATTTCCAATATAATAATATTTAGGTGTTTATGGTATCCTAATGGCATCCTAAACCTTACTCACTATATTTGAGACTGTAAAGCATACTTGAGATTGTAACGCATATTAGATGAAGCTAATACTATACAGCCATCTAATTAAAAGTGGTTGATAATGAGAATATTAACACAATTTGCAGTACAATGCAGTATAAAAAGGTGAATGCTAATAATGTATCAGGTTTCTGGTAGCAGAATATTATGAGTTCTATATTTTTCCATTGAATAAATGAACAAGAGAATTACAGCAAAGATACTTAGGCTATACAGTATAATTAGTAATCCAATCGTCAATCATGCCTTGAGACATTGTTCCAAATATGAGCCTAATTCAATGACCAGTATTAGTAACAGTCTACACTAGTATTACTCAAACCTTTCATACCAAGTATCACCACAGAAAATATTTAAGTTAAGTTTTGAATGGAGTAATTATTGTACACAGTAGTTTAATAAAAGGAAATTAACAGTATTTTCTTGCATTCAAGTCAGATTTGAGCCTAGCATTAAGATTTCTTTGATTTTTGATTTGAGAAAAAAAAAATGCATTTTACGGTAAATACTTTTGAATCTTGGAAATCAGAAACTTTCCAAGTGACACTCTACATAGTCTGCGTACCAACAGTGGGACCTGTACCACAGTTTGATATCTACTGGACCTTGCCGAGCAGTGTTGCTTAAAACACAACCGTTATGGTCCAGTATGTTTTTCACAGCTTACTGCTTTAATAATAAAAAGCCTTTGGCCACCATTGCCATCCATCTACTTGGCACCTGATAAAAGATGAGTCAAAGCAGACGATACTATACCATAGGAGTTGGCAATGTTGTAATTAAACATAATAATGCCAGCAGTTTAGAAGTTTCATTAAGGACTAAGAGCAAGTGAAAAATGTATTTGCAAGGTTAACATGTAAACAGAACAATACTGGTACTGCATGTGTTCACTGTCAGTGTATTGCTTAATGTGTGTGTTTAGAGACAGCCTCGGGTCTCTGGGATGGCACTGTTCTGCTACTCCCACTTTAATTGGCTGCTGGCCCCTCAGCCTTGCCTGAATAGAGAGTCATTTAGGGACCTTTCACTCTTACTGAGGATTGTCGCTTGCCGCTGGAGGAGAAATTGCATTCCTGTTTCCATACAATGGCTGGTCGGAGTTGGACGGGGGCAAGAGTATCACTGTCATTATCATCACAATAGAAGCTAATTCCACTGCCACCAGCGCCATTCTGAAACCCTCAGCAGCAGTGGCTTATCAGGGGGCACCATGAGACCAGCGGGAGGCTACACAGGCTGCGTAGCGGCTAAAGCGAGGATTCACACTAATACAGTACAGAATGGCACACAAATACATTTAAGGCTGTTTAAAAGAGGCATAAATCAGCAGAAAAGTTTAGAGGACAGCACCCCTCGCTCAAAGCCGAAAATTCATCCCCATATCAACACTTTGTTTTTAGTATTTCTTAGTAGCAAAAGTATGCATGAGCACATATTATAATCACAGCCATGGCAATATTAGACCAAAACGTGTCAATGTAGTCAATGTAGAAAATAACGTTAATTTACTGTAAGCAACTTAGGTACAATAGACAGGAGCTTATAATTAAATTAATCTGTTACAGGTCAGGGATTATTATGTAATGTAATGTAATGTAGGTGTGTTATTTTGCACACAATTTAGGTAGTGAGTGAATTATTATCATTTGTTCAGATGTGAACATTCAGTACACAACTTGATACTGATTTGACATGTTCCTTAGACAGATACTACACAGGTACTTCTAGACCTACTCTGACTTTTTTTTTTTTTTAATGAACTACAACAGACAGCTTAGTAGTAGTCCAGTTCGGTTTTACTGAATAAGCAAAGAAGCACAATTACTATATAGTGATACTTTTTCTCTTTTTTTTTTTAAATTGTCGCTGTCCAAGGTACTGAACCAACCTTTGTACGTATTTGTCTTTGCAAATAAAATAAGAAAGAAAACTGCGAAACACGCAACAGTGAAACTGCTTTCAATCAGTCAGTTCTTTGTTTTGCTCTTTTTTGGCACTAAAGCATTTTAGAGCAGTGGTTCTCAAACTACGAGTGGTACGTACACTTCTTCTGGTGGTACTCAGGACTTTTGCACTTCTAATCCTGATTTAGGTTTTTAGGGACAATTTTAGTCCTGCTTTGGTTGGAACCTATATTTGAAGTTTAGACCATGGCTTAGTAATAGTTTAGTCCTTGATTCATCTGTAGTTTAGTCCTGGTTTAGTCTGTTTTAAGAAGGTACTTGAAAAGCCAATTTTTCGAGATGGTACTTGATGTGAAAAGTTTGAAAATCAGTGTTTTAGTGCATCAGACCATCACGGCACACATAGTGTTACTCAACAATAGAATGCTTTGTAGATAGAATTGAAAATGAACATGCAGTGGTTGCAGATTATTTTAAATAAAATACTGCATAAATGAAAAAAATTACCCCATAATCAACAATACAAAAAAAACTTAATTTTCGGTGTCCATCTGATATACTCTATATGCAGCAACTCTAAAGTGGTCCAACATACAAGAAACATCAAAATACCTACAACAGATATGTGGAGTTCATAAAATCGAGTTGCCTGTCCCACTGAGCGATGTGCTCTGAAACTGTAGAAACAAACACAATCAACACACAATGGCCATGATAAAAACACTAGTGTAAATAGTGTAGGATAATAACACAGTTTTGCTTCTGTGGTATGATTAAGTGGCTTAAAACTGTAATAAATTAACAGCACAGCAGCTGACAAAGACTCTAATTTAGTGAAGAGCTCTATGTGATTTGAAAATGCTAGGTTTAAATTATAGTTGCTTTATCTGCTTTATTCACAAATCTATAAATATAGCTGAGTTTTATCAGTTAAATAAGCCACTAAAAAACTCTTTTGAGTGGTAATCACTGAAATGAGCCCTATTCTACACAAACAGCTTGATACACTTGAAAAAAGGACAATTTTAGAGGTTTTCAGAAAGCATGTTTTCCAAATGTTGTAACACTGTCAACTCCAGAGCAGACCTCTTATTGCTCTGAGTGATCAATAACAGATTACCCAGTCTGTGACAGTAGTCAAGACACACTAAACTACACATCCCCTACTCCTGACAATCAATGTAAGAAGGGTCCAAACACTGTGAGCCTTTGTTGAATTGGAATATACTGATCTCTCCGAGGCTGATGGAAAGTACCACTGACTCATACAAAGGTGCGTTTTAAGATCACAGGTTGTTGAGAGACATCATTAGTTGACAGTGGATTACCTTTTCACAATTTATTTCAATGATTATCACTGATTATCTGCATTAAAGTAAAAATAAACTAAGAAATACCCTTAACACTATAGATCATGGGCAATTTTACCTTCACATTTTAAATAAATACAATGGCACTATGTCTGCATTATTCTGAAACTATTCCAAGGTTCAATAAAAAATACTAACAAAATCCATGTAAGTGCACACTACCAAAACCTTATCTTATTTTAGAATAAGGTAACAAAGCCATCCACAGAAAAGCCCCTTGTAGTGTCTTACCATAATGACATATGTATCTGTTGTGTGTTTTACATCTCTGGTCGTTCCAGTTAAAGCCACTGGATGCCTGCAACTCCACACAGTTTCCAAAACTAGAATATAAAAAGAAGGGTTTTAAATAAGTGTATGGCGATGTCTCTCTTAAAATACTGTATATACTGTATAACCAGTAGAGGGCAACATAGCACAGACTTAAGCAATAATGCAATGGACATCAGTCAATTTTGATGCTAATAATGCACATTTGGTTTTACATGCAATTTTACACTTTTATCAACACATCAATTACAAAGTTCTATGGTTAAGTGTTTAATCTGGGTATTTGGGAACTAACAATAATGTGACTTACCCTTGGTTGTCAGGTTGTCCAAATGCAAAGCTGCTGAATGTAACAATGTCTCCACTGTCCCAGCGAAACGTGTCTTTTGGAGGCCGGAATGTCAAACCTACGACACAACTGATTTTTATTGATGATGTCTTTTGATAACAATCTTGTCTCATTACAGTGTATGCAGCCCAAATGTGATACAAAAAAATTATACCAATCCAGAAGTTTTGTGCATCAGAGCCGGTGGCCACTTCATTTCCTTCTTCCAAATTACTGAGATAAAAAGCCAAGATATCCTGCACCTTCTGATTGTGGATATGAGCAAGAGACCCACCACTTTCCTTGGGGTTTTAAATAAAAACATTTTTTTTAAACTTGTTCATACATGTGTATATAAAGTGTTAAGGAATAACACCGCATTACAGAAAATTATGTCTAACTTCATCACACACCTGTCTCTCACCTGACAGTGGATCTTGGCTCTATAGTAGGTGACGGCTACTGAGGAAATGGTGAAGCATTCACCATCAATCAACAAGTTACAAATACTAAAGGGAAACTGCACCTTTTCTGGTATGATAAGAGCACAAAGTAACATGCAGAGATCAAAGATAACAACACAAAACCCAACAAAAAAATAGAATTAAATAAAAGACAACCAACTGACCCGAACACCCAGCTCCTCCGTAGCCAATGTCACACTGACAGGAGCACTCCTCCTCCTTAAAATGACCATGTACACACTGTGAACTGCACCTCACTGCAACAAATAAGAAATACTTAAGTTAAATAATACAATCAAAGGGTTGTGCACATGTGACATTACTTGTCATTGTACCTTGACAGAAACGCCCGGTAAAACCTGGATCACAGTGGCACTTGCACATTGAAACATTAAGACGACCATGCTGACCACAATTCATACGACATGGGTTCTTGGGAATCTCTGCAACAAAAAAGAAATAACTTGAAAGTAGATAACTAGCTTTGAAGCTACTTGGAAATATGGGCATGGGAGCCTGGAGTTATTATTGCAAATTTAAAATATTGTCATATTGACATAAAATTGTTAGTAGAAAACTAAACAAAACTGTTGTAATTATTTTCAAGTATTCCATTTCAACAGCTCAAATACCAAAGTTTCAAAAAATACTGATGTTGTCTTTGTTGTCTGATGACTTACCACATAATCCACCAATGTGATCCCACAGTTTAAAGCAGCCCGACATGGATGAAGTACAGAGTGAGCAGTATTGTCCCGTCCTATAGGGAATCACCTGTTGTCCATTCACCTTCCAGTTTCCTCTTTAGAAAAACAATTATCCACACTGACCACATGTATTGAAATTGTTGATACTGATAATAAAAGACCTATAAAACCTATATTTATGTCAACATGTGAATGTACTAATGTTACCCAGGGTAGTATGCACAGACAAATATTTCCCACTCAGCATTATTCTTCAAACACAGCTGACTGGCACAACCAACATGACTTGAGGTGGCCCACACCAGCTATGAAAAATAATATACATTACACAAGCACTGATATTTACATACTCCAATTTGGAAAAAAAAACAATTGATCAGAGTTTATTTTGTACCTGTGTATAATGTTTACAAGTCATATTCTCTCGACATTGTCCAGTTAAGTAGACAAAATGTTGCCCCTCTTTGAACCAGGAGTCAATAATGTTGGTAAAGGAATCTGCACCGTACACAGACAGGTGAGTGTTCCAGCCAATGTGCCGAAACCAGGAGAGCTGCTGAGGAAGAGGTGAACCAGTGTCACACGTGGCTGCCCACTGTTCAGCCAGTGCAGCCAACTCCTCACTCCATTCCTGCAAACAGTGTGAGAATTACTAATAATATAATAGTAATACATTTATATATTACGTGTGGTGATAAAATAATATGGTAATAATCCAGCCACATTTTAGAATGTGATGAGTTATGCGCTGCCTTTAAGACATGCAAATCAAGGTTTAGTGTGCAATGACTTTTACTCACTATAAGGTCATCAAAGTCAATGATGTCCTTTATTCTTATCACAAACATATTGTATTATATGTTTAGCATCTGCAAACTAACAGTTTCTTTTTAACAGCAGGGCATTTTGGGTTTTCTCTTCTACATCGTAACCACACATTTTAAAGGTTTGACAGCTCTAATAAGGTCACATCACATCTCAGAGAATTTGTGATTTACACATGAAAAGTAAATGCTAAGCTTTAATCTCTGTTTATTAAGGCATATATGACCTTATAATGCTTTTTAGCCTCAGGAGCTCTATGAAATCCTGCCAACAAGCATTGGTTAAGAGAAGGGCAAAATATAATTTATTTTCCTAACATATTTGTCCTTTATCAATACTACTACTACTACTACTACTACTACTACTACTACTAATAATAATAATAATAATAATAATAATAATGTTCCTGAAGGACTTTCAAATAAGTTCAGTGTAATTTCTTCAAAATGCTTTGACCATAAGAAAAAAAAAGTCAGATACAAACACACCACACTAAGAGGTTAACATTTATCAGTAAGCTCTTTAATAAGCCTCTTCAGTCTGACTAGGTTCCTCTGAGGGTTTTCATAGGGAAATTACCTGTAATACCAGAGTATGGAGAGCAGAATGATTATCCACATCCTCTTTTTTCTCATTACCGTCTTATCAGCTGAGAACAGTTCTCTGAGGCTGAAGAAAAGGGCTTGAGCCTGTGCATTTGGTTTTGAGGATGTAATCTATGACAAAGTGATGGTTTGCCCAGACACAAATCTCATATAAAGGCCCCAGGGGATGTAGTGCATTGTGGGTTTTATAATCTGACAATACCTTTTGGTCCTAATCACAGGCAGATGGGACAGGCGCACGGATACGATAAAGGTATAGATGAGATAGAAACCTTATTTAAATGGGCTCTTATTGAGGAAACAACTGAGTGGAGATGAATACTAAGTTAAGTTAAGTTTGCCCCATGTGGCCTCCGGTGTTATCTGAGGACAGGATACAGTAGGTAGCTATAGATTAACCTTGACACAGGCTGCAGACTAAACAGAAGAGTGAAAACTACACCACCTGCTGTCACTAACGGAGCAACAGAGAGCATGCAACTAAAAGATGTAACTAACCATTTTCTGCATGTTGGCTGCCATGGGGGTGACCCGACTGCGCAGTCTGTTGTGCAGGGCAACAATCTTTGAGTGATATTTCCCTCCGATCCCTGGAACAAACACAGAAACTTATTTAGAACATAATATTGCTCTAATAGGAATGAAGGACTGAAGAGCTGTATAAAGTGTGTTGGTGTTAATGTGTTATTATCCTATTAAAATAGTCACTGTAGTAATTATATAGCATGTTCTTTATTATATTGTGTTGGGCTATCAATGTCCAGGTGATTACTTTCAAATAAAATAATCTAATGTACAATTATAAATGCATAAACTAAAGTGTACATGTTAAAGAGGCTACATCTTGACATAACAGAAATGTGCAATACAGATGTCGGTGTCAGTGAGTCAAAGAGTAAAAGATTAGCGCTCAGCTGTCACCAACTACAAATGAGAAAAAGGAAAATCTAGGCAAGGCCTGCAGGACGCGTTGTAGTTTTTGATATGATTTGCATCACTTCCGAAAAATTGGTGCTGGTGCAGGCTAAATGGGTCCGAATGTGTACCACGCTGCCTCCCTCGTGGCCTCTGTCCAGTTCCCGTGTACAGCGTGTTACCGGTGTGCGTGGACTCCTCGGGGCCAGCGGCCATAATGACTTTGGAGCAGATCACAGCCAGCAGACTCAAAGCGAAGTAGACGTATACATCCAGGCACCGTGACGCTGTGACCGACCTCATAGTGAAGCCCTGCGGTGAGAGAAGCACTTACATCGGAATCTTCCCAAAATGTCACTGCCCTGCTCCAAGTCCACCTCCCTCTTTTTGTAGAAGCAATAGGATGCATCCATGTGCAACAAGTGGGCGACTCTCACATCAGTGACTAAACATATGAAACAATGTACTACCGCGACGCACTCAACCATTTTAATTTTTATGACTAAACGTTACAAAATGTTTTTTAACATGACTAATTAGTTTGTTTTGACAAAATGCTATGTGGATTAATCCTATTATAAATAGCCTACAGTATTTTGCACCCATATCATTTAAAAATGACCTAATCACTCAATTTAGGTAATTTTATTACAGGGTTCTAGAAATAGGCTACTTGTAGGGTAAAAAACTATTTATGTTGGAGATCCTTATTTCTCAAAATTGTTTTAATACTTGCACATCTGTTAACATGTTATATAGCTACAGATTATTTTATGTTTATGTTTTAAGTATGATTTTCATTGTTGCTTAAGCTTAGTCGTTTCGTAAACGGTTGTTTAGGCTGTAGTTAACTTTTTATTTTTTCTTTAAGAAGAGTATTCTTAATACTGAGAGCAGGCCTTTTGTGTGTAAGGACAGAAAATGCTTACTCATCTCTATCTTCTCTTCCCAGCAGTGATGAGAGACTCTGCTGCATGACTGAGCATGGTGCCCATTGTTAATCAGGGGACAACTTTCCAAGGTTCACTATTGAGATGAATCATTTGAGGGTAAAATGTTGTAACATTGCAGGATATTAGTCTTTTTGTTGTTGTTGCAGTGTATAGTATAAATATAGAAACCTCCAGAATCATGTTTTCTGGTCTTAGACATGGTGAGAGTGGATTTACCCAGTGGTATGTGAGCACAGGTCAGGTCAGCCTTCAAAAAAGAAAAACATATTATAGTGGGTTTATTCTTGTAAAACCATAATGCCCTGTATTTGCTTTATAAAAAATGTATGTATGTTTTTGTAGAATCTCCCAATAATTGTCTTTATTAATTTCATCATGCATACAATAATAACAATATGAATAATATGTTAATAATAAACATCAGACAGTGTTGATATGCACACTATACAGATTTTTAAATTATGTCCTTCTGTCATTTCTGTCTTTCATAAACATAGACAGTTTTTCTTTTATTTTTATTAGACAGTATAGAAACTACAGTGCTCTGACCTGGTAGGCATTTTAAAAAGTTAAGTGAAAAAAAATATGGTAATATTTTTCTCTTCCCTGATTGGCTCCTGAGGAGTAAACCCACATTCCGCAGTGGTTCTCAACTACAGATTTTCCACTGTCGACTGAGGTCCTGCTTTCACCTAAACTGCACCACACAGCACCACACTGGGCTGACTGATCTGTCCACACTATATTTTGCTCATTTCAGTACTCATTTCTGCGGAAATATGTTTGTGTCACCAGCTTTTGTTGTCACCTTATTGTATCTCTCTTCAGTGCATTCTACTTTTGGACAGGTAGGTGCTTTATAGTAATGACTATTTATTGTTAACACAATATGTTAATACATAATGTATTTCTTAAGATGTTTGTCCTAGTGCTTAACTTACATTAACCAAAAACAATTCAAACAAGTGACTTTTATACTTAACTTTTGGAAGCAAGCACCCAAAGCTCTGCTTTATGAATGCTCCCAATATGTCCATGTTTTGCCTGACTGCAAATGCACTAAGCCAAAATGCAGGATGTGTAAATGACGCTCAGTAGCCACGCAACAGTGTTTGCATTTGCTATTAAGATTGAATGTGTGTTTGTGTCTTATGTATGTCAAGCTTGCCAGTGCACACCCTTATTATAGGGTGGACATTTAAACTAAGAAATATAGAGGGCTAATGTTCAGTGCCTTGGTTTGGTTTAATAGTTGTGATAAAACTGATGTATTTATAATATGATACATGTATCTATCTGCCTTCTATGTGCACTTGCTCAACTCTGCACAACCATCGTTGCATTAACATGAAGCCATGGTAAATTTGCAGAAGTAGAAAGAGGCCTTTGACTACAAAACTATAAACACCACTGGCTTTAGTCTGACTGAACTCTCTCCAAAACCCAGTTCAATCACAGTCAGAAAGGTGTTTTTAGCAAATATTGACTCTCCTTATATAACTGTCTGAGCAAAAACACTAATTGGTTGTCTGTAAACATGAGAGGGTAGACTCTAATGAGTAATGGATGAAAAACATCTTAGTGCCACTCCTTTGCTCCTGCCAATAGAAAACCAGCTTGTATTGCAGGTGGTGTTTATACCCTGTCACCAAACTAAATCTACTCCTATATTAACAAGTACATGCCTAGAAATCAGGGCCTTTGCTCATTAAACCTCTTCTCCTAAAATTACACATTACATAACTTTATGTAATGTGGCCTCTGATGGGACACACCTGAAACCACATCACAAAACTAGGGCAAAGTTATCTTTCACTGTGTTTTTGAAATTGTGACTGAAATACAGACAAGCTCTGTACTGCCCACCACTCAAATGCCTCTTTGACTATTTTGACTATTTTAGATCAGACTATTTTTTATTTTATTTTACATTTTTTTGCACAAAATAATTTTCCAAAAACTACCTACCTACCTACCTACCTACTTTACCAGAAACTCTAAAAGTAACAGATTTTCATCAAAAGCAGAAACCCTAACTATTAAACTAAAAGGCAGGTTAATGTATTCCACCAGGCCGAGTTTGAGGATATCACAATTGAACAAGTATTGACAAGAACTATGATACTGATTTGGTGTCAGGTAACACTATTGAAATCTAATCAACCATGAATTTGTTTCAGGACTGTCCGAGTAAACGGGAAATACAAGGCACCTTAAAGCAGGTCCAGAAGCTGCTGACAGCTCATGAGACCTCATACACACAAAGTTTAAGAAACCTAAAGAAGAAAATAAACCTTTTACAGAACAGTGCAACAAAACTAACTACAAGAGCCACCAACAGTGAGTCTATGTACTTAAATACACAGTCACAAAGTTTAATGACTCATGCCATTAAACTTTACATTATTTTACTATTCTTTCTATCAGCAACTTGTCCCAAACTGCATGCACCAGTCAATGGAAGAAAATTGGGTAAAACTCAGAGTGTGGGTCATGAGATGCATTTCCTGTGTGACCCTGGGTATGAGCTGGTGGGAGCAGAGAGTCGGCTTTGTCAGGAAAGCCTTGTGTGGAGCGGCCAGCAGCCGACCTGCCGAGGTAAATGGCAACCTTTACTGTGAGGGGAACCTTCCCCTCCATCTATCAGCCTATCCATAGCTCCCATTCCTCTTCCTGAAAATCACTCCATATCTGTATCACTGATCACTTTTTAGACCCTGTCATCATTCTTTGTGTAACAAGAACTCTGTGTTACCATTTCACTTTTTGAATGTTATCTCAGTGCAGATGCATTTCATATACATGATCATGTTTCTTGAGTTTTTTACACACTGGTTGATTTTGGACAAGGACAAGAAATGGCAAACATTCTGTGATATTTGATATACCAACTTTGCTGCCATCTGACAGCACAGTAATATTCTACTATTATGAAGACATAAGAATAATTTTGTTTCAGTGACCTTACACAATGATATTGTAATTTCTTAACATCAAGCGTATTGGATTGCATATGTGCCACTAACTCTCCACTTTTATTGTGCGTCTCTTATTTCAGACATCAATGAGTGTGCCTCCTCTCCGTGCCTGAATGGAGGGACATGTGTGGATGAAGTGAATCAATTCTCTTGTGTCTGTGCCAAAGGCTGGGCTGGAGTTACCTGTCAGAGCCCTGTGTCAACATGTGAGTGGAGTACATCAAACATTAAAATATATTTACCTATATATGACCTCTTAGGTGACAACTTTAGACACACTAGGTTGTGTGTTTGTTACTTGAAATAATGCCATCTCTTAATCCAGTTTGGTTTAAAAAAACTGCAGTGTAAAAACATCACACTCTATTCGTATTGTCTATTTTTTAATCTACCCAGTCTTTATCACCATGACCAATACCTCTGCGGCCAACTCACCTGCTGCTGCCACTGCTACTTTACCAGCTGCCACCAGTGGACCCTTTGTTCGACCACCACGATGTACTATCACACAAGGGACCACACACTGCACTTGTGAGCCTGGATACACCATCTCTGGCCGAGACAGCTACACCTGCACTGGTACAATACCATCTAATAATGTTTTATTTTTCATTGTGTACAAAGTGTAAAGTATGTGCATTTTGTGTATTTTAGATATAGATGAGTGTGAGCTGTTTCATAATGGACAGGCTGGGAGACTATGTCTGCATACTTGTGTGAACACCCCTGGAGGCTATCGCTGCTCCTGTCCTGCTGGATACGAAATAACACGAGATGGACGTGGCTGTAAAGGTACATTTTCAGTCATCCACAGTGGTTTGATGTTGTCAGTGACATACAATATTTACAAATTATTTACATAATAGTCTCTGTGTCAGTCAAAATTATTTAAAAAATGTATATACTTTATAATAAAAAAGAAAGAGCCTGACATTAACTTTAAAAATATTTTTCACAGATATTGATGAATGTGTTGCAAGACAAAACAACTGTACAAAGGATCAGACATGCATAAATACAAATGGTGGCTTTCAATGTGTCAGTGTTGAATGCCCCAAAATCCCTAATGCGACATATGTCAAGACATCACCAATGTAAGCATAAATTATTTTTCTATAAAGAGTGCCACTTATAGTGTACTAACTTGAAATTCTTAACTTTCTAGGCGTTGTGAGCGTAACCCCTGTCCCATGGATAACAAAGCATGTTCTCAAGCCCCAAACTCCTTTTCCTACCATTACCTGTCTGTAGTGTCCAACCTGTCAGCTCCTCGGGTCATGTTCAGGGTCTCAGCGTTGCGCCAGGTTGGAGACACGCTGCGTTTCTCTCTACACACAGGCAGGCATATCCGACGCCACTTCACAGTCCAGCGTTCAGACCGTCTGACTGGTCAGCTGATGCTGGTGAGCCCTGTAGAGGGTCCTGCAGTATTAGAGGCTGAGGTGGAGATGACTGAGCTGGAGAAAAGAGAGCAGCTGGGTCGGTACATTACCAAAGTGACTATGTTTGTTTCCCAATATGAGTTCTAAAAGAGGGATTTAAGTAAAAATGCAATACTCAATGACAGATGTTAGGGCATCAAGTCTACAATAACTTATCATCTCAAGCACCCACTAATGCTATAGATGTTACTACCACAAGTAGAAGAAAAATATTGATTCTGCACAGCTGATTCTGCACAGCATTCAATCTGACAGATATAAAATAAGTTATTCATATCTGGTATACTGTAATTTAAGATTTCCTGAATCACTACTGTATGTTGATCAAGGAAAAAAGGACCAACCAAGTATTATTTATAATGCTGGTGAATTTGTATTTGACATGTTCTGCTTATATACATGGAGACAGTAACTGTTCTGTTTGTATTCTCTAAATAAAAAAACATGTTCAACTAGGTAAAGGTTTTGATGTGTTTTGCTTTGAAAACATAAAAATAATTTGTTTGGATAAATTTTAAAGTTACAATTTAGTCTGTGCCTCATTGTTTAAGGAAAACTGTAGAGTATCGACAAAATACGGAGGAGGATTAGGGCCACTGTAAGAAAAAATATATTTTTGAGGGTTGGGTTCTGAGATTAAAGTCAGAATTCTGAGATTAAAGTCAGAATTCTGAGATTAAAGTCAGAATTCTGAGAATAAAGTCAGAAGTATGGGTGCCTGTAAGGATTGACTCTGTGAGAGAGAGAGAAAAAGAGAACTATGAATATGCATTTGCTGACACTGTCTTTGTTTCTTTCACTAACTTAACGTTTCAGGAAATACATTTTTATCACGCTCTTAAGGACTTTTATTGTGCTGTTGCCTCAGCATTAGTAGTAGACTGTTGTCTGTGTGTTTGGTAGATTTTCTTGTTATTGTTGTTGTAGTAACAGAGAGGAAGCATACACAGCCACAAAAGCCTGGCACTTCCTCCTCATGCTGGTCACCAGCTTGGTCACACACTGCTGTGGAATGGCCCCTCGTTGTTCAACCAGTATTTGTTGCAAGTCAGCCAACGTGGTTGTGCTGGTCACTCTAGCATGAACAGCACCCCCAAACTGATCCCACAAGTGTTCTTTGGGATTGAGGTCAATCCATTTCATCCTCTCCGCTCCCACATTCTGAAGGTAGTCTGACAAACCCCTCTCTTTGGGGAGTGCATTCAGCGCAGTCATCTTGGAGGATATAGTGTGGTCCTAGACTGGGTGTGGGAGATGCTAATTCACACCATCACACTGCCAGAAGATGTCATTCTATCTGTACAACAATCACCAAAGTGTTTTCTGCAATGAAGTACTGTAGGCAGCATCTGGGTGTGTCGCTAACATAATGTTCCTCCAAATGTTCAGGTTCCAGAGCATGCGTTGCGGACGCCACCGCGAATCGGCCTGGTCGTTAAGGGCAGTTATGGCAGGCAGATTCAGGTTCCTAATTGTCAGCAGTTCAAAACGAGTCAACAGCAAAAGAAAGCAGAGAGGAAGACCTGTGCTGTAAATTATTTTTCTATAAAGAGTGCCACTTATAGTGTACTGACTTGAAATTCTTAACTTTCTAGGCGTTGTGAGCGTAACCCCTGTCCCATGGATAACAAAGCATGTTCTCAAGCCCCAAACTCCTTTTCCTACCATTACCTGTCTGTAGTGTCCAACCTGTCTGCTCCTCGGGTCATGTTCAGGGTCTCAGCGTTGCGTCAGGTTGGAGACACGCTGCGTTTCTCTCTGCACACAGGCAGGCATATCCGACGTCACTTCACGGTCCAGCGTTCAGACCGTCTGACTGGTCAGCTGATGCTGGTGAGCCCTCAAATATTTCATGAATGCAATCCACATACACAGCTCTGCTGCTCATCCTACAAATGCATGTTCCTTACAAATGTGGCACAATTTAAAAATAAACAGGCTCTTCAAAAGTATAAGATTTATTGCTAAGCATGGTTACAACAAAGAAATAATCTACCAAACACACATTTCCTTTCTTATTAGGCCCGAGCCCCAAGGGTGGCGCAGGGCCTATTGTGTCTGCACAGCAGTGCGCAAAGCGCACTGCCCAAAAGTGCGCGAAGCGCACAAAAACAAAGCGCGAAGCGCTTTGCCATGTACACACTCATGGCATCAAGTCCTACACAATCATATATAGCTCAGGTATGGAAGCCACATACTTGTATTGGCTGAAAATGAATGGGAGTCAATGGGCGAAGTCAACTCATAGGCTCGTCATTGACATTTCACCCCACGGTCACGTGGGGGACCTCCAGAGCTTTCCGAAAATATATAATTTGTGGGTATAATGTAAACGGATATATTGTTTTTGCTAAAATTATTATTATTTTTATTCTTTTTTTTTTTTTTTTTTTTTAATTTTTCTTCTGCTCTTTGAGCGCTAATTTGACCACCTGAACATTTATGAAAACTCACCAAATTTTGCCCAAAATTCAGGTGTGCTGAAAAATTTTGTTTTTTTTTAGGCGCCATACTTAACAATACAAAAGTGGCGCGACAGTGCCACCTACAAAATTGCAAATACATTGCGCCAATGGGAGGCAGCCTAACGTAAAGTTTGTCGCAGACCCACCAAATTCGGTAATCACATTGCTGACATGGAGCCAAACAAAAAATATTACTATGGCCACGCCCCCTGACAAACCAGAAGTCAGTAATCTTGGATTGAAATCTGCGAAGTGCTGAGTCAGCAATTTTGCACACGTCGTACTTTTTCTAACTCCTCCTTGGGCGTTTAACCATTTAGCTCAAAATGGCTCTATATCATCTACAGAAGTGGGGCATTAAAAGTTATCCAAATTCTTCGCAAAAGTTTTACAGTTTTTGTGCAGGCGCAGCCGCAAAGTTTACGAATTTTTTTTCAATTTCTCCGTACCTGCAATTTGCTACAATTCGCACATATTAACTCCCATTTGGCTAAAATTTTAAACACTCATAAACCCTCCAAGCCTAAACCCATTAAATAAGAAAGAATGAAATTTGGCACAATAGCGCCCCCTACAGAATGAGACAAATATTTATATGGTCAGTAAAAAATTTAGTTTTTCAAAAATTTACGAAACTTGACAGAAAAATACTTTATGTGACACAGATCACAAAAGCCAATGAGACCCATGTCATATTTTATATTGTGTTGTCATGGCGATGACTGAAACCTGCCATTTTATTCAAATGGGATTACTGCAAAAATTTCTATGGACAGAAAAAATAATACTTAAACAAAAATTTGTCAAATTAGGCACAAATATTCTTGATGTCATCCTGATCAAAAATTCCAATGGTACCCAAGTCGTATTTAATTCGGTGTTGCCATGGCGATGGTGGAATTCTGCCATTTTATTCCAATGGGAATTCCATTCAATGCAGTTCTATGGAGTATTCGGACGCTTTTTGCTGTTTTTTTATCAAAAGGTAACAACAAAAAATTTGGCAAAATGGTTTCTCCTCTGCCCCAGCTCCGGTTGCGGCCGGCGAGGGCCTACCAAAGCCGCTTGCGGCTTTAATTGTGCTTAGTTTTAGTTGCTGGAAACACTGGTGGAGCAATTTACAGAGCAGTGCTACTGTTTCTTTATAGTGTATTAATATCTTTTGTGTAATGTAACATGACATTTGGTATGTCTGCATGAAATGAAATATTTAAAGTGCATTTTGGAGCAATAGTTTTTAGAAGTTTGCACAGTTAAGCTTTGAAACAAGGATTTTAAGAGCAAAAGGCAGTGAGTGGTACAGCAGTATGGTTAGAGCAGTGGTTCCCAAAGTGGGGTCCAGGGCCTCCTGGGGGTCCACGAGGGTACTGCAGGGGGCCCCCCAGAGGCTGTCTATTTTAAGTACATAAAAATAAATTGAGTTTGAAATGAACTACAGTTATATACTTGTTTAAAAATATTACTTTAAAACTATGTTTAACCAATAGTCAGTTTTTTGGTAATGTTTTTATGCAAATATATGTGGAAAAAATATGACATAATCTTTTGAATAGAGAGATGTTGTATAGTTTGGGGTCCGTGTGGGATTTTTGGAAATTTAAGGCCACGACTCTCTTGACTTTAGAAATAGTTGGGTTAGAGAATGCACTTACAGGTCTGTGGGTGGCCCAGATTAAAAAAAAACATCTGTCTTTTTTACTATAGAATAGTAAACCTCTCACTTAATTTCCTTCTGCTATTACAATCTTTCTCTTTTAAAAAAAATATTTAACCTTTCCACTCTTCTGCTTTACAGCTTCCTTTACAAAACCTATCCTCTGCATCAACCATTCGCAGAAGTTGAGTGGAAGATGGTGGAAGTCATGCTCAAAGGATAAAAAATGTTCCTATTGAGTGCTGGTAGTGTCTATAGCAGGAAACCCAATATCTTGATCTCAAACAACCACTGTGGCAGTCATAAGAAACCAGCTCACTCTGCCAGAAAGTTGGGTTATCGCTGTAGTTTTGAAAGTAAATACCTTAGTTTGAAGTTTGATAAAATGCACTGGAGTCACTGGATATGCTGGGTGCACACAGAACTGATAAACCAGCCTTTTCTGACAGGTTGAAATGGTAATATATGGGTGACATACCAGTCACTAGTGCAATTAATGTTCAGTAATGTGATGATATAAAATCTATTAATGTTTAAGGTAATTGCAAATTAAAGTTAAATACAGGTTTCCAATGTCCTTTGTTGCCCATATTCTAGGGCTTCAGTCAATACAACTTGCAGTAAAATAATCCTGTGGGCCTGTTTTTGACAACAATAACAACAATTGTGGCATTATTCAGTTGATTAAATACAATGTCTTATCAAGCTATACAAATGTATTAATAATTCATATGTTACTTAAGTATGTGGGTGTATATGTTTCAGGGTGAGGGGAAGTGGAGGGGGGTTAAGAGAGAGAAAAAATGTATTGGGTTATCACCTGTCTCTCAATTTCTTTCTGAAAAAGTCATTGTTATGATAAGAACTCAAGTTAAGTGAAATATTTCTGTGATTGAAAGTGGAAAAAATATCATCTATAATATACTTTAAAGGGATAAACATTTTTGGTACAAAACGCAATGTCGTTTAAAAAAAAAAAAAAAAAAAAAAAAAGACAACTGTCCATTCAGAATTATTAGAATCAATATTGGTGTCAACAAATGACATGTCCAAGACCATAATAATAAGTTTAAAATTGTTCACCTAGCATTTAGTATGTTAAGATATTTATTTATTTATTTATGATTGTGGTTTATAGTAGTAAAGTGGAATTTAAAGGGTTATAAATAATTTTTAAAAATAGTTAAAAATATTTATGTATGTAATGTAGTATTTGTGTACAATGATGCACGGACATAGACTTACAGATAATCAACAGTGACACCTAGTGTTCCTTCAGCTGCAACACCACGGATAGTTCAAATTGTGTATACTTAAATTAACAATCGTGTGGCTGTTTCAATTAGACCTAGGCTATCTGCATTGACCGATCTACCAGGCTACTTTATCAAAAACTTTACCTAGTTGAAATTTGCCAAAGAGCGTTAACAGTCTCCTCTTTGGTAAAGCTGTGCTGCAGTCTCACCCAAACCAAACTGTGGGGCTCCTCCCTCAACTCTCAGCTCCATTCTTCAAAGGAGTCTCCAAAGTTATCCCTTTCTGATGCCAAACTTCCTCTAAAACAGTGTAAGTTAAGATAAAGTAGCAGTCCAATAACTAGCCTCAACGTGTAGGGTGGTTTAGCGATGTCCATCTTTTATAAAAGAACTACTAAAATGAAAGGAATTTGAACTCGTTTTCATGTTATGGTTTTGTTGTTTTCGGCTAAGTGGCTAACTTTTGCTAAGCTAAATTTAACTGGGAAAATGAGAGTAAAGATGTCCGTCGAATGAAAAGTGAAGTTGCTTAAAACTAGCTACATTTGTTCCTGTACATTTTACGCGTAAGCAGCGTAAAGCGTAAACTAACGTGATTTTACATGAGCCCAACCAGTTTGTTGCTAAAACTATAACCCCCAGGCTGTATAAAACGGACTTCTTAACAATACCTAAGTCTACCCATATTTAGTTGTGAAAACCTGACGTAGTTTTTCCACAGTTCTTTGCAATTAAGTAGTTTGCGTTGTTTATGTTAATATAACAAAATTATATAATCAATGTTTAGTAAACTTTGATCTTATAAAATGTTTTTATAACCATAATAACGCAAAAAGAGAAGATGAATGTTTAATAGTTAAAGTAAAGTTTTTTATCTAAATTATCCTTTCATCTCAGGAGAGATTAAAGATGAAGAAAGCCTAGCAGCGGTAGCCTGACATGTCTCCCAAAGTGCCTGGTGATAAAGGCAGAGGAGAATACTCAACAGTGCAGGTGGCTGTCCGCGTGCGTCCACTGCTGCCCAAAGAGCTCCTACACTGTCATGAGAGCTGCATCACGGTTGATCCTGAATTTTGCCGTGTTACCCTTGGCCACGACCGCCATTTTCAGTGTGACTTCCTATTTGAAGAAACTTGCTGTCAGGAGGATGTTTATTCTGAGTCTGTCCAGCCACTCATTGATTCATTCTTTCAAGGTTTTAATGCCACTGTCTTTGCTTATGGACAGACAGGTTCAGGCAAGACATACACTATTGGAGAAGCTAATATTTGTAAGTGTTGTTTTCCATATCTACTTGTAGTACTTTTTAGTGTAAGTTTTTGTTTGATGTTCATGTGTTGATGATATTTACATAACCATTATTGATTTTTTTTTTTTTATCAAGGAGAACATGTCCAGTCACTGTCATGTTAAAGATTTGGCACAAAATGCAATGTATTATAGTTTGAACCAGTTATGTTTTGTTCCCTTTGCAGCTGCCTTTAGAGATGAGGAGCAGGGCATCATACCCAGGGCTGTTGCAGATGTATTTAAACTTCTCGATGAAAATGACCTCAGTGACTTCTCTGTCCGTGTATCTTATCTGGAAGTCTATAAAGAAGAGTTTAAGGACTTACTAGAGATGGAAACTGCCAGCAAAGATATCCACATCCGGGAAGATAAAGGCAACATTGGTAAAATAAATATATACTGGACTGTAATAAATTCTTGTTCTGTAGTACTGTTTCTGTTTTTCATCTTATATTTTCTTTTGTTGGATACTTAACCTAGTTACTTAACAAATATATTTTTGTTGTTTATAGTTTTGTGTGGGGTGAAAGAGTGTGAAGTGGAGGGCCTTGATGAGGTGCTGAGCTTACTGGAGTCAGGTAACACAGCCAGACACACTGGTGCAACACAGATGAATCCAAACTCCAGCAGATCCCACACCATTTTTACCGTCTACATGGACCAAAGGCGAGGAGGATGTCGTCTTTATGGCACTGGTGCAAGTGCTGGACCACAAATGCTGTCTTCTAAGTTTCATTTTGTTGACCTGGCTGGGTCGGAGCGTATCTTGAGAACAGGAAACACTGGAGAGAGGCTAAAGGAGAGCATCCAGATAAACAGTGGTCTTTTAGCCTTGGGGAATGTTATCGGAGCACTGGGAGACCCCAAAAGGAAAGGCTCTCATATACCTTACAGAGATTCAAAAATAACAAGGTAACTTAAAATCATAAACTTGGATCACATTAAAACATGTGTGGATGTAATTTCTTACTAAATATTCCATAAACTAGGATTTTAAAAGATTCCCTAGGAGGAAATTCGAAAACCCTGATGATTGCCTGCATCAGCCCGTCCACTTCAGACTTTGATGAGAGTCTGAACACACTCAACTATGCCACAAGGGCGCGAAATATTCAGAATCGAGCAACAGTCAACTGCAAGCGTGAGCCGGATCGAGTGGAGGGTCTTGAGCAACAAATCAAGGCTCTTCGCAGAGCACTTGAAAACCGGCAGCGCTCAGAGACGCGTATCATTGCACACGGAGATCCAAACCGGAGACCACGACTCGGCGAAGGAGAGATCAGCCGGTTACAAGTCCAGAGTGCTCACTACAGGACCTGTACAGACACTGCTTATAGGTCAGACCATGTTAACTTACTATTTACTTTGAAGAATTAGCTTTTAGAAACCCTTACTCATGAACACCTATGTGGCTGATAATTTACAGATTGCTTAGGGAGCTGCAGAGTGAAGAGGCACTGACTGCAGAACAGAGCCTGAGAGTAAAGGAGTGGTTGTGCTCGGTGGAAGAGGAGCGAAGTGGACTAACCACTGCCTCTGGACCTGACAGTGGTATTGAGAACAGCTCCACTGAGGAGTGTGCACTGAGGAAGGCAAGGAAACTGGTATCTCAGTTTTGGCTGTTTCTAGAAATGACTATTGCATTTTTAAAGAACTTGTTCTAGTATTTGCTTATTATACAGGATGGAGAAGTAGCTGAAGAAAAATGGAGTCATGAGCATGAATTTGGAAAAGAGGATAAAATTGCCCAGCTTCAAGCCCAAATCCAGCATTTGGAGAGAGAGAACACTGACTTTTTAGCCGCTCTTGAGGATGCAATGGAGCAATACAAGCAGCAGGTCAGAGACAAATGTGGGAGTTTTTTATTAGAGCACACTTTTTCTGGTATATGGTTTTAATCAGTCTTCTATTTGTTGTAAATAACTTTTATGGTTTATACTTTTTGCACAGAGTGATAAGCTGCAGGAGCAACAGGATATTATCACAGAGCTGCAGTCTCTGCTGTCCAGTCCAAGACTAATGAGCTTGGGACTTAATCTGAAGTCAAGACCTCATACTGCTCCTTTAGTCTCCATAAAGCATACACACAATGGAGTTATAAACAGTCAGGTAATCTACCAACAGATCCAGATTCCTGCTGTTTAGCATCAGAAATCAAGGAAAACAAGTTTATTTTGTTGTTTTTTTTCTCTGGGTTGCAGGTTAGTCCAGCTGGCTGTCTTGATGATCAAGATGAAAATGTTTACGAGGATGAGGATGGCATAGAAAACATAAATGAAGATGGGAATCTCTGCAGTGTCACCCGGGATCAACGCAGGTTTGCAGTATTTTGGATACTACACTTGACACGAATGTAACTTGAACAGTGTGATGATATTAATGCACTCCTTTCAGACAAGTGTGCCTGACATGGACCAAGAAGTACATGCAATCTGGACTAGTACCTGAAGCGAGAGGGCTACAATCAGAAACAGACCAGCATGCCTGTTTAACAAGAAAACCATGTATGTTTTCATAATAAGCATAATAAGCTAATTATATGCAATAAGTTCACTCTGCTTATTATTTGATAAATCTGATGGTGCTTTATTGTATTGGTAAAATTGTTTTAATTGTTATGCAGCAAACTCAAGTTCAGGGGCGGCATCTGCACGTGAAAGTCTCAAAGGCTTTGAAGGAGTTTCAGAATGGAGTCTTGTTCAGGCTCAACAAAAGATCAGGGAGCTCTCTGTCACTATTCGCATGAAAGAAGAGCTTATCAAAGAGCTGGTCAAAACTGGTATGTTTTCTTTTATGTTTACTGCTTACTGCTTTTAACCGGCAATGGGAGCAATGTGCAACATTTGTAGTTACTGGCATAAAAGAACAAATGCACCTCTTACAAACATTTACATTTAAACATATGGTCCTACTTATGTGAATTATGTTTATTTCCTGGATGGCAAAATGTATTTGATTCAAAATGTATACAAATTTTAAATCATGAAGTGAATTCTACTAAAGTTTGTGTATTTTAGGCAAGGATGCTCAAGCCTTAAATAGACAATATTGCCACAAGATTACATCTCTGGAGAATGAGGCTGTTCAGGCACGACATGAGCTACAGGAGGCCCAAAGGCAGCTGCAGGATCTGGAGAGACAAGAGCGAGAGATCAGCGCCACAGACAGAACCAGAGCCCAGGAATGTCGCAGGAAGATAGCTGCTGCTCAAAGCAAAGTTCAGGTCAGGCTGTCACATTTCACAATACACAAGAAACACATTTGTTTTTTTGCAGTTTCACATGGCAAGGCAAGGCAAGTTTATTTGTATAGCACAATTCATACACAGAGCAATTCAAAGTGCTTTACAGAAAATAAAAGGCAAATTTAAAAGTACAAAACACAATTAAAACAATAAAATCAAATTTAAAGAGTATAATTAAGAATCAATTTAAAATTAAATTAAAAGAGAAGAGTGCAGATAAAACACTTTCAGTTGGCATATGCACAGTTAAAAGAACAGTTTTAAGTCTGGACTTGAACATTGTCAGAGTAGAGGCCTGTCTAACATCGTCAGGGAGACTGTTCCAGAGTTTAGCTGCATAAAACTGAAATGCTGCTTCACCGAGTTTAGTCCTGACTCTGGGCACCAGCAGAAGACCTGTCCCTGAGGTTCTCAGAGTCCAAGATGGTTCATATGGGACCAACATGTCAGAGATGTACTTTGGTGCTAAGCCATGGAGAGACTTGTACACAAGCAGAGCTGTTTTAAAGTCTATTCTCTGAGCAACAGGAAGCCAATGCAGAGACCTGAGGACAGGACTAATATGGTCGTACTTCCTGGTTTTGGTCAGGACCCGAGCAGCAGCGTTCTGGATGTACTGCAGCTGTCTTACAGCTCGCTTAGTGAGTCCAGTGAGCAGACCGTTACAGTAGTCTAACCTGCTGGAGATAAACGCATGAATAAGTCTCTCTAGGTCTGGTTTAGACAGTATACCTTTGATTCTGGCAATGTTTTTGAGATGGTAAAATGCTGTTGATGTTATAGATTTAATGTGACTGCTGAAGTTCAAGTCAGAGTCCATGATTACCCCGAGATTTCTAACCTGACTTGTAGGTTTTAGTGAAAGAGACTCGAGGTGACTACAGACACCTTGTCTTTGTTTCTGTGGGCCAAAGATGATTATTTCAGTCTTGTCTGTATTTAGCTGGAGAAAGTTGTTTCTCATCCACTCATTGATCTGTTGGATGCAGTGACAGAGTGAATCCACAGGTCCATATTCACCTGCTGTCAGTGAGATGTAAATCTGAGTGTCATCTGCATAGTTGTGGTAGGATATGTTATTGCTGCTTATTAATTGGCCTAAAGGGAGCATGTAAAGATTGAACAAAAGAGGCCCCAGGATGGACCCCTGGGGCACTCCACAGGTCAGGGCCATTTGGTCTGAAACACAGTTACCGATTTCAACAAAGTACTTCCTGTCTTCAAGATAGGACTTACACCATTTTAGGGCAGTACCAGAAATACCTACCCAGTCCTCTAATCTTTGTAACAGGATCACATGGTCAACTGTATCAAAAGCAGCACTCAGATCCAGCAGAACTAAGACAGAGACTTTGCCTGTACCGGTGTTCAGGCGGATGTCATTAGTCACCTTGATAAGAGCAGTCTCAGTGCTGTGATGGGGCCTAAAACCTGACTGAAAATCATCAAAGCAGTTGTTCCGCAGAAAAAAGTCAGTAAGTTGTTGGTATACAACTTTCTCAAGGACTTTACCTAAAAACGGCAGGTTTGATATGGGCCGATAGTTGTTCAGTACTGTGGCATCAAGACTGCTCTTCTTTAGGAGAGGTTTGATGACCGCAGTTTTCAAGGCCCTTGGAAATGTCCCAGATTGCAGTGAGATGTTAACTAAATGAGAAAGTTGAGGTAACAAACTGCTCAGCACAGATTTTAGAAATCTAGTGGGTAACACATCAAGGCAGCATGTGGATGAACTCAGACTGGAGATTATCTCTTGGACTGTTTTGTCAGTGACAGGGGTGAAGTGTGTCAGCTCTGAGTGTCTGGATGGCTGCAGAGTTGTTATCTGTGTTGTGGAGTTTATAGCATGTTTAATACTCTGAACCTTGTCATTAAAAAATCTTGCAAACTCATTGCACTTAGATGTGGAAATTAGTTCTGAAGGCAATGGAGCTGGGGGATTTGTTAACCTGTTTACTGTAGCAAACAGGACACGTGAGTTGTTACTGCAGTTTGTAATGATTTCAGAAAAATACCTTTCCCTTGTTCTACGCAGAATTTGATTGAAAACATTCAACATTTTTCTGTATATGTCATAATGAACCTGGAGCTTTGACTTGCGCCATTTTCGTTCGGCCCTCTGGCACTCCCTTTTCTGTGCCCTGACTGAGTCCGCATTTCTCCATGGTGCCTTCTGCCTATTTCTAACCATTTTAACCTTCATAGGTGCAATGGTGTCCAGAACATTTACAACACTAGAAATATAGGAGTCCAACGACTGATCAACATTAGAACATGAGGTATTTTCAAACCTAATTATTTCCATAAACAGAGTCCCCGTGTTATCATTTATGTGTCTCCTCTGGACAATTGCAGGACCAGCAGCTGGTTTGGGAATAACAGACAGGTCAAAGAAGACACAAAAATGATCAGACAAAGCAACGTCAGCCACAATAACATTTGAAATATGAATACCTTTAGTAATAAGCAGGTCCAGAGTGTGGCCTCTGGTGTGGGTGGGCTCACTCACTGCTGAGTAAGGCCAAAAGTTTCAAGGATAGCACAAAGTTCTTTAGCATTTCTGTCACAGACGTTATCCACATGTACATTAAAATCACCTGTAATAACTATACAGTCAAAGTCTGTGCAGACAACTGAAAGCATTTGAGTAAAATCATCAATAAAACTCTGACAATGTTGGGGTGGCTTATATATGATTATAAAGATTATGGATGGAGATACTTTTAGCTCCATTTTGAAAGATACATACTCAAATGATGGAAACACCCCAAATGACAGCCTGTGGGTAACTATATCATCCTTAAGTAAGGCACACACACCACCTCCCTTTTTGTTTTCCCGTGTTTCTGATAAAAATGTGAAGTTAGGTGGAGTGGATTCAATAAGAACTGCTTTACCTGTTTTGCTGTCTAACCATGTCTCTGTTAAAAACATAAAATCCAGGTTATAAGAGGAGATAAAATTATTGATTAAAAATGATTTGTTGCATAAAGATCTGACATTGAGCACTGCAAGCTTCAGATCTGTCTGAGTAGAACCTGACATTATCTGCTTACAAGGAACTTGAATTAGATTTCTCTGATTGGACAGTCTAACTGTCCCTCTCTTATCTAATCGACGACTTTTGACAGTAGCTATAGCACTATGGGAGAAAGCTCTCTCCCAGGGCCTCGGGTTGATAAGTTCTTTATCATGACTAAAAGTCCTGGAACAGCAGAGGCCCTGGGTGTCCTAGTCGCTGATAGTGTTGATCTTAGTCAGGATCTTTGGTCTGGGGGGTCTGACAGGGGTGCATTGAGGGGTAACAACTCTAGATGTCGGTCGTGGGGGTGGAGCTGGTGGTGTTTTGGTGGATGGAGCAGGAGAGGTGGAACTCCTGGGGGGCACAGGGGGTAGTGTTTGGTGGGGGGCAGAATTCAGCGTTGTTGATGATAGTACCCGTGATCTTGCCATGTTTGGAGTAAGGGGTACCATTTTAATTCCTGATTTCACCAGGCTTTCAAGGTGGTTGGGAAAGCCCATTGGTGAAGCAGGTGAAAGGATGGAAAGTGAAGAGTCTGCAGAGGGTGTGGATGTAGCAGGTGGGGCCCAGGGCTGTGGTGAGGGCACCGATGGAGGTGCCAGAGGTACTGCTGGAGCTGAAACCCTTTCTGTGTCCTTGACCGGCGAGGCGGGAGCGCTTCTGTCATTCCTCTCTTCTCTCAGTGGCTGCGTAGGACCCCGTCCAGGCCCTTTCTGATGCCTCAGAGCGTGGAGGAGGTTGTCCGTCAGTCGTCTCACTCCACCTCTGCACAGGTGTGGGCCCTTTCCTTTAAACAGGTCCTCCCGTTGCCAAAACAGATTGAAGTTGTCAATGAAGTTCACTCCTCTAGACTCACAGACCCCGGACAGCCAAGTGTTCAGTTGAAGCAGCCGACTGAATTTATTCATCTTCCTGTCGATGTTCGGGAGAGGTCCACTGATAGATGACTGGATTGCCACTTTATCAAGTTTCTCAAAAAGTATAGTGAAGTCCTTTTTTAAAACTTCTGATTCTCCCTTCCTGATGTCGACAGCACCCACGTGCAGGATCAGCTGTTTGACTCCCTGATGTTTGGATATGACCTTGGGGAGGAGTGCTGTTATATCAGTGACCGTGGCGCTTGGGTAGCTGCATGTAACAATCCTACTGTTGTTTATGTCACAGATAGCACCGTCTCCCAGCAGCAGGATATCTCTGTCCTTCACTTTTGGCATAGATTTATTCTCTCTGTCTTTCTGATTTTTTCTCCCAACATCATGGCTCTTGTCTTGTACCATACAGTTTTCTGTCTGTTTGTCAGGCACAGCAGAGTTCACATTCATATTTAACTCTGACAGTGGTTGAAATCTGTTTGTTAGCCGTATGTTAGCTGTAGGTTGGGTCATGACTGCCTTGTTGCCAGCATTCTCCTTTAGCGTTTGGTGCCTCTTTGGCTTGGCACCAAGTCTAGGCCAGTTTTCAGTATTTTGGTCAATTCCCACTTTTGATAGTTTAGGAAAAGTCACAGTGTCATTTAGATTGAAATACACTGTAGTATTTTTGTCAGTATCCTTTTTCCAGGTTGTAAATTTTGACTTCTTACCACTTGATGTCAGAGGGAGCGTGTCATGAAGTCCTTTCTCTGATTCTAAAGCAAAAATCCTCGCTTGTAGTATGTTGATTTCTTGAAGGTAAATCCGGCAATTTTCACAGAGAGAATTTGCTGCATTTTCCACCGACATGTTTAAAAATGTTTCCCAGACTGTAGTCGCTCGGCTCGTCAGATAAGTTTTTTAATCAGTAAAAGTATAAAAAAAATGTTTTGGGCTAACTTAGAAGATTTAAAAGATAGGCTATTATAAAAAGTTAGTCCAGGAATCAAGGAATAAATAGTAAAAGGATTAAAAAAAGGAAAGTAAACCTGGTCAAAGCAGGAGCAGGGAAAAAAGCGTCTGCACGCTTCAGAAGCAGGAAGTATAATGAATATGTAATATTGGTTTTGTAATAGGTCCTCAGTCAGCGCCAACGAGACACTGCTCGTCTTGCTAACTTGCCAGCCCAGAGTGAACGTCGGGTTTTAGAGTTGGAACGAAGCGTGCAGTATATGAGACAGCAACAGGAGCAACTGCAAAAGCGTCTACGCCATGAAAGTCAGCAAAAGCGGCGTCTGGAGACAGAAATGCAACGTAGAACGCACAGAGTCAAGGTACTGAGAACTACACATTGTAGAGTGAATTATAAATTATATTTTGTTTTTAACATGAATTTAATTTTTTAGGAATTGGAAATAAAAAATGAGCAGCAGCAAAAGATTTTGAGGATTAAAACTGAGGAGATAGCTGCTTTTCAACGGCAGAGGCGGAGCGGCAGTAACGGCTCTGTGGTCTCATTAGAGGAGCAGCAGGTAGGACTAAAATGTATTTTTTGTTTGTGTTCATAATGACACTTCTGTGTATAATAAATAGTCACTTATTATTGTGTGTATTTGTGACTTGGCTTTCTGAGCAGAAGATTGAGGAGCAGAAACGCTGGCTGGATGAGGAAATGGAGCGGGTTCTTGAACAGAGGAGAGGATTGGAAGATCTGGAAGGAGAGCTTACTAAAAGAGAGGAAATTGTCGCCAAAAAGGAGGCACTACTTCAAGAACGCAGTGGACTGGAGACCAAGCGACTTCGCTCAAGCCAGGTATTGATGAGCACTAACAATCATCAAATAGCATGCTTTTGACCCAGATTCAAACTTTGTTTCACATTTTTGTCTCCTTAGGCCCTGAGCAAGGATCTTGTGACACTTACAGGAAGAATTGAATCACTTGAAAGAGAGTTGAGTGAGAGGAATGGTCTTCTCCGTAGCAGTAGTGCTCAGGACTCGCAACAGATTCGCCAGGAGATCTCCAACCTGCGGCAAGAAAAAGATTCACTACTTAAGCAGAGAGTAGAGCTGGATGATAAACTCCGACAGGGTAACCTGCTTTCTCCTGAGGTCAGTGTTAAACTGAATAGGCCAGCAATCAACTTGTCTTTAGTTTTCACTAGGGCTGTCAACGTTAACGCATGCGATTGATTAAAATAAATTAACACGTTTTATTATTAATTTATTAACCCAAATTAATCACATGATCTGTTTTGCCATACACCAGCGCTTCTCAAAGCACTTTAGAGGGCGTGAAGCCATGTTGGGGGGACGCGTGGTTCAACTTCAGGACAAATCCACTGCTTTGGCAGCTGCACTACAGGCCTCTCCTTTCCCTCCCCTCACAAGTCTTGTGTAAAACTTTTTACTAATAAATGTTATTTGTACTTTTTATATCGCTTCCTTTCACTGCCTCTGTCCGTATGTGTTTCTGGGAGCTGTGCTTTCTGTGTGTCCTGGATCCGTGGTGAGAGTGGGGGGCGATCCATAGCCATCCCTGAACTTATGGAGCCACAAGCTGCAAACTCCTACAAACGATTTATTTCCAGTGTTTTTATTTTTTCCATAAAGCATCAGTTCTCAACTCAGAGCGGCAGCCTCACTTCGGACAGGTGATTGTGCCCCGCCCCTGTTCGCGGCGCTGAGAGGAGCAGAGGAGAGGCGTATGAGTCTGCAGTATATTTAATGTAGAGCACAGTTTATACATCTCAAAACAGTTGGCCAGTTACTACACACTCTCTCACAATAGTCAGAAGTTATTTCTGAGATGTATTTTTTTTTTATTCAAGTAAAAACACACTTCTCAACCTCTCTGGACCTTTTTTTTATTTAAACGCATATTGTCATGGAAAATCTAGCAAGTTATACATTTTTTTAATCGATTGACAGCAGCCAGTTTTTTGCAAGCTAAACTTTTGTTTCTTCATGTTGGTGTTGACAATCTAATTTAATACATCTGTTTTTCTATTTAGGAGGAGAGAACCCTTTTCCAGTTGGATGAGGCAATTGAGGCTTTGGATGCAGCTATTGAGTATAAGAATGAGGCTATTACTCAAAGACAGAGGCAGCTGAGGGCCTCTGCCAGCATGCTCTCACAGTGGGAGATGAATCTCATGGCCAAGCTCAGCTACCTGTCTGCATCTGAGACAAGAGCTCTGTTGTGCAAATACTTTGACAAGGTATAGTATGTGCACAAGTTTGTTTTCAACATATGATCCTCATATTTTAATGGAGTTCTTGCATATTCTCATATTACTATGTGGGACATTCTAAAACAGTGTATTTATATTTTTTAGGTGGTGTCTCTACGAGAAGAGGAGCGAAGGCTACAACTTGCCTTTGCAGAACTTGAAATGCACCTAGATGAGCAGCAGAGGCTGGTGCAGTGGTTGGAGAATGCACTTGATCGAACTCAACTAGACACAGACCGCCGTCTCACACAACAACAAAAGGAGCATGAAAGAAGTGTACAGCTCTTATTGCAGCAGTGTAGAGGTAAGGTATACAAAACTGGTTTTCCTTAAGATGTTCTGCCAGTTAACATTTTAGAGTTAACCTGGTACAAAAGGGTTTGTTGCATTTAAGCTTAAATATAGTACAAATGTATAAAAAGGTAAAAGTGTAATGTATGTAATTCAAAATTTTAATGTTAAGATTTGTAAAGGAAAAAAGAACATTAAGGTTTATTCATATTTTCTTAAAGAACAAATAGATGAAGGTCTGGCTGGTCGACAACGACAGTATGAGGGATGGATACATAACCTCAACAAGGAGCTCAGCCACTACAAAGCGGCAAATCTGGAACTAAGCAACAAATTAAGGGAGTTCTGTTCAACTAGCCAGCCTAAGGATGATACCAAAGGTAAATACATTTTAATTGTGTTTTTTATTACATTCACTTTGATTAGTTTGATCAATATAGTTTTTGTCTTTTAGTCCTTGCATTTGAGGGCAAACCACTAGGGGCTGCTGACAGTTCAATTGGCAGAGGGACAGGACAGTCAGAAAAACCTCCTAAATCCCGTGACGAAATGCGAGAGTTGGTAAATGCTCCCCTTCCATCCACATGGAGGCGCTCTTCACTTCCTACAGAGGAACCAGCTGTAATGGAGGAACTGTGGCTCAGAGCAGCAGGGGATGTTCCTGCTAACCGTGTAGTTCAGTCAGGCCCATGGGGAGGATCAACATCTTTACCTGTTGTTAAATCTCGCAGAGAGTCTAGACGCTCCAGTCTTAATGTTGGACCACTGACATCAAACACCTCGCTCATCGATGTACGGAGAAACCCTGTGTAAAACATTTTCTGTAACCATTCATCTATGTGTTAATCTGTTTTTGGATTACATAATGCATTTTAGTTTGATTCTGTTTCATCTGTTGTATTTACTTTGTAAATATGTGTTTTGAACAAACATACAGATTATAATGCAAAGCACTTTTTAAAAATGTCATTAAAATTATCATCATGATTCTTGTACCTGCTCTGATCACATATTAAAGTCAACAACCCTCTTATTTCATATATGTGAGTTTTAAAAGCTCTGATCTGTTTGTTGTACATGTGTACTGGTAACAATCACAGAAAAAAAGAAAAAACAAGTGTTACAGGATGTTTTAAAAGCCAGGGTTAAAAAAGATGCTTGTGTGCTTTACAGTATGCCACTCTCAAAGTCCTGAATGATATCATTGTCGCCATTGACAACAAGGAATATTGTGTTGCATTGTTTGTTGATTTGGTCAAGGCTTTCGATTCTGTGGACCATTGTATTTTGCTGGACAGATTAAGAGACATAGGCCTCTCGGAGAGCTGTTTGTCATGGTTCAGAAACTACTGTTCTGGTCACCCTCAGTCTGTGAGGGTAGAGGGTCTTTTGTCTAATCCTCTACCCCTACTTAAGGGTGTTCTTCAGGGTTCAATTTTGGGTCCCACACTCTTTAGTATTTATATTAACAATATTGCTCATGTTGCAGGGAGTGCACACATTCATCTTTATGCTGATGACACCATTCTCTACACATCTAGTCCCTCTTTGAACACTGCTCTGTCGTCATTACAATCCAGCTTTAACAGAATTCAGTCTGCCCTTACCAATCTTCATCTACAATTAAATACAAACAAAAAATGTATGATCTTCAATAGAAACCTACCACAAATTCAATATCCGTTAATAATCCACTCTTCAGATGGTGCAGTAATCAATTTTGTAAACTCCTATAAGTATCTTGGTATCTGGTTAGACAGCTCACTCTCATTTGAAACTCACATCCACACACTGCTAACAAAAGTCATATCCAGAATAGGTTTTCTTTACTGCAATAAATCCTCACTTACCCATTCTGCAAAACATCTGCTGGTCAAATTAACAGTTTTACCAATCTTAGATTATGGTGATGTTGTTTACAGGTCAGCTTCCAAAACCCTTCTTCACAAACTGGATGTTATCTACCACTCTATCTGTTTTGTCACTGGAGCTCCCTTTAACACTCACCATTGCAATCTGTACTCATTAGTCAATTGGCCTTCACTCCATTCCCGCAGACTGACCCATTGGTACCTGTTTATTTATAAAACTCTTGATTGGTAAAACACCAAAATATCTTCAATCATTACTACACATCCATAACTAGTTACTCATTGCGCTCTAGCAGCTGGATTAGTTTGGTCTTCCCTAAAGCCCGCACATCTTTTGGTCACCTTTCATTTCAGTTTTCTGGTGCAAGCGACTGGAATCAGCTGCAACAGTCACTTAAACTCAGTTCATTCATTTCAATCTTTGCTTTTAAGAATTCACTACAAGCATTGGTGCAAGATCTGTGTACATGTTTTTAGCCACTTGGGCCTTTGCCATGTGATACTAATATACTGTATATATTGCATTTTTTTGTATAATATTGTATGGATGATAGATGTTTTTCTTTTGTTGTCTCACATTTCTCCTCTGTGCTGCCTGTAAATTGCCTCTTGGCCAGGTCGTCATTGAAAATGAGAATTGGTTCTCAAAGGGCTTACCTGGTTAAATAAAAATAAAAAAAGTATGAGCACTGAGGTGACAGAGGTTTTTTCTATGGATTGTCCACAAGGGAGCGGTATAGCTTGAGTTTAAGTCTCAGGGCTCCAGATACTTAAGCTTTTATTTTCTGAATCCTAAAACAAAAATCTTTTATTCCTAACTTTTAATTAAGGCATATTTACACTTAGATGTTTAGGCTATGTGTAAAATAGAGGCCTATATCTTGTATTAAAAAGCAAATGTGTTTGCACGTCTTTTCATCTCAAACCTTATACTTGTTTTTATTACATATATCCTATTTGGATGAGAAACACGATTTCTATTTAGTTCATGCAACAAACATTACACGATTACATAAAATAATTTCAGGCTGGGTTTGTCAACTCTGCCAAATTGTATGCGCCCCTCTGATTGGCTGTTAGCACTGGCCGTGTGTGTGACGTTGAAGCAGCCGGGAGGAGACGGCTTTTTAGAAAAAAGACGAAGCGAAGGTGAGCGGACAGAGCGGGAGGCTCGGTCCGGGGAAGTATCTCAGTCCGTGGACATTCAGGCCGCTCCTCGCCACGGATAAAACGCTTTCTGTGTCAGATCATCATCTCTGTTCATCTGTGGATGCCACCGAGTAGACACAGCCTCCACACGGATACAAACACCTACTGAATGGAGCAAGGGTCTCTCGGCCAGGGTCAGTGTGGTGGGATTTAACCTGCTCCGCTCACCTGTTGGAACAGGCTGCTTGGACGTGTCCATCGCACCTGGAGAGTCACGCTGCTTCTCGTCACCTGTCCTCCTGTCCTGGGAGTGTAGTAGCCGATCTAGCGCCGTGCATAGAAGTGTTGGAGTGAGTCTTGGTGATCCAGCCTTAAACCTCGTGTAAGTTTCCACAGGTCATACAGAAATCTCGTAAACGAATTTAAGCAGCAGCTGCCATGTGTTTCAGAAACAGCAGCCTTGGGCATATGTCTTGTTTGGAATAGGCTACAGGCTACAGGAACCTGGTGACAAAAGGCCTAGATCAAGACCAGTGGGGAGAACAGCCAACATAAAAGAGAGTTAAATTATCTCTAAACCAATCACAGTTTTCTTCTTTGAGTAGATTTCCTGCGGTCTGGCTAGTTTACATTGTCACACAGTATGAGCTAGCTGTAGACTAATAATAAAACAACTTCCCACCTAAATTTATGACGCTTTTGATTTGTACATAAAGAGCCATATGAAGAAATCAGTGTTTGTAATACAACACAAGATTGTATTGGCCCTTATCAATTAGATATTAGTTTACCTTAATGTGTTCCAGTCACCAAATTCTCAATTGGCCTACAATACGCTTAATGTTAGTTATTGTGTCAAAGCAGCTATGAGCTCAAAGTTATATTTTGATATATTTATTATATTTTGACATCAGCATACTCACAAACAAACTGTAAATGTTGAAAGAACAGAGTGCCAGAGAATCTTAGCCTAATATCAGCCTAATTATGTGATTATTGCTACCAATTAAAGATTACAGTTGTTTAATTAATTGAAAATAATAATATTTGACAAGTATCAAATTTTTATGGCTGTTATGTTTGTGTTTTCAGGAAATACATATGAAGCTTTCCATGTGTTTATGTGTGTTTGGATAAATGATGGAGCCTGGTCCTGTCTTTGGTTATCTAGCTGTATGAGTGTTACCGCATCATAAAGCTAGATAACCGAAAGTAGGAATGATCTCCACATCCTCACTGTGCTGTTACTGATGCCATAAAAACACAGCTTGGAAAGTGTGAGGGCAAGTGAACGGTAAGTTAAACCAAACACAAGAAAACTGAATACTGTACAGAAGTCTGAATTAATTTCTAGGATGGGGACAGTCGTGGACCATACTTTTACAGCTACTTGTGTATCTCTCTCTCTGCTTGTATGTGAGGCAGTTTTTAATTTTATGTTGTGTTTCTTAATGGACCCACCTTCAGCCTACTATAAAAATATACCACACATGACAATTTCAAAATATCTCATGGTCAGGTTATAAAGGCCTAGTGATTACAGTGAGTAAATGTGGTAAAAACACAATACTACAGCTACATTTCATCCTCAAAATGTGCTTTTACTTTAAACATAAACTATTATTATTTTAATAATAATAAATACACTTTCTAATAAACTGATTTACAGTGAATTGAATTGTTGAATTACAGTTTGGCTCCTCACGCGATCATTAAATACCAATTACCCTCCTTTAGACTAGCCAAATGCAACTAATTTGCTTTCTATATCAAACTGTATTTATAAATGTCATTATTATTTCCTAATCACATTTTACTGCAAATTTTTGACATCAAAAACATTCTGAAACAGGACAGGCTTAGGCCTTCCTTAAGTGTAAGCTGTAACATAATTATGAGATTACTATGATTACTAGGCCTACATATAACTCAAGTATAACTGCTTTATTAGCTATATTTGTGTCCTAACCGCAGGCTATAGTACAATGCTAAATTACATTTAAACTTTCTGTCAGTCTATAGTGAATCAAAGACAAGAGAGCAAGGGCCTTGGAATAGAATAGACATGCTACACTAATATGGCAAAGGTTTCATTTGAAGCTTTGCCTATTTTAAATAATTGTTTTAGGCCTATTTGCAGGAATATGAATACATTTCTTTCTCGCCTCAAAATAGTGTTAGGTTTGACTTCTTCTTATGTTAAGGTGTCTATTACCAATCGATTAATTCATTAGCATCACAGATTATGTGCACTTGTTAACAGATTTACTCCGTTCATAGTGATGACATTTGCTGAAAAAAATGGGCATGTTTCTAGACCCTTTATGCCCGTAGCAATAAGCCAGCGATGCCCTACCCCCCACCAAAAAAGAATGTGACTTCACAAAAATGATAAATACAGAAAGAAAAATTGTGCCAATATGAAAACGGGCCCAGTTATTAACATAACTGCATAGAAATAAAAGTTGCAAAGAGAGCATTTAAAGGCGCAGTACACCCCACTAACGCTGTGTTCAGGACAATCGCGTGTCTATGTTTAGATTAGCCTAATATTAGAGGATAAATTACAACCATACAGTGAATATTGCATGTATGTAATTGTGTTATTCTCATAGGCTAATAATAGACTTTTATCAAAATGGGGTTATGAAGTGCATAAGGCCTAAGTGCAAAGCAGAAATAGACTAAACTAATTCCTCTTTTCTGCCTTTACAGCAGTGACTTTCAACTTGTATACTGAAATATTTTAATTCACTTATTTAATTATATACTTCAATTTTCTTTATTTATTTCTTCTACAATTCCTTCTGTTTCTTGTCAAAAAGATGTCTTCTAATGAAGGTGAAGGCCGATTCCACAATGATGAGGTGAATTTAGTGAGAAAGATGCTCAGTGTATTGTATTAAATCCACTGGGGCAAAATCCATCAATTTAAGAATGTTGTATTGTCTGTTGTATTACTCTATGGAAGTAGGGAATGGCAGTCTTCTGTATATATGTTTTTTGTCTTGTCAAAGCAAAGGTTAGTTTTTAAGAACTGCCGCCTCTGTTTTTAGAGGAAAAAACCAGTAGACTGTACTGCACACAGTGTGAAAACAATAAAGTTGTTCAGACAAATAATACTGTATATGTGTCACAAAAGAGGCCTGAAGGTGTGTTTAACAATTATAACATGTACACATACACTATAATATTTAAAAGGCATCTCTGGCTTTAATCATTTAGCCTATACTTTATTTTTACATATTTTTTTCATAAAACAATACATTCTGTACCTATACAAGATAAATGTGTTTTCTAACTCACTGTAGGCCTATGAGAGGCTGCAGCAGGTCATCCTCTGCAGCTGTCAGACCTGTAGGTGAACAATGCCTAGTTTGCACAATATGATTTCTACATGTGCTGCTTTCTGATAGCCACTCTTGACAAAGGTCTCCTGCTTCTTTTCCTAAAATTGTGAAAGGGTACTGCAGAATTAGCCATATTAGGCATCCATAAGAGTGTCTCATCATGCCAAGACCCATATTCAAAACTTAAATAATGCATTGGAATTTTCACTGTGTTTTATTTAATTAAAGTTTCTACCTGTCCAAAAAGGCGGTGTTGCTTTGGTTTTATTCTATATATGCTTTAACAGTGTACATTAAAGTTACCTAAAACAAAATATCCTTACCCAAATTATGGGGGTGCAGTAGGCATATACGAATATGCCCATATCTAAATTGCCAGTCTGCATAATTCCTGCCTTGTTTTTTTTCCCACAATTATCAACACAGACACTTATCTGTTTAGAATCTGTCTTGTACAGGAACCACTGCGCTCCCTTGAAGGCAAGATTGTACCCCATCTCCCCCCACAAGGACACCGCAGCTGCGATCTTGTCTTAATCTGGGGATAAACGCGATTATCCTGCTATGGCTTGTTCTTGGCTTTGTAACAGCGACAGGGGACCTTTCACAGCTCCTTTTTTCCCATGGTTTAGTGGGTTGAAGCAGCTCAGACCCATTACGTGGACTAGTCCCCATTCATTTATGCCGGTGGAAAAACACACATCACACTGCTTCTGGTGCTGATATATAAAGATAAACACCTGAACACTGAAACATCTTAATGTGGGAAAGACAGACACTTAAAATTCACATGCATCCACAAGATTTTTGCTGGAACACGGATAATATCTTGACCATTATTATCGCACTTGGTAGTAGTAATATTAAAACAAATGTATTTTATAATGTGTAATATTTTAAAAAAAAAGTGAAACATCCTTATTGAATGATAAATGACCAGGAAAAAAGTCAGAAAAAAAACATCACAAGTAAAAAAGTATATTCACTATTAAGACTTTTAAAACTTGAATTTTAGCTTTAAAATATTATTTGTATAATTGTATATGTTTTGTATTCTTAAAAAAGACTAATAAAACTTAGCAAAACGTATGCTTAAATTTGCATATTATTAATACATAATTCAATCTTAATCCAGCAGCAGAGGGTCCCAAGCCCAGATAAATGGAGAGGTTTGTGTCAGGATAGGCATCAAAATAACTACTGTGGAGACCCCCAAAAGTAAAAAAAAAATTACATAATTTAATCTTTCAGTATTTTGTAGACAGGATTGGATAAAGGCAGAGCTTGAATAGCTGTCTCACATTGCATATTGTCAGTCAAGTTCAAGTTCACACACTCCAAATGTCTGGACACCTCATTTATTTCTGTCTCTGCTCCACTCCTCTTGTCCCCTGTCCCTCCCTCTGAGGTGACCACATAGCGTTACTATGACAGAGGGGCTGTGGCGTTGTTATGGCAGCAGTCGGGACGTCCCAACTATGTGCTGCTGAAAAGGACAGCCTGTCAGAGAGAAACACACACACACATTTAGACAAGCAGAGAGGTAAGTTCGGGTTCCCCTAACAGCTGGGCACAGACACCCCCAAAGTCCCCCTACAGTCACACCTCATCACCCCTTTCAGACACCTAGACCCTGGGAACAGCACCATATTCACATTCATCATCCTCTCACAAATGCCCTTCGGCCCCTCCCCGTCTAACTTTTGCACTAAATTAGTCCAACATTTAAAGGTATAATATGCACAATGTCCATAGAATTTGAGCCTTCAGACAAAATGTCATGATATGACAGAAGACTACCAAAAAATGTATCTACAGTTGAACACTTAAACCACTGCAGATTTACAGTATCAAGAATTTAAAAAAAATACATAGCCTATACACTACAGTATGTTCACATAAAAACATGAATAAAGTGGCATCTTCAGCTTGGGTTCTCTGTGTGCTTGTGGTGAACAGAGGCAGCAAGACAGACAGCAAGAGAGGGAGATTTTGTTAAGGTCTCATTCAAGTTTGAGCATGAAAGGCTGATCATTTGCATAAACTGCATGCTGTCTGTGTGTGTTTGTGTGTGTGTGCTGGGGGGGGGTTGGGGGAGGCAGCTATACTGAAGAAGATATAAGAGAACATTAATAAAAGAAAGCACAATCCTGCATTGTAAACACGCAGAAAGAAAGAGGAGGTTTGAAAAGGAGGGAGGGTGAAAATTGGCGGAGAAAGGGTCTAACCATGTCTCGCAGTGGGATTAAATTGTCCTGAACACTCTCCATGTATAATTTGGTGAATCCGGCCAGGGAATGGTTGCACGGCTGCTGCACTGGTGTTATCCTAGGTGTAAATGGTGGCTCATGCTGCTTGGTTTAATAATGAGAAAAAATATTCTGTGACATTTAACTAACTTATAAATTCAGTTTTTGTTTTTTCTCTGTGTTTCAGGATTATGTTACTTCTCGGACTATCAGACCGTGAAGCTTTGAGCCTGAGAAACTGACCTGCTACTCAGTGACAAATATAATGTTTTTTCTTTTTTAGAATATGTTCATTCTGTGTTTTTGTCCCCCATTGAATGTTATGTTTATGTCTTTAATAAAAAGCTCAAACACTATTCAACAACAGTTGATAATCAGTTCATTTAAAATGGCTAGCAGCATCTGAGTAGTGTCAGGGATATTTTTAACCCATTTCATTTTTTGTATTACCTTGTGAGTTTTTTAATTTAAACACAAAGTACAGCAATCATCATGCCTTTCATAAACATTCACAAGTCAAGATAAGAAGTAGAGGTTGAAAGATATTTGGCTTTAAACAAACAGCTTTCATTAAATACACCAGAATAAAATGGATAAAATAAATAAAACACATTTTATAATATCTATTCAAAACCAATAAGCCTGGCCATGGTGTAATAGGGATACTGTATACTTCTGATCGCAAGTGACTGGCAAATGACGTAACATTAGAGACAATTGTAAAAAGTAATCCCTTTATACCAACTGTTTTAAAGCGTGTACGTTTGTTAAAAGATCATTGTCTATCAGCACCTTGGACAGAGGCAGCAACGTTAACAGCAGCCTATACTTTGATTAAAGAAATGCAGGCCTACATGTTGTGCTAAAGGTTTTTTATTATTATTATTTTGTTTTGTTTTGTTGTTGTGCACTCCTACGACATTTTAGGCCTACGACTTTAACCCTTATGCTCCCCTGTGTAAATGTTTGTACATTTTGCTTGACTTTTTTTTTAAATTATTATTATTTGGTGATCATTTTGGCTGTGTTAGAGCTTGGGGCATTTTTGCAAAAATGTTTTTTTTAGCCAAATAATTGAAATCCAATGTTTTTTACTCTCACATGTCATTTATACTCTCTTTATGTAGTTTGCAACTTTTTGTGACCCATGTGGACAAAAATTTACATGCTCAAAAACTGCATTAAATTGTCATACATCAATATTTTTTTTCAGCTCTCTTTTTATTTTCTTTCATAAATCTCTTTAACTACTTGACATCTGCCCAAAACTACCAAACATTAAATAATTTTATGGATTTTAAATGCCAGTTTCAATTTATGAATTTTGAAAAATGTATTACAAAAAACACAAAACTGAAATATTTTCTGAATAATAAATAGTAGAGGGATGGGGCTTTGGGCGGTGATTAGAGCCATGGCTGTGTCAAAGATGAGCAGCAAAATTGATCTGACTGCATTAGTATTTTTTATTCAGTGTCAGATCTTTCAAAATCTTATAGCAAAAAATGGCTCCACTGACTTACATTATAAACCTAAAAAAAAAAAAAGAAAAAAAAAAAAAAGAAGAAAATCCCACTAGCATTGCAATATAAAATTATTAATTCTACAATGTCAGCATTTCATTTTAAAGAAAAGTAGTGAAATTTGACATTTTTACTGTATTTTATCAGATTCAACCATTTTCCTATTGTGGGCCAATGTGTGAAATTCTTTTTCCCATAGAATAATCAATTTCTACTATTTATTATTTGTAAAATAATAATCCATTTGTATAATACACTCTTCAAAATTCATAAAAGGAAACTGGCATTTAAAGGATTCAAATCCATAAAATTATTTAATGTTTGGTAGTTTTGCGCAGATTTCAAGTACTTTGGGAGATTTTGCAAAACAAAAAACAAAACAACCGTTTTTGAGCGCGCACATATTTTTACATGAGGGTCACGAACGGTGCAAAATTTGAGGGGAGCACAAAGGTTAAAGATAGTTGTTAGATAATAGTGAAAATGAAAGACCTATTTAAAGCATAGCGTGGGCTGTATCCTTCGGTAAATGAAGGAAAGACTGTTATAATATTTTTCTCCGCCTTTTATATGAATCCGATTCCCAACAACAAATATAAAATGTCTGAACTGTTGGCCGTTGGTAACACTTTCTCAGCTTTATTATATTGTATTTAAATAGCCTACTGATTTTACTGTTTTAAACTGTGTCCTCTGATTTTGAGCCTGATGCCAATGTCAATGGCGCCATGCAGGCCTAGCCCACGTAAACGCGTGGCGTCCCTCTGTTGGCTGCAATCAATGAAGTACCCTCTTCCTTAAAAAGATGTAATGTCCGAGGACCCCTAGCCTTTGGGAGAGGGGAGTCGCGACCTTTGCTCTCCCGGGACCGTGTCTGGGAGTGAGTGGTCACAGGGTGACCCCAAAAAAAGCCTGGGGCACGCGTGTCTCCTCTGAAACAGGCCAGGTTAGTGAGCACGCGCAATATGTAGGCAACCTGTTATCCCAGTGCAGATATTTCTAGGCTACCATAGGCCAGTCAGCCTTAAGATATGGGCTGCACCGATGCTAGGTTACCTGACATTTTACTCCACTTTGTGTGCTTTAAATATTTTGCATTGCATTTTATACCCACCCTTTTGTGCAAAAAAAAAATAAAAAAAAATAAAAAAATAAGACAAAGACAAAAAGACAAAGTAGCCTGTATCTGTATCTATTGGTAAAGTTATGTGTGTTGTGATAAAAGCACACGAGTAAATTATTGTTAGCCTACTTGTTATCTCATTTGGGTATGAGTTTAAACTTTGTAGACTGCTGAATAAACTTTTAATTAGCCTTTTTTTTATTTTTATGCTTTTATTTTGATAGGTATATCCAAATTGTCTACAGTTACATAGTGCCACTTTTTGTTTGGTTCGTACATAAGTGAAGTGGTGCAACTGTGCATGTTCATAGTAATTGAAGTCAACAAAGATACACACATTTTGAGCATCGCCTCCAGTCACCAGCACCTGTTCCTTCTCTGGTGCATTCATTCAGAAGTAACAGAGATTTATGGTGAAACTGTGCTTTAATGCGGGTGATTAATGGTACTTTACAGTGCTTGTATGTGCTGTATGTGGAAGTAGTCAAATAGAGCCAAAGCTGCAGTCGCTCGCCTTTCCATCATTTATTCTGTTCAAATGTGGAGAGTTAGATCAGTTTTATCATGTCTTGTGTGTATGTTGGGGGTGTTAGCAGAGGTCAAAGCACTCACTGTCACTTCAGAATACATTTTGAAACCTTCCTGTATCAAGTCCCTGCTCCTATGTGTTTTACCTGCTGATTATATTATTTTAAATGACTTCAGCAATTCAGTAGCTAAACATGTTAGTATTGATTAGGTTTTCTTTTTTTCCTTTAAGTGAAACCAAACAAATTAAGTTCTTCCTCCAGAGAAGTGCTCCTCTGTTTGAGCCCAAGCTGTGCACATTTTCTGTGCACGCAGGAAGTCAGATCGGCACAAGCTCAGGAATAACGAGTAGCAGTAGGAGACAAGGTTAGTGTCTGTGGAGGGCTGCAGATGATTATTCAGTCATTTATATCTTCCAACTGAGTAAGCATTAGCTCTTGTACTCTGTGTTTGCATAACAATAGCATCAGGTCCTGTGAACTTCCACAACCTATTGACCCAGCTCCCCAGACATGAATAGTGATGCTCTGAGGCTCCCCATCCTCTCAAACAGCTTTAACCAGGCCTTAACTCCAATCATGCTCGTTTAATATGTCTCAGGCCACTGGCAGCTCTGCTGCAGCCCCTTACAGTTTTAATTATTTATTTTGCCTCTTCAGTGATACACTTTGTTTGGCTGCAGTTTGAGTGGTTAAGCCCAAAAACGACCCACGTCTTATGTTTTATTTAGTGTTAGATTGTGAAACTCAACAGCAAACAAGGTTATCGTTTGTAAATTGTCAGGTTGTGTTAGTGTCACTGTGGCGCCATCTGCTGGAAATCTCCTGTCACATCTCCGTGCAGGGCCTCTGAAGTCTGTTCAACTTCTAAAATTTGTTTCATAATTAGTGGAAACACGATAAACTGACAGACTGAACAAATATGTCGTTTATATTTCTTATGGTCGCTGTGCTTTTCAAATATTTTAATAATTACAGATGTTACACATACATTTACAACCAAAACCATGTAGCTCCATCCACTGTTTGATGACAGTTTTCTCAAAGACAGAGAGGCCTCTCTGCCTAAAACAAGCAGCTTATCAAACTCTGGGACAAACTGGTTGGCCTCTGATGCAGACACAAAGCACACCTTTGTTTGCCATCCGTCCCAATGAAAATCTCTACTTAACACCATGTCTTCTCAATAATAGATCAAATAGTAGCAATTATCAATCCAGACTGATGAGGAGGACTTCGTTCTTACACATTCAGCAATAATCTGTGCCCTGGCTCAATGCACATGTAAGGCCTGCTTTAACACAACTAATGATCCTGGTGAAGCTCCCACAGTTAAGTAGTGAGTGGAAAAAATTGACTCACAGAGGCAGCACAAACCAACAGACATTAACACTTGAATATATGTTTGATAGTTTGATAACATTATTGTTTAACTACTTTTTGGAAAATATACACTCGTGCAGAGTTTAGCACACAAATTGTATCTGCACACATTATCTGTGAGCCAGCCCAGAGGCTTCAAGTGGAAATGGGTGCATTTCACCAGATCGCCCATCACTGAGCCACAGTGTGTCTGTGTAGCAATGTGTGCACATCAGGTTTTGTGGAGCTCTGATGAGATGTGACAGGCTGGCTCTCACTCAAACATCCCTGAATTTGGTCCATTTTTCTGCCTTTTCCTTTTACAATGCTTCAGTGGAGATTTCTTTATTTCAGAAGGGACAATGGCCTCTTTCTTTTTCGCTCCCTACATCTCCCTCTCTCTCTTTCTCTCTCTCCATACACACTGACACACACTTGCTTGCTGTCATGCTCATTTTGATGGTAATTAATGACATCACTGCTGCGTGCGGGTGTGTACTGTGGTTTGTGTGGTGGGGGGGTGGGGGTGGGGGGGTGCGTTTGTTTGTTGAGCAAACCGTGGGAACCAGGAGCTCTCCAGGGTGGCGAGTCAGGGCCCCCAACAATACATATGCTGCTGCATTTTCCCCAAACAGCCCCTTCCCAGGAGAATCACGCTGCTCCCTGTCCCTCTGTGTTTCCCTCCATTTCTGGCCACCAAAACCTTCCCTCTGTGGTTTGGTCACAGTGTGGACTGGGAGATGACTGCCCCCTCTCTGTAACTGCACATCATCTGTTTTGACAATAAGCTATATTAAAAATTACAATTGTATACAGGACAAACTATGGTTAAATAAAATTACTAAGTTTTAATGACCAATATACAAGATACCAACAGTAGAGACACAATCAAATGGTAAACATATAGAAGTGGCTTTAACTATATAGCAGCAAAAATTAACAGTCCTGCCTCTCTTATGTTTCAGTTTCAAGTTCAGTACATGCATCACTGGAGTAGTTACGTTAGTTAGTTATGTTCTCAAGTGTATAGTCTTACATGTGAAATCTTTAGGAATGAAAAAAAGCATGCTGACACGCCCATAAAAAAGCACAAAATGTACAGTGACATCATCTGTCTGTGCAAAATGTGTGAGATAAAATACTCTTTACTCTTAAGCAACACTTTCCTATTTTTCAGTCTGCATTGAGAACATACAAAACTATAATTTGAATACATTTTATGTGAATCTCTTTTATGTATAAATGCTTGTTACAGTAAACAAGACAGACAGAAGCAAATATATTAAAACTTTGCTTTATAGGTAAAACAAACAATTTTTGGAAAGGCCTTTTTGAAGCAAAAGATTATATACATGATTATTTATTGTAGATAATTAAGATATTTAATATATATTTAAAGATATTTAATATCTATATTTATAGATAATTAAGATAAAAGAGCATGTGATACATATACAGTGGCTGTGTGACAAAAGAAAGTGCTTCTCTGGAATGAATACTTTCCGGTGCTCTGGCTCACTAGTGCTTACAGAGAGGTCTCCCCCCTGAGACCTTCCCCTTTGACCCCAACAAATGGACTCTTGTCAAATGAATAAAAATCCAGTGTGGTCTTTAGTGATCCTTGGTGTCTGAGAAATCAACAGGGACTGGTGGTGCTTACCACTCAGTGAGACGTTGTGAACCATTTTATCAGTATTATAGAAGTTACATTTAAACACTTAGGAAATAGTGGGTCTTCAGTCATAACCTATATTAACTTTCACATCTTAACACCGGAAGCTATTGTTCTGTTCATGAAACAATCATTGTAGCATGCCCACTGTTCACCATCTCATTGAAAATATCTAAGTTTAAAAAGGAGATGATGAGTTTTATTTAGACACAAGAGTCCTTCATCTGTCCTTTACTAGCCTAGTGCAACCACTCAAAGCAGACAGTGAGAAAATGTAGTTTTTTTGGTGTATGTATAGGTCCAGATGGTGCATGCCGCCTGCTCCAATCAGCTCACAAAGGTGATATAATTGCCAGGGCAGATTAGGACAAGGCGCGCGCCTTTGGAGTTCCTCTGTCTCCTCCTTTTTCCCATTGCACCTATTCTCTCTCACTCTATACGCACTGATTATACTCCCTTCCTTCATTGTCCCATTATGCCCCTCCAACAACAGGCCAATTTGTTCATTCGGCTTGGCTCCCGCCTCCCCTCCTGCTGCGTTATTTAGCCCCTCTTTGGCTCCTCAATGGCAGGTACTGATTAGAGAACTTCGTGGCTATTCCTCCTAAACCCTCCGCATCCTTCCTCCCCACCGCAGCAACCTTTAATCTGATTACAGGCTTTCTTCAGCCTTTCACTGGAGGCTGCTCCCTGGAGGACAATAGCAGACCAAGTGGTTTCACAAACACTCCAGCCAGGGTCGTACGATTCACAGGAGGAGATTCACACTCCCACTGGGGCAGCAGATCCACCCAGGAGCTGTCCATCACTGACCTGAGATGGTTCTCTCAATACTGGTATCAAAAGAAGGTTTAAAAAAATGTTTATGGAGTTGAAGATGAAGAAGTCTAAATTTAGTTGACAAAGTCTCCAGCAAACCACCCCCTGATGATTTGATTTTAGTCAGGTTTTGAGAATCATCACACAATACTCATCCCATCTTGTTCCTCATCCTCATGGGGGGGGGGGGGGGGGGGGGGTCTTTTAAACAAACATTGAATTGTGAATTGACCCCACTTATCTACTGCACAGTTTTCTTTGTTTTATGAATTTAAAGCTTAGTGAGATAAAGGATCAGCTTTAAGATGCTATCTGAAAACTTGCACAAGGGTGTAATATTTTTTGCTTTGCTATTATAACCAAATGGATTTTCTATCATTGTTGGGATATTAATTGGTGACTGGCTATGAACCACTATTAACCCATATATTTGTAATTTCTTTCCTCTGGTCACACAGTTAATGTGGATTGAGTCAGTGGATAAACAGGAAAAGTCACTATTATGTTAATCATTTAAAACTACCAGTCCCAGCCCATTCAAAAACTTCCTAATCTAATAAAGCTTTTGCCCAGCTAACCTGACAAGTCTGGCACAAAGCAGAAGTCCACCAGTGTATTTAGAGTTCATTAAAGCCACAGTCACTGGTCAGAAGATGACCCTGGAGACTGGCCTGTCCAGACCTCATCAGCATCACAATGAAGACCCAGGACCCATGGGCGATTTGTGAGCCCCCAGTGACCTGCATCATCCCAGCACACACACTTTACCACTGAATACCTACTCATTGACGCTATGATTTCAGAAGAGGTTGTAATGAGAACCATACACAAACATCAGAGCTAGGCAGGCAGCAAATCAAAGTTCAGACTTTGTTACTTAATGTAAATATCATTCACCATGCAGATATGACTCCAAAATCTTGTTTTCTAGCTCTATTAAAATATTCACCTACTGTAAACTACAAGATATATTATAGAAGCCTAATATACTTTAACAAATGTATAAATATTGGGTGAATTTAAATCTATACTTTTTTTTTTTCGCCAAAGATTTGTCAAGCGTTTCTTATAGCGCTCCTTGTGGCACAAACATTCAGTGAAATACCTGCCCCAGGATTTTTCCTAGTGGTTTCAATGTTTCATTGCATTGCTTTCACTTATTTTTTGTTGTTAAAATATGACTACGTACCATTTCTTTTGCTTGTGAATATTTTTACTGCTAAATGTAAACCAAAATCATGAAAAGTCCAAATAAAATAAACATTTTATTTAACATAATTTTCACATTAAAATATATTTTTCTTTTTCACACAAAATTGCTTACAGTGAAGTCCTAACATTCAACATGACAGCAAAAACATGGCTGGTGTATTGTGTTATTACTACTAGGGATTTTCACCTTGCAAAGGCAAATCTATATGTACATGTACATACACATACAAAATACACAGAATTTCACATAAGTGTAAAAATAAATCACATTTTGCAGAAAAAGGACATTGTAATACTTAAATGCATAACCGTTTTAGCATGCAAACCTCTGTGACCCTGGTAAAAAGGACATTACACTGTGGTACAGCATTATAAAAGATTAGCAATAAAGGCACATTTTTCAGTGTCCTTTAAAAAGGATCCGTCAGTAAACAGTGCTCTTTTTATGTTACCTCACTGAGCGGACAAATAACATCAAGTTGCTTGTTAAGGTTTTTCACATATCGTTCAAAGAGGCTTTTCTGCAAAGTACAGCTTTATGAACTTGGATGCTGATGTTCCACTGGATATAACTAACTTTGCTCCACTGAGAAGTTGGACTCAGCTCTGTTGGACAAGCAGGAGATCAAATTAGATTTTTGTGAGAGAATGAGTTAAAAGGAGGCTGTAAATGGGTTTGGCTTACATGTCTTGGTGCTTGTGAATCATGTGATTGTTGTACTCCAAAACAGGAGGGATTGTCTCCTCATCTTCAGGGACCTGCAAATGCAATTAAAAATGAAATTGATTTTCTACAAAAGAGGACAAGTGCTCCATCTTGTGGCAGAAACGGCGCTTTACCTCCCAGTAGACCTCATCTTCATAGCAGTTGTCATCAGCTGGATCTCCCCAAATTGGTAACTTCAGGATAAAACCTTAAGACAGTAAGCCCACATGATAAACAAGAAGTCTGACATATTTTAGTTTGCTCTGATTTTATCTAACGCAAATAGTATCAATAACAAAAAAAAACAAAAAACAAATTTCCTCTTACATTTGCCAAGGATCTACCATACTGCCATTTCCTCATGCTTGTCTAGTTTTGTATACATTTTATATTAAGTCTTAAGTAAAACAGAATGTCAAGTTAAAACATACCAACTATAGTTCCTCCAACAAGTCCAAAGGCTATAGCTACGCATGTCCCTGCAGCCTGGAATCCTCCCTGTGTTCCTACTCCTCTGTTTGCATACTGACCCACAAAGTCAAAAGTGTTGATCAACCTAGAGGCAAGAACAACATTTAGAAGTCACTTGTATGGTACTATTGATTACATAAATCTGGCTTTAGAAGAAGACTTATTTTCCCATAATACCACACCAACATAAATATAGCAACAGTGTCTAAGATCTAGTGTAGGAAACACTTGAGTTACGCAAGTGTAACTTTCAGGCTTTGTCGGTGTGTCATCCTTACCCCTCTTTTCCATAGACTGCTTCACTTGCAGCAGCGGCAACAATGGCACCAATAAACCCACCCAGCATGCCTGGTACAGCATGCAAGTTGTGGATTCCACAAGTGTCCTGGAGTTTGAGATACCTCTCCAAGAAAGGCTGAGACAAAATATATACAAAATTATATTTTAGTGTGGCCTTTATCTGAATATGCTTACCAAAAAAAAGTCAGCAATTCAAACAGGTCACAATGGTTTTGATTACTTGAACTACTAAATGCTGTTTTTATAATAATTTTTAATCACTTTTATCAATAAGGCCCATACTTTCATATTTATCCTGATTAATTTATTCATGAACATTTAAATTGTTTACATTTAGTTTTCTGTTTGAGTTGGTAACACAGCATTGTTTCCTTTTCTGTCATTTGTTGCATTGTGAGTAATTGCAAACAAAACACAAACATTTCTGAAACCCCCCCCCCAAAATATTGAGTGACACTCTTTGAGGTCCCTACCCAGTGTTTGGAAACTGCTGTTTTATTTTTATTTTATCATTAACTCCATTACTGTCCCCAGAGCACAGACACAGTTCCCTCAAGAAACAAATGCAGTGAAAAGTGTTGGGCTGCCTTACCGTGACAAACAGGTAGCCAAACGTTGAGATGATGCCACAGCAAAAGCCTACAATCAGAGACCCATAAGGAGTGATCATGAATTCAGCCGCTGTCCCCATGGCGACACCACCAGCCAGCGTGGCATTCTGGATGTGCACCTGTCCAACAATGTTTTAATTAATTTAAATTGTTGTCATGAGAAGTTGTCATAGGCATGCAACACAACAGGTTCTACTGCCAAAGATTGAACCAATCTTACCATGTCCAGCTTGCCTTTCTTCTGAGACATACTGGAGATAGCTACAGCTGTGAGCACGGATGAAGCCAGGGCGAGGTAAGTGTTTATGGCTGCTCTATGCTGTCCATCGCCGTGGTCTGTGATGGCCGAGTTGAAACTGGGCCAGAACATCCACAGAAACAGTGTACCTGGTAGCATAAAGACAACGCATTTAATACAAGTAAAGAATCAGCCACACACACACACACAAAAAAAAAAAAACACTTTCACTTACCAATCATAGCAAACACATCAGAGTGGTAGACAGAACCAATGAGTTGTTTACTTTGGTGTAAATTTGGTCGATACAGGACCCAGGAGATTGCCAGACCGTAATAACCTCCAAATGCGTGAATGACCATCGAGCCACCAGCATCTCGACACTAAAGAAACATTCACTTATTACAGTAAAAATGCCCAGTTGAAAAAAAAAAATGTTTGGGAAGTGTCTGCTTACATGAAGGAGACTGAGGATAATGTATTCTTCCACAGCAAATAGTGTGACGCCAAATAAAGTCACCACCATCAATTGAACAGGGCTCACTTTACCCAGGAGAGCACCGTAAGCAATTAAAGAGCCAGCACAACAGAAGTCTGCATTGATCAAACTGAAGAGACAGGTAAAAAGTTAGAATACTTATTACATAACATACTGGAAAGCAAGTCTATGGCAAGCAATAGCTGTGACACATGTAGACAAACTGGCTAGGCAAGTTATTAAGGTTTGACAAAATGACATTTCAGACAGGAGATAATGTAAATACTGCCAAAAAAGATATTAGCACATCAATCATTATTTAATACTTCCTCTTATCTTAAATTTATCTTGAAATGGATGCTGCTTGGAGTTTGTTGAATGGTTTTAATGCACAGATTTACTTACTTCTCGACACCAATGTAGATTTTTCCAGTGGCGGGGTCGAGGGCATGGAACCAGCCCTGCATGACGAGAGCCCACTGCAGACCAAAGGATGCGATCAGGAAGTTGAAACCCACACCTCCAAAACTGTAGCGTTTCAGGAAGGTCATAAGGAAGCCAAATCCAACAAAGATCATGACATGGACATCTTGAAAGCCTGAAAAAAAAAGTCATGGTTAAGAAGTTTGCTGGTGAAATATGGCCTATGTGCACTAGTTAAATTCTAGATTATAACTAGTTAAACTCAGATCAACATAAAAATAAAAAAAATAATAATAAAAAAAATAAAAATCTTAAAAAAGGTCTTTAAGTTTCAATATCTATCATTATCATTTCTTCATCATTAACTATTAAAACATTCTTTAATTAGGGTCATTAACCCTCAATGTTCCTTTAAACTTTCATATTTTTGCACTTTAGGTTGGCAACGAAGTCAGTAAACATGAATCTAAAATGTTAAGACTTATGTTTTTGGTGTCTGTTGTAATTTAGTGGCACCAGATAATTGATTTGGGAGGCAAAGAGAAACAATAAATAATATGAACTTATGGTTTACATAGGCCTATTTACAATATGCATGTATGTAACTACAATATGTAAGTATACAACTATACAATTTACTGCAGTAACCGTGGTACTTACTGGGATATCTGAAGTAGAAGTCATTTTCAATGTCGCTCGTGATGTTGGCTTCATGTCTGTGCTCTATCCAGTGTGTGTCCGACTCTTCGTCATAGCGGATGAAAACTCCAAAGAGGACAATCATAGCAATTTGCCAGACGAAGCACACGGCGGGGAGGCTGATCCGAACATTGGTGTTCTTCTGCGGGCCCAGATATGTTGCCCAACAGTTACCCATGGCCAAACCTTTGTTCCGGCTACTAGTCTCTGCTCAAATCTTCGCTCAGGTGTGTCCTGCTTGGGCATGAGTTCAGTAACATCTCACCAAACTTTTATGGCCCTCTGGAGGGGTGTGTCAGAGGGGCCGGGCGCCGATCACCTGCTAGCTAATCACGTGAAGAGACGTTTTACAAAAGCAGTTGTCAGCAGTGGTGGAATGTAACTAACTAAAAGTACTTAGTTAAAGTTCAAGTTTATTTGTCATGTGCACACAAGTACAGAGCGCCATAAGCAATGAAATAACGTGTGCCCTGGCGCTCTCTCCTCCAAAAATATAAGATAATATCTAGCAATAAAATCAGCATAAAAATACAATAGAAGCAATACATATACAATTTATGCAGTGCAATAAATATAGTGCAATAAATATAGCAAAATCAGACCTTAGCCCTCCTTATATCTGAGCGGTTTAAGAGCCTTATTGCTTGGGAGTAAAAACTATTCCTGATCCGGGAACTCCGGACTTTGAGGTTTCGCGAGCGCTTCACCGAGGAAAGGTGGGCAGTGTGACTGTGTCTTGCATGATGCATTGTGCTTTTTTATAATAATCATCTTGGATGCAGGTACTTACTTTACTTAAGTACAATTGCCATGTATCTGTTCTTTACTTGGGTAAATTTTACAAGGGATACTTTTACTTTTACTTCACTACATTTTAGAGCAAGTATCTGTGACCTACTTTTTACTCCTCTACATTTTTCGAATTGGTTTGAAGTACAAAGTGTTTTGAGTTTTCGTTTACAATAATTTGTTTTTGTCATACCATAATTGCAGACACAAAGTACTTAAATATAAAAGCTTCAGTAAAGTTGTACTCCTTTAGAAACATTAAAATAAAAGACAGGAGACCTCACCGAAAGAGTCAGTCTCTTCTGTTGCACCAGTTTGTTCATTTTAATTAGTAATCAGCAGAATAATTCAGCAAAATCCCTCATATTTAACACATTAATGAGTTGTCGAGTCAGTGAAATACCTTTACTTTTTTTTCTTGTAAGAACGTTTAACAGTGAGTACTATTATATTTTTACTTAAGTGGAAATTTTAAGGTGATATTTTTACTTTATCTGTACTTTTTCTTGAATAAAGAAATTGAGTATTTCTTTCACCACTGGTTGTCAGTCACATTATGTGTATCATGTGGAAACATTGGAGATTTGCATGCTGCATCTAGCGCAAAAACGGATTGCTAAATTGAAAAGTAAAAAAAAAAGAAAAAAAAGAAAAAGGTGTAATGTATGCCTTGTTGTCAAAGGCAAACAAAACTGAAGTACAACAGGTTTCATCTATGAGCCGCCACGGAGGCCTACACGTGCCCAACCATACAGGCGCCGCTTGCACGTGAGAAGGACCTCAAAAAACACAACCACTTCATGAGGTTGACGTTATGTCAAGTTACTGAAATAATCCCAGTTTATGTTAACATGTTTCCTTTTTGTAAAAACCTATTTTGCATGGGCATGAGCCTGATATAGGAGGTCATTTGACATGGTAGAATAAGATTTGTGTGCCCCAACAAGCTTTCATTAAGAAAGAATATTCTCTAGTCACTATGACAGATTTTCAAGAGTGACATGAATAATTAAATCATATTTAAAGCAAAACATTGGCACTGCAGAATTTGCTTCCCAAAAACATTCCTTTAAAAAAGCACTAATGATCAAGCTTGGTTGCATCATTTTGGTAAGTGCCATTTTGGTGCCCTAATATTAAATCCCTGCTGACTCACATAATTCACTCATTTGTTTATTGATTCATTATGCAGGGTTTTTGGGGGAATTAACTGAGACTAAAAGACCAGTGTAAAGCAAAAGTACAATATAATAATAGAATGCAAAAATGTCCTCCAGTCCTAGAAAATTACAAATCAACAGATACCATGCTATTGTTTAGACTGGCACATGTTTCTGATATTAAGCACCATAAAGCAAATCCTGACAGCTTTGGTGTATGTACATACTGAGCAGAAGACTGACATCAAATGTGTCTGTAGAAGTGACAACATAAAAAACAGAGCATTCACTGTCCAGTTATATATATTCTGTGTATAATGTATATTATTTTGTGTAAGTAAAATTTAACTTTTTTCCCTCAACATTTAGTCAAATATGTTGCAAATTTACACATTATTCCAGGCTGTTTCACTGTCCTTCTGAACAAATATATTTAAATATATTAAATATATTTAAATATATGTGTAAAGCTTTTACACTATGTAACTATGTAACTTCTGTTAAGATAAAGCTGAATTTAAAATATCTCTTTCTATACAATGTAATGATATGAGTCAAGCCCAAAGTTTACAGTTTACATGATAGTGGAGATTGAGCTGTACTTAGACCTGTGTAGCTTATGCATGAGCTTCATGGTTTAACACATTATCTATCAAGTTACTGCCACTCAATATGACATTAAACCACTACTATAAAAGGTTAAATAATGAAAACATCTTCCTTTTAATACTGCAGATAAATGGTTAAAGATAGCAAAACTAACTCAATCTTCCACAAGAATAAGTATATACAACTATATATTTTGTTAACAATATATTTTTATTTATGACAGGTACAGGTACAGGTACAGGTACAGGTACAGCCCACCTAGCCTATTTAAAATCAGCGGTCTCTAAATCATAGTCTGTCTTAAATCTTAGTTTTCTTTTACTGCATTTAGCATAAATGAGGATTATGCACCAAATCAAGATCATATAAGAAACCAACCTTGGTCTCTCCATCTGATGTAAGACTAAGCTGGACTTGGGCTCCAAAGATAAACTTTATCTACCTTTGTCTCTCCTGTCAATCACTGTAATCTGTGCTCAATGAATGTAACAATTCCTCTAACAGGAATATACCTCTGCTGCACCTAAAAACTAATTAAAACACAGCATTGATTCTTTGTCAAGTGTGATTATTCCTTACTGATCTATTGTGTCAGTGTACAGTTCTTTTAGTTTTATTTTTCTCAAAGTAATCTGCTAGACATAGCCACTGAGAATATGTGTGTTCCTTTGAATTGTGTGCATGTGTTTTTAATCAAGATACCAAAAGTACAAATACCTTTAGGAAGATTTGTCATTTGCTGAGGTTTCAGTGACACAAAGAACATTCCAGGTGATAGCTATCTTAAACTCACTTTCTTTAAGTCATTATGTAATGCGTGTTTTATCACTGTCTGATAATCTTGCATGCTGTGTTTTATTCAGTTCAGCTTCTGCCATTTTAGGCTACGTAATGCTGATTTTCAGATGTTTAGACATACGCATTTGTGATTTAATATTTTTGAGCTTTTGTCAAGACATACAAAGAAAGAAGTTAAACACAATTACCCAGTGTGGAGACATGTTTTCTTGGCATTTTAGCAGGACATCATTTGGAGTTAGTTTTTGCCATCTTTGCTGGGAATATAGACTGACACATACTCTGTACACTTACAATGACTGCATCATTTTAAACCAGATCATCTTGTGCTTTGTGAAGCAGACCTTATGACCAACATTGTAAATTGATGTGGTTTTCAATAATGTTCTCCACATTACTCAATTTTAACTTTTGGCTTTTAATGGTTAGCAGATTGTAAAACTGATATTTATAAATGTCAACTTTTTTAAAGAGCTCACAGCCAATGTCAAGGTGATATTATTGGCTCAAGGCTGTTTTGATGCACACTTTTTCATACATCACTCATACATGGCCTTAAGCCAAATGCCTAAGTATAGAGCGTCATATATCAGTTACTTAAAAAGACACTGGGCCACTAATAATTTAATTTCAAAATGAGTAGGTCTGCAAATGACATGGGAAATTGCAGCAGTGAAATGCTAAACACTCTAAGCCTAATGGAGAAAAGAGAAAAAGAGAAATGACCTGCAAATGATGCTGAAATATTTTAGCTTGAACATGTGACACAAGAAGCATTATGGCAGCTTCAGATCTTATCATTTTGTGGCATCTGAGCTATGTTCCCAGTCACATGGTGTGGTATGCTGTTGCACACTGGTCGTCCAGGGTTTTGATTGATGTCTCTTTAGATATAATTAATTATTGTCAGTCTTGGTCCAAGTCAGACACACGCCAGGGAGGTTCAGCTATTCAACAACAATTCAACAACAGACTTTATTTTTGTATTGCCTAGAAAATACTGGAAGTGCACTCACTTTCAAGTTTGAAAAGCGTGTCTGTCTTACATATTACTTGCAATTGTAATACTGTGTTGATAACCACAACATTCAGAAGAAAGTAAGATTTTAAAGGATTTTTTTAAATATATTTTATCATTATCCAGTCATTATCCATCTCATCTTTCATCTCTTTAATACACCAGCCAGCCAACATGAGGCTTGGCTTGTGGTACCTGATCTAATACAGCTTATAACTCCAGCATATCCTTTACGTCATCCTCTGTCTCTTTGATTTTGTAAAATGTCTGTCAAAAGCTGCTCACTTTGAATCAATTGGTTGTAGAATGTGGCAGCCTTCATAGGTGACTAAACAAGTAAGAATTTCCTCACGCAAAGGTAACATAAAATCAGTAAGATGCCATTGAGATACTGTGGCAGTCATGTAGTCGCCAGTTTAACACTCTGGAGATGTGATTGTCAGATAGGGCAGAAGTACAAGATGTCACCTCCTCACATGGTCAATCAGGTGGCTTCCTTTTAAGGTATATGCAAATATATATGGGGGCGGTGGCTGTCCTGCGTGTGTTAGAGAATGAAAACGTGTTTTAAGGTAGCAAAAAAATGTGGAAAATGCCAAAAAAGACCTAAAGAAATAGAATTGGCAGGAGTTCTAGTCAGTCCAGCAAAACAGCCACATTTCAACTGTAACTAAAACAGCAACATTTAGACATATTGGGAAAAACAAATTAACAGGGCCAGAGAATGGCTGACAAGAGTTTGATGCGGTGTGTGAAAATTCCAAGTTAGTAAAAATTAGATGATTAGTACATTAAAACCATAAATTGATTATGAAAAACATTTTAAGATTTTTAAGGCAAATGCATCTGACTCATCTAAGTACTTGTAAAGCAGGGATGTGGTCTTGAAGCAAAAACTGACTGATAAAGAATGAATCACAAATAATGTATTTGAATTAATATGCTGAATATTGCAATAAATTACCTAAAGATGAGCATTTTGAGCAGTCATTGAGCTTTTCATTTATCACAGTAATTTTGGGTTAAATGGTTTATTGTTATACTGCCTTTGTTGTTGTCTGTTCAGTTATGTGTGCAGATCTATACTGTAGATCTTAACCTTTACAAAAACCCTGGAGCTAATGCTTGTGACAGGAAGCAGCTCTAATGGGAAAAACACAGTACGACCATGGGTCTAGGGCCTCGTCTGACCGGTCCCAAACTCAAATACTTCAAAGATCCTCCAGCTGCCATTTAGGATCTCACTAAATACATCCACTTTCAACACTTTCCTTTACACAAAACATAATAACATTTGATGGATAACTAACACAGTGCTGTTTCAGTTGTAGTAGCTAAATTATATACATTTATGCACGTTGACTTTGATGAAAAATATTGTGTTCTTACAAATGTAGTTTGCAATACCATTGACTCTCATCAAAATTATCTTAGTGTGTGAAGAGATTATAAACTCTTAGTGTAAACAGCAGCAGCAGCAACAAAAGGGAAAAAACATTATGCTCTTCTGAAGGAGCTTTAAGCTTTCTGTTTTGTTACCTTGGACTCACATAGAACAAACAGCAACGTACTTATCATGAGATGCTAGTGATAACTAAATGTCACTGGTCTAACTGGTTGTTTGAACCAACACAGCTGTGCAGAAGAGAAAAATATTACTCATAACAATCATACCTTCAGTCAGCTGCAACACACCTCACCAAAGCCAGTGTTTCTGTAGAAAAAAATAAAACTGAAGTCTTACTATATTTCCTGTATAATGAAGATATTTTTTCCCCCATTATTATATTTTTTGCAATCAATACTTGATGTCAGTGCCAAACAATTGAACAAGACTGTGAGTGTCTGGGAATATTTCATAAATAAGTGAGGATGACATTTAATTTGTTGTTTTTTGTTTGTGAATGAATGTTGCACACGCCTAAAAGAAACCACACCACCGCATTTAAGGAAAAGGTCTTGTAAACAGGGAGGTCATATGATGCCTAATTATGGAAAATGACTGAAAGTCCCAGCAGCTGCTTCCTGCTTCATGACAGACACTGATTTATTATCTACAAAGAACCTTTTATTTAAAATGTATCTCTCTGTCTAATGTCTCTATATTGACTCTCTCTACTGATCTGCCCGAAGTCATCCTGCCCTTTGATTTTGCAACTTTTGTTTGTTCACTAGTAACTTTAGCTATTAGCTTTTAGTTTAATAAAAAATAAAATAAAATACACCCTCTGCATTAAATCATACTAACATAACGCAATTGTGCTTGTGCATAAGCACAGCATGTTTTCATTCTTCAAGGGATTATACACAAATTGTAAGAGACACGCCTTAATATGTACTGCTAGATAAAATTAGTATATATAAGTGATTCATCTTTGTAGAAGTTTAAAGTGATGTTCTGGTACTGCACGGTAGTTTTTCAGAGCAGACAGGGTTTAACCTCACCATGACACTACACACCCATGCTGCAATCCTGCAGAAGCACGTCAGTGTCACTCAGCAATGTCCCCAGCCTCGCCCAGACAAAAGCCAGGTCCCAGCTACTACGGGCCTTAGGTGGAGTACACCCTGGACAATATACTGATCTACTGATCAGTATATTAGTCATAGGGCTGTCACAAAGACATTCTGTACACTGACAGACACTTACTCTCACATTCATTCACTTTTGGTTTTTGAGAGTTACCAGTTCTCTCATCCATATCTTCAGGGGTCAGTGGGGCCAAAGATACCAGGACAGAACTATGGTAACACAGGAGGGACCTGCAGACTCCAACTGGAGAGTCTTGGCCAGCCTGAGGATTTATCTCATTAACCATGTTCCTGAGAGGCAGGTGTGCTAACCACTCTGCCACGTGCTCTATAGGTATTTATTTAATACTAATACACTATTTCTATTATAATTATTGAATGAAATCCATCCACACTGTACTCTTTGTGCCGTTCTGGACAAAAGGAGAGAGTTGCATCAGAATGGGCATCTGACATATAACATATGCCAAATTAATATGCAAATTACTGCATGCTAGGAGGCAGATGATTTGCTTTGGCAACCTTGGAAAGGAAACGCTGAAAGGAAAAGATTTCTTAGAAGACTATTATGGTAAATTGCCTTTTTTGAGCTTTTGTTATAATCCTCCTCAAAAACATACCTGTACTCATATTTTGTGTATTTCATTCACAGATATTAGAGTAATCTTGTATGCTGAGGCACTGCATACAAAGGCACTGCTGAAAATGCTTGGTTTCACTGTTCTACGTAGACACGTGAAACCCCGCTTTCTACAGGAAGGACACCTGCACTGTTTCTAAAGCTCATACACCTGATTTTTTTGGATCATTTCAGCATTCTGTGGCCACTACAAAGTAGTCAGCGCATTCATCTATCATTTAGCTTCATGCTGCCAATAGCCATGCTGTTTCCAACCCCCCACTGTTCAGTACAAGCACTCGGAGATTCGCCTCTTGTTTGATCTCAAATCTTCCCAACTTTATTCATGTGTGAACTAAAAAAAGATGAACAAGAGGCCAAAAGAAAATATTTTAAATAAATATAAAATATTTTATGTTACAAAATTTGAAATACTGTGAAAGGTGTCCAAATTTATTTCAAAAAGCTTGAAAAGGAATACTATGTCCCCTTTAAACAAGGGCCTACAACGGTACAGTAAACATCTACACACAGGCAGCCTCAGCAACATTTAAGGATGGGTTAAGTGCCCAAACCATTTTTCTCTACTCTGACAATAAAGTATGTATACATTACATTACCTTACTTATGCTGTCCAGCAATAAGCAACATATTGTCTATATTTGCTGCTTGAGTATCATAGAGCAGACACAATTTGCCTACATCAGAGTAACAGCTCTACTTGGTCGTATTGTTTAAATGCTGTCAGATATGGCCCCTTTACAACATGTCCTGCTGTGTGTTTAGGAAGAAGGTGCATTACGATGTTAGCTTTCATGCTTATGTAACTGTCACTTTGTGCTGACATTAAGATTTGTGTGGTTTTCAAAGGAGATTTAAAACAGGTTTTAAAACAAGCTTCACACACATAAAGAAGGTGCTGTGTAAAGACTGGAGACAGGAGTAAGAAGTGGGAGTGCTGCCACCAAATGGTTCAGTCATATGCGTTACAAAATAGCATGACAAAAGAATTAAAACACTACATGTACTATTTAAAATACATTCGATAAACTGTAGAATGTGTGCTTTATTAAATACAAACACTAAGGCAAAGAATATGGCTCTATTGACTTATACAGTTCTGTTGTAGATGGTTGCCAGTTCAGCTCGAAGTTTCTTAAAAGAAGGTCTATTTTGGGGCTCATATTCCCAGCAGCTGCTCATAAGTCTTGAGATTTCAGCAGGGCACCCTGATGGAGAAGGCATGCGGTACCCTGAAAGACATTGTGCAATATAAAATCTTTTTCTACTTGTTAATATCAAAAAACATTACAATGATCAGACATAGTATTATGACATCCTGCCTGTTGTAGTTGGTCTTATTTGTTTTATTCCCTGTGTACAGAACTTTGGCCGACTGTAATAGTTTTTAAAGTGCTTTACAAATAAAGTTGGTATGGTATAGAATGGTAGTTGGCCATAATGTTGCTTTATGACCACCTGCCTAATATACAGCCCCGTACACAACAGACAATGTATTCTGACACATTTCTATCAGAACCAGCATTAATTTCTTCAGCAATTTGAGCTACAGTAGCTCGTCTAGGCCTTCGCTCCCTACATGCATCACCTGTCGCCAGTTTTCCACTGTTCCTTCCTTGGACCGCTTTTGCCAGATACATGGCCACTGTAGACTGGAAAAACCCTGCTAGAGCTGCAGTTTTGGTGATCCTCTGACCCAGTCACAATTAGGCCCTTGTCAAACTCACTCAAATCCTTACACTTACCCATTTTTCCTTCTTCTAACACATCAGCTTTAAGGACAAAATTTATCCCACCCAAGAGCTGCTATGACAAAGATATAGTCTGTGTTATTCACTTCACCTGTCAGTGATCATAATGTTAAGCCTAATTGGTATATGTCAATTGTAAAGTGACTGTCCTGTTATACCTTTCTCCACATGGTCTCTTGTCTGCTGGTTGGTAAAACTTGTGTATGGCGTCATGCCTAAGGAGAAGGCTTCCCATAGCAAGATGCCAAAGCTCCACACATCACTCTCTGTTGTATAACGGCCTTTATGAACCAGCAGAGGGCAGCAACACCAAAGAGCAGAGTTGTTAGTAGGAGTAGTGCAGTATTTGACTCTGACAGGAGGACACAAGTCATGCTGACTGACCAAAGTTAAGGGCTTCAGGAGCAGTCCATTTGACAGGAATCTGCCTCAGTCCCCCCTCAGCAGAGTACACGCCGTCGTCCTTCTGCCGGGACATCCCAAAGTCACTGATCTTTACAACATTGTTCTCTCCAACCAAGCAGTTGCGTGCAGCCAGATCCCTTTGAAAATTCATGACAGAAGGAAGAAGAGCACATAGACATGAAAAATCATACAAAACTGAATAGAAAGAATAGCAAATTGACTGCAGTAAAAGAGCATGGTTGATGGAGTTGTGGCTTGTCATGTTGCTTGTGAAGCAGTTTGACATGTAGTATTAGAGCCAGCGGCCTGCTCTGGTCTGTTCCCGCTGGGCAGACTGTACCGTGTTCCTGTAATGAGCCCATGTCACAAGCCTATGTCTCCTTCACTTACCGACAAGCTCCACTGACACTTCATGAAAGTGGCTCCAGCTGGAGACAAGCCCAACTCACTACATAACCACTGGGGCATACTGTGAATGTGTCTTAGTTACTCTGCACTCTACTTGAAGTGAAGACTAAAAAAAGTAGCTACACATTTTAGGAAATGGATTAAAGCAATGCATTTAATTTTCTTTCCATTTATTCAAGTTAGGAGTTACAGAAGGCTGTAGCCTATGCCAGCAACTATGGGTCTTAAGTGGGACCCTAACAATGGCTAGTAAGTGCATGCATGCATTTAGATGAATAGATGAAGGCAGACAGAACCGATGGCAACATCTCTACTTAGTGAGATATTTTTTTAGGAATGCAAAATGACTCTGGTAGCACTCCTCTCTTTTAAAGCCTGTGCAACTTGTTGACCCACTCTTGTGTGTTGTTTGTTAACTAAATGATGATTAATGGCCCAACCTGTGTATGCACTTCCTGCTCTCCAGATACTCCATACCAGACGCTATGTTTTCTGTCATTTTGACCAACATCTTAGGCTTGAGGCACAGACCGTCAGTGCGCAAGAAGGAGAGAAAATCACCACCTTGAGAAAAGTACAGACACATAACAACATACACTTACAAAAAGATGGAAGGATAAAGTCATGAAGGAGCTTTGGTTTAGATTCATCTGTGAATGAGTGGCATAAATACCTGGAACCAGCTCCATGATGATGTAAATGGGCTGTCTCTGTGTGCACACCCCAATCAGCTTCACAATGTTTGGATGGTCATACTGCTTTAAGATCCTAAAAAAAAAAAAAGAGGGAGAGAGAACATTGCATTTTGAAGGTCATAGACGTTTGATGGCATTTCAGAAGTATATAATGAGACACTGAATTTGGGGTTTTCATTAACTGACTGTACTAACTGTAATCCACATAATCATCACAATTAGAATAAATAAATGCTTGAAGTATTTCACTCTGTGTGCACTGAATCTATAACATGTGCATTTTACTTTTAGAGTTCAACTGCTGAAATAATTTTACTTCATATTCTAATTTTCTGTAGTTATTTTGAAGGTCATACGCAGACATTTATATAGTGTTATAGCTCCCTTCATTGCCAGGCAAATATTTTTAGGTTCAAAGCCAATTTAAGATTCAGCTTAGGGTGAATGTGAAAGTGAACACTATTTATGAGGAAATGAATGTGTCAACTTCCCCTACAGTGAAGCAACTGGGTTTGAGGATTTAATGCATGATTTTATATAGTAGCAGTATATATATTATACCATTTCCCCTATATAAAGATTACTACTTATTAATAATATTAGTTTTAACCCTAAGTTTAATTTACCAACCTGGCCTCCATCAAAAACTTGTTCTTTTGCTCTGGAGCCAAACTCTCTTTGCAGGATTTCACTGCGACAGGGGTGTTGTCAGCACGTAAATGTCCTCTGTACACCTCTCCAAAGTTGCCCTGTTTACGTCATGAAACAATAACTTCTTAGTAACATCTTAGCAGCAAAAAAGCAATAAATACATTTTCCACTGAATGACTTTGTATGACTATTGGACTGTCAACTGATGCAACTGTTAGTAAGCACCATTTAGTCCGACTCACAGTTAGATACTGGAAAAATACTGAAAAAAAGAGTACAACAAATGTCTCTGCCCGGTCAAGGGGAAGGGCAAAAACTAAAAGGCTACTACTGCTACTACTACTGCTCTACTACCCCTCCAACTGCTATTTAATACCCAACAGTGCTCAGTGTGACTTTTATAGAAGGCAAACAATGGAACAAAATACTTCCTTCCACTCGGTTCTGTAGGGCTTTAAATGTATATTTTTCATAACAGTGACAGACAAATACAAAGATAATTATTTTAATGTGATTATACACTATTAAAAACATAATTTGGGTTGTAAATGTTTGTTCAACTGTATGCTATAACATTTACACAGTTTTATTTCCAAGCATCAAGCTCACTCACCCGTCCAATAAGTGGCCCCAAGATCAAATCGTCATGATCTAGGACCCATTTGTCCTATTAGAGAAGGCAACAGCATAATGACAATGAAAATGTATAAACTTTTAATCCCAAATACATTATGTAGTGTGTGACGCTGCACCTTGTTCACAGGTTTCTTGAGCACAATGTCTGACCTCTTGGTAACGTGTTGGCGCATGGAGAACAGATGCTGGATCAGTTTGGGGACACTCTGGAAACTTTCACCATCCAGACGATACATGTTCTTATGACACAAACAGGTATTTCAGAACATATTCCAATCATTTCCTCAAGCATTTTCACAACAGCCTTTTTGCTCTAAGATAAGACTTTTCAGAATACTTGTTATCTGAAAAGTCACCTGTTTGACTGCAATGTCACATCTAAAAACAACTGTTCCATCTTGTTTGTGTATTGTATGTTTGTTTCTATTTTAAATTTTATTTTCCCAGATTATGCATGAGGTCTGGGAGTGCAGTAGTTATAAAATGAAGAATCTTAAATATATAAAATACTGCTGGGAGTCTTGCATCGCTTTGCAAACAGATGATGCAAACAACTGTGTAAACTTCTTCAAAAGCATTTTCTTTCATGTCTCAGATTTACTTACATCTGTGTCTTGAATGAGGAAATGCTTGCAGGATCCATCCCAATGCACTGACAGCACATAACCGGGTTTTTCACGACTTTTCCTCACTAAAAAGTCGCCGTCATTCTGGAGAAGTTGTTGGACCTCGAGTCTGGGGATGGCCCCATGATACCAGTCCTGCTGCACTAAAGGACGGTCAACATCTATAGCTGGGCTCACGGCTGGAGGTACCTGGATCAAAGATATTGATTTTTACAACATTATGACCACTGAAAGGAATAATACAGATTATCTCTTCATTGTGGCACCTATTAGTGGGTGGGATATATTAAGACTTTGCGCTGGAAGCAGAAAAAATAAACAAGCGTAAGAATTTGAGCGAGTCTGACAATTCTGATGGCTAGATGACTCAGAACATCTCTAAAACTGCAGTGGGGTGTATCAAATCCAGGGAGGTAACAGTGGTGAACTGGCTGTGTGGTCCGATCCAACAGAGGAGCTACTGTATCTCAACATGCTACAGAACTTAATGCTAGTTCTGATAGAAAAGTGTCAGAATACACAGCCGTATGTAGCATATGGAGCTGCATATTAGGAATATTAGGCCACCAATAATAGGCAGGTGGTCATAATATTATGCCTGATTTGTGTATTTCCAAAGACGCAATTCAGGCTTTTTTTACAGCACACATTAATTAATTCAGGGTCATGTGTATAGCTCTCTGCAGGTTGATGAGAGGTGGTGATAAATGATTAGCAGTGAGATGTTTGAGGTCAGACAAGAATACAGAAGCAGCAGCCCGACTGACACAGATGACCTAATGGGCTCTGTGATTTCTGTGGGAGGCACACAAGTGCAAAGACAGACTGTGTGTATGAGTGAGCCGAGACGTGCAGAGAATGGGCTTGAAGCAAAAGCTTGCTAACAGGTTTATGCATCAGTTAAACCCAGGAAGTGGAATAGAGGAACCTGTCTCTTTGAAACTATAAAACTTTATTGCAAAGTTAAGCTAAGGTAACTTTGACTGACTTATACAGGCACATGTTAATAAACTAGAATACAGTAGAAAAGCTCATTTATTTCACTAGTTGCATTTAAGGATATAGTACATTTTGTTTTTGATTTTAAACCATATTCATCATAATTACATATAATAAATACATGCTTGAAATATATCACTCTCTGTACTGAATCTTATGTAACATGTGTTTCACATCATTTTATCATTTAACTTTTCCACAGTGTTTTGATAAATTAATGTGTGCTAATAAGTGCAACATAGACCCACCTCAGATTTAGTTTTAAACAGGCCACTCAAGTTATTTATGAGTCCATCCATCACTTTCAACGAAACTTGACTCATGTCCTGCAACATATTGACAGTGTATCAAAATTGGTACATTAAAAAATATATATATATTTGTTTCAGTATTGAAAGAGTGTGAGCTGCAGGTTTAGCAGTGCTGTAGTGAGAGTAAAAGACTATGTAAGACATACGTTGCTTGTGTTAGAGGAGACTGATACAGTATCGAGGTCCAGATCCAGAACAGGAGGTGGGTCCTGGGAGCCCAGTTGGTCCAGTTTCTCTTTGAGCAGCAGCCTCTGAACCTCCAGTTTGGCTCGGACTCCCTGAGACACAACCACCTGCTGCCGGCTTTCCTCCAGAGCATGGTTTTTACTGAACTGGTAAACCCTGTGAGCAGAGGGTCAAAAGGGTTAACAAATATTAATTTGCACAAGATTATGACACTGTTAATATTTCAATAGTAACTTGTTTGAAAAGTGGAAATTTCCCCAGCATAAGGTCGCTACAATCGGCATGAGGCATTGTCTCATTTTGCTGCTCCCCATCGCAACACCCAGAATATTCAACTACAAATCACAAAATACATAAAAGGGTTCTTGAACAGTTTGAAGTATTTTTGTTGCTTGCACAAAAGTGTTTTTTGCCTGTAATTGTCTTCTTTTGTGTGCTTCAGCCATAGAACAGGTGGACTAATGTCACAATGTCACTAAGCCTTAAATTTACATAAATTATCCTGACAAAAAGCAGAATCTAACCTTTATTTTATTGCACCATATGGGTTGCAGATATGATTAAAAGTTTCTGCTTGTCCTCAGGGACATTTGTAACGACTTTGGCATGATTCAAACCTCTGACTCCTTCAGATGACCTCATTATTGCCTAAGCTCCATAACTGACAATATGACTTTATTATAGTTTATATGCTGCCCCCTGAATCAAAGGATCATAACATGGCAACATTGCAAAGGCACATTTTAGTTTTGTATCCCACACAATTATACACTGATCTCAACTACACATAACAGACAGAAGAAAGTGAAATCTTGAACATCGTTTTTAGAGGCATTACTGGAAAAGTGGGACACCTATACTTGATAAAGTGGAACACTTAAACATATGAAATATTTGGAATAAAAACACACTTTATTATATATAAACAACAACTGTACGTTTTAAATAGGCTGCAAATAACAACCCAAAATCTAATTTCACATCTTTATCAATATAAACAATATGGCTAAACACCTAAATATGACAGTTTATGGTGAACTACAAACTTAAAAACTCACTAGAAAAACTTGATGCTTAAGAAAATTCTAATAAAAAAATATAATTAAATTGCTGATATTAGAGGGAGCTATCAAAAGAAAAAAAATTACAAATAGTATACTGTCTGACAGTGTCAGAATCACTTATATTAACAATAAGAAAAAAACATGTTTTTATTGATAGATATATTATGATAAGTAGTAATTTTACAAAAATCTAATTGTTTTAGTTTTTGAAAATGATAATCTTAAGATCATTCATCTCAAATTCCTCTGTCATTATATATACCTTCACTTTTTTACTGTTATTTTGTAGATTGTGATTTGCTACACCCCAGAAAGTGATGTCAAACCCACAGAACAATGTTTGAACAATGGAAAATAATTTTTAATAATTTATATTATCAGCTCAGTGTTTGTTTTTGTTTTTTTTAGTAAATGAAAAAGACACATTGAAAAATAATCGTTTATTAACATAACTCCCACTTTACCCATTTTCACCCCCTTTACTTCCTTGGACTACATCTGACAGATGGCCAAGAACATCCCACAAAAGCTGCAGTTTTGGAGATGTTCTGACCCAGTCTAGAATCGATTGTAAAAATGTTGATCTTGCCAAATCCTTACAGTTTTTTCTTCCTCTAACACACCAACTTTGAAGAGAAAATGTTCACTTGCTGCCTGATATATCCAACCCATTAACAGGTACCATAATAAAGAGATAACAGAGAAATATATTATTTACTTGACCTGTCAGTGGTCATAATGTTGTGCTTGATTGGTGTATAATGTGCCATGTTGCTCAGGGTGTGCTGACCTTTGACCCTTCTTGACTCCTTCTCTTTCAGAGCGCAGCTCCTGCTCAAGCTGCTCTACTGTAGACTGCTTCAAGCCAAGGCAGCGAGCAAGGTCCAACAACTCCTCCTCCACAGCTGTTAGTCTGAAATCAGACGTAAGCACAGATCAATACACATGGAGCAACGGAAAGTAATTGAGGCTATGAAAAAATATATTTTAAATGTTGTTCTGACTTGTGTTGGATGTTCTCAAGAGTAAGGTCATTTAGCTCGATCTCTGTGGAGTTGAGCTGCTCGTTTTCCTCCAAGAAGCTCCCATCAAACTCGGCACAAGCAGGGATCTCCCCCACAGACCTGCACACACGCAAAGAGGTCACATGACTTCACCATTTTAATTGTGCATTTCAGCCCTAATAGGCGGCTGTACCTGTTCTGCTGGATAAAGCTGTCATATTCACTGTGAGGATCGATGGCTGTTACAGCAGAAGACATTTCCCTGTGGATACGCACCACTTCATGATGCAGCAGAGTGGAGATGTCAAAGTACTCCTGCAGGATCTCTTTTCTGGATCAGGGACCACAAAGATCACACAAATTAAACAACAAAGAAAAGATGGCAAATGCTGAACTTCAAAGACAAAATGAAACTGTAACTTTATATATAAAAAGTCCTCAACTACCCAATAGTGATGTGAGAGTGTAGAGCCCACAATTAAACAGTTCCTCTTTCCTTTTAGCTTTTCCATTCCCAGGGCACAACAGAAATTTGCCTGCCTCCTAGAATGCAGTGATTGGCATGGGTTTTACACCAGATGCCCTTCCAGACTGAACACTTGCCAATTAACTGGGCACCGGCACTTTTAACTTGTGACCCTTTATGGCTGGACCCCTTCTGACATATTCTAATTCACTGATGGTGGATTGTACAGGGTTCATACACTTTTTTACCAAGAATTTTCTATGACTTAAAAACATTTGACTAAATTTCCATGAGCCAAATTACTGAAATGACTTATAAATAGTCTTTGAAATGTTCAGTGTGTGCATGGTGGCAGAGTGGTTAGCGTTCTAGCCTCCCAGCAAGGAAGTCGTGGGTTCGAGCCCCGGGCGGACCAATACACCATCACACAAACTCTCTGGGTGGAGTCTTTTCCAGGTTTTACTGTAGGAACCCTGATTGTAGTTTACAAATTTGACCATTCATCTGCCTTCTAGTGTTGATTTGAATATTCCTTTAGCATTACTTTTATGTGTGCCCTTCCTGACACAACACCCTTCATTTATCCAGGCTTAGGACCGGCACAAAGAGAACACTGCTTGTGAACCCTTGTGGCTGAACTAGCTTTTAATAAAACAGTAAATATCCCAATTTGAGACTATGTATACATCACATTTGTCCCCTCAGGAAACTCTATGGTTCTTACAGAATGAGCACCATCTCCTGCTGTAAGGTCTGGAGTGCGCTGAGCAGAGCCGGCTGAATCTGTCTGTAGTGCTGTTGGTGGTAAACCTGTGCCGCTCTCACAGACAGCACATACTCATTGTGCAGGTCGTATAGTTTGACTGAAGCCTTCACATAACGTTCTTTGGCCTTTTCTCTGTCTCTCTCTGGACCCACAGAAAGACACAAGATAATGAAGGATCAACTGCTACAGGTACAACATGCAGACAGTGAGTGAACGTCACCTTTGTTGGCTTCCTGATACTTTCTTTTTGCCTGGACTGCATCTTTTGCTGCTTGTCTATAGCTGCTCTTTAGCCTCTCCAGCTCTGTTTGAGTCACCTGAGACACACACACAAAACACACAGCACACACTTCAGATTACAAACTTCAGAACACCCCTATAAAGGAGAAATAAACCAGTAATAGATTTGTGATTAACATTTTAATGAATAAATAGATACTGTATTGAAGCTGATATTTATAATGTTGATTTGATTTAACCAAACAAATTACTCAAGATTTAAACTTAACATCATAACTTTATAATACTTTTAAAAAAAAAATAAATAAATGAAACCATTACTAAACCTCAACCTTTAAATATCTAATGCTTATAGTGTGGTTTGTTTGCGCCTTGCTTGCACACACAGTGGCTCACTTTGACTGTGGTTGTCTGAAATCCCTTTTATGCAGGAAATGGACAGCATTTCTCAGAATTTGAAACAGCTTAAAGGAAATGAGTATAAGTTTTAAAGCTAAACTCTGATGTACTGGAGAGTGCAGACCTGTCTTGTAATGGTAAAGATGTTGTGCTGAGACCTGGATCCAAACTCAAAGATCTTCTAGTTCAGGGGTAAATGCTCTATCTATTGAGCCACAAAACTTGATATCTCACAATGTCATAGAATCTACTAAATCTAATCATTTGTTTTCTTGGTGAGTGAAGTTAGTATCTTTGGTCTGTGTTTGAAAATGGCACAGAATCCCTTAAAACACCCCTTGATCTAAACAGTGATCAGGATCTTTTGGCCCATTACTGACCTTTTCAAAAATTAAAATAATAATAATAATAATTTCTGTATTTATTAAAGCATTCTTACTTAACAGCATTTATTCACACATCACAAAAATGTTTGCATAGTACTGTAGTTTGACCTTTAACAATAAACCTGCTGTTTGCACCAGACTACCACCTCAGTTATCAGTAAAGTACTATATGCATGAATTTGACAAGCAAATAACCCAGCACAGCCTGCATCAATATGGGCTTTTGAAAATGAACCTATCATTTGAGCAATGCCACTGAGCAATAAAAACAGTATGAGCTAAATGCCTGCTGTAGATTGCTTCAAAAATACATTTGCACAGCCTCTTTCGACACTTTTGAGTCTCATTTTGCTGACTACTGTCAGTTTACAAAGACACCACCGCTGTGATCAACCCCCACATGTCAAATGCCGTTTCATCAGCTTTAACCTGCAATGTGTGTCTCACTGCAGTGTCTGTAAAAGTGGAACTAAAAGATAAAACAGGTGCAGTCCAGCATTTGAGTAAATTCAGGGTAAGTTTTCTTTTGATTCTGAAAAGATAAACAAACACATAACTAATGTATAAGGAAGTGAACATATCTGGACTTTCATTTTTATGTTTTTTGTTATGAATCTTTCAGAAAAGGACAGCAATGAGTTTGAGACTTTTGCATAGTACTGTATTTATATTATTAATTTGTAAAATTTTTCACTAATATATGCATTTCTATTAACATTATTTAACAAACTATTGTATATTGTATATCTATTGTATATTTTATATCCATAATAGAAACGTGATTAGTTGAATGCACTGTACAACTGAAAGAATGAAGTAAGTAGACCATAAAATGTATTTGAGACTGTATTTTAATATTATTGAAGTTATTTCAGTTACAGTTCAGAATAACATGTCACCATGATTAAATATGTAATTATTCATTTTTAATGACTAAACACTTTATAGATACTAAATTAACATGAATGTTTATAATGATGTATTGATAAATATTTTATGTACTGCTGGGAACTAATCATTAACTAATATTTTACTAAAGCAGTATAGTGTGACTTATTCAATATGTTTTATACATTTATGATAAAAAGTTACATAGGTGGGTGTGGGTTTATGTTCAGTTTTGAACTGTGAAGAAAAAAATGCATCATAGTGGGCCACCATAGATGGATTAAAGTTTGAGTTGCCGTTACCTTGTTGAGCTCCTGTCTCAGTGTGTTCCACTGTTCTGCGTAATTTTTCCGGAGCTGTTGTTTGTCCCGTATGAGCAGGGTGAGTTTACTGATGGGACCGTCCAGGAGATCCTCAGAGCGTTTCTTCATCAGCTGACTTAGGCCCTCTGTCTGAGAGACCAACACTCCCCAGGACTGCAAGACCACAACAGCATTATGAAAGCAATCCTTACTGAACAATGTTACTGAAACACAAATATTGAAAGAGCAGATGAGCTATGAGATATTAATCATCAAAAATGTATTGAGTTTCTTTGAAGCGAGTGCAGTGGATCAAAACACATTAAAAATTGAGTTGAAATTTAAAAACCATAACATCAGTGTTTTTGAATTCCTCAAAGTAAAAAGGTTGAGATATTTTTTATTTGTTTTTGTTTTTTTACTCTAAAACCATTTGTTGAATTTCTCTGTGTTTCAAATGTTTAACTTTTTTTGAGTGAAGTGAATCTTTGGGTTTGAGTCCAGGTCTGGGGACTATATAATTTCCATTGGGAGATACACTATATTGCCAAAAGTATTTGCTCACCTGCCTTTACACGCATTTGAACTTAATTCTTAATCCATAGGATTTAATATGACGTTGGCCTACCCTTTGCATCTATAACAGCTTCAACTCCTCTGGGAAGGCTTTCCACAAGGTTTAGGAGTGTTTATGGGATTTTTTGACCATTCTTCCAGAAGTGCATTTGTGGGGTCAGACACTGATGTTGGACAAGAAGACCTGGCTCGCAGTCTTCACTCTAACTCATTCCAAAGGTGTTCTATTGGGTTCAGGTCAGGACTCTGTGCAGCCCAGTCAACTTCCTCCACACCAAACTCTCTCATGTCTTTAAGGGCCATTCTTAGTGCATTGGTGCGCAGTCATGTTGGAACAGGAAGTAGCCATCCCCAAACTTTTTCACAAAGTTTTCCACAAAGCTGCATGCCTAGGTGCCTGAGTGTATACACCTGTGGCCATGGAAGTGATTGGAACTTCTGAATTAATTTATTTGGGTGAGTGAGCAAATACTTTTGAAAATATAGTGTAGGTCGAGTGCAGTAACAGATGTTCATAGCCTTTCTTATAAACATGGCTAAGATTTTTACACTGTATGTGCTGGTAATATCCCTGCTTTCTTTCACACCACAGAAACACAATGAAAATAATGCATGTTTTTCTGACCTTATGGAGCTGGCTGATGTGGTCCATCCCCGTGCCAGGCTGGGGTCGGTCCAGTCTCTCCACCAGACCCGCCATGTTGTGCAACTGAGCGGAGAAGTCCCTCTCACTCTTAGCTCTCTGACCCATCCACTTCTTCATGACCTCCATCAAATGCAGCTCAGAGTCCAGCAGACGTAGTAAAGCTGCGTGAGCCTGTGGACAGCGCAGGTCCTCCCCAAAACCCATCTCAACAGCAGACTTTCCAAAACAAAAACAAAACAAAACAAAACAAAACAACAACAAAAACAACAACAACAAAACAAAAACTAGGACACAATGGTAAATTTACCAGCTCCAAAAATGGGACAGAGTGGGCTGTGACCAGCTCGAGTTTTTTGCATTAAATAAGCCTCCACTTCCCTGTGAAGAGAGCAGTAGCGGAGAGGCTACTTCCTTGTGTATTTAAATGTGGTCTTGTCTGTCACAGTCATGGTTTTTCAACATTAAAGCCACAGGCTTTGTATAAACACTATTTATTTCCATTTTAAAGATGAACATTGTTTCACACATTTGATTACACGTATTATTGTGATTTTAACAGAGCAATCAAGATTTTTTAAAACTATAAAAATATTCAAAGTACTATTGTGTGTGTTGTGTTTTTTGTAAATTATGAATGATTGCTACCTTATAGCCAAGAAGAAATGAGAGCAAAAACTGTTAAAAACTGTCTGTTTATATATATTAGTTAAGAATTAGTTAGGAGCTACTCCATCATTTACAAAGCATTACTTGAACTTTAACAAACCCCTTTGAGACATAAACATTGTAATTAATATTTAATTCTAGTAGTAATAAGCTCATGCAAATCCTTGCAAATTTATAAACATCAAAATGAATACAGTATCTATAAACTTTACTATAAGCTATTAATAAGATATTCATTAATGCTTGATAGCTGCTTAATAATGGGGCGTTATTATATTGTATAATTTAAATCAAAACAAATACAAACATTTATGTTGTATTTATTGAGCTGAAAGAAAAGCACGTTGCCTAACCTTATTACATCATACATCATTACATTTTAATGAAATTACAACATACTTCCCAGTTCACAGCTCAATCAAGTTATTTTATTTCTTCTGTTATTGTGTTTGGAGTTCAATACTTCCTCTCCTACATACATAGTGTATATTTCTGAGTTAATGTGCTAAATGTTCAAATGAGATTCTGAACATACATTGTCTGTGGCTTATCTCTGAATGCAGTATGCTGTGCTGTTAAGTACAATGCTTTATTTCTATAATTTATTTGCCATTACAGATGAAGGTTTATCTGCACCTCGTATATTAACTGTGTGTGTAAAAGTTATGATGCCATTTGTTACTTTTCTTTTTGTAAACACAGCTTGAACCAGGTCTCACTTCATTAGTTGTGCTCACGACTTGTAGAGTTGATGTTTGGTGAAAACTTTTGGCTGAATTACATTAGCTATACATCATCAAACCACAGTCATTACATAGACATTTTAAACATGCTGAGCTTCTAAAGACCACTGTGGATATTTTTGCCTCTGACCAAAACAGACAGGTTACAAAACGGTGCAGATGGTAGCTTTGAAGACTATGCTGCTGTATGCTGTTTTGACATGGTCTACAGAAAGAGACATGACAAATGACAAATTTAGGCACATACCTTAAAAGCTGGAGCCCATGTAGAATCAAACTACCAGTGCTGATACCATAACAGGTATAAGCATATCATTTCTTAAGCTGTATCTCACATAGGTCGCTTAATTTCTGAGTTCAAAGTAAGGGACTGTTTTGCATAATTTTCCACAAATTATCGTTGAAAAGGCGCAGTAGTAGCTTGATTTATAGTGAATTGCACTTATTAAATAGCTTACACACAGGTAAATATTTCAAGCATTCATTTATTTAAATAATGAGAATTATGGCTTAGTTAATAACAGGTGAAGAACATGTGGATGTATTAAATTAAATTTATTTAAAATTAAAATTATTTAGGATTACAGAATAAATTAAAATAAACATCAAATATGTCAGTGTACTAAATATATTATATAATATGCATTATACTTTTAAATTAAACAACTGAAATAATTGCACTTTTCCATATTTTAATTTGTTAATGTGCGCCTTTTGAAAATAATTTTCTATTTTCTATATTTATAACCTGTTGAGGTTTCCATTCCTTCATTAAATGTAGTATAAGCAGACAAACATATACACCATACACGTAGTGGTGCACACAATCGTTGAGAAAATGAATTATGAGTAACAAGAAACAAATCGAAATTTGCATAGATCTTTATTTTAGTAGAATCTATAATTGACATCAATTAAATAAAAGGAGAAAACAAGAGCAAAAACCTTTAAATTACAAGAAACTGACACTGCACCATTCATATAGTACAAAAATAGGCCTTATTTTAGAGTTATGTCCCACGTAACATAGTCATTCATGTACATTATTAGGTCACAAATTTGTAAGGTACTGTGTGCAGCCACAGGCCAGAGACCTCATTCTGAGGTGTAAGGAGGACCACGGAGTCGTCCCAGTCTGCGCTAAAAGACGACCCACCCCGACAAAATGTTTCACTAATATATTGAAAATGTGCACACACAGATGCACACAGATCAGATTCAGCCCTTTAGTCGATGGAAATGGGATACATTCATTCATACATTCCCCCTCCACAGCTGCTAAACATATATAGGATTTCTCTGCAGATCTCCACAAGGCAGGAATGACAAAGAACAAAATCAAAGTGATGCAATCAGCAAAGAGAAGCTCAAAGTGTCTCAACACTAGACAGCAATAAAGTGATTGTCTTTGGTTATGCCAAAGATATTGCTCCTGTTAAGTCACTACATCCCTAGGCAGGACTCAAGCAGCATCCTTCACGTGGAAAGAGTAATGCATTCAAAAGGAATGGACTGTACAGGTACTGTCTACATTACTCTATTGTGTTCAGGTAAAGTGACCATATTTTAATACAGGGAGCTTTCTGGCACAATTATTAACACTATTTTTGTTTTAATTTTAGTGGCCTCAACTAATGCTATTTTCGGATGAAAGCACAGAACTTATCCATATCCAACTTTTTACGCTGTAGTCATTGCAACATCAAACCACAATGAATAAATAATTGTGTGCGCTCACTATGAAAGGCATTACACTTCACAGAACACCCAGTGTTTTTCATTCTTTCTGGAAGAGATAATTGTTGCCATTTCAGTAGGAAGATGCATAATGCAGACTAAACTCTGCTCACTTAGTCCAAACTAAGTGCAAAAATAGTTTGCTGATCAAAGTCACACATTATAGGTGGTAAAAAGTCTGCTCAAAAACGCACCAAAATTATTTATGGAAGCAATTTGAGGCTGCATTAGCCCAGTTATCTGTTGTTTACTCTGCAAGCTTCGATACACTTTGTGTTCATTACATTTTAAAATTACCACTGCTTTTAAACTGAGGCTAATTACAACCTAAATAGCAGTAACACTAATGTCTACCACACAAAGCCCTCCAACACATCACAACATGGTTGCAAATAGCAGTGTTTATTTCTAAGAACCTCATTCTCACTTTAGTGCTTCCTGACTCAAACTGTCATGATAAGCCACATGCATTCCACCTGCACAGGTCATCCAAGATTAATTAAGTCTCCTGGCTTGGAGCTGTGTTAGATATCCCCCACTCTCCACTCTCTTGGAATAAGAAATTTGAAAGATGCTTTACTTTTTTATCTTTTAACAGATAACCTCTTAACGTACTTTGTAATTTAAATAAGATCTGCCTCTGCATATATTAGGGAAAAAATACACACTAAAATGCTTCCTACTACAAGCACAAGTACACTTAAAAACTATGGACTTTTCCATGCCCACCAACAAGAAGCAATGAGTCTGATTGTCAGTGATAAATTTAAAAACAAATGACTCTGATTATGTTATTTGCGTTGGGGCTGAGCATGATGCAAGGACAAACAAAATAACCTAAATGTAAGGTTGGCAACCTGGAATTACACAGCAGCCAACAAGACAGTTGCATTTGTCAAAACGGGTTTAGAAAGGCCAGCTATGCAAAAAGATGCATTGACTTTTCCAAGAAAGAAACATATGCAGCAGCAGGATTAAAGGATATTTATACTTTTAACTTGCTCATTTTCTATTTTCAACTGACCCAGTAAACTTTTTGTACATTTCTGACCCTTGTATAGTGTGACCCCGATCTCTGTGTAAGAACTGCATATGAAACTTTGCTGAATGATATGAGAGGTAGATAAAAGGATGAGCAGCTGCACTTTTGTATGCACATCATCACCATGGCAACCTCTCTCAGCAAGCTCCACTGTTTCTTGTAGTGACAATGGAAAAAAAATCAACACCAAAGAAAAGAAATCAGAGCATTATAAAAGGCTACACTGGATTAAATTATGTTATGCATATTTTAGACCAAAACCGCTCAAAAAAAAAAAAAAAAGAAAAAAAAAAGAAAGAAAAGAAATTAAATATCCACTTTCCTAAAGGTAAGATCTATTATAATAAATAGTTACTGCAGTGGCATTGAGCATATAATTAATTGGCAAGTGAAGAGATGATATGAAATTTAAATCGAAGACTTGAGGTGTTGAGATGCTGATGAGGTGGCGCCAGTGTGTGCTGATTTCTGAACAATAATAAATATTTGAAAATGTGCAGAGGCTAAGATAAATAAGGAAAGCAAAGAGATGTTCAGACTTGTGCCACCTCTTAATAAGGATACGCCTCAGAAATTGTTGCAAGGAGAAATTAAACATCCCTGCAAGGGATGTCACAGCAGGCCTGATTGAAGCTTGTGGGTTTATGCTATTTCTATGTTGGAAAGACTCTAAATCCCAAACGCAATGATAGTGTGACTCACAGTTTGTTCTGCCAGAGCTGAGAGGGATATTTCTACTGTTTGTACAATAGAAGAGCTAAATCCATTCCCATCACACCTAGAACAATATGGATTAAAAAGTATCAGCATTTTTCTCTGAGCAAACACAATTAACATCTGACAACGGGAACAGAGAGGACAGAAAGCAGTCTGTCTCTTTTTCTGACTGGTGCCTTGTGATTACAATCCATTAAGTTTGTCAATATGCAAATTTGCACATATTTTAAAAGCACTTAATATAAATATAGGATTCACTCTAGATAAATGGTACTTTCCAACAGAAAGAGTTCTGCTAAACAGCACTTGAGATCTTGTTATCAAATGTTACATGGATCTGAGGTTAAACTACTAGATGTGACAGGATTGTTTTAGGCTATAAAGCGTTCGCTCTCACACACATTTTTGACACACACATATTCAGCAATCTCGTCTGGCTACTGCACTGAGACTGATGGAAAAAGCAGAGAGAAAGAAGCAGCAAACAATCATCATTTGTTTACAGTAACAAAGGAAGGTGGAGCTGGAGGGGAAAATGGACTGTGCACAGACAGACGCTGTTAGTAATCAAGGGCCAGAGGATAGAGAGCGCATTTAATAGAAAGTCACCCGAGTGTGAAGAAAGTGAGCCCAGGCCACATCCACAGCTCAGAGAGAAACAAGTGGGCTCAGATGAAGTCCGCTGAGACAGAGGCAGGGCCGAGAGGAGGAAAGATAAAATCAAAACCAGAAAAGACTGTGAGAAGACTGCACCGAAGCCCAAACTTATCAGACACATAGGGGTGAGGGTTTTAAAAGCAAGGAGGAATTTAAAGAGCACTTTGTGTTTTGATAAAGGCAGTCCTCTCATTTTGGACATCAAACTCTTCATTTTCGGAGTCTGTATTTGCCCCGTCATCTCCCCACACAGTTGGAATGCCCCGGTACGAAACCACCCTGTTACCCCCCAGGCTAAAGTTGGCCCCGAGCCGAGAGCCGGCCTCCAGTGAGGGCAGTTTGATGAGAGCGCCAGAGCGTATCTGCAGCAGCAGAAAGACACCAGCAAAGGTGGCAATGATAGCTACGCAGCTAAGCACGGCAATGGTGATGGGAAGCCGTGAGCCCATCTCCACCTGCAGCTGGCGCGGCCCCTGTCCCATCATGAAGCTGCCGGGGGTCTCCCGCATGATCTGATTGAGGTGGAGGCAGGTGCCAGGGTTGTCCTGTAGGTAGCTGTGAGGAGGACAGGACGTGCATGCTGATGGACTGGGGCTGCTGCAGGTGACACAGGGCGGGGGGCATGGCAGGCAGGCCTGGACGGACGCAGGCTCCAGGAAGTTACCCACTGTGTAGTTGAGAGGCTGGGAGCCCACAGAATGGCCTGGAGGACACTGTTTCACACAGCCCTGCTTATAGAGGTAGTAGCCTGCATTGCACTCTGAAACAAACAAAACACCCACACTTAATAAGGTGCACAACAATTTGTCTACAGGGCAGTTTTCAAGTAGAGAGCTAGATTCTAGGCCAGACAGCTGTTGTGCCCAGAGAACAAAATATTATTATGAATATGCCCCAGGAATTTGTTTCAACTTTTTTTTGCCTTTATTCATTTTAGTTTAAGATTATTAAGTGAAGTGTTGACCTCATTAATGCATAGACATTTAATTAATTAAAGAATTACATCTTAAGTATCTGGTTCTGTTCAGCCTCAACAATCAAACTTTCACTGCTACTCACAGTCGTTAGATAATATGAATTCATGTATATGTATATATTATGCATAATTACTACTTATGAGGTCAAATATCAACAGGTAGATGCTGAAAACAAGCTAAAAGCAGCAACAGAGTGTGGAAAGCCATTTTCCCACAGGGTCTTGCTGATGCAAACTAAGATAAAAATATAATGTGGCAACACATTATCCTATTCATTGTATTTGTTTGGAACTGTTGAAAAACAAGTACCAGTGGCAACCTGTAGGGGTCAGACTGCCCCTGTGACAGTTGAAGGTAGTTCTTCCCAAGTACTGTATCTTTAGACCTTGCCTACAGCAATCTCAGGATTATGTAGAAACCAATATTAACACAACTTGAATACAAATACAGAAATATAGAAAAGTGTATTCAAACCTTTGAAGGTGAGTGATTCATTAAAATAGATTCTAGGAAAGTGTAATTGAACAAATTGCTACATGTAGCTCAAGGAAGCAGAGGACAAAGACTGCAGCTGAGCCCCTAAGAGATCCTTTTTTTACGCTCACCTGATAAGAATGACTCACTGCTGATTATGCAGACCCCCACTGCTGTGACAGTAACTTAACTAATTTTAGCAGCAGACAGGATATAGAGCTCTTACCGATGCATATCTGCCTCAGGTCCAAAGTCTTACAGCTTCCATTTCCAGGCTGAGGCCTCTCAGTTGAAGTGTCGGATGTTGAGCCAGTGCCATACAGCACTAAGATGAATTGGGTCAGGGTACCTGAACAAAAGAGACAGGAAAAATAAAATTATCCAACATTAAGTAAATGTTGCAAAAGTACATTCTTTATTTATAATGAAGTGGTATAAAATTAGTCCTAAAAATGCAAAGGAACTTAAGAAACAGCATGAAGTCACTGTGTCTATTACGATTAATATAAAATGCACATGTCTCGAGAAAGACTCAAGTGTGTAATCTTGTAAGTGCTTCTACTTCAACTAAGTGTCTCTTTACTGAGGAGGAAGGAGTGAAATGTTTATTGGGATGTTTTCTAGGCTTTTTAATACATTAAACTATTTAAGCACATTTTGGTGGTTGATCCAAGGGCAAATAGTAGAGGACTACTTATTCCTTGGTTTGTTTTCCCATTTTATGCCTCTGATTGCCAGAGAGCTTCACAACTTTTCAACGTGAGGGTGGCACTGAGGTTTAAATGCACAGTCTAAGACAACAAATCTATAACACATAACTTTTAGCCCTGAGCTTGATCTCCAGACACCCTAATGCAAACATTTATGGAAAAGTTGTCCCACTGACCAAATGATTGTGATGCATATTGCCAGACCACAAGCTCAATCTGCCTGGTGACCTTTGTTACATAACATACCACATTAAAGCTTCATGCCTATTCTGTGCAGAAACATGATCACATTGTTTTGTCCTGAAGAGTACTGTACATATCTGGAATATTAGTCTTTTCTATTACGTATCTCTTTTCCTTAATGTACATTATGTATAAATGTATAACAAAAAGTATTTCTGGTCTATCCATCTCTGAGGGCAACATATAGTATCTTCAACAATGTGCCTTTGTAAAGAAAATAAATTAGTACATTTAGATACAGTAAAATACATGTATTTATTACTAGATATTACATTTTGCGCAATGCCCGTATTCTGTCTTTGATGCATATTACATTTATTATTGTGAGATGAAATATTACAATTGCAAGGATTTTCACAATTATTTACTCTATTTTTTTTATGAAATGCTGCTAACCCTGTCTGACCTATTCTTTACATGTTTTATTTTTATTTTATTGATTAGCTACAGGGATCATAAAAACATGTATCAACTGTGGGCCAGTTTGTGGCATGCTTTTATATGGCCATACTACAACTAATACTTTTTTTTTCTGATGGTAACTGTGTCAAACAGCAGTGAGATAACAGCACATGCATAGCTCCATCCACACAGTACAGCCTCACCAGGATTTATCAGCCCTCCCTTCGTGTACAGTTGCACTGCTAACTTTTATTGGGCAGACTAGTGTCCACACAAGCTGTGTCCCAGCAGAGGACAGTGTCCCAGCATTTCAGGCAGTTTCTGTTGAAGTTTAGCTCAGAGTTCGCACATATATTTAGTGCGTAACAGAGCGGTCGAGAGTATGAGACGAGAGAGGGAGACGAAAAGAGCAGTGGCGTGAATTCTGTGAATGGCGAGAACGAGCGCGGATTAAACATGAGTCTGACTCATGATGGGATAATGTGGGGTGCGTACAGTACTCTGAGACGCAGAGAAGCTGCTCCATTTCCTTAACGCACCAAATAAAATGTAACGAGGGTTCCAAGAAGTGACGGACGAGAGCTCCGCGCCACACATGGTTTCTAAAATTCAAATGGTTCATAATTCATACGGACATTTATAATCGCAAATAATTGTATAATCGGTTAATCCTGACATCTTTACTCACATTTTATGTCCAAAACTATTTAAATACGTCATGAATGTTAAGTCTGTTGAAGCAACATATCCAACATTGTTTAAAATGACTCTGAGCACCTTCATAGCTGCTTATGTAGAATCAAACTCTTATAATATCAGCAGGATGAATACTCTGCTTTTTTACTTTCCCATTAGCACTGACATATAATAATTACTTGCTGGGCAGCTGTGTAATTTCTTCTGTGCGTAACTAACTTCTTGAGAACACTTTGAGAGCATTTGCTACTTAGGGAATATAAAAATTGCTACCGTATTTTCCGGACTATAAGTCGCACTTTTTTTCATAGTATGGCTAGGGGTGCGACATATACTCAGATGCGACTTATACATTAAAATATTTCACGTTTGTTACTTTCACACTGACAGCCACGACAGGGCACTCTAGGCTTGTGTACCACTGACAATTTAAAATGTAAACATTACCGCTAACAACTTAGGCTACAACTGAAAAAGACCGGAATAATTGGAAATGGAACTGATGCTGAGTCTGACGACAGCCACGCAGAGGAGGAAGCGGTGCTTCGTCTACCTCTGTAGTTGTTCAGAAGTGACACCGAGGATGAAGAATTTAAAGGATTTAGCGATTAGGAGCGACATCGTGAGTTTGGTGAACTTGTTATATTATGTTCTTTATGCTATAGTTATGTGAATAACTGTTAATATATTACGTTAACACACGAGACACCTATTCAGTTTGTTGTTTATGCTTCATGTAGCTGAATAACCATCAATGTGTTACGTTAGCATACCACACACCTATTCAGCCTTTTGTTCTCTATTCTATTATTACTATAACTTGCCTTTCAAGATGAAATGTCTGTTCTTGGTGTTGAATTTTGTAAAATAAATTTCCCCCAAAAAATGCGACTTATAGTCCAGTGCGACTTATATACGTTTTTTTCTTCTTCATTATGCATTTTTTGGCTAGTCCGACTTATACTCCGGAGCGACGTATAGTCCGGAAAATACGGTAGTTGAATCTAAGCCATAAACTCTGTGATGGGTTCTAATCAAATATTGTCCTGTAGCCAAAAAAAAGGTTGTTTTATCTATATTCTGTATATATTCTGTCTATATACTATATGTTTTAAGATGTCAATAATGTACAGTTAGCTTCATGGTTTACCATAGTCACTGGCCCCTGCCACATTTTCAATTTCAAGAGTCCACACGCCCGTGGGGTCTTCATCCCAGGAGTGCGTGGTCATGAAAGCCCAGTCATTGAAGCCTTCTGAAGAGTAGTCATGTGGTCTACAAGCACCAAGAAACAACAATGTCATACATTTTTAATTTTTTCTTTGTTTTCTTAAATGGTTGCTTTTAATACCTGGGGTGAAGAAGTGTGGAGCGGGTGCCAGCGGGACTAATGAGGTGAATAGCCAGGTTTCCCCTCCTGTTGTAGGACAGAGTGAGCCGCGCCTGAACGTGCTCTAGTGATTTTACATTAGTGTCTGAGCCAAAGCAGGCGTCCACACTCTTGTTGATCAATAAATGGCCTCCGATGTTCCTGTAAAACAAAAAGAAAAATGCATGAAAATGACAGAGCAGCTTAATGTTGGCTGCATTGGGAATGAGCTGTGTCTGGAATCATTAGTTTTTTGATAAGCTCAAAATAATGCAGTCCAGGTTTCAGAGAACTGTGGGTGTCACACTTTGCTCTTCATCTGCGTAAAAAAACCTGCAAAGGGTAAAGAGTTTGTGGCCTTGAACAGGATTAGTGCCTCCGAACCTGGAGCACTCTTGTCCTCCACAAATGTAAAGCGCCCATCTCTTTTTTTACAGCCCCTTTAAATCGGCTTAGGAGATTACATGTATCCACAACAATCCTGAGTTGGAGGAAAGCGTGGGGTTTTAGTGACAGTGAGGTGCCCAAATTGCACACAAAGAATAATGATCTCCATGTAGTGTCTACAGGTAGAATAAATATTTCATGACCCATTTAAAAACTAAATTATACATTTGTTCTTTGCAGTAAACAAAAGTCCAGTTCAAACACAACATCTTACAACACCGTCACACAATTATGATGGAAATAAACAAAAAACAGGCAGCAACTTTGATACATTTATACATTTGCACATTTATGTTTATACATCAATGTATAGGGGCCTGTAAAGGAGATGAAAATGGAAATCTGCACACAATGCCTCAAAGAATGATTTATCCATGCCTGTTAACCACTGAAGAGAAAATGCAGTACGCTGAAGAAAAGTCAACTGTTCTGTACAGAATAACAGCTGCAAATTAACTTACTGAAGTATTGAAGTTGTTTACAGACGTGAACCTTTGTAATTGCTAGCTCTTATCTGTAGAACAATGAAGACAAAAATGTTGAAAATTGGTCCAAGGTGAACAATAGAGAGATAACAGGAAAGGGCAGAGAGCAAAGGGGAGTGACATTCAACAAAAGAGCTAATAGTTCATTGCCGACATCCTTGTACAACAGCAGCGCACTCTCTCTGCACACTTACAAATTACAGCTGTTACATAACAATGGTTTTCTTGCCCAAGGTTTTCATTGAAATATAAAGGTAATTTTGTTCCTGACATTAAAAAGCTGCTATAAAAAGGACAAACGAAATCTTTGTGGTAAATCTGTGAAAAAACAAAACAAAAAAACAAAACAGTGACATTGAAATTTTGACAGTCTGACATTTGTGAAGTGAAACTGCCGGCTGTGATTTGCAGTTAGAAAGAAACAAACTGCTTATTTATTTCTAGTCACACGGGATAAGTGAGTCGACTAAAGACCTAAAATGTAAATTGAATAACCTGCCTGACTGCTGCTCCCAGAGGTTTGAACCATCTGCTCAGAGCATCTCTGCGCTGTGGTGAAAGAGAGACAAGCTCAAGCTCCAAGAGGGAAGTGACAGACTGCATAATGAAGAGGAGATGTCAGACTGCGTTAAGCTTCAAACTCAAGAATAAAATGACAGGAAGAAAATATAGAGCCTAGAATTGACAAACTATTTTTTTTTAACAATCATTCTTCCTGCATTGAAAATTGAATGCATGTAGAATATCCACTAGCAATGAAAGATGAACACCATGCATCACTGCAGTGAAGCATGACAACTCACGCACAAGTCTCTAAGTCAGACTGCAGCTGTTCAAAACAGTGACATATATATAGACACATCAAAGTATGTGTCTGTTGACTGTGTGGTTAAATTAAAAAGGGAAATAATATCATTGAGGACCTATATGTTCATCTCACAAGTTAAGCTGTTTTATGTTAACAATTCAGTGCACTAACCTGGGCTCTGCAAGTATGGTAAGCACACATTTCCTCTGAGGCCCCACATTAGTCCATGTCTTTGCCAGGGCTACAATGGCCCCAGCATCCAGCAGACCATATCCATATGAATGACTGACTGAAGAAAAGAGGGAGGAAAGAGGGAAGGAAAAAAATACAAATTTATTCTTTATGTTTTAAATAACTTGCATGGAAAAAAAAAATTCTATAATAGGTTAATTCAAGACCAATTTATATTAGGACAAAGAAAAGCCCACACTCTAACCACATTTAGTGCAAATAAAGTGAACAACACTGGGACAGATTTCCCTGTGCTTTGAATACTGCTTCAGAGAAAAGACTTGTACCTTTACGCCCGACTCCATTGCTTCGCCAGTCGTTGGCGAGCAGGTGTGCAGGTTGAGAAGTCCGCACAACCAGATGTTGCATGTCCCTCCAGGTCAGATTTTTACTAGAACAGAGCACACAAATCAAAAACACACAAAACAACTGGCACTCTCGGTAAAGTGGCTCAGGTATAAGTCAAAAGATCAAATAAAAACCTCACAATATGTTCTTTTATGTGAGCTACAATGGTGCAAATACAGAATACAATGTTACAACAGTCACATACTAGAGTCAGTGAGTCTTTTTAGAAAAGGGTCAAGTTGATTATCCAGACTGCTCTAAAGCAAGTTGGTGGGACAGAGTTTACAGGAGGTCACCGGAAGTTTTTATTTCAAAAGGGACATTTGTTTTAATCTTTTAAGCCCATCATTCATAGATGCATTTTTTTTAACCATCCATTTTGTTATCAACACAAAATCTGTTCTTAATTGCAATCCTTCTCTACCAGCTCGCTCTGTTAGACTAATTACTTAGTTCCAAACAGTCGGGATGTCCCTCCATTAGTGCTGCGTGGCTGGATAAGAATGATTAGTGCTCAAATCAAATTGAGTTGTTTGTAAATGCACAGCATAAAACTGCCAGTGGGGTTAAAAAGTTATTCGTAAACTGAATTAATCAATGCATAAATGATGCACGACCAGCAGCTAGAGGCTTATTTACAAAATACAAAAATAAAAAAAAAGGACTTCAAAAAGTTGGAGGGAAAAAAAGACACTTCTCACATGCCAAAAATTTTAATAAAATAAAACTGTGCTTATGGAGAGGAATTAGGTGCACAAGCAATAGTATAATCTGCATAAATTGTATTAATTTATAAGATGTTTAGGAAATTAATTAGCAAAACACAACAATATTGAAGTAGTTTCTTGGGAAGAGGCTATAAAACAAAATCTTGGTAGCAAATTTGGTGATCAGCACTTACTTGGCCTCGAGGGCGAGAGCAATGATCCCAGCAGCGAGTGGGGCAGAGGCGGAGGTGCCTGTGTGGGCGTCGGTGCACTTTGATTTCAGGTCTGTAGTTACCTAGCGAAACAAGCACAAAACCATTTTTTTTTTATTTTTTTTTTTATGTTAATCTAGAATATCAAATGGACAACTCATTGTGGGCTACTCAACTATCAATTCAATTTGATAGCCTTGACTATTTTGGTGTATTCCTATCACCACTTTAGTGGAGGTCTATAGTAAAACATTGCAAAAGGCTGTAGTTACATAGATCAAGTGCCAGCTGTGATTTTCTTGAGCTGAATAAATATGAAGTAAAAGAATTTTGTTTTTTGTTTCTATGATTGGGCAATAAATACACTAATCACTACTCATTATGGAAGTACAAAACATAAATAACAAATAATCTCTATACAGTGGGGCAAAAATGTATTTAGTCAGCCACCAATTGTGCAAGTTCTGCCACTTAAAAAGATGAGAGAGGCCTGTAATTTTCATCATAGGTATACCTCAACTATGAGAGACAAAATGAGAAAAAAAAAATCCAGAAAATCACATTTGTCCAATTTTTAAAGAATTTATTTGCAAATTATGGTGGAAAATAAGTATTTGGTCACCTACAAACATGCAGGATTTGTGTCTCTCACAAACCTGTAACTTCTTCTGTAAGAGGCTCCTCTGTCCTCCACTCGTTACCTGTATTAATGGCACCTGTTTGAAGTCGTTATCTATATAAAAGACACCTGTCCACAACCTCAAACAGTCCCACTCCAAACTCCACTATGGCCAAGACCAAAGAGCTGTCAAAGGACACCAGAAACAAAGTTGTAGACCTGCACCAGGCTGGGAAGACTGAATCTGCAATAGGTGAGCAGCTTGGTGTGAAGAAATCAACTGTGGGAGCAATTATTAGGAAATGGAAGACATACAAGACCACTGATAATCTCCCTCAATCTGGGGCTCCCCGCAAGATCTCACCCCGTGGGGTCAAAATGATCACAAGAACGGTGAGCAAAAGTCCCAGAACCACACGGGGAACCTAGTGAATGACCTGCAGAGAGCTGGGACCAAAGTAACAAATGCTACCATCAGTAACACACTTACGCCGCCAGGGACTCAAATCCTGCAGTGCCAGACGTGTCCCCCTGCTAAAGTCAGTACATGTGCAGGCGTCTGAAGTTTGCTAGAGAGCATTTGGATGATCCAGAAGAGGATTGGGAGAATGTCATATGGTCAGATAAAACCAAAATAGAACTTTTGGTAAAAACTCTACTCGTCGTGTTGGGAGGAGAAAGAAAGCTGAGTTGCATCCAAAGAACACCATACCTACTGTAAAGCATGGGGGTGGGAACATCATGCTGTTTTTCAGCAAAGGGACCAGGACGACTGATCCGTGTAAAGGAAAGAATGAATGGGGCCAGATTTTGAGTGAAAACCTCCTTCCATCAGCAAGGGCATTGAAGATGAAACGTGGCTGGGTCTTTCAGCATGACAATGATCCCAAACACACTGCCCGGGTAACGAAGGAGTGGCTTCGTAAGAAGCATTTCAAGGTCCTGGAGTGGCCTAGCCAGTCTCCAGATCTCAACCCCATAGAAAATCTTTGGAGGGAGTTGAAAGTCCGTGCTGCCCAGCGACAGCCCCAAAACATCACTGCTCTAGAGGAGATCTGCATGGAGGAATGGGCCAAAATACCAGCAACAGTTTATGAAAACCTTGTGAAGACTTACAGAAAACGTTTGACCTCTGTCATTGCCAACAAAGGGTATATAACAAAGTATTGAGATGAACTTTTGTTATTGACCAAATACTTATTTTCCACCATAATTTGTGAATAAATTCTTTAAAAATCAGACAATGTGATTTTCTGTATTTTTATTTTTTTTCCATTTTGTCTCTCATAGTTGAGGTATACCTATGATGAAAATTACAGGCCTCTCATCTTTTTAAGTGGGAGAACTTACACAATTGGTGGCTGACTAAATACTTTTTTGCCCCACTGTATAGTCTCAAATACAGTAATATACAAGCAAAATAAAACATTGTACACATTCTAGATTTAAAATAATCCACATTTTATTTTACACTCTATCTCAAATCATGGTAATATTGGCATTTTTAACACATTAAAAGAGTGCCAGGGTATATTACCTACACTCACTGCACTGACTTTAATACTTAAAGTGGCTCAAATACGCATTAAAAGACTGCTAATATGCCACTCTCTAAATTACACGAGGAAGGTAATAAAAATCTTTAGCAGACATTAATATATGTTCTGGTACATAACCCATGGGGTCCCACCCACATTCCACTATTCAATCTCTTCATTCATTGGTCCATGAGTGACAGTACAATTAAATGAGCACAGCACTAGAGCATTATGGGAGTGCCTACATGTCAGGGAAATGTCATAAGCTGTCTGTCCATTTGGTCGGCAGCTGGCCCGAACGGTGCGGATAGGAAATATGTGAGTAGGGCTTTAGTATGAGTTATTGTGTTTGTGACAGGAATGCTAAGTAGCAACAGATGGAGTTTGAGACGTTCGCTCTAATTTTAATGACCCGAGGCTGATGAATGGAGACAAAGAAAAGTAAAGAATAAGAAGCAAGAATGTTGGAAAACAATTGGTGCAAATCTAATTTTTATAGCTCTTTTGGCATACAGAATAGTATAAGCAATTGCTCTTTACTAATTGAGAAAAAAGTACAATATCTATTAAAGCAATAACTCAAAAAAGATTTTTTTTTTAATGAACCTAATTTAATAAAGAGCCAGTTGTGTAACATATACAGCAGAAAAATCATGACACTTTTGAGACCTTTCTTCTTGTTTCATCTTTTAAATCAGGGTACCCCCAGGATTTTTCAGGTCAAATTAAAGACTTTTAAAGAACTTTTTAATGCCACACATTACAGAATTTATTGATGAAGTCAAAAATACAAACCTTAATTATTAGGTAACAAGGAAAAACTCAAATAATGTATACTGTATATTTTTGACGAGTACGAGCTTGTTGCGGCTGTATGTGGACCTTACTTCACCAATCTTGTAAAAATGCAGCATTGGAAAAACTTCGATGACTTGAAAGACTAGAACATAAATAGAAAGGTTTGCTGCATACAATTACTAATTTATATACTACCTGCAACATTTAGAAGGCTAGACTAAGGTTATGTTGCAATTTTAAAATTTAAGATGAACAAAATGTAATACCTGACCATAAAATATAATGCTTTCAGGCCTTGGGGATACCCTGTAAATGCTTGAAATTTAGGAAGTTGTTGACAGAAAAAAAGACAATAAAAGTGACATAACCTTCACTTACGATTTGTTTTTCGTTGAGGTTTCCCGAGCTGTAGGTGGTGGCGAGGGTGGAAGAGCAGGCCTCACTGTACCAGGGAACATTGCCATTCTGGGTGGAGCTGCTGATGGAAAGGGTGTAGATGCTGTTTGTGTAACCATCACAGTTACAGCTGTCCTTCTCTCTGCCACCATTTCCAGAAGCCCACACAAAGATGGAGCCCAGACCTCCACGGCCCTAGGAACATCCAGTACATTTAGGCAAAAACAGAGATGTCCGTGATTCTGTTTAAATTCATGCCCGAACTGGAAGCAAAAAAAAAGTGTGGCGTCTCATTCAATCTCAATGAAAATCCCAATTACAGGAGAGCAAATTTAATTTGGTGCTCAATTCAAATGCGACTATTAAGACCCTGCATACATCACAGAGAACAGGGTGGTCACTGTAAATTAGGAAGAACTAAATATTGGATGACAGCAATGACAACAGCTCATTGTTATAAATCACCCAACCTTTCAGACTTTGAAGTGCAATCATTTTCAACTAAGAGCTGTTTTATATTGTATTGAGCCTCTCAGTATTGATCAAATCCTGCAATGCACCACCCACACCACCCTCTGACACTGTTGTCACTGTGGCAATTATCTTCGAAGTCTGAGTCGGAGCTTCCAATCAACTTTATGGCACATGCCTTGAATACGATTGCTCTGTAACAGGGCTCTGTGTTAGTCTTTTTGCCAGGCCTATGAACAAGATGCCTATTAATCAGCCAACTACCTGACAATTCCAGCAGAATACATTACAGTGAGGGCTGCTTTCAGGAGTACGCGTTATTGGTTGACAGCATTGGTAATATTCATGTTATTAAAAGAACCCTTTCAAGAAATATGCTTATTTATAAACATTTAGTTTGTAACTTATGGGGAAAAGATGGTGCCGCCCAGGTTCAAATCGCAGCTCAGGTCACTTTCTTGGGGCCATATTTACTAAGACGGGTGCTAAATTGTGCAGATTGAAAAATTGGGTTTGCTATTTGTGGGAATGTTGCGTGTGATTTACTACTGTAAGAGAAACTGCACAAGTAATTGCTGCCGCAAATCTGATATGCAAATGAGAATTTTGTGTGAGCATAAGACACATAAAGGGAGCATCTCTATACAGTGATGCAACACAAAAGTTAATATGAGAGTCCAGCCTTACTACAGGACTATGCTGACTGTAGTCGTCTTTGAGGAATAACAATTTCACTGCAATGCATTTCACTTTCTTCTAATAACTTTGCCTAGTCCTATTCACTGTCTGTCTCACCCAGTAACCCTTCAAACACATAAAATGTAGCAAGTAGGCTAAATGTAGTGCTGATGGTGCTCAAATAAACATAAAAATGAAAAATATTTTTGATGCCCTCTACTTGAACATTCAACAGCAGCGCAGGCTCAATCCACTGGGCAGCTGTCAAACAAGTGTCGCAGCGAGCAGTGGAGGCAATGGAATAAACACAACAGGACTAACACTGTCCTAACATCATGGTCTTTACGCTGTGTTTAAAGACTGCTTAATCATCACTGTAAGGATTTAAAAGTAGCCTATGTGAAACAGACTGAAAGCCGACAGGAGCTTTAAATATTCAGGGGAGTGTGAGAGGAACAAGGAAAAAGTATCACAGGTCTGTCTTTGTTTTCTCCGACTTCACACTTTGTTGTATTTTTGTAAATGAGCCCTTTTGAAGCATTATCCTATAACTTGTTTTCAACGCCCCATCTGTGGTGCACTTAAAGCTGCAAAACCTGCGCTCTGTTTGTCCAGCTCCAGTAAGAGACGCTAACCTCACCTGCACCTGAGTTTGTTCTACTTTCATCACATCTTATTTATTTAGCATGCACGCAAACCTTTGATAAATCTGGCCCTTAATGTCTTTCCTTCTGTTCAATAACTAAAGTTAAGAACATTACTTAATAGCAGGCTGCCCCTATTTTGACCCCCCCCCCCCCCCCCTTGCCTTTTAGAAGACAGTCTCTTTCTTTCATAATTGTCAGGCCTTGTTCATAGTGTTTGTGCTCTCATGCTTCAACAGTTCAATTGCTCACTGCTAAAATTAACCCCACACACACAAAAACATGGAATAATTTTGTTTTGCACACACAAAGACACACGTACCTCTGTAACTCCATGCAGAAAGGCTTCTTTGGCGAGTTTGGCAGGACCGTCCACAGTTTTGCCATCATCCTCAGGGCCCCAGCTGGCACTGTAGACATCAATGTGTTGTGGGTTTAGGCTGAGAGACTGTGCTTCTACCATGTCAGTCACCTCTCCGTCCAACATGCGTACACCTGTTACCAAGTACACATCAAAAGTTAACCAAGAATGGAAATTTGAATTCTATGAATTTTTTCTGCTTCTAACACATCAACATTGAGGACAAAATGTTCACTGCTGCCTAATGTATCCCACCCACTAGTACAGGTGCCTTGATAAAGAGGTACTCTGTGTTATTCACTTTTCCTGTCAGTGGTTATAGTATTATGCTTAATTGTATGAAACCATGGGGCATTGTTAAAAAAAAAAAAAAAAAAAAAAAAAAAAAAACAATAAAATACGAAAGTAAAAAGGTAGAACAACACACAAAAGGTTTACACTACCTGATGTGTTGGTCCTGGGCAATAATGCTAGCTATAAAAATTACTTGATACTAATCTGTCTGTCTCAGCTTTGTTCTTTCACAGAGAGTGGAACAAAATCCCTCATACCTAAAAACAAACCAAATTTGATGCATTGCTCCTTGCTGCTCTATACTGGTTAAAGTAAGCAAGCACCAGAGCTTTGAAGTCTTCCAAAAACATTAAACTGGCACTAAGCAGCGGCCAATGTTTCCATGGTAGCCTGCACTTCTTTTAGAAGGTCATGTGATTTCAAGTACCTCTACCCTTTGTCTAGATTTTACCTGAAAAAATATACTGGCTGTTATGTTATTTAAAAGGTAACTATAATCTGTTAATAAAGGGTGAAATTATATAGAATGGAAAATAATTTCAAGTTTAATTTTCTGCATTGGTCTTACTGGTAGATAAAATGTTAACTGAATTTATTGATATTCTGAGATTATTAGACAGGCCAGAGTTATGGCACTCAGCAAATGGGCAAACTTGCTATGACAGTTGTATGTAGGCATGAGGATATTTAGATAAACATATAGGTGATGAAAGCGGAAGTCTGGGAGAAAAAACAAAAAAACAGTTCAGCCTATAGGACTACCCTAGCATCAATACACTGCTGTATCCTCAAGTGAGCAGAACTTATGTTGGACTACAAAACATACAATCAGCATAAAAGCAAGAAACAGTTATACATGAAATGCATATCACTTGTCTATGCTTATATAAATCATCAATATGAACAAAATGAATGAAAAAATACACTGAGAGCAAAGGAAAAAAAAAAACTCAAACACTGCTTTTGCTTTAGCTTCAGAAGCAAGGACAACCCAATAGGGTGCAAACCATATTTGGAACAATATTAATAATTCACAAAATTTTGCCTCTGCCACTTCTCTTGCATCTGTTCATAAATCAGCACAGGCTGCTTTGTTGTGTCTGTTTGCTGTGTATGACAAACAACATTAAAGCTGACTGTGAATTTTTTATTGCATCATTGCAATCTTTATTTCATCAGGGTCACATGGTTAATTGAATTATGATCTTTTTGGAATTCAAAGCAAATGGTGGCGAGTGACAGACACAGCTGAACAATATCAAAAGGATTTCTCCAATAGAGAGACTGTTTATGTGACACTTGCTAATGTACTAACACAAGAGGATTATGACACACGGTTTGGTCTGGCAATTTGACTTTGCTTCTTTGTCTCACAGAAAATGGACTGAAAATAACCCCAGGTCTAAAGAACAGTTTTATAGCCACTCTGACAGTCAAAACCACAACTGAGATTAAACACGTAGCACTGTTGCTATCTATGAGGGCAAATTCATCATTTGATAATTTTTATCTGAGCATACCTCCAATCTTGGCATTGTAAGCCACACCAACCCCACAGATCCCATTGTTGGCCACTGCCGCCACTTCACCTGCACACCGCGTTCCATGCCTGCAAAAAGAGGAAAAACTAAGTTAAAACAATGTTTTTCAGTCCTAGGATCAACAAGTTATTGACACAGCATTTTTACTGTATACACACTGCCCCTGATAATGTCCTTGTATCAAGATGTACGCTTGTAAAAGAATGAAGCTAGTGTGTTACAAAGGTCAGTATCAGACGAAGGCAAAACAAACTCACTGAGACAGGTTCTTGGCTTTGATTCTGTTAAGCAAATCTTAAGTCTCATTTGTCCAAAGAAAACAACCAGTCAATGAGTGGAGACCACAGTATATCACCCATGACCCTGTAGTATTAGTAACTCTAAAGTGCCTTAATAAAGTCAAGGCAAATGGCGATAACATACACACTACCATCACATAAGGGAGAAAAATGAATTGGATTTGCCTTTTCACAATGGCTCTTTTATTAAGTCTCTGCCTTGCAAGTAAAATGTAGCTCCAGGCATTGCAGGCTGAGAATGAGGCAGGTAAAGAGAAGCTGATCATCACATTCTAGTCAGGTGCATTCCCGTGGTCTGCCAGATGGATATGCACTCTTTATACCCTTCAAAGCATGGTGCAATCCCCACTGGATCACAGCCATTCCTACACAGGAATGCTGAATCTGGATGTGGAAATAACAGTCAGTGTGGACAATTTAAAGGAAGTATCTACAATAGCTTCCAGTACAGGATTTTGGATAAGCAGCAGAAGCAAAAATCCAGACATCATTCATTCAGTAAACGGTATGCTGATAAAACATACCATATCAGTATACATTTACTGATTTCAAAGACCGAAACTAACACAAAGTTGACATCAGATATTTTGCTACATACCTGAGTATTATGTTTTATAAGTGTTACTTTGTTAATTCAGAATAAAAATCAACATATTGTACACACTTAAAGCCACAGGGTTTTTGTGCCAATGAAAAGTCAATATTGGCTTGTCACAGAAGCATGGCTATAACGAGAGAGATGAGTTGGTAAATATAAATGCATATTGTAAAATGAGAAGTTATCAGATGAACATACACCCATCATCTGGTGGATTTTCCAGAGCATTTTATCTCCACATTTCTAAAAGTGTTGACTTTGGAGCCTAATGTCCTACAGCATCCGTGTTTGTGATTCAGCAGGTGATAAGAGGGTTCAGGTGTCTGCAATGAGATGCAGGGCATGCACAAACAAACACCTCAACTGTTCAACGCATCCATTTTCAAATCTCTCTTTGACACGTTCATTACAGTCACTTAAAAGGCAGACTGACTCAAGGAATACAAATGTTGATATTGAGCTGAAAAACTCACTTCTAACACTGATTATGCAACACCTCCTCGCATAATCAGGTATTTGGTAGTAACACTCCAGTGAGTGCTAAAAGACATACTGGTCAATAAAACTTACAAACATGGTTGGACACTATTACAAATTTTGCTCATGTATAAGGTTGTGGTTTTAATTAGGATGTGGCGATATGTTGTTGTGTACTGTCTTTTTTTTTGTATGATATGAACTGTCCATACACCGTGACACCGGGAACAAAGGAAAATTTGCTGACAGAGAACCAGAGAAGACAGAGAAGCACCATGAGCAGGGACTTTTTTTGTTTGGCTCCCATTTGACCTTTGAAAATGACTTCTTTGAATAGCTAACTGTATATTTGATTTTGTCTATACTTTATAACATTCTTGTATCCATAAGCATTCAAATCTGATTACATGTTACCACTAAACACAATATACCATAAAAATTTGGAAAAGTACTGTGATATAAATAACCATTTTAAGTGACTTCTCTAATAACATTTACACACATTTTAATATTAATACTCAAATGCTGATTTGCTGGTGCATCTTAGATAACTTAAGAGGGGAGACCTACACTTACCCTCTATTCTCAGTGAAATACATAAAAATTATAATGTCCTTCATTATTCCAATAGTACGCTTGTTTACATCAAAACATAAAATCACATATAATTACTGGCCTAAAAAAACCATTGGTTCTGTGAAAATGGGGCCAAAACACAACTAAGAAATGTAAAGAAGCTTCTGGATTGTCATTTTATTTTTACGCGCACGTCTGACCCACTTCAGAAAAGACATCACATGAATCTGAACTGTGATCTGGCTTCAAGGCAAAGGGTCTAAATTGAAGTTAAAAAAGGTGATAAAACGGTGAAGGAGATAATCTCATGAACTACTCCAGTGAAATGACTCCCAGTAATTGTGTGCAGAACAAAGAGCTGTCTGTAACTTCAAGTAGAGTACTGTTCAATCACTTAACAAGTCACCCACATAATTATTACAGCTGTAACATTTGCCTCACATAATGGCAGTTTCCTCCAGTAAGATAGGAGTGTTACATGGAGAGGTGTTGAGTCGGTAAAGGTGAGCCCACTACAGCTCATTTTATGTAAAACAGATGATTTGTATGTAAATGCAATGGATATTTGTCACAGTGTCACTCCTTTTTGTCTTTCTCAATTAATAAAAGTGTTTTCACATTCATGCTCAAGCATGATACAGCTGAAAATAATATATATCCCATCAGTCAAACCAAACCTTACCTTAGCGAAGCACTCAATTACGACAGGTGCCACCCAAATTACCAATATTACACAAGATGCCAGATGAAGTGCTATAAGCACATTCTTATACAGCACTGGTATTCAGCACAATCCTTAAAGCATTTGTCTTATTTGCACATCACACTAGTTTTAAAATACTTTATACAATCCATATACTGAACAATGTCAGGTTTCATGGGCACACAAGAATAACAAGAAGTTATGTGAAACAAGGAATAATTTGAGTATATTTTAGTTCAAACCGCTGCCATAAAGAGCCCCACAGCACACTGCAGGCACAGAGTCTAAGTCAGGTTACAGCAGCTATGGATGCAACACTAAGGCCAGGAGCATGTTCAGTATTCATACCCACAGCTGGCAAAAACATTATCAATGTGCTAAATCTAAACTGCCTCCTTCTGGAAAGTTTCTAAAAAGATATGCTATTGTCATCCACATAGATTCAGAGTGCATCTGTGGACAGTGCAAAGATGAGAAAGTATTTAACTTCCCACAAGCCAATGCCTTATTGGTTGTGCTTGTCTAAAAGTTTACAATTCTGCTCTGACCATACAGTACTTTGTTCTAAGTTGCAGATAATTAAAATGTTAAATATTTAAATACTATAAATATATAGTATTATTCAGTTTAAAGTGTTTATGAAGATGAAAAAGCTACATATAAATGCAGATTTTCCTTTTCACAATTTCTTGGTTTTTAAGTTTGCTAATGTTCATTCAAGATGCTAATGACCTAGCAAAGACTGTACTGTAAGCAGCACTTGTACTGGTCTGAAATGGTCAGTGGTCTGTGGGATGCCAGTCCTTCCACTTTTCTGATTGAATGATCAGCAATGCAGGGCTTTAGAACAAAAACAAAATGGTCATTATGTATTTTTTTAAAATTGTGAATAAATCAGCTGTACCATTATCAGTAAAACTAATATTTGGTTTAAACATGTTTACATCATATCTTGGCACATGTGGGTAATTTTTATGAAATATAAAAAAAATATATACTGCTCATAACCAACTAGGGATGGGCATAGAAACCCAGTTCTACAAGAGAAACCGGGTCTAATTTTTCCAATCCACCAGTATTGTATGCCTCCGCTGTTAACAATCCCTCTCATCGATGCCGCTTTGGGCAGTTGCGTTTGTGTGAGCAGCGGGTTTTGCTCCGAGACCTGCCCCACTCCCGAGCAGCGCCTCAAACTTTACTTTCATTTCGCTGCAAAAGTCGTCTTTGATGAGTAGCCTACAACGCGCGGCGCTCATCGTGCAGTGCAAGTCGTTCTCCTCTCTCTAATTAATGCACAAGCGCGGCAGCGTGGAGATGCAGACGTACGGAGCTTGGTGCGGACACGCCAGAGTGAAGCCAGAATGCCGCAGAGGTAGGAGCTACATGTCCATGCCATGACAGAATTCCCCTGCATAAGAAATACAGTATGGAAGGGAGCAAGCGATAGAAAGAGAGAGAAATCTCTGTAGAAAACGCTGAATACTGTCCCACCTGTCTGACGCTGATGTGGCCCCTCCCTGCTTTGCACTGTCACAGTAACACAGACTACCGTTTAGTTTAATAAGGTTAATGAGCGGTTTATTCAGACAGGTGCAAAGCTGCTTTTGCTGCCCCTAAATTAATATTAAAATCACAATCCTGTTTATTTAGAAAGCATAAATTTCCAGCAATTTAACAGCTGTACATTCAATACATGTTACTTCTGTTTAGTGAGCCCAGTTTAAAATGGGCCCGCATACATGAAAATAAAAATTAGCTTCTATTTCTGCTTCATAATAAACTGTAGGGCCACAAATCTAGTTCATTTTTATTCACAGATATATCAGGAATCGATCAGAGAATTGGACTGATAAGCAGAATCGACAATGGCATTGACATTGATAAAATCTTATCAATTCCCATCCCTACTCATAGCACCTTTAAGAACTCTTATGTGTATAAAGTATAAGAAAGAAAAAATGCTGAACTGTCAGTAGAGGTTGATGCAAGCTATGGTATAAATAATAACTTTGCAATGGCAAGTATTCAGAGAGCTACTGTTGCATTTAACCTTCGGCCAATGATATCCCAAAAACTGTGTGCCTGGAGTTGCCAGAAAATAAAACTGTTGAATTTGGAAACAGTCCTTGTAGGAGTCCGAAAACTATGCATCTACTGTAGATCCCTCATATGCAGGTGAATGAACACATTGCTACAGAGCCATCCTCACCACTGCCCGTTTGCGAGAGAAGAAAGACATCTTTATGAAGGTGAACAGACTTTGGCTTTAAGGAGGGAACAGACACTCCAGTCTTAAGCAGTTTCATGGCCGCCTACAGGTTGTTTACTCATGCATCTGTCCCAACCCACTGTAAAGCAGGGGGGACACACACTAATACTTTCCCTTGGACTAGGAGCTGCCACAAGAAGCCACGAAGACCTGGGTGGCGAGAGATAAGGGCTGAGGTGAGTGAGGGCTGCAAAAACGTGCCGCCAAAATCCTGCAGACATTATTAGTAAGTGTCTTAGCTGGGCTCGGGGCCATCATGAAACGCCAGAGGAGCTTAGCCGTGCACAAATGTAGAATATGGATTGGTTTGGCTGGACTGGTTGGTGCCATTGCTGTAATGTCTCCTGTACTCCTTCACATTTTACTTTATCCAAACTGGATAGTAAGTCTTTAGAAGGCTGCTTCAGGAATTGCCTTGGAATCACAATAAAAAAGAATAAATAAAAAACAAGTCTAAAGGTACTACTACTACTTGTTCTTATCAAATGTACTTTTAAACACAAGCGTTTCAGCAATAATGCAATGTAGGTCAGTTTCTAGTACAGTGACATGTTAATGAGCAAGTACAGTTTTATCCTGGTGTGCTCCTCACACAGTTGGCAAACACAGACATATGTAGGTTGTCTCACAGCAGACAGTAAAGTGAGGAGCTGTAAAAAGGGAACCATTAGTGTTGGAGATTATTACCTGTTATCATTGAGCTGAGTGTATCGAGGCTGCGGGTCCGGATCAGCATCATTCACATCATAGCTGGCATCTGGGTCCTAAAAAAAAAATAAAAAAAAAAATAAAAAAAAAAATTGAGTTTCAAACAAATTAAAATCAAGTAAAAATTACAGAAACAATTACACATCATGTATCTTTCATTTTTTAAATTAATAACTCAGTGGCACAAAGGAACCTAAAATAATCCCTGAATGAACTCACATAGTTCTGCATAAGATCAGGGTGGTTCTTCTCGATGCCATCATCCAGGATAGACACAACCACACCTCGGCCTGTGTAGCCCAACTCCCATGCACCTTTGGCATTCAAGTCACGTTGGTTGCTGTTGTGCTGGGGATTGGAGATAGCAAAAAACTTACAGAAAAGACTTATATGAGAGACTCTTGAGAACTGACAAGAGTGTGCTCATAACAAACCATGAAAGGCATATTCAATAAATAATAATCAAAGATTGAAAAATCTTTTACTTTAATTAATACTCTTCAGAGAAAAACAATTTTGCAAAAAAGGAAGGAAAAAGTAATCAACCATTCCCTGTGTTCTTGCATGAAAGTAATTTGTGAATAAGAGTGGACAATGATGCAAACACATCATTTGCTATAGCTCAGTTGTTTAAATTAATGTCTGGTTTTATCTTTTTTGAAGGTTTTATTTAAAAACTGCACCACAGAACAGCGTAAGCACAGTTTCTTCTAAAAATTTAGCACTCCTTCAGTTTATGTTTAGGCTTTATACCTGTGAGATTCAAAGCTTTGTCACAACATTGATACAGGGAAATCAAAGAGTTGTGATTCTCTATCCAAATCCAAAACCTACTTTGTGCTCAAAAATAATACGTAAATAATACATATGATCCATTGCAAAAACTGGGAAGGATAGAGTTTTAATATAGCCAGCTAATGTGTTCAAAATTGCATTTACTTTAATAACTTTTTACTTTAACTTTTTTTTTTTTTTTTTAGATTTACTGAAATTCTGCCAACTGATATTTCTGTTCCTTAAGTTATAGTCAAAGTTTAATCCATAGTATGTGTGTCATCTCCATTGTATTAACAGGCAGTGAGTTGTCTTTTATCTACAGTCTTTTGATGCCACTAACTACTCTGAGCCACCAGGGAAAAGGAAGCACTCTCTGTCTAAGCACAGCCATTCTGAACAGCCAGTGATGCAAGTCTGTTTTGCATCAGCATGAATCTTCTCCCGCCTCAAGCACCCTCTCTGTAATTGAAGGAAGAGAGCGGAGAAACTGAAAAATCTCAGGGGTTATTTCTGCTGCTTTTAACAGGCCAGTGTATCAGTGGCATTCCTTCAAGTCAAACGTGATATCAATCATCTGAAAACGAGAGCACTTCAAGATGCATTTCTCCTCTGCTTCTTCAATTTGTTACTGTGCTGCTACCTAGGTAGTAAAGCCTTCAATTCAAAACGTGTGCAAGTCAAAGGCTCTCTGCATGCCTTATTGTTCACATTAATGCACTCAGTGAAGCTGTGTTCAGCAAACAAGAAAAACAGCAGCACAACACACAAAGACTTCATATTGAATTCATATGGACTTGTCTTGTGACTCAAGGGACACAACCATGGCACAAAATTTAATTACCAATATTGATTCAATCCTTTTTTGTTCTGCATTCTGGCTCTGATACACACAAACAAAGTCCAAGCCCTTGACACACTTACCAGGTACCATTGGTCAACGAACTTGGGATCTGTAGGATCTGTATAGATGTCCCTTTTTCTCCTCCGTTTGGCCACCTGTTGCTCTGCCCAAGAGACCTGCATGCAAACAAAAAATAAACTGAGATTGTAAATTAAAATGGAAGTTGATACTTCTAGCTGCATGACTCATCACACATTTGTATTTTTTGCAATATCTGCAAATGCAATATTGGTATCACAATAAAGTTATGGTCTTAGATAATATGACAGTAATTTAAACTTTTGGAACCTTAATTTCAATTATGTTATGGTCAGTTACAAAATCAATTTAAACTGATTAGGGTGGAGAGCAGTTAGTGTTCTCGCCTCCTAGCAAGGAGCTCGTGGGTTCAATTCTCGGGCCAACCAACACACAATCACACAAACTCTCTGGGTGGAGTCTGCATGTCCTCCCATGTTACCGTGGGTTCACTCGGGGTACTCTGGCTTCCTCCCACCGTCTAAAGACATGCAGGTGTTAGGTGAATTGGTGACTCTAAATTGCCCCTAGTGAATGAATGTGAGAGTGAATGGTTGTCTGTCTGTGTTCGTCTCTGTGTCAGCCCTGCAACAAGCCGGCCCGTCCAGGGTGTACCCTGCCTAAGGCCCAAAGTTACTGGGATCGGCTCCAGTCACCCGCGACTCCTAAGCGGGAGAAAATGAATGATTTAAACTGATTTTGATTTAGTCCTAATTTTTTTTTGTCCATTTCTTTTAGCCCCAGACCACTGAGTCCAGAGCTTTCATAATTTTAAATTTTGTCTATGTATAGGTATGTCTATGTATACCTTATCAAGGGTATTATGATGTTCAGCATTTTTATTGTTTTATTGTATGTTTATCTATCATGCAGCTCTTGTGATACTTGAAATACCAGAAATCTGTGGTCATTGTTGTAAAAAGTAAAAGAGATAGCCATAAGCTGGCTATTGAGGTCAGCATGTCAAATGAATTAAAAGAGATCCAAAGTCTCAGCGGGATGACAGTGGCCCTGGTGAGATTAGAGGCACAGCGGCATTGTGGGCTCCTCACTAATGAGAGAGCATGATGAATACCAGAGCAGCTTGAGACTAATTAAATTTCTGCATTGGGGTATAATGGGATGCACAGGAATCTATTATGCTTACGGGTACACCTGTATGTTGTAACATTTACACAAAGGCAAAATAAACTCAGCAAGTTTTTGTAATCTGCAAGCTTCTACTGAAAAGTGTGGATAGATGCAGGGTATATAGGGTGAACAAAAGCCTGCTTCCCTCTCTGGACAACTCTGGCTTGCTATAGAGAACAAAAAGTGCCTGAGTGTATGGGAAAGGAAAAATATGTTAGAAAAGGAAAGACAGAAAACTGCCTGCTACAAGGACAGAGCGCTTGATGTGAAGGACACGCGAATCACAGTGAACCTTTCTCCTTGTGTCGATCACAAGTGACACAGAAGTAAAAAAGAAGGCCATATTAATTGCTACAGTAATACAACAAGCTCTTACTGCTACAACTTATTTTCACTTCAAGAATATTTATTCTTGGTAAAAAAAAAATCTGCTCGATACATCTAAGCAAAACCAACATTTAGACTAACTATTTCTAAGAATAGGTCAGTGGTTGCAGTACATCTTGGGGAATTCACCCGGGCTAACTAGGTGACAGCTTTCGCACAATGAAAAATCTACACCTTAAGAGCGATACCCCAGAGGCCGTCAACACAGCGAGCAGATGTCAAACAGCTATCACCGCCAGCGACATGTGATGAATCGTCTCTGGTCTTCTGTTACAGTTGCCAAGACTGCAGCGAACACATGGTCAGTCATCAAGGATGCTATGTGGCTTTGTGAGTGGAAAAGAATATGTTAGCCATCTCTTCCTGCAGTGAGATCATGACGGAGGAATCAACAAAAAACAAACAGACCGATCATTTTTAACCCTTACGCCATGACAAAGTGAGTTAATAGAAAATGCTATTCACTATAATTCATTGTCAGCTGGTATTAAGTATAAAGTTCAAAACACTTCTGGCTAAATCAAATTACTTTAAATGTAGATGAAATGGTAATACATAAACCATAAAACCATAAATCATAAATATATACATCAATGTGTGCATAGATGTTGATCAATAATTTATTTTTATTAGCAGAGTTGCAAGCAAAGAGATGCATAAAACCAGTCTCCCTTGACATTATTACTACATCTAATTAGAGGCAGAGCTGGGGAATTGACAGGACAGTTAAGAGACCGAGATGCAGCTGCAAGTGCACTCTTTTCAGTCAGACTTTGATATTTGCTTTCTGATTAAAGAAAATGGCAGTATTGACTAAAAAGCCCCTCTATAGACTGAGTGACAAGGACTTACTTGTATGCAGGGCCAAGATTGGACTTCATTATTTTGCCTCATGTGATTTGCAGACAGATAGAAACAAACCAGTCTATTTTCTCTGGCTGCCCGTGGGACTCACAAACTTCCATTTGCTCATCTTTCTTTTCAATTTTCAGTACTGCATTTATAAGTTAAACCTTTTAGCTTAAAGCAATACACAAAGGAAACACAAAGTCACATACAGCGGGTAAATAAGTATAGAACACTTCACCATTTTTACCAGTAAATATATTTCTAAAAGGTGCTGTTGACAAAATATTTTCACAAGATGGCGGTAACAACCCAATTACACCATATATACAAACACCAAACAAATAATTTCAGAAATTAAGTTACATGTAATAACATAGAATGACTGGCACAGGAAAAAGTATTGAACACATGAAAAAAGGGAGGTGCAAAAAACTGTGGAAAGCCGAGACAACTGCTGAAATGTAACTGTAAGAAACCAATCCTGCTCTTGTCAGTGTAAAATAATATGAGTGCATCATTTCACCATAAACCGGCCACGACCAAACCGTGCTCCTCGCAAGATTGAAGAAAAAGCATGTTGAAGCTTGTTTAAAGTTTGCTGTATAACATTTAGACAAGCCTGTGAAATATATGCGTACTTTTCAGCAATCAAATCTTGTGTAGTGCATACAGGCATATACAGCATTGAGTGCATGTTTCTTTGAAACAATTGTACCTGCTAATTCTAGGTGTTTTTGAAACTCTACACAAGTGGTCCTTGGCACTTGGACAACTCTTCTTTTCACTCCTCTGTCAGAATCTTGCAAGGACCACCTAGTCATGGCCAGTTTTTTTGTGAAATGATGTCTTTTCCACTTACGGATTCTGGTCCAAACAGTGCTCATTGGAACAATCAGAACTTTAAAACTCTCTCCATAATCAATGCCATCAATATGTTTTGCAACAATGAGTTCGCGAAGGTCTTTAGAGAGCCCTTTGCTTTTACTCAGAGACCCCATATAGGTTATTAGTTGGTACTGATCCTGCTGATATTATTTTCCACTAAAAGAGGCAGGATTGATTTCTAATTTACTGACAGTTTTCAGCTGGTGTCTTGGCTTTCCATGCCTTTTTGAACCTCCCTTTTTTCATGCATTCAGTACTTTTTCTGTGTCATTCCATTTTATTACACATAACTGAAACTCTGAATTTATTTGTTTGGTTTACTTGGCATATATGAATTAATCGTGTTGTTATCAACATCTGGTAAAATGTTATGTCAATAGCACCATTAGAAATATAATAAAAATACTGTGACATATTCAATACTTATTTTATCTACTGTAGTACTACACTATGAAAAGATTGTTAAGCTATTTTGGCCAGCAGCAAACACAAATAATACTAAAGAGGACTGCACAGCATTAGAAAAATATAGGATTCGTGATAACCAATTTGAATATTGCAAGAACCAAAGACCCTTTTAGTGTTTTTAAACAGAACATCAGCGAATGGTACCAGAAGTTAAAAAGACTAAGAATAATATATTTTTTACTGGAGAAATTAGCATTAGCCACCAAGGACTGCAAACTATGAATGAAGATGATTTTGGAAACTGACAACCACTCAACCACAAGTAATATCAGAGCCTGGCTGGAAAGCATTAGCAATTTTATCTATGTTTAGCCTTTTTTATTTAATGTAGTGATGATATAATTAGAATGCAAGTTAAAGGCTAAGCAGTTTAAAAAAAAATTATTTTAATGGTAAGCTGGAAACTGAAAACTGAAAACTGTGGCAACGTTATTATTAAAGTTTTTGCACTACCACCAGAGAGACTCATTTTGTTGGGAAGCAGGAAGACAGATGTTATTCTTGTAGATACTGGTCATATTGTGTTTTGACAGAATGTAGATGAATATAGATGAAACAATATTCTGTTCTAGTTACTTCTGTTCTAGTTCAACCCCCCCCCCCCCCCCCCCCCCCACATCTTTTTCAAACGAGTTGTGCCCTATGCCCTGTAGATGGAGGTCTTATTATGCCAAGCGAGACCACTCCCTTAATGTTTTTTGTCATTTCCAGTGAAGCTACTTTCTGCCTCTTGCATGACACAGTCATGACACCAATTATTCAAACTTCAATTGTACTATCTATTTATTATAATTAGAACATCCTAAAGTCAAGGGTAGGGATGCACCGATACCACTTTTTTCAAACCGATACGAGTACTTCCATTTGAGTACTCGCCGATACCGAGTACCGATACGAGTACCTACCGGGTAACTTTATAGTTTATACAGTCACACTACTATATCTCATTCATCCCATACCGTGTCGTCTTTTGGCCGTCTATCCTCGCTCTGCCATGCTAAGTTATTTTTACAACAGAGTGGTTTGAACACAGCTAACCATGGCTAAAATTTGCTCAACATGGACATGTTATACCTCATTTTAAAGCTTAGATTCTCCTCTGTTCAGTCGCTAAAGTCATTTTAAAGACAGAATGAGCATCTGCGCATAACCAGCGGAGATTTGCCAAGACATACAGCAGCTAACACAGCAGCGGTACTTCTTATGTTTTATCAGACAACAACTGCTTCATACTCCGCGCTTATATCATTTTCGGGACAACTAGGACAACAAAAGGACAACTGCCTAAGTTTCAGGACTCGCATATGATTTGGGATGTCTGGTTGAGCAGAATGTAGAGTCAGCTTTGCTTTTATCTCTGTACAGTTCACTTTGAAATCCTTCCACTCGGTTCTCACTGCTCAGCTGAGAGGGGAATGTCACGTGACAGCGCTGTAAAGTGGTATCGGTTGTTGGTATCGGCCCACTTTTATGAATACGAGTACGAGTACTTGGACATGGTATCGGTACCGATACCCGATACTGGTATCGGTATCGGTGCATCCCTAGTCAAGGGTCAACAAAAGTTAAACTAAACACTATAAGGAGTACTTGTTCGGCCCTTCTGGTCTTTCTCTCAGTTCAGTCGACAGAAACAATGTCATAGTTGTGTGCCAATCTCATATTCCTCAGACCAAGTTGATTTCAGAATTTTGGCAGTAGCAACCATTTCCACTTCCATTTTGCTGTCTGTATGTACAAGACTACTGAAATGTTTTTAAAATCTGAAACTGAGCCCAGACACTGACAAACTCAGTATTAACAGTCAAAAACATGCCTGGCACAAACATGTATTAAAGTTCAAGCTGTGTTTTGTTGTGTATATTGCTCACACGTTCATATTGAAAATAATTTCTGTGACATTATGCTGTCCATTTTGGGAAAATGTTCACACCAACAGCACTGTATGAATGGCTATGTATTCTGTAGTTTATTCTATAGCTCCAGTAGTTTTCTACTTTTACTGTTGTGTTCCCTTTCTAATTTGCTCCCAACAAAGAACAACTGACACAAGGCGAACAGGACAAAGCACCAAAGGAGAACAAAATGGCAAGGTACAAGGTGTGGCGCTTAGAGATAGACCCAGGTTTTGAATCTTCAATGGAGCCCATTAACAGGGCTTTGTTAGCTGCACGGCCTCTAATCTGGCACCAGTCCAAGTCCCTTTGCCGGTAATTAGACACTTTTCAAAGACAATTCACTACGCCCCTTTGTTCTCTTCCACCAGTTTAGGACTGTGTCAATGGGATTACAAAATTCTCCTACTGGATATAGTTTTACAATGTTTCTGAATAACTGGAGCTGAGGCAACTTAATAATCTCCCACTGAAGAGCTTTCATCACAATATTGACCTCATATTTACAGTACAAACAAAAAACATACAACCACTGGAGGAGGCAGAGTTTGTTTGTAAGCCAACAGCAGAGTGCAAAGAAAAACAATAAAAATTATGAATATGCCAATAATCTTCACTTGTTCAAATCTTTCATAAACAGAAAAGGCCAGGGACTGTAACGGTCCATTTCTCAGAGGTGCTGGGGGAGAAAAAGAATTCAGCAACAGGAAATGGTGCTGCTGTGGTAAAGAGGAAATCCCAAAGAGGGAGGTGGGCCATGTGTAGCACAAACATGGAACAAAACAGAAGAACAGTTTTTACATTGTAATGATGCACACCTGTCCGCATGGCCATACAGAGTGACCAGTGAAATTACAGTTTAACCAAATGCAACTTTTCAAAGTCCACGCATGCTGCACAGTGAGTTGAAGTAAATGTTCAGTTGCTACATTTACCGCAACTCAGCTGTGGCAAACTCACAAGGGCCTCACATGTCTCAATACACATTTACTGTAAATATAAGGTGTGTGTGTGTTTTTTTTTTGTGATAACAGTATTTTAAAGTGAGACCTAAAAAGAAAATTTAAGTCCACAAACAATATAAAAAAGGAGGAGTCCTAGTTTAAAGACATATATTCCATTTATTTATTGGCTATAAATAGCTCTATGCAGCTCTAGACGCATTTCTCATAGCTTACTGTGCTCTTAGTGAGTAAGCCAAATGTGAAAATTTTCATGTGGTCCTGTGTTGAGACAGTACAATGAAATACAGACAAAGAATAGCAAAGAAAGCTGTTCAAACTAGAACTGGAGCACTGTCATGGTGAGTTGAAAGCGTGAAAAATGTAGGTGATTTAAGCAACCTGTACACAAAAGTTCAAAGCATTAGGTCAAACTTATAATTACAATATTTTACTCAGATTTTACAGAAAAAAAGAACTAATGAATCAAGCTTCCAAAATGAATAGCTTTCTACAACTGTCTAATTATTATTTTCACACAAATGCTACCCTCTATTTAAGCAGTAAGAGATTGTGTTGTTACTGTAGTTTTAGAAAAAAGAGGTTTCTGAAAGGTGCTCATACGTCCTCTTACTTCAGCTTGCCGCTCCTTTGTATTCCCACAGCTATGAATGTTAATTTCACACTGTTCCCTTTGTCCTTCCCAGTGGGCCTATGGTACAGACTCATTTTTAAACTACCTTAAAACTCCTTTGAAAACAACAAGGAAGGAGAAATGTGAAATTTCAATTTAGATCAGTCAAGAAGAAGAAAATAGTTTTTAGGTCCTCAGAGAAGTGTATGGTTTGAAGCAGCATCCACTGGGACACTCTGGGTGACCTTCAAATCTCAGGTAGCAGTTTAGACAGAGAGGAAAATAAATAGGAGCTATGAAGAATGTTGTACTATGTTGTACTTTTAAAGTTTACAATCCAGCGATCTATAATGAAATCCAAATATTTCATTCAGCACATGTACTATCCCCTCAGTACTCAACAAAAATCTAAGCACACCATTCTCAAACAATATTTTCCAAAATGCTGATCTTACCTTGGGATCTTTCTCCAGGCGGACTTGTGTCTCCCTGTGCTCTGATAGGGATCTCTTCACAACTCTGCGATGCCGGAAGTTATAATAATCTCCAAAGACCTGAAAGGAAAAATGAAAAGTTGTGTAAGTCAACAGTATATCATATTGGCATTTGTTTATGTACAGGGGATGTGAGAAGTGAGGCAGGGAAGGCAATCTATCAATCTTGACCCTACTCCTTGACAAGGCCCGTCACATGAATCTCAAGTGGACTTCAATATGTACCATATCATTACAGCTGACCTGACCTACTCATGCATCCACAACCCATGGGAAAGCATCTTAAATAATAAATATGTGCCTATAGTAAATATACTGTATTATTCAGGTTTCTGAGTCTGAAGCAGAGGTTACATTACAGATTCTGAGGCACCACTTGGGCTTAAATTACTAAATGACCTTTGAACTTCACTCTCCTAGTTTCTCTGCAGTTTTTGAGTAGGAGCCACCAGTAAACTAAAGCTGAAATGAGCTATAACTATGGTGAATACACTTAACACTGTATAGAAATATCACCTTGATTTTATTAAAATTACGTGCAGCATCAAGGTTGGGCTGGATACCATTTTTGAAAACAGTACTTTAACAATACTTGGTTTTCTATACCGGTGCCTGAAGAATAATTTTTTTCTATACGCTATTTTAATTATTTTCTATAGCAATCAATGTTACTACACAAAAAATAATTTTAATTAAAACCATTACATTATTTTACAGATTCATAGCAGAAACATTAAACATATGGTTTAAGATAAAGGATTAATTACTGAATTGAATTATACTTTAGGCTACTGTGATGTCTTAGGTTAAAGACACAAATAGGATCATAAGAGTAGTCACTTGAATAAGTTAATAAATTAGTTCATAGTTTATTGAAGTTAAATTTATGGTAAAAGCTGTTTTAAAAAAAAGAGTGAGAGTGCGATGTCTATACTTTGAAATATCTTTGTATGGAATTTGCAACAGATGCAGAGTGAGCGCTCTTTCAATAGTTGATCATAGTGTCATAATTTTTCTTGTCTGAAGTAGAGACTAGTCAGGCGCTGAGACAGAGGTAGACTCTGCAGCCTGTGTGTGTGTGTCTGCCCCCAGTGCTCTGGAGGTAAATTATTGTCCTGTCTCTTTTTATAACAGATGCTCAAGTTGAAAACTCCGCTAAAAACATCTGCTTAAAATATTCAGTACTCAATACTCAGTACCGGAGCTTTTCAGTTGGTACCTCAAAGGGTTATCGGTGTTCGTTACACAGCCCTATAGATCAGACACTAAAATAATGAAATGCTGAAGTGTTAAGATTACAAAGTAAAGCTATTAGTATGGGAATCTCCACACATTTGAAACCATGCACAGAGGTAGGGCTATGGCACTGCAATGTACAATGCGGCATTCCTTTACTAACAGAAGCACGACCTGATCCTCGAGCTGCTCCCATTTAATCAGAGTAAACAAGCTGATTCCAGTCAGGCTGACACAAAAGTCTGCTGAACACAAAGCAGACGGACAATAGAGAGGCAGTAACCGACAGGGAAGACACACTTTACAGTGATATGCAACTCTGGTACAAGGCAATGTGTACGTATGTGAGGGAGGATAAAACACTGATATCCAAAAGGCATTAGCTGGCCTGCTGAACTCTTTTTAAAGAACAGAAGAATAAGAACAGGTAGTGGGTCCATTGTCAGCTCAGATAAGAGCTCAGGGGGAAGGGCCAATGATCAAAGACATGAGAAGAGAGTGGCAGGCACCATTAGAGAACCCTAAAAATCACACCAGTGAGAAAAAAAGCACTGAAGGACCATTTATCCATTCAGCCAATGTCTCAGCCTACCTTGTTCTTTTTCTTGTATACATAAACAACAAAAATAAAATACCGGCATAAAAGGACCACTCCTTTATGGACAAAAGGACAACACCATGCTGCCATAAGTACAACTGACCCACAACACATTAAAACCACTCAGTTGGTACAAAAATATGCGCCCAAACAAACTCACCACATTAAACAAAGCACCCACTTTTTCTTATCATCTAACAATCAGGATCAGCCATTAAGAGCTTATATTTTTTACCCTTCAGGCTAAGGTCTGCATTGTTTTTGTGAGATTTAACAGTTCTCTACTGGAAACAAGCCAATTAAAACAGACATTTAATGGGAAATGTGGAAACATGGGCATAGGGAAGGGTGGCTGACCATTACTGATGCAATAAACCACACACCGATAAGGCAGAATAGGCTTGAATGTTGCTCACGGTAACCTATTACCAGAGCCACACATTAATCCATCACTTCATTAAAATGCATGGTGACCCACAGTGGGAAATGACTGTCTGCCCATTTGTTTGCATGTTTGCTTCCTACCTGCCCAACAAATTTACCTTGTGGGAAGGCACTTATCAAAAGGTCGGATGACTGATATCCAGTGGCTGTTGACACAATTATGTTTTACAAAGAGCCAAACAATGTCATCGGTGTTGGTAGTTGTAGCAAAATGATATGAATTGGTGTGGTGCTAGAAATGTCAAAAACAAGTCTTTTAAGCTAGTTCATTAACATGTTAACTGCAGTCATGTTATATTTTGTTTCCTTTTTGCACAATTTCATAAAGACGCATCAGGGAAAGCGCACACTTTGTTTATGCATTGGCAGCTGGTGATAAATTTTAAAAATGAAACTTGCAATGGCTGAAGCGATAAAAAGCCCTGAAACAGTTCTCTGTTGCACTTATATAATGAAAGAGAGCCTAATTACTCACAGGAGGGAGCGGGCGGCTCAGGACACAGGCTGACAGTGGCAGATGCAGGACATAGTACTTTCTTTAGAAAGCAGCCCCTACACACACCTGAAAATGGGTTTGCACAGCTGGCCTGTCCTAATGCCAAACTACATTATGTGGTCGTTCTCTCATTGTTTCCCTTTGAACAATTTGTCCCAGGGCTCTCTTTTGTATCTCCTAATACTTAGCTTTATTTGCCATCTATTTATTAATGTATTCACCTGAAATGACGTGTAAAATGAAAACGTTATGAAGTTGTTTTAAAAAAAGGTAAATCAACCACCCCTTAACATGCCATTTACTACATGTATCAATATGCATTAAAAAGGGTTGATTAAAACAAATGGCTTTAAAGGTCTGATGAAAGATTAAAAGTTCGAGGAAAGAGGACAGATGAACCCAAGCCAAAGTATCTTTGGGGGCAAAGGCTGATCTCACTATTTGAACAACCATGAGTTACCGGGAAAGTCTCAGCTTTAGTAACAGTTTTAGCGGAACATAACGCGAATGCCAAGATAAATGTTTGGCTGTTGAACGGAATGTATTTTTTGGTCTCGTCCAATGAGATTCCCAAAATAATCTTCTCGTTTCCAGATCAGCTTGTATATTCACAGTTTGTCTGATTAATATTCAGTGTTGCTGGTAACAGCTGGAGTAGGTGCTGTTTGTTGATAAGCATACCTTTCCAAATATGTCTTTTCTCAAAAAGAAAAAGAAAAAAAAGCACAGAAAATGAGACTTCTGTTTTTCAATCTTTTCTAATAGTTTTCATTCCACCTTCTGCTCAATTAAACTAAAATACAGAATTCTATCTTAAAATAAATCAATAAATATAAACCTACTATGAATGTGATAACATCTGTTGTCAAAACTCTGTTGTGTAGCAATCCTGTAAAAACCTTGACAGTGTGCTACTGATTAGCTTATTGATTAACTTGCAGGAACACAGTGAATCAGTTTCCAATGGTTTTCTCTTGTGTAACCAAACAAATTTGTTAATTTTTAAGGTCCAATAAAACAAACTATTTCTCATTAACATAACTGCATGGCCTAACTGAGTGTCATCAGTGAATGCGGGACCACAACTTATTTATTGATTGGAGCGCGCCGTGGCTTTATGGAGTGGATAAGCGTATAAAAAATTTACAGTGTCATGGCAGGACTGCTGCAGGCTGTCTGCTTACAGGTCGATGAGCACTGTCCTCAGATGACTAACGCTTCACAGCATGGTCTTGGTATTGGTCTCAGGGTAAAGCCCGTCACATGCTTTGAACCTATAACTCAATTATACATTTAATAAATCATAAGAAATAGTCAGACATTTGTTGTGCACACTGAGGCATTAGTTCAGGTGCATTTTTGGGAAAACTTACATACATACATATTTTTGTGACCAGATGCTACCTCCACACTGTTACTCTACAATGTCTCAGTGGGCCATGCACCTGGCAACAAAGGCTCAAACCAGCAGTTAGGTAACATCAAGATGTGATCACAATCCCACAACAAAAATGTGGCTGTTTTGGTGAAATTACTGCCTGTGCTAATCCTACAGCGGAGTCTAATTTGATTAGAATAAGCACCAAAGAAATGTACTTGATTACACCGTGATGTGAGCAAAACATCCATACCACACCGAGCTGCACTTTTTTTAAATGCAACTTTCAAGGAAAAATATGACTTTTTAAATTGTTTGACCATTATTTAACCAGGAAAGTCCTATTGAGATTCAGAATCTCTTTTCCAGGAGAGTCCTAGCATATACATTGTACATGTTTTTTTGTGGTAGGGGAAACCGAATGTACCCAGAGGAATCCAACGCAAAGCTTGTTGTGAGGCAGAAGTGCTAACCACTATGCCACCGTGCCGCACCATAGAAAGTAATTGGTTGAAAGTGAAATGGTACAATATCTTAGAGTGTTTACCTGTGTGGAAAAAGTTTTAGTTACTAGATCAATTTAAAAAATATATGTAGTGGAAATTAGGGGTGTAACTTTACGTTTTTGCAACGATACAATATGTATCAATTAGAAGTGTTTCGATACAATTCAAGAACGATATTGGCTAATTTGGAACAATAAGATTCAAGACCTTTGTATCGATAATCGATACAGCGACTTTTTGCCAAAAATCATAAATGTTTACTCTCAAATGTAGCACCGTGGCCGGGGTTGATTATGTCCAGCAGACAGAGAGTGAAGAAAAGTAGAATATAACATTTTATTTAATTAAAAACACAAAATTTATCTCCAAAAAGCCATATCTGGTTTTATTTTAACATGTTAATTTCTAATTTCGATATTTCCAATATTATCGATCGATACTTCATGTGTATCAACGTAGTTATATCATAGGAAAAAACATTGATACATTGATACAGTTACTGTATCATTACACCCCTAGTGGAAATGTAAATTTATTTCAGTAGTTCAACTCAGAATGAAACACAGATTCAGTACACCACAGTAGCATACCCCCTAAAATTCTGCATCTCAAATTTAAAACATTACATAATCACCATCAACACAATTAAAATAAACGCTTAAAATATTTCACTCTGTGTACTCAATCTATAATTGATGCAGCATTTCTCGTTTTGAATCGAACTACTGAAATAATTTCACTTGACAATTTTCACATGATATACTATACTTTATACTCTATTTATATTGAACCTTAAAATAATATTTATAATACACACAATGCATGGACTCCTTTCATTATTTCACTGTATCCAAGGCGGTATTTCATAATTTGTTTCCATTTTGACCAAATAAAAGGCTTTCTTGTTGTTTTATAGAGCATAAATCATGCAGGCACATACAGAAAAGGCATCTTTTCTTCAAAAGAGCCTTAGTCCTACTTTGTACTGACTGGCCTACTTTACAAGCAAATTTTTTACTCAAGCTCTAAGCAATTTTTTTTTTTATTGAAATAACCATGTGCTCTTTTTTCATACCAAAAAGGTTAAATTGTATTCATAAAACATCTACTTTTAAATAAAATGTAACTTAACATTTGAGAATATAAAAGAGAATGTGTTCATACAAAAAAGGGCCAGTGTTTTAAAGCCAGAGATTTAGCAGATTATTAGAGCCAGAACTTTCATAACCAGGCTGCTGAAAACCAAAGGGTCACAGTGTTGGGGTCAGTTTAACAGTTGACAATTCATTTTACCAAAACACACCATGCTTTGATGAGTCCATCCTCATTAGCAGAGCAACTCAACTGCAACCACCACTTTCAGTTTCACTGCTAAACTAGAACTGACTGGCTATGTAACAGTGCAGTGACAATTGTCCCAAGTACTCTTTTCCATCTCCACATTTAGCAACATAGAGGAATAGCATAAAATTAACAGATGTATCAATGTGATGTGCCTTTTATTCAATCTCCATACAAAGACAAAGATGACAGTGTTGACAAGAACAGAGGTACTTTGACTATAGTCATTTGCTTATGAGCCCCGAGGGCCTCCAGCCAGGGCCTCTGCAGTAAATGCCATTATATAAGCGCACATGAAACCCAGCTCTGAAAATCCTGCTCGGACAGAATTAATATGCACTGATGAATAAGCATGAGCACATAAATTAAACATGCTGGTAAGTCAAGCAAAGCAAGCAGCACCACACATTATTCACTGTTGATTTACATGACTAGGCAACTATTTTAGGTGTGAGAACCTGATTTTAGGTGTTTATATTTACTGATGTTTTGTAAGGTTGTAACAGTTTAAACGTGTCAGTGGCTTTGACGGCTGAATCTAGTTTATTCAAGTCAAGTCCTGTTTAATTCACCATGGGAGTCTTTATGGTTTGGCCTCTAAACAGGTCAGGACGCTTTATTGTCTTCAATTTAAATCTAATATCTTAATAATCTGTTGACTCCTATACCTTTTGCACATGCACAAAATGAAGGAGGTGCACAGGGTGATTGCCAGAGGGATAGTAGCTAATAAGATTGAAATCTGGCATCTAATTTTATCTCCCCTCTTTACTCTTGGAGCGGTGATAGAGCACGGCTGCTGGACAGAAATACCAAACAGGTTCATCTAACCCCAGTGGAGCACTAGCAGGGCCATTAAGGGAAGCTACACTCTCTTAATTTTCTAACAACCCGCCATCTCCACAGAGGACCTGCACTTTTGTCTCCTCTTCTATCCCAGGTAACTGGGCTCTTTTACTCAGTTTAATAGACTATCATGCTGCTGCTCCCAAGTGCACAACGAGACCATTTTGATTTAGGCAATAGACCAAAATACATGATGCTTCCATAATCGTAGATGAATTTCTTTTCGAGTTAAAATGATCTTGCAATTCCTAAGTACATCCTCATGTGCTTTTTTCCAAAGTAGGAAGGAAGTGTGTCAGATGAGATGGTTGTTTCAATAACGCATTATGTGCCCAGCTGCACACAATTCACATGAAACTGAGCAACGACTGAGTTCGCCGGCTGCCAATGCCCGAGGCTGCGCACGTTACAATCTGTGATCTTGTCATTCGGAAAAGCACCTCCAACTCTATACTCCTGTTAGTAAAGTAGGTGAAGCTGGGTGAAAAAAAGACAGATAACTAAAATAAAATGCACCACACACGAAGGGGAAGCCCTCCAACTCTGTTTCATAGAGTTCACAGTGCATTCTGTGATCTTTGATTTTCAACGTGGGATCTTGTGAATCAGTGGGAAGTAGTAACACAGTAGTGCATTTAGTCATAGAAACACCAAACATGTTAGGGGTAATTTCAGAGTTTGAGTTAATGTGTGAATGAGAGATTTATGCATCACATTACACAGAGGTTATAGTTTGGAATGCAAAACAACATTTACTACAATATTCCACACAGCCTCAAGCCTATTCCCTGCAAAGGCAAAACCAGGTAAACTCGGCATTGTTCACCCCAACAGGACAATTACGGGAAAACCTTTATGCACAGCTTCTGTCTGACATCTTGTGGCTTTATTGTATTTGTGAAATACTTATAAGAGTAAATGAATTCCCTATATTGCCTCTGTGTTACGCAATTAGTTTCACATATATTTTGTTGGCATAAAAGGACACATGTAATACAAACTAAAGTGCTTTGTGACCAGATACTGTCATTATGGTGTATTTACTCTGATCTGCCTCGTTTGGTCCAGTCAAGAGTTCCTTTCTCATGTTAGTCTGGACCAAGTGTGCAGGTGTGAATGCACTCATGCAAAGTTGGGTACGGACCAAACAAGCAGACCGAGACCCATCTGAAGGGGTGGTCTCAGTCAGACCAAAAAGCAAACCAATGGATTTTCCTGGTGGGATTACACCAGAGGCCAATACAATTAAAATTGCAATAAACAATTAGGTTTTATTGAGCAATAAAATATTTCCAGTCCTATTCATACAATTGCTTCTAATCTGCTCCAACAACATGTAAGATTCAGTAAGAAAGAATGAGGTTTCAAATGACTGAGTTTCACCAATTAAAATGGTGTTAACACATTATATCACAGCAACACCTATTTAGCAGAAACCAAGCAGAGAGGCGTTTTCACACTTGTGCTTCAAACTTTCCCTTCAGTGAAGTACACCACAAGAGTACCTGAAACAGCCAGAGATTATTTTTAAAATCAGTTTTGACGTTTGTCTCAAAGAAAAAAAGAGCACATCCTGTAAATGAAGGATGATTTCCTCAAAAATGTCTTTAATGTTAGGCAGAGGGCGTCCCGGACTGGAAAGCTGACGGCACCTAACAAGGATGAGATCTGAAAACTCTGTTGTCTTATTTGCTCTAAATTCTAACTGTTATTCAGGTTTTGCCACCAGAACATGCTACAGTTCAGCTCTCTTATTTAAAACGATTTCTGTGATTTCTGAGGGTGAGTAACACCGGGTCTACTTTTGCACACTCAAGTTTTCTATTTTTCTTGTCATATTTCTAATTTGATTATAATTTTTTTTTTCTATTTTCATAGTTCTTGTCACATGATGTAAAGTGACTGACATGAACCTCTCAATGATCCATTTCAATTCCAGGTTGTAATGCAACAATAAAGGAAAAGGGGGGTACATACTTTTGCTTGCCACAGTATATCTATATCTTGAATATGTTTTGGTTAAGAGCTGAAATAACAAGACTTGTGTTGATGTCCAAATAATTATGGACCTAACCTAAACCCAGTCCCCACTAAAACTGATGAAGACAGAAATGTGGTCCAATGTAATTATCAAAACAGTAAAAAACATAATTTAACGTTTCAGAGAGTATATTTCAACCAAATTGTGCCATTTATGGGCGAGATGCAGGATGAAGTTAAAAGCCCAGAATAATTTGTAGGGCTGGGCAATATGGCTAAAAAATAAACTGCTGTTGTTGGCATAAAAAGCTATTTAAATGTAAGCTTACTCTTTTTTTATGAGCTTATTGCAGTTATATATACAAAATGCTGCCTCCTAAATGATGGCATCATAAAGGTAACACAGCTCCTTCATCTGTGATTTTTAATGTGTTTTTAGTGTCTGCAGAGTCTCCACACCTGGTATTAAAACTCCTTTGGGCGCTAGCAGTAGCATTAGCCACAACACAGTGGACAGTGCAGCACTTTTTGACATCATCCAAAATTAAAAACACTAATTAATCAAAGTAATTTGATCTACATTATGGCATAGTCTGTTGGCATAAATATCATTTCATTTCAACAGTAGTTTTTTTAAGAACAGAGTCAGTGGACATTATAAACTGAATGAAGTCCTGCAGATGGTATAAAAACCTTAGCAAAAGGCAAGTTGCAATCAAGTCCTACACAATATAATTAGGTTTATGGTGGGCTGGAAATCACTAAAAGCAATTACAAGCACAGTATCCATCTGACTCAGTACAGTTACTTCAATATGAGTGCATGTCTGACAAGTCCAGAGAACACCTTCAGGCAGCAGTTTACAGTAAACTGCTGCTCAAAAGTTACGAGTGTTTCAGTAGAGCAGTGTGGTTTTAATATGCACAAATGTCACGCTATAGTTTACACAGAAAGAAATTTATAAAAATATACCAGGGCATTGTGTAATACAGAACTAAAGGGACCCAGAGAGAGAAAACCTCCGTCAAGGCTTTGGCCCAATCTCGCAATGGTGAAACTATGGTGCCCATACCTTGACTTGAAACAGGGAATCAGAAATTGTAAAAAAAATAAAATAAAATCTACTATAAATACCTGGATCTAAATAGTCATCACATCTACACCAAAAACTAATCATCTGTTCCTTTACTGAGCGCTTGTGGCTGGAGGAAGTTTCTTTGTGGCAGTTGGAATAACTCCACTCAACACCAAAATCTGACAATGTATTCCTCTGGCCCACTAGAAGGCTTTTCTGGAAAAAAAAAAATCTAATTACTTTTTGAATTTTTTAAATACAGACTGACAAATCAACCAATACTGGTAAAAACATAGCTTCTTTGGAGTCACTGAATATACTGTAATATTTAACACCTTCTTAACCCTCAAAATAAAACCATATTCTCAGTTTTACCTTTTTTTATTACTATATTATCAGTCGGCAGTCTCAACAAGTCAATTTTTTTTTTCTAGTGCACTTTTCTTGTATTTAGGCCATTAAACTTGTGGATCGAACGTACACTCAGAGAAACATCAAAGGTTCCAGATGTGTTGTGACAGGTCGAAATGAGTTTTGGTTGTTAAACAGCATGGCACTGCAGTCCCACCTCTGTACTGGATGAGTCCTAAGAGAAACAGGATGTGCACCACATACACAAGACACACGGCCAATCAGGTTCCCCACCTCAACTTCAATCTCAGCCACAGCAGGACAGAGCAGAAAACAACACAAATGCACATAACACAATGACAGGGTACTTGCACTGACCTTAAGGTGCAGTCAGTTTGTTTTCTCTGAAGGAAGGATATGTGTATATGTATGTATGTATGTGTGTATGTATGCGTGTATGTATGTGTGTATGTGTGTGTGTATGTGTGTATGTGTGTGTGTATATGTGTGCGTGTGTGTGTATATATATATTTTTTTATATAGGTCTTAATGTGAAGTGTGGGTAAGTTGGCGTCTTATTATCAATTGTATAAATAATAATAACAAATAAAACGAAGGTGTACTGTCTTGGTAATATGCCTATATACGTGTGTGTGTTTTTTTATAATTACTGTATTAATGGTATATTATGGTGTAATGGTGAAGTTTATGTTGTTGATATTATTGACTGGTTACAAATTATGTTTAAGTGGCTCATGAAATATTATGGAGCTGTGCCATATCCTTGTGCCCTCTCAGTCTTGGTGAATGTGGTGGCATTTTGGGCCACACATCTACAGAGAAGCACATTTCTTCTTCCTAAAGCCTGCTCTAATACATACTAAGCTTAGGGCATAGCAACAGCCGACTGCCACAACTGCTGGTCTCAGCTCTGTTTTCCTAAACCAAACTGGTGCATGGTGGCTGGACAATGAGAGGAAGACTGGCCACAGCTATTTCCTGAAGTTTCATTCTGGCATCAATGTGATACTTGACCTGAAATTTTTTCTTGGACATTTTTTATTTAACATGCATATTGCTGTAAGGTCTTCTACATTTTCTTCTTCCAATAAAGAAAGCCACTGGTAATAGATTGGCTTGGCGATAAACCTTTTGTTATCTGCACTTCATTACTTCAGAGGGAAAAGAAAGGCACCTTCCTGGCACAGCTTACAGCTCTTTCTCAGTAAGCAACCATACCATGCATGCTTCCTGTATCCTCAGTAAGATAATAAGTTAGAAGTGGTCTCTTACCGTAAGCCCTGAAAATGGAATAGTCCTAAAATAGAAAAACAAGTCAACCTGGTGCCAAAACAAGGGTCATAAAAATGTTTCAGGCTGTGTTGTGTGTGGGGACGTAGGAAGGGGAGAAATTCCTTCATAAACAGACAGTATTACAGGTCTGGAAAGCAGTGGGAGGGTGACTGTTTTTTGTGGCACAAACACTAAACCCACTTGTTGGGAAAGCTCCCTCTGAGCTAAACTCAGCACAGGACACCATAATTGCAGATGTTCTGGTTTAACAGTGTGTATTGGTAATTCAAGGAAAAGCCGTGTCGAGTTTTGGGGGGAAATCTGGGAGTTGGAGTTTATACTACACATCGCAGCTAGGCCCATGGTAAGTCTGGACCACTACCCTGGGAATGAAAAGTCAAGTGTTGCTCACCAGTGAGAGCTACCAGCAACCTGCCCAAAAATATTGGTAACATTCCCCGAGCTACAGCCACTTCAAGAGAAATTGGAAAACAGCTTCTTCACTATTTTCTGTGATCGGTGCTAAATATCAAAAAAAGTTACTCATTTTGGGTTTTCAGATATTTGTTAATATCATCAAATTACTGCATAAACACACGCACATTATGATGGACTGTGCCCCAACACAATCACTAAATGAGTATCTATTAAAAACAGAAAAGAAAAGGACTTCAAACATATATGGGAGACCTTATATATTTCTACAAATAACACAGGGGTTAAATCATTCTGATTAGCTTAACAGTAAAATGTAAATCCGAGTATTAATCTACAAAAACTGTGCATAGCACTCTCATTTCTTCCAAAGGCACTTGATCACCAATATTGTTAAACAACGCATACTCAATTAATCATTTTAAATACTACAACTGTTTTGTCTTTTAAGCAAAACAGTTGTAGTTGAACAACACAAGAATATGATATTGATTCGACAGCCATGTAATAGTACAGTCAAAATGATTCAGTCAGCAGAATCACAACACATAAGAGATGTAGTGCATCTTCAATGAAAATATTCAGTGGCTCAGACCTGTAATGATGGAAGGAAGGGACATAACTCATTGATGCATGCCTTACATCTGTAATAAAATATTCATGAACTCTCAAAGCCTTTACAGCTGATACAATACAGACATGATAAACCATGCTTCCTGAGCAACATGCAACGCTGACCCAGAAAGATGGAGTTTAGTGTTTAAAAGGAAAGTGAAGAACCCTGCATCATAAAACACATCATATAACTCTTTGCAAGAACAAACTTCTCCTTTCAAAGCTCTACCTCCAGCATTGCAGATCAATTTCTGCCAAGTTGGCAGGTCTCCAAAGCATAACTGGAAACATTCAAAAACAAATAAGCACCTCCTCAGCGTTGAGCACCATGAGGAAGAAGCCTGATGTAGCGTCACAAACGGCAAGAGCCAGAAAATTAATTTGAGGTTGAAAAGAAAAAGATGTTTCTATCAAAAAGTTTTCAAAGCCAAGGACAGCTTCGGCACAAAAATAACTGCATCAACATCTTTCCTGGCCAAAAAGAACATGTTAGTTCAGTCAAAACAAGATAAACAGACATTTAAAAGGCAGTGGGGAATGTACAGTGTGTTTGGCAAGTGAACACTATGTACAGTGTGTCATTACAAGGAAACAGAATCATTTAAAGCCTGATTCAAACAAAACCCGTTTTTCTTGTGCCTCAAGTGTTTCTGCGAAAGACACCTGATCTGAAATGTAAGATGCAACACTGCCACTAAACAGCACAGCCCAAAACAGCAGACCTGTAACAATCCCACAAGATTCATGTTACAAAGGAGGAAAAAAAATCACTTGCAGACTTCGTAAAACACAGCTCCACCCACAAGCTGCATTCTTCACCATCTCCTCAATGCCGCTTACAGCTTTCCAAATGTTCACCTCCTTGTTTTCAGTGTTAAAGACTTATCTGATTTACCCTTTTCAAATTGCAGCATGAACACACACTGCTCTTTTCAGGTCATCTTGTGTGTCTGGAGCAAACACCAGTTTACCATGACATGACACAGTGCCATGACATACAAGCCAAAAACATTTCTGTAGATAATCAGTTTTCCTGGTTCAGCTGCTTACAATTATTTCACCTGTTAAGGCAATACAAAGGGAAGTCAAGAGGTCAAAGGCTCTTAAACTTAATGAGGAAATTAACTTAAAAAGATCAAAACTAAACTTTCTTTTAGGTTTCAATAGCAAAACTAATTTACAGTTAAACTGGCACATACCTAAAAATTTCTGCCTTATAGCTATTCAACAAAATACGGGAACATATTGCTCAAATGAACCAACTGGTTTTCTTTCTCACCCTCAACATTTCTGCTTAGCTAGATACTGTATCTTTGAAATAGAGTTTTTTGCAACTTAAGTAAACTGTCCAAAAATAAGTCATAAAAGAGAAAACATACCTTACTTGAATATAGAAGGTGAAAACAAACAAAAAATAAGTGAAGGTTAATAACACGGTGACCTAAAAAACAGACAACTTTTAAGCTGTACCTACTTTCTAAATTTAGTCTTGTTCTCTATGGGGTTTTCTTTTGAGACAGACAAAATAGGTCAAATACTGTCTGTGCTCATTGGTGTACAGCTCTTACATTAGTAGCAGGAGAGCAATCTTCTGCATTTTGATCAGATGTCTTACGCAGCTTTGAATAAACACTCTTTATTACATACATAAGTGATTTAAGTTAGAGTATAATCCATACTTATATGGTAAGTATGGATTGCATTGTTTTTTTCATTTGCTTACAACTGGGCAAACGTCTGCTTTTATATGTGTGAACACACGTTCTGATGATCAAATTCTCACATTCTGCTCTTATTTAGCAGATTTAGATGCCGGTAGATAAACCATCACTCCATATACAGATCCATCTGTAATGGATAATTCATCACTTTTTCGGTTTTCACATTAAAATTACAAAAGTCATTCTTTTCCTTTTTAGTGAAATTCTTGAAATACCTGCAGCTGCTCACCGAGCATGTCTGTGCATACATAAGAATGAGCTCACATTTGAGAAGTGGTTTTGGACTCCCCTGAGCACATCTGGATTGTGTTACAGCTGTGACCTGTGTGGTGATCGTCCCAGCCCCCATTTCTGCTATGCCGCTCTGCTGGGACAGCCCAGTAATAACTACTGCTCTTCCCAGGACTCCTGCTCACTCTCTCCTTCAGACAGGCTTGAGATGGCCTCCTGCTGACCAATACATTATTCTTTATCTACATCTTCAAACTATGTTTTAGAGAACTAAGTAAAGCCAGTGCTGGCTTTATCAAGCCCTTTATGTGACTCAAGCACTGCTTTATCTTATCCTTTCCCCCAGCAACAACAGAACATTTTATTACAGTTTGTTTGTGGGCAGGATTAAAACACAAATAGTGCAGCCTTTTTCAAAAAAACACAGAAATACAACACAAATACAGAGATTAAGTAAAGTAGCAAAAACGTAGCAACAAGCATTAAGTAAATTGGCAAATGAGTTATTTTCATAGCATAGCAATGTAGATAACCTGATTACTTACTGTCTGTTTTGTGTATTTCTGTGTGACAGTATTAGACATTAATTAATTGATTAATACAATTTCTAATAATTATTCTTTGGGCATAAGGTGTAGCACACCCTGGACAACTTCCAGTCCTTGAATGTATGGCTTTCATTAGAACTTCATCTGAGGCAGAGCATAACAAGGTCAAAAGTTTAAGTGTAAAGAACTACAGACCGTTTTTCGTGGCTGAACCTGCTCTCCTGTTGTAATGTGTGTGGGTGTGATTCTACCACAATCGCCAATATCTTAACACACCAGTTGATAGACTCAGACTCCTCATATGTCTTCAAATAAATATGGTAATTTTATTCCTTAACTTGCTCTTGTCTAATAAATTTAAATCATACCATCATAAGTAATTATGTTACAGGTAGCAACCATTGATTGATTATAGGTATTTGGCCACAACACAGAGGTCTCCAGCAGAACAAACAGCCTAAGTCCATCTCTGCAGTTCATTAACTTTCAAAGATCAGCAGCTGCACCCAGATGAAGAGAGATCTGGGTGTGCTTAGTGCGAAACTGAGACTGGCTGAGAAAGAGGAGAGCATAATAAAAGAAATGCTCTCTGTAAAAGCAAAACAAGGACCAAAGGCAGCAGCACCAAAGACACTGCACACATCGACTATGCTTCAGCTGATCAACTGTAGCAGGCTCAAGTCTTTTCTGGGTAAAACCCCCAGACTCAGATGAGATGCACAAAAAAGCTAAAATCTGTTTCAATGTTATTGCTGCTGGACTTCAAAGGCTAGTCCATCTCTCTGAGGGACAGGGCACACACAGGCTCAATACACCACAGCACAGAGACATGTTAAACATTCATGATCACACCGCACAAGTAAAACAGCTTAGAAAACATGCTTAAGTAAGATGAAATATTTAAAACTAGCAATCTATAGCCACATGCTTCACACAACATCTTAATAACGTAATAAGTCAAAAATATAATACAATATCAATGTGGTTCATTCACTTGAAGTTAATAAATTGTCTAATATGAGTGAATGTAAACGTATAAGAAAAATAGCTTAGTGTGGCTTGACCTTTTATTTACGTTTCACAAAATAATGCTTGAACTACATTTATAAGCCTGTCACCAGCGCAATATTCAGCCTAATGATACACATTTGGCCCATTTGTAGAGTCTTGGCACATTTAATACATTTGCCTTGAATTTTAATGTGGCTGTGTTGTAATTTATGTCTTCTGTATCTGTGTTTGCATTAGCACATAATTGAATAATATCCACTTTCACCTTCAGAGTATAGGTGGTGCAAACATTTTCAGACAAAAGATCAACCACCTACGACTGATAAATTATGTCCAGAAAGGCTTTTCATTTTTCATATGGACATGTTTACTGACATGGCCACATTATGTTAGGCAAATCACATTAATTATTCATTTTAAGGCAGGTGAGTAAAAAATTAACAACTTCTGTGATATTTCAGACTTCATTTCACACTTGCTATAGAGGTGAAGCACCAATTATAGCAAGAAAAACTTCAGGTAAAGCAATGGAAAATGCTATATAGATTAAGTCTGTGAACTGTGTGGCAACTTGGAGAGGGTTGTTTTTTTAGGTGTAGCACTAAAAAGCTGGAAACACCTGCAAAAAAAGTGTGCAAATCGTGCCACTAAGTCTCCTCAGCTCACAGCAGGCTTCTCCTCTCATCATCACTGGGGCAATCACATTCCGTCTGAAGATTTTCCAGCAAATTTTTAGCCAACAGATAAAGGCATCAGCTCTCCGGAGTCCAATTATTGACTCCATACCTTAAGCCTCGCCTCTATAATTCACACTGGTTATAAGTTTTCACATTAAATTTGACAGATGGATTGAGAATAATTCATTTCTTATCAGTCTGTGCAGGACCAACTGTTTAGTAGGAATGCACAATAATGCATTTTTGAACCGATACTTTGAAGCGTCTTGCATCCTGCACCAATAATGAACCCGATAATTCTTATATAAGATTTTGTATCTAATTTTTACCATACTCAACCTGATTTTAAGAGAAGTACAATTTAATTTAACTGTACAGTATAGCTTTTGCCAATTTTCATTAACCCTGATCTTACTTATAAAACCTGAAATACATCTGCCCTGAGCACAGTAGCAGACACTTACATTGTTGGCTGTATCCCACTGTGACCTGGTAATGTGTCAGAAGTCAGGGACTGTCCTGTCCTGCACAAAGCCTTTCGCTTTGCATAGGGCTCATACGAGGCTGCTCTCTGCTCTGTGTGAGAGAGGAAGGACGAGCTGAGCAGTAGTAGTAGTAGTAGTAGTAGTAGTAGTAGTAGTAGTAGGCGCGTATTCAGCCTCACTCAATGAGGGAAGTGCTGAAAAACTGCTCTCGCTCCACACACAGGCCAGGGCTATCGTTCTTTCATTTTATCACATATTAACAGAAACCACACCCTTTTAAGACCATACATTGTTTATGTGTTAAGCTGAAGTGGTGGCATAAGCCGCTCAGTGCTGTCCATATATTCGCCTGAAGACAGCGGGGCAGGATGCTCTGTATTCTTCACATCTTCGTCATCATACAGTTTAAGGAAATATATGATGTGAAACGCTAGAAGCCCCCTTCCCCTTTTCATAGAACTGCAACCGAACATGCAGAAACAGTCCTTCTCCGACACCATACAGAAAGCCTGCTCTGGGGGACAGCAGTCTGCCGTGGGGGCGGGGCTGAGAGACACTCACAGACTGAGAGCGTCAATGAGAAAACCACAGGGCAAAGACGGCAAAATTAAAGCAGTTTGGCCTTTTTAATTATCAGTCTTATTATCTGTTGAATTGTTAGTTATCGAAATGACGTCATAATTGCCAATATTGGGTCCAATATTATCGCGCATCCCTACTGTTTAGCTCAGCCTTTAAATTGAGTCTGAAGCAAGACTGAAAATTATTAAAAATAAAAAGCAAAGAAGACCTGTGTCTGAGATAAAAACAACAAGACAAGTAGCAACATGTTAAGAGACAGGATATTAATCAATGCATTTGTGAAATGTCTTAAAATGCTCAACCTTAAACAAAGCAAAACATATGGAGGTTTTTAGCCAAAGCAAGGGTGCAGTTTAAACAAGCCAACAGCACTTTAATATCCTGCATCTTTTACCAAAAAAAAAGGTCTAAAAATATGGTGCATGACTTCACTAAACAATATCTTCAAATGATAAAACATGAGTACAATGAAAATGCCAGGTGGAAAAGCAATGGGTGCAAAATGCAGTTGATTTGTCTACAATAATATCTTGTAATACTGTAACATGAATGATTTAAAGCCTAAAAATTAAGGTGCACCACTAAATAGAACAACTCCTAAGGATTCTGTCCTATCTTTTAGTGAATAACTTGAGGACAGTGACGTTCTCTGAGACCTCTGAGTGCAGTGCTGTGTCATGAGCTACTGATAGCAAAATGTCATTTCATGTACTTTTTTGTAACTACAGATAATAGCTAACTCTTCCTCTAATCTTGTCTCATATTAGAATATTAATACTCTTAAAAAATGTAAACTGATGCACCTAAGAAAGATTGAGTACAGCATGTGCACAGTACATCTAACAATAATGTCTGACATACAAGGCCCCAGGGAGGAGAAGAGAAACAGTTACAGACCAACAAACCACAAACCTCACAAGGAAGTGGAACGCGTCACAGAAATGCCACACTGTACTTTGAAGACAGCAATAACTAAATCATCTGTCACCTTTTTTCTTCCACTTCAGTTATGAAAAATCTAGGACTCCATCTAAAGGAAAGGCAGATCAATTTCACAAGATCAAAGGTGCTCTTAATGAACGCCCAACCAATTAAGAGAGATAAATAAAAAACATATCCCTCAAAATAGAGACATTTTGACAGTAATAAGCCCCATGTTGCATTAGACATTTAGATAAAACTAAACTAGATACTAAAATGGCACCATTACATTTACTGTCAATTATTCAGCCCTAAAGTAAAGTACAGAGCAGTCAGTTGTTGCACAAAGGCAGAGCTGCTACAAAGTCCTGCTTCTCTCCAAAAGGCAATTTCAAATCTGACACTTCCAGTCTCATCGTCAGTCATAGGCTTTCATAATTCACATTTTAGATGGCAAATGCCTCAAGTCCCAGTCTTAAAGGCAAAACTTGGCATGAAAGTGACCTAAAAAAAAGGGACAAGTCTGTCATATTACCAATGTCAAGCTCAGCACCTCAATCAGAGAACTTGTAAGAGATCCCACGACACAGGCCATTATTTAATTGAAACTGCAATAGTGTAAAAATTAAAACTCCCTTTTACAAGCTTGCAGAAGAAGACTGATAACGTGGGCAAGAAAAGGCCTTTAAAATGTAAAATAACCACTCCAAAATGCAAGTTTGCAGTTAATAGCCTTTAACCACTGTGTGAGTCAGCTGTTTCTTAATTTTATTACTTAACCAACTTTTAATTATTTCACTTTTTTTAAATTAACCTAGAAGGATTGTTTAGTAGGTTTTCCTGTTCGTTTAGCAAGACCATATAAGGGGCAGAGTGCTTTTGTTTGAGTAAAATGAGTATTAAAAATGAATGGCTGTATAAAGGTCTAATAATATGGTACATTTTACTTTTAAGATGTTCATTTAAAGAAGAGCTATAGCATGTTTGATAGAAAACACTGTATAATGATATGCAATGCCTACACAGAATACAATGATGCAACAAATTGGCGCGTCTGTTAATGTGTACAAATCTATAACAACTGCTACTCTGGAGTTGTTTCAATGTAGCCAAGAGAAAATATGTAAAACATATGATAATAGCAGTCCCACTGGGCAGCCTGGCTCTTATTCATAAGCTTTCAAATTAATACTCTTGAACAGAAAATGTAACTAACTTCGGCAAGGAGACAAAAATGATGGCAACAAATAGTAACGACTAAAGGGCTAACTAAATGGAAAAGTGCAGGATAACCATCTCGAGGTTCCCTGATATTGTAAAACAAAAACAAATTCAATTCAATCAGTTAAGAAGCAACAAAATTAAATAAATATGAATCAAATAACGTGCATAACCAAGACAAACGTGCATAACCCAAGACAAACAATGGCATATAATCATAGTGGATCTGTTCTTATGCAGCACTTTGACTTTGTCCAGATAAATGTCTAAGACTGTGAAGTTGTGTAAAAACAGCATGTATGAGATGTACTTATCTGCAAATACTTTTCACCACTGACTGACTGTAAACTGAGGTTGTTTATTAACATAAAATACAAAACAGCCAATTTGAGATCTGTCTCACATTAGCTCTGGTTACAATCAAATAACCGCATGACTCCAGCGGCCGTAGTGCTAACGCTATCAACAAACAACAAAGAAACCAAAATGTCACTTGACCGCACACTGCTCTGTCAACATCTAATCTGCTGTTGTTGGCAACCACAGTGGCTCTGAAGCTTCCCCAAACCTTTCCACCTGCAACACTAAGAAAGGCCTGACAGTTTTTAGTGTAGGGCCAGACTACTGCTGTGCCACAATGGAGGAACACCTGAAATGTCTCGACTGATGGAAATGTGGCTGTCATCAAGTATCTGTAACTGTTTGGGATAAAGGCGTACGCACAATTACCAGTTCTAGAGCTGGAAAACCTGCAGTCTACACAATCTGATTAAAACATGCAATCGGAAATAATTATATGTAATATCACAATAATTGATACGATTGATGATTTCTGGATAACGTAAGCCTTTAAGAATAGATATTATAACTCAATTTCATTTTAATTTATAAAGAGAGACAAGGCTGGATTGGTCATTGGTCAAAATTTGGTCAAATAGAAAGCCATAACATTATTGCAATACATTTATTTTCTTGCAATATGAATATTGTGTTTGTCAATATTCATATTGACAAACACAATATTGAAGACAAGTCCACAGCTGAGATTCGCATCTTAAATGCTCATGAAGGCAATGCAGCTTAACACAATGTACTTTATTTTCCTCTCATTGTGGTTAAAGCTAATGAAAGAAATGAATGAATCAATACAAGCTGAAGACTGCACAGATGTGACTGCTACGTGTCATTTACTTGACTCTTTCTCAGGCCATTGCCCCGACAATTCAAAGTGCAGATGACTGCAGCTTGAATGCCAGATAGCATGCGTTTTAAAGGTTAATTAAATGTTGAAAATTGATTGTTACTGAAATACTTGCAAACAGAATATCCGTATTGCATGAAACTATATGTTTTGCAATGTTATGGTCCTCCATCTGAAAGAATGTCTGATGTTGTCAAAATAAGTGTCTGGGGCTTCAGATTAAATTATGGTAGGACCAAATGATGATGGTTTAGCCCTACTTTGGTCCTAAATTTAGACCTCATTTAGTCTTTAGTAAGTTTGATTTAGCCCCACTTTTGACTAGTGAGTGAAGAGCCTTGTATATCTTCATAAATTAAAATCAAACTAATACTCACACTATGTTTACGTGCAGGTTGAGAAAACTGAATTAATATTATTATTTTAACTGTAAACCCGCTTAAGCTAGACAAGGCATTCAATTGCACTCAAGACTATACAAGCAAAACAATTTTGGTCTAGTGTTTAGACTCGTGCACTTTTAGACCAGCGAAGACACATATTATGGGTCCCACCGCCGCTGGCTAGCTTGCTTTGGTCCACCATGTCGTGAAAGTGTAAAGTTGGTAGTTGGTAGTTGGAGTATAGTCTCTTCGAAATAAATGACAGTTAAAACACAGTAGGTCTACTTTTTCACCAACTTTATGCCATAGGGTCAACAATTATTTATTGACCCTATATTTATTAGGCACTTCTATGTACCAGAGAAATCTTAAAGCTTCATCTCAAGGTTTTATGAAATGAATATAGGCTTTTATTCAAACATGAAAAACATGTTTTTACTTTAAAAACTCAAAGCTTTAAGCAGAGGTACCTTTATTAAAACTGCTTCATTAAAATTTCCTGTTGTCTGCCATCTTTGATCTTGGATGCTGCTCTTCATTTTAGCATTGGTCAAACAATAATCAGCATCCCCTTTATCAAAACAAGTCTGAAGCAACTTGCTCAGCCAACCACACAAACTCCCTAAGGCTATATTGCGTAATTAAGAACCAAACGGGTGTAACCATTTTGTCTGTCCTCTTCAGTGCCCACAGTCAATACATGGTTAAAAGATTATAGGGAGAGGAATTACTCATTAGTCAGCCACATTTGCTACACAAATAACATTACTAGTCATCAACAGTGGTGCAACATGTTTCTGTGGAAAAGTGCTGATGCTTGCTCCAAACATCTGCAAAACACTACTATTTAATTGTTTATCAAGTCAAATTTCATTCTAGGATAAGCAAACCCAAACAACTATCCTACCGCACAAAAAGGTTACAGCATTTCTATAGTCATAACATTTATAATGATCAAACACAACCAAGCCAACAGGTTTTAAATGCCACAGTCACAGGATTTAGCAGATTAACATTTGGTATTTGCAATAGTTGTAATTTACTTTGATAGCTGATTTATTTTAATATGAGCAAGTTAAGAGTATTTGATCTTTAAGTCTCATGAAATATTCCCAAAGTTGACTAATTAGCTTGATCTTTTGTGGAAGATTCAAGGAGTGGATAACATGGACAATTAAGATTAAGTTGGAAGTCATAAACGAGGAAATACGTCACCAGTGTAGACAGGAAATATTTATCTGCATTTCAAGGCACACACTTAGAACATGTACCACACTTGGGATTAACATAATATGTACCAAAGATGTATCGGTTTCCAGTTAGCTGTAAAAGCTTGTTCAACTTGTTTTGACTTTTTTTCTTAGCTTACTCTTTTATTGAGTAATAAGATCCAAACAAATGAGCTTTCCATGGTAAATAATATAAAAAATGTGTCATAAAAAAGCACACCTAGCATTTTCTGGACATCAAGTTTGGGGTTCATTATCAGTAAACACAAAAAAGGGAAAACTGCACACAATAAAGTATTCAAAATATGTGCAGAGTTTTGTTGCTCACTTGTTCACTCTCAGGAGGGAAAGTCATTTGTGTTCGTCACAAGTGATACTGTAAAACTTCTTTTAAAAAAAGGCTATGCATCATCAAACCAATAATAATGACCCAAAAAATTACTTACATGACCATGATTGATGAATCCATATTTACTGGCAATTTGATCAGCTTCCTCAGGACCTCCAGGTATGTGGACAGCCCATTGGTTGGTGTAGACCTTCTCACTCAGTACTGGTGACAGGCCACAGACTAGAAGGACCAACAGAGGCCCAAGTATTAAGTGGAGCAGGCTGAGCTGGTGGCTTCCAGAAGCCAGGCCGAAAGCCATGTTTCTCCTTGTGCAGTGGTCTCTGAGCACAACGTCTCTCCGACAGGCCGGCCCGCCCAAGGGTCGTGCACAGAGAGACCAGGAAGGACAGTCGCAGCTCACCTGAAAACAAATGTAAACAAATTCAACCAACATATTGTTGCTTGTTGCTTTGGATATCTGTTGCTAAGTATGTTTTTTGTGCAGAGTTTATTTCAATTTGTCAAAGTCAGATAAGTTTTATGATAGCTTTGTCCAACTGCACAGCAAAACCAGAAGCAAAAGTACCAGCAATTTCTGATAATTACCAGGAAAGAACAAGTGAGTTGTCAAGGCCAGGACTGATGTCATGTGGTCAGTCAGATGGTGGCAAGACATATGTTTAAACACCCATGGGAGGACAGTGTGGTGAAGGCTTGCACAAGAAAATGCTTAGGTAAAGGGTTTGCAGAGGTGGAGAGGTGTGGTTGGAAAGCCTGTCTCCTCCTTGGTTGGTTGGCAGCTGAGGGATAACAGCAAGTGGGTCTTGGCCACTAAATGACTGTGGCTAAAGTGACAGACTGACTGACTGGGTTAAGTGTGACGAAGTAAAAACATGGCAAACAAATTTCCAATATATTCATGGTTAAATATATTTATACCAGCAAATGTTAAAAATGTATGATTGGCATTTGGCAGTGACCGAGTTAAGCAAACATTGGCCATTTCAAAACCTCAGCATTTCCAGTAAATAGATTTCCCTAAAGCACAGCCTACATGAGCAGATAAACAGCTACTTTGTATTCATTTTCTGTATGTACCCCATCTGATTTATCTTTTATCACCAGCAAAAGTGCATACTGTATATTATCTGAAAATAGTTAAAACTAGTTAGAAAGCACTGTACTGAACCACTCACTTCCTTCCACATTATTTGACATTGTTATTCATATGTTCTCACATAACCACTCATCATTTTTAGACATAAGCCAGTCATATGAGTTACTACGGGTATTGTTTTTTTAAAGTCTGATAAAGCTACAATAGATATAAACTTACATGGGGATATTTATGAGAAAGATATCAGCACAAAAACACAACAAAAAATTTAAAAAAATAAGGCAGCTCGACAGTATTCATTTTGTGCCAGCCTTCCGATGAGTCTCTTCTCCAAGTACTTAAGTCTCAATTCCTGGTTTGCTAAGCCTATTAAATATACACAGAGAAATCAGCTTGAATTAAGAGGCAAAATCTTTAACCAACATTAATTTCATGTTTACTTTTCGTATCACCGGCTATTGATGAAATTGAAAACAAACATGAAATCTCATCATTACCAGTGGGTATTAAAGCCATCATTGGTTATCAAAAAATATCAAATGTCAAAAAGTCAGAGAAATTAAACACACTTACACAACTTTGTCCCTGTACTCTGTGGTGGATCACATAAACAGAGTGGCATTTTCCAGTGGGCTTGGACTTTTAAAATGGGACTGTGTGACCTCACACAGTGTCTCCTACGTCAGCGCCAACAGCCACACACCATACTAACAACGAACGCTTAAGCTGCCTTTTATTGTTCACAAGACACAGAGAAGCTGGGGTCGAGCTGTGAGTGGTCCTTAGTGTCACCCCAGTAAAAAATACCATATGTCAGATAGCAATAACTGAGGGTATAACAAAAGAACCCACACTACAATATAATTAACCACGTATCATTAAACTCAAAGGATAATACCAGCCTCATTACACCACCCATTAAGGCATTACCAAAAAAAAACTGTTGATACTTAATCATGATTTTATTTACATTTAAATGAGACTTAACCATTTGAACCTCTGCTGACATTCAGATATATGCTCATTACTGCTGGTGCTCATATTGTGGCATATGTAATCAACAGTGGAGTGAAGGGACTCTGGTAAAGAGCCATAGTAATACCCGTAATGCTAACCTCTCATTTGAAACACAACATGACAATTAAGTCAGCTCATCAATAATTCTCACATGCTGTATCTTCTGAAAAGGGAGGTGACAACAAACATGCAACAATGTTACAAGACTGGCTTTAGCCCATTACTAATATTTAACCTGTTCACACAATAAGGCCTTGTGCAAGCTTATGGCAGAATCTGAGATTTTGCCATGTGTGACATCTCAATTTCCCAATGTTCTGTATTAATATTTAGCTTCTACATGGCAGCCAATGTAGACAACGACTTTAAATGCACTCACTGTATACCAGAAGGTGCTTATTTAACTATAACCCAGAAAGAGGCCATTAAGTAAATCTCATTCTCGTCTAAAAAGTAGGTTGCACTTCAAGGCAGCAGGTTTAGGTCTGCCTGATAAAGGTAGCGACTACTTCCCATCATGTCAAAGTCCATTTGTTCTTTACACTGACTACGCTATGGTCCACACACGTATCACTGGTGGCATCTGTGTATTGAGAACTTTAAAGTAAAGCCAAAGTTTGTGGTAAGCTGATTGTGGCAACAGCAACATGTAGTGTGGTTTAAGAAGAGCTCAGAGTATTTAGAGAGAGGAGATTAACTAAAAGCGGAGAAACTGCTCACGACACAGAGCCAGACACTTTCATGTTGGTGCGCTAAAGTTACTGCACTTGAAAATAAAAAGTCAGCTGACAAGAGTATCGTCTCTGGTTATCGGGCAGTTGACTCACCCCAGACTCAAGGCGCAGTCACAAGTTGATCCGGTGAGACTTCTCAGTTTGACAAATGCGTCTGAAATTGTGTTGATTAACACATATTTGACGCCGCCTTCAATTGACCCGAGCCCTCTCACAGGTGCCTCCCCTTTTCCATCCAAGCCCAAATATCTACCGCCCTCATTGGCTCACATTTTACTACTCATTTACGTCTTCCACGAACCGCATTTTCGATGGACCACTGGAATAACCACAGAAACCGGACGCGGCGCAGTCGACGTCACCTCGGTGTGAGGTTGAGATCCCCCTTTCGAGACAAAGCGCACACTAAATGTCAACAATCACGCTCAAAAAGCCCACACGAGTCTTGGCTTTCCCCGCGTCAGGACCCCCGGTGGTACCACAATCAAAAACAAGCGAGCAAACTCAGCAGCCACGCACCCAAACAAGTCACACACTAGCTAAAGCACAGGAGAAACTTACACTCTGCTCAACTTACCCGCTTGGATTCACATCATGCTCGGTCTGCCGTGTTTTAGTGTCACCTCTCGACGTTAGAAACGACTACGACAAAGCCAAACCACTGAAAAATTGATAAGAACGAATTGCTGGTTATAAATAGTCATGATATCCCTCTGGTGTGCCGCTGAGTGGTCCTTACGAGCCCCAGGAAATGCGTCACGGCCGTGGACAAAGTAGACGCTTCTAAGCTACACCTCCTGCAGACCAGCAGCACTGTTACACTGCCATCTGCTGGACACACCAGGTCTAACGACATCTACTACATTCTTCACATTTCTCCCGAATGACTAGACATGATGAAATTAATATTAGTATCACAGATAATGCGATAGGGCCTATACCTGACAGCAGACTGTATGTGATATCAACAGAGGAAGTAGGGAACTTAAAGTCTGTTCTTACATTATTCTTGTATTCTTACATTATATTATATTGATACATCTTACATTTCCACTAGCCCCTATTTTATGTGGGAGTGCTGTTTGTACTGATCATTGTTGCCATTTCAGTGGAAAACTGTGTTGAAACAAACCACCATACCTCTTTTATAATAATGGGAGAGTTTCACTTCAATAGAAGTACTGATTTATTGTATTGCCTCTAGTTATTTTTTGACCCGCTTTACCTCATGCCAAATTAAAACTGTTATTATTTATTATACAAATATTTAATTTAATTTGCCTTCAATGACTGCCGTGACAACTGGATATATTTAACTGGAAGCATGTCCCAGTTACATACATTTGTATGCATAGTGCAAGTTAATGACTCATAGAAAATTAAACATTTTTAACTATTCACAGCACAGCAAATTCAATTAAAAGATCCACACTGAAAGAACAAAGTAGTTCAAATAATTTATTTGCAGTACAAATATTACAATACCAAGGTCAAAGGATAATTTCAATTGTTGCACTATTTCAAATCAGCTGCCACAATAAAAGGCACAGAGCCATTGAGCGAATAGCAAGGCTGTTCGTTTTTACAACAGATAGAGCCAAGTTCTTTCCTGTGGAACACAATAGGAGTTATTATTCCCCATAAACCCCAGCTTCTTAACATAAATCTGCAATAAGATAAGTATGCACCTCTCTGCTCAAGCAGACCGTCTCCTTCATATCGAGCGAGGCCCACAGCGTGTCTCTGTTCAGGATCCAGCTCTGCCCACTGCTCCTCAGTCACTGCCCACGCCTGCTCTGCGCTCAGCCAGGACAACTGGACTGCACTGAACACCACCTGCACAAATACAGTACATGCAACACTTCTGTCAGACCAATGTTTCATTAAGCCAATTTTATCCTTGCACATGTTTTCAAAAAAAGAAATGAGATGATGGCATTTGTAGTGAAAGATAATATATAATTTACATAATATTTATCATTTTGCCTGAATATTGACCTGTCTTGACAATTTGTCAGTAATAAAGCCACCAAAACCAGGCTGAAACTCACAGACAACTTCTGTGGCAACATCAGGCTGATAGCTTCAGCAGTGAGTCCCTCGACTTGTTCTTGTACTAAAGCAGACAGCACCATGTCCTCTAGACCCACTGGAGAAAAGAGAGCCACAAACAGTGTAAGTGCACAATTAATGTTTTTTTATATCAGATCACACCAAGAGTTCAAAAAGAAACTTTTTTTCTGTGTTTTCCTCTCATGACTGTGCCCTCAGGGAGAGCTTCAAATTGTATCTATCCATCCAGTGTTGTGTTATTGCACCATTCTCAATAGTTTAGAAAACAATTTTGAAAAAGTTCACCACAAACAACTTTAAATCCATAGAGACCCTATGCTTTTTAGTACCTGCCAATGCCCCAATCTCTGTGAAAATTTCTGGGCCCCATGTACTGACTGGACCAAAGGCGTCAGGTCGGGTCAAACAGCTTGTCAACGCTTCCACCTGCTGCTCTGTGCATGGCAGAGACATCTCCCGCAGGAACAACACTGCCATACTGGAATTTTAGGGAAAATATTCAGGTTTATATCCTGTTTATCCAGAATAATGCTGCTACCGTAAATATTATCAGTATATAAAAAGCTAAGCAAGTTGCAATGCTCATTAATAATCCCACTCTATTTCTTTTTTGGTATATTATCTTACAATTCATATCATATAATTGTTCAAAGTACTCATGATGTTTTTTTATGCCCAGTGGCCACTGACCTGAGGTTGTAAGGACTCAGTCTTTTTATCTCTGAGGGGTACAGTCCACAGATGAGATGACCAAATGTCACCAAATCCACAGCTGTTAATTGCTCTATCTTCTTTTTTTGCTTGCGCAACACACTGACTATCACCGCTCTCATCTACAAGTTAAATACAGACATTAACACACTGTTAGTAGCTAACTGACTGAAATTTTAACTCTACTAAAAAAATATTCAAAAGCACACCTTTTTATAGCTCCATTCAGTCAGTGTTCCCAGATGTGCCAGCACACCTGGATCTGTGAGATCTGTGTCTTGCAGCTCTCTTTCTCCCATTTCAGTCACAATGGAGCCCAAAGAAAGAACCTGATCCTCTCGCAGCATCCGCACTGGACTGAAAGACTATGTAAACAGAAACACAAAATGTCTATTAGCAATTTTTCCATCTTTTAAAAAATGAATATTTCTTAACAATGGTATGTTACTTTTATAATGAAGGGGCAGTAAATACTACACAGTATAAAAAAATAACAGCACACACAAGTAAGTTTTTACATTCTTCTAATATCAACCTTTCTGAGCTTCACCCAAAGTGTGCGGCGCTGCTCGGAACTCAGCGAGGAGTCTTGTCCAAAAACCTCAACACACTGTTGGACATTCTCTTGAGACATTCGGTTCAGTTGCAGAGGTGTCCATGCTGAGGGGAACGTCCCTTTGATATCAGCGCAGCTTGGTACTGGCACTAATCAAAAAGACAACAGTAAGATCTGGGTGCTACAAACAAAATGTAATTGTAGGCTCTAATAGTGTACCAAGAGCAAACAAAACCTTTTGCCCTTCTGTTGCGTGGCTTCACAATGCCTCGGAGAAGACTCTCTGTTTGCTTCCTCTGGCTCTGCTGGTCCATACACTGCACTACACACATTTGTCCTATTGTACTGTCTTCCCAGAGCTTCTGACCCACCAGGACCTGCTCCACTGTGTCTTTAGTCAACACTGTCTACACAAGAACAAGTACCTCAACATCAGCCCAGTAAGCTGCAAATAAAATAACATATGAACATGTTTTAAATGTTTGTGGCGCTTACCAATGGGATGCTGTTGATCTGCTTTGTGGACAGTGAAAACACCAGTCGGCCCAAATGTTCCAGATCCTTGACATGCCACTTAGATGGCTCCCTTTTGACAAACTATATCTATTACATTATGAACACAACCTTTTTGTCTTTGTAATAAATTATAGTCTTTATCCCAATTTGATCAAGCCTTATTATTAGTGCCCAATTGTACATCTGTCTAGTATTATAATCCAGCCACAATTTATCAAGCCTGGATAAATAGAAAGGGTTGCGTCGGGAAAGGACTCCAGTGTAAAACCGAAACCAAATTAACATGCACACTAGGAGGCAGATGATTTGCTGGGGTGACCCCGGAAGAGAAAAGCCAAAAGGAAAGAAGAATACAGTGAATACTGTGAAACACTATTTTCTTTTTATACCACTGCACTACACATTTGAAAGTCATTTAGTTTGAAAATTATAAGCTAATTACAACTATATATACTTTTCAAAATATCCATACATAAATCTCTTAGTATTCATGGCTGCCTCACCCCAGCAGGTCTTTCTGTGTGAGCAGAGCGCTAATGTCTCTTAGTGCCTGTTTAGGAAGGCAAAAGTTTTGCATCTCTTCCAGCCTCAGACCCAGAGCTCTCCTGTCCACAAGATCCAAACTGTCCCGGTTCAAGAAAGGCAGTAAAGGCCCCAGAATGTCTAGTGCAGAGCTGTTGATCTCACCCTCAGCTTTGGAAGAGCCCTGTGAATTACAGAAAGTGGATTTCAAGGGTTTCACACTGATATGTTTTCACTGATGAAAAAAAAATGTTTAAATGTTAAGGTTAATTGTATTGTAAATCCATTTCACTAGCAACATGTGTCTCCTAGAAAGTGTAAAACTGTATTATGTATTATGCAACTTTAATATCGACGCTTGCTGACAAAATAGGTTTGTTTTAATTGAATGTTTCGGGCAAATAAGCAAGTTCTCCATGCTCCTTTAGCAAAAACAATATGTGAAATCACTGCAAAAAGATTAAGTTAATAATTACTGAATAACTTACTTCTGCTTTAATGCATTAGCCAGTAAAAATGCTAAATATTATACTTACCAGTTCAGTCACTGCCCTTTCAGCAATATATATCTGTTTGTAATGAGGGAGCTTGAGGAAATCAAAAAACTGTATTTGAATGTGATCCAGTAGCTTTCCAAAGGACTCATTAGACAGCTTCTCTATCATTGACACTCTACAAAACATCATAAAATTGTTAGATAAAATAAGTTATGTAATACAAGAATAAATGTATACATGATGAAAAAGTACTGACGGTAATGTTACTGCAAACCATGGGCTCATCGCACTGAGGTCAACTTCAGGATGTCTCCTCAGCTCATCTACAATACATTTTCTCTGGTGAAACAGCAAATTTCTGAATTTATTACTGAATTATGGAGAATTTATTTTGTTATTATTGATGTTTATTATTTAGGTCCACACACATAAATGACACAGATTAAGACTGAAGAGTGTGCTTACCAGGGCTGGCCTGACGTTTCCAGAAAGTTTACTAAGAAAGTCAAGTAGGTCTAAGTCTGTGTCATTGACCCAATGCTTTAACAAGTCACAGGTCACTCCACCAACTATAGGTCCCAGGTCTCTAAGAGAAACAAAATAGATCGTTGTTATAATAGTGTATAATTCATGAAATGTTATGTTCAGTTCAGTAGGTTACCTCACTATGTTGCTTGTCATGTTTTGAAATGGAAAAATCATCTTATTCAAAAGCTGAGCCTATAATGAATAAAGTTATATTATATATTATATTTTCAAATTGTCACTTTGTCACTAAGTTCATACTCATCTCATACTAGTGCATTTGTGTTTTTATTCCAGGGTGGTGTCTTCTTTATTGACTTGTTAGAGATAGGACAGGTGGTGAAAGCAGGCTCATACACTGTTGGCTGTGACCAAAGCACTTTAAGGTAGCCATTATTAATTTATGCTACATTCCTCCACATCATTGTACAACATCCAAACTAATTAGCTTGATGGTGGCTGATGCGTATAGAGTATTAATATCCTGAAAGGATCATGTGAAGCATATCCAATGAGCCGTAGATAATTGTGAGCCAAGACTAGAGCTGGGGAGATTTTCTTCCTCAGTCACTATGCTAGGCTTTGCATTTCATTTTACTGTGTAGTAGAGCAGCATGAAGATATTATATAGACCAGTTTATTGGAGTTAAAAAGTCTTCCTCCTTTTGTTAAGTGCTACTAAACAACAAGTGGTAATAAAATTGAAGAAGCTGGTTATCTATCTTTTTTCTTATCTCACAAGAGCACTTGGTCTCCCATTCCTCAAATTCCCAAATGCTTGGTCTTTGTACAGTACACAGTGGTCTGAATCATAAAATTGGGTTAGTGTGGTAGTAAATGAAAAACTAGAAATATGCACCTGTTGTGGTGACCAGGGTAGCTCTTTGAACAAGCTTAAATTGTTCAGGAGTATATCTTTGTTCAAGTCTTGCATCAACTTCTTCAGTGGGACAAATGGTAAAAGACATGGCACTTGCTGAATAAAGTTCTGTAAGTCAGTCTGCAAGGCCTGTTGATTTACAACCAATATTAGTTAGATATTTAGACAGATATTTTGTTCAGATTATTGATAATTACGGTAGCCCTGAAGGGTAGGTCACACCAACAAAATAAATAACACGCACACAAATACGAAAACACACAGACAAATACAAAAAGATGCACAGAATTACAAAAACACACACACACAAAGCTCAAGCACACACAAAACACAAGCTCTCTTCTGTCCAATCACATTCAAGAACAAAGGTCCTACCATTTCTGTAATCTCATTTCCTGTAGTGTTTCCGAGTTTGTGTGTGGGTTTTCAAATTTGTGTGCGTGTTTTTGTATTTGTGTGTTTTTATATTTGTGTGTGTGTTTTTGTATTTCTGTGCATGTTTTTGTGTGTGTGTTTTTAAATTTGTGTGTGTGTTTCCAAATTTGTGTGTGTTTTAGTTGTTTGCGTGTTTTTGATTTTTTTGGTGTGACTTGCCCTTCCAGGCCACTGTAGTACAATACGTTTTTGCAGTTTTAGAAAAAAACATTGTATTTAAAACACTGTAGAGAAACAAGCAACAAAACACAAAAACACAGTCACCTCTTGCACTGCATTATACAGCATGGCTCTGTGGCCCGGCTTTAGCTCAGTGAATAAGCTGCTCCAGCACTGGCAGGGCATAGACTGGTTGATGTTGTCCCACTGGAGGTCTCGGAGCACAGTAGGGGAGAGGCCAGAGTGTAATGCCTTCAATCTGCACAGTTTGTCCATGGTGAGCTGCATGTGGGGCAGATCAGCACAAAACATCAGAGACCCAAATAGCTAAAATCAATAAATATGTTAATGATATATATACTTACATTGGTTTCCTTTGTAATCTTGGATAATATTCGAAAAGCCTAGAAATATATTTGAACATTGAAAGGATATTTATTTGATCTAAAATCATGCTTTAATGATCTAATAATGCAAATTTTATTTCATTTAAGAGAACAGAAATGTAAAAATTTGAGATTTATTAAAGAGTGTTATAATCTAATTTAATTTAGATTTAAATGGTAATCTAATTTAGCGTTAAATAAAGTGTTAGAGCTGAACTGTTTAAGGTACCCGTTAAAACATCAAGAAAGTAGACAAAGCTGTACTTTCAGACCTGCGCTGGAGAATATTTTTGGACAGCTGGTTGGGAGAGGATTTCTATAAGGTCCTCTGAGGGCAGGGACAGCAGAAACGAAGCTCCTAACTCAGGCAGAAACCCACTGAGAGCAAACAGATCCTGAGGAACCATGCTGCTGGCATTCAGGCTCTGAACTGCTGGTACTAGCAAAGCGGATAGCTAACAACACAGGAAAAAGAACCATTGTTAATTTAATTTAGTTTTGTATGGTTTTCATTGAAAAAGTATAGACAAGCCCTCACTCTGCCCTTGGTGCTGATGAAGCCCTTGGACATGCACTCCGCCAGCTGCTGCCACAGAGCCGAGGCCACAGCTGGGTCCCGGAAAAGTGAATAAAGCTCAGAAGGATCCACATAACAGGCAAGTATGCCTAACCTGCAAAATTAAGACAACGGAGGTATTACAACTGGAAGTGTATGAGGCAAAAAGGTAAAAGTAGCTTAGTATTCAAACTTCTTTTATATCAGTATGTAGTAGTTTAGCCAGTAACATGTTTTGTCATACTCTCTTCTCCACAACAAACCAAGAATCTTCGCTGCTATGATGTCCCTTTTAATACAATCTGAAGTAAGAACTAAGCAAACTCTGAGATTATTTGATCTAGCATCAGCATAAAAACTTGCAGTTATATTTGGGCTGAATATCCCAACCTCATTATGTTATCTCCAGTCAGATTCTTCTTTTTGGTGAAAAGGGTCCTGAGTACATGACGCCCCCTCACACCATCTAGACTGCTGTTGCCTAGCAACGTGGCTAAAGGAGTAAGCTGTAAAAGACAGGCAGATAAATGTGTCTAGTTAAGGCCTTTGTTCTATTAGATGTCCAATAAAAATCTTTTAGGTCTTGGATGACATTTTTTATTATTAAGTTGATGTTGTATTAAGATTTTGTTAAGCTGTTTCCTCTCACCTGTTGTGATGTAAGCTGCTGAAAATGACTGACTGGCAGGTAAGGCAGGAGCGGGAGAACGGAAGCGAGAAAATACGATGGCCACGTGTGGACATCACCCACAACAGAGGACTGAAGGATTCGATTTACAAAGGCTTTTTTCTGTAGAGACCGCATCCCTGAGCTATGGTCACGAATAGCTGTCAAACTAAAAAAGAAAATCTTCTATTTGACAGTCAAGAAATATGTTGAAATGTTTATCTTTGTAGATACATACACACTGTCATTGACCACGAGGGATGTTGGGAAGTTCATTATGTCAGAGACAGACATAAAGGGAATGAACTGAGACAGGTCGATGAATAACTCAGGGGTCACTCGGGGAAACTTATGGATGAATGCAGATGTCATTGTTTCCATGGCCTGCAACTCTGTTTGAGAGACCTGATGGACAAAACAGACATAGGGCACAGATCTGTGTGCAATTATTAAGACCCTCTTAAACTATGCATGGGCTGTGAAATATCTTCAAAAGATAGACACTGTCTAAAAGTCTCAAAATCTGTTTTATAGACAGCTGATAACAAACCTGGTTTGTTTGAACTTGTAATTGATCCCAGCTTTGATGCATATGAGAAATGAATCTCTTAACAGCATCTTTTTCAGCAGACATCACGAGAGTGCGAATGCTGTTTCTTGGCAGCCGAAGATACTCCTAAAGAGCATTGATTTTTTTTTTTTACCCAGATACAAATGGTTGCTTTGGATGTGTGCAAGCCACCCCAATATACCTGCATCAGCACTCTGAGAGCAGTTGCATTGTTGTCCTGCTGAATGAGGTCCCACAAGACAGGCTGACATGGAAAACATATTAGTGAATTAGTGACATATTTTGGAGTAAATAAATCAAATATGCCAAACAGATGTCTTACGCTGAAGCAGCTCAGCAGGTCTTCTTTGAGAGTGGTGTTCTGCTCTCTGTGCAGAAAGACACCTACTGTGTGAAGGACACTTGTGCTGGCCTCTGGCTGCAGACTGGACCAGGACTCATTGTCAAGGAGACTAGAAAGGAGGATGGCCTGACCCAAACCCTGCCGTGCCTCTCTTTCACCTTCCTCTAAACCCGACGAGAGACCCACTATAAAATCTAAGAGCCGCAACACATATCCCAACACTAAGAGAAAGCCTTCACGCTCCCCTCCTTCAATCTCACACATGCTTAGCTTGTGCACCACTTCCACCATCAAAGGAGCGGGGTTCACGCAGAGCTGAGAGCTGTCAAACTCATACGGTGCTGGCAGCATTTCAAAAAACCTCTGAAGGAAGCACTTCCTGCCCTCTAGTTCTGCCTGCAGATTGGCACACATGTCCAGAAACTGTGGCACTGACCCCACCAGCTGCTGGAGGAGTGAGGTGTTTTGACAAATATACTCTTTCAGTCCATCTGTCTGTGCACAATGCTCCAGGAGAGTGCTGTTGAGAAAATGATGGACTGCCCACTGTCTGTAGTGACACATATTCTCTGAGGTGTCAATAAAGAAGGAATTATGTATTTTTGAGCAGTATGCAGCAGCCCAGCTACCCTCTGGCAAAGAGTGTGAAGAGTCAGAGGATAGATTCCCACACAACGCTGAAATGAGAACAGAGCTATTAGGCAGAAAACAGTGTCTGAAAGCTTCAGCGCTGAGAGACGGGCTTCCTAGCTGAGCCAGACAGTCCTCACTGAGGGCTGCACTTTCTGTAGCATCACCCGACATTTGTACACAGAGGTCATCGATGCTGGAGTAGTTAAAAAAGTTATAATCCTTTGTTGCTGTAGCCTGCAAATATCCACATTAGAAAGGGGGTGAATTTAATTTTGTCAAAAATACTGAAAAAAGTACAGCCATTTACATGGTTACTCACCTCATGTACTTTCTGCAGCCAGAAGGAGGAGTTGGCACATACTGTGTTATTAAATTCATTTGCAAAAAACTCACTGCAAATGTGAACCCAGACAAAATCCTCTTCAGCAGCCCCCAGGTACCAGGCTGCGTCGGAGCAGGTGGCGGGCAGGTCCAGCCCCATGTGAGCCACTGCACCACTCACTGACCCATTCTCGCCTTCAAACAGTTTACAATAGAGAAAAACAGTGAAGTTCGAGACACCTGTCAGCCCAGGGATGGATTCATTGCAAGCTGCCTCCAGGATTTCTGTGGTGCTGAAGTACTCAGTCTCTCTGTGTTGGTCACTGCTTGTCCGTGTGGAGTTCAGGTGGGATTTATGAGCAGAGGAGAATAGTTTGTCAAGGTGTCTGTGCTTTTTCTGTAACAATGAGGCAGCTCTGGGATGGGTCCCCTGTTCATTTCCCTTAATAGATGGGCAGGACAAAATAGTACGTGTGGGTGGGAGACTTTGAGAGTTAAAGCCTAAAGCCTGGGTGTTCCATGTCACATTGTGTCTGATTCCCCTGAGAACACAAAAGAAACAAAATTACTTATTTTAAAGCCTATAACTGTGTGGAGTACATATGATTTTAATTAAATATCTCACCATAAAATCAGTTGTCTCAGGTCACCTTCACCGAGATGGAAATATAAAGATAAATCAAAGTGAATGAGTGGTGGAAAAAAATCAACCACCATACACATAAGTGACTGACAAAAGAGTGCTTCTCTGTTAACAAAGGCTGCAATATAATGTTACTGACATCAATGGGACAATAATGAGATTAGCTGGCCTATGAACAGAAGCTCTCAATTAACTGGGATGATTATTAAGATTTAAAGCAGTGTCACTCACTGTCTCCCTTTGCCAAGTACAACAGGTGAAGCCAGGGTCAAAGAACAATAGTCATATAATTAATATAATCACAGTTTGACATACTCACCGACAGAGCACCGTCCCTGTGCGTCGGGCTGTGGCACATCCACTAGGCTGCCCACATCATCCAGCATTGCTGAAGTAACTTGTGACACTTTTCTCCTCAGGTTACTGTAGACAGAGCTGCCAACTCTGTGCAGCAGGCCGCTCCTGAGCCCATCCAGACTTTGAACAAGTGCAAGGTTCTTCTGTGCCATTTGGCTCCCTCTCTCTCCTCCACCTGAGCGGGACAGGGCCTGTAGTAGTAAGCTCGGCATTAAGGCACCATCATCCCCTGTGGTGTTTATGTGCTCAAAAGATGCATTTGGGTTGAAACCCTCCTGTCTCATGGCTTCAGGAGGTAAGCTGAAAGGTTTTAAACGTCCAACTCCACCGGAGCCCTTGTTCTGTTCGAGGTCCTCTCCTGCTGGGTGTAAACTCACCACAGGTTTCCAGTTCCTTGTTTCCAAGAAGCGAAAAAGTTGTTGGAGCCAGCTGACATTGTAGGTACAGTCACTCCGACCCCTCAGAGCGCAGATGAAGCCCTGCAAACCGGCACTGGCCTGGCCATAAGTCCCACTGACCAGAGCCTGCAGAGCGGCCTCTAACACAGCACTCACTGTTTTCCAGTTCTGAGATATAATAGTCAATAGTGGCTTGTATGCTTGCCGTTCAGACAGTGTGATAAGGCTTTGCAGCAGACCCAGAAGCCAGTCCCAATGTTGGCTGCCCCTCAAAGACAAAAACCAGTCTTGCACAGTGAAGCTAGGCCTTGGTGGGACCCGGCCGTCCCACTGGTTCATTGCAGCACTCCCTTCCGACTGAAGAAAGAAATGCAGCACCTTCTCCCATAACTGATCTTCTTCAGGCTCCGTCGGGGCTTCCTCCAACTCAGCACCCATCTCTTGGAGGTACAAAGAAATGTTGTACAGAAAACCAGACAGACGGTGGCGGTCAATAGGTTTGTTCAGAGAAGGCATTTTTGTGTTTGGAAACAGTGTCTTTAGACTACCCATTATATTTCTCATTAACGGGTGCATATTGTTGGCTTTGGTGGTGTCTGGAGGAGTTTTTTGAGAATATATGCCACTTTTACTCAATTTGGAAAGTACCTCTGCAAGAATAGCATTTCTCTGGTCCTCCTTACTTCTTCCTGAAACAGCAGCAATAGTCAATAATAAGTAAATGCATGTAAAAATCTTCTAATGAATTAAATTGTTTTAAAAATGGGCTAAAGCACTCACCTGTTACCTCTGTCGATTCTTGTCCAGTGACCACACCACATATTATAATGGCTGTAAACCAAAGAGCTGCCTTTCCTGGCCGTTTCTTTGCCATTTTCATCTCATCCCAACATGCAACACAAACTGTTGTCACATCTCTGTTTTACCTATAAAATGAACAAAGCCCTCAGCTCTGTCTTCAACAGACATACATAGCTTTCTTGAAAGCACAAAAATGACCCTAAGGAGTAACGTAACTCACAAGTGAATATTAAAGCTTAATGACTGGCTACTACATTACCTTTCTACTTTCACCACATGACTACATATATGTAGAAATGTTTTATTAATTTACATTTATTTAAGTCAAAAAAAGTAGCGTGACAACTGAAAACTAGTATTACTGTAAGTACAACAAAAAATATTGAGATGGTTAAAGTGGTCTATATTCATTTAAACAAAATTGTGCACTATAGTGTAACATAATAGCTTTGTAACCATAGGGTAACCCCAGGTTAGCTTCAATAAAACACTACATTTTAGACAAATAGAATACAAAATTAGCACTCACCGCTCTGTGTTGCGGTCTGCTTCTTCCCTGGAATATATTTCCAGACCTCTATCAAAATGTCAAACTTTGATCCATCAACATCATTGATCTGACCTCCTTCTGTGAGACGCTCTCACTTTCACTACAACTTTCTCCACCTTTCTCTCTTTCTGCCTTCCCTCCTCCCACCTGTCTCCTTGTGTGTATGTGTCAGTGCTGTCATTGTTTTGCTGTTGCTTTTGTAGCAAATTCAACCTAAGCAGCCAATTTTAAGCAAAGTTATTTTTACTATTAAATCAACCATCTTTAACATTTACTACAAAAAAAAAAACAAAAAAAACAATTCTCCAATTCTAATATGTTTCTGCACACAGTCTCTGCTGCTGTGGCTACATGAAGGTTGTGTATTCAGACAAAGTAAAAATCTGGATCATGTGAATCACACCCAGGATGTCTAAGTCATTATGTGTGCATTTAGTGTCTCCCACAGGTTAATTCTGCATTGACTTGTCTCTCAGCTGATTGTCTCTCATGACTGTGGGTAGGAGCTGGTGTAGTCTTACTGACCAGGGCAGCACTGTGACCAGCAGCACTGTGCCGGCTGTCAGTGTTTAGACACACTCTTATTTCAACAAGCCAGTTTACAATTGAGCCCAGTCCAAGGGCACTGAAGCCACCCCCCAGTGCCAGACCACTGTCTGAGGCCCTGAAATCCTAGAGGGCCAAGTGAAAAGACCACCCCCTCCCTCAAGTGGCTTTAGTTGTGTGATACTGTGGCCTGCACCAGGACAATAACTTCCTCCTGTATTATTGATACCACAGGGATCAGCTCTCACTCAGTACAGCTGGGCTCAATTCACCATGGGAATATGCAATGAGAAACTAGATATGCCCCTTACGCTCCTCCTCAGAGCTGGAAATACAGACAGCAGCAGGGGAATCATCTGGGCAAAGCAGCGGTTGAGACTGGGGTGTTTGGTGCAATTCCAACATGCAACATCAAGTTTATTTTTTTATAAGATAACTTACATTTTATACAATGTTATGATAAACAGGTAATAACAGGGCAACGGTACTGTTGTAAACTGTTATTGCTATTCACTGCAAAGTTACCAAAATTTGCAATGTGCTTCTTGTCTTTTGTCAAGATTGTTAATATGCATTATGCCCTTCTCAAAAACTTTATTAACCATAGTCAAAGGCACAGGACATCTGGATTAAACATGGTAAAAACATCTATAAACCTTTGAGAAGAAGGTCAACTCAGCTGTAGGGGCATTGAGTCTTCTTTAATAATTGCACTGTTCAAAGGTTGATTTTTCAGTGGGGTTCATCCAGTGCCAAAACAGTCCTTTCTGCTTTGGGATTAGCAAAGCAGCAAATCCTTCTGAACCTAGAAAAATAGAGTTGTTTACAAACAGATAAATAATGCATAGTCTGAAAAAATAAAATACATTTTTGTAAAACTGCCCCTACCTTGTCAGTCAGATTTTGTATTTTGTTTTCTATTTGCATGTGTTTTGCATCTGCTTTGTTTTGCATCTTCTCAATAGTCTCAGCAGAAGACTTACGCAGCTCGTCCACCTCCAGCTGCAGCTGCCAGGACATCCACACAAAAGATTGTAACATTTCATCACATCTTACATTACCAAAGCATTGCAAAATCTTTCATGTAACTCACGTCTTTAAACTTCTTTTGCAGCAGCTCATGCTCATAATGTAGATTATTTAGTTCGATCTCCTTTTTGTTGTCAAATTTTTTTGGTGTATATTTCATTTTATTCTGAAGTTGAGAAATCTCTTCTTTAACTTTGGACAGATTCTCAGTGAGTTGTTGGTTTTCCTGCAAAACCTGTGTCAGCTCCTTTTCTGTCTTCTTGAAGTTCGTCCATTCATCTGCAACGTTTTTCTAGATGGGATGTCAGAAGATTAGTATTTGGGATTGCACCCAGCTTCTTCTTCTTCTTGTGAATATAAATTTGTTTTATACCTTTAGCAAACTGTTCTGATCAAATCTCTTTTCGGTGCTCTTTAGGAACATTTTGGCATCTTCAAAAGCTTCTTTATCTTTCTCCATCAGGGTTGAGATGAATTTGTTCCAGTTGTCCCTGGCCTCACTGACTTCTGTTTTTCTTTTGCTCTCTAGCTCCAGTTGTAGCACATCATGCGTCCTCTCATTCTTGGCTTCAGTGTCTTGTCAAAGAAAAAATGTCTATGGCTTAATTGTTTTCTAGTGTGAGGATTAAATTTATAACAAAAGAAACTGATATTTACCTTTCAGATTCTTTTCTGAAATCTCTATTACATAAGCCACTTCTTCCTGATGTTTCTATAAAAGCAGATTTACCAGAAAAACATTGAAATTGCATAACAAACATGACATGAAAATAATCGTACATGTAAAAGAGGTGTGCTTGTTACCTTTTTAAGCTCCATGATAGGTGTCTCAGTGTCAACCTGATGTATGTCTTTCAGGACAGATGCCATATTATTCCGTAGTCTGTTCTCTAATATTGTTTGCTCAGACTGCATTGCCTCTTGTGAAGCTAATCTATCAGCATTAAGCTCGCAAATAGTGTTTTGGTGTTCACAGAGAAGATGCCTCATTTTTTGTCTGTAAACCTAGAGGGACACAGTGGAGTCCATTAACTGCCAGCCAACAAATATATCTGCAAAAGCTAAAATATTATACCTTTATCTCGACTTGAAGATTGATCTCTGTTTCCTCCAACTCTTTCTCCAGGTTTCTGAGTTCAGCTTTGGCCTCTTTAAGCTTCCTCTCTGTGATGTCCCAGAAGGCATGTACCTTGTCCCTTTCAAGCTGAAAGTAGTTCCTCTCCTCCCTCTCTCGGTCAAGTTCCTCCCGGAGTCGCATGATGTAGTCCTCCAACTTCAAGGCAGAAATAGTTCAGAGTGCATAATTACTTAATTGCAAATTATAACATGATGCAAAGCAATCACTGTCAGTGTGCATTTATCTGGGAGTTTTTACATTAATTTGTCTATTGTAACTTAAAGGTCAACACAGAAGCCATTTAGGGCACAGTTTGTGACGGCTCTGAACGAGCATATTCAGAAATGCATACTTTACAATACTGACCTGTTCCTTGGACATCTCATCCTTGGTGAGGCCATCTATCAAAATGGGTGTCCTTGATTTTTCAGGCTTTTTACTTGAACCTTTTTTTGGTGGCTGTGGAAAAAAAAAGTTTGAAACAGTGACTTTAAGTGATATTTAATATTTAGAGATCATAGGGAAAAATAGGTAGCGTTAACTAATGTTATCTTTTGTAACGTTAGCAGGCCTACTTGGCAATAGACCTAAAATTATTCACACAAGATCTAATCAATATAAAAAATAAATGCTCACCATGTTGGATCCCAACAGTTCCTGGCTTTAAAAACCACAAAGCCAAATACACAAAGGTAGAAATAAATGCCCTGTCTGTCTTTTGGACAAACGCAGCGGGCTGTAAAAGCACCATGGCAACCGGACAACAAAGCTGGTTTTTAATCAAACCTTTCCAGAAGATGGCGCCCTACAACAAAAATTACTCACTTTTGACACAATTAGATTGTGTCCAATGTTGTACTTTTGTTTATTTCTTTTTTTAGCGATTTACGGACAAAAATCAATTTTTTATATAATAAAGACAACAAATGTGATGCAAATTATTAGAATTTCATATTTTATTTTTATCCTTAGTTTATTGGTGAAATATGTTAAAAACATTGCATATAAAATTATATTTACATGCAGAGTAAAAAATGCATATAAAGTGTCAAATGTGTAGGCTATTGGTCAAAGATTAAACATAGGTACATCAAACAGGTCACAGAGGCCTTCACTCTCATCCAGATTACAGTGGTATTCGTTGGTTGGGGGCGGTGACAGTGAAATAACTATAAACACAAAAAATAAATTGATTTAAACTAAAAAAAAAACATTATTTTTAAACAAATCTAGAATCACCTACCTTCAGGACTCTCAGTCGTTTTACTTGTATTATTATCTGCATTAATATAAAAAACAAATAAACATGATAATCATATAAAAAGCAATAGAGGACTCAAACAGTTTTGTGTAACACAATGCTTCACCTTTAGATGGGTCTAGTAGGTCTTTTATGTTTTTGGATAAACAGTGAACTGCGAAGAACAGAAAATAAAAATCTTACAAATCAACAGCCGTATTGTGATGATAATAATAGTATTTTCATAAGCCTGTAAACCAGCAGGAAAGGGAAAAAACTAACGCTGCAAAATTAAACTCACATCCAGACATGCCAGTTTTGTTAGACTCTATTTCCTTAAATAACGTCTGAAGTGTCCGCACATTTCTCTGGCTGGTATTTACTGAAGGCTGACAAGATAAGGCGTGGATTTGCTTCTCAGTTAAAGTAGCCATGGCTAACTTGGCACGATGTAGGATTTCTTTAGATGGTGGAACTGGTAACATGACAGACTCTGATTTGACTGAGCGTTTGTTAAGAAGCACAACATCGATTGGTCCATTGATGCTTTTCAGGTGAATCTGGTAAGTTGTTGGGCCATCCCGGACCTAGGTGGGGTAGGGGGAAAACACATTTTAAATAAATATAAAACCAGGTATGCTAACATATTACTTTAATACTTACTGCTTTGGGAATGGGAACATCTAATTGTGTCCCAGAAGGTGCTTGTACAGCTAACAGAGTATGGCCTGATGAAATTATATGATTAAACAAAAAATACAATGCTTTATTATGATTATAACAGTTCAGGTTAATTTTCATATCCAACATTCAATTAAACAATTATGGAAAAAATGCTATGTGAATAGGAAATAACAAGAATACAAGAATAATTACCACTGAAGCAATTGCAGATATCCTCATGATTTACATAGGACAGAGTGACTGTTTGTTAAGGCTTATCTTTCAAAACAATACACATTTTTTATCTATTCTTCTAACCTTTTCACTCTTTAAAGCAGAGGCATCAGCTGTAGTAAGCTACACTATGCATTCTGTGAGTTATTGTTACATAGCTGCTGTGAGGGATTAACATAAGACATAAAAAGAATATGCATTGCAGTCTTCATATATGTTCTTGATGCTCTGCTGAACCCAGCAAATTTGTTGGTCAAGCATCTCTTCCTTGTCCTTCAGGTCCCTCAGTTCACACTTTAAAAGCATCTGTCGTCTGCTTAGGTTAAGTGCGTTGTCACCTGGTTGTATCCCCCTTGTTTAAATCATAAATAACATATGTGATATGTGACTTTTAAAAACACTCAATGTCAAGCACATAAAATAGAGTTGAAACTTACTTCCACTGCACAACGTTCTTTGATATTTTCTCAATCAAACCAATGCCCTCCAACACGTTTGTGATGTCATAGATCCGCCTTTTTTGAGTGACGGCCAGAATCCTAACAGCCTGACAAAAAACACACACACATAAAGCATTCTACCTAGTGTTATAAACAGTTGTCTACCAATGTCTACTAGCTACAACAGATGTAAGAGTAAAAGTCTTTAGTTTCTGCAAGATTGCCACATTTTAGTGTGGCATTAAAAAATGTGTTCTAACAAGACAAACCACAGGCAGGGTACACAGGGCATACACTTTTTTACCAAAAGTTTTCCATGACTTTTTCAAAACTTTTGACAAAATTTCAAAGATCTAAAAAATTACTTACACGTTTAAATAGTATTCAAAATGTCCATCGTGTTTCATTTGTTAAATTTGAAAGATTAATCAGTTGAAGAAAAAAATAACTATTGAAATGTATTATTCCACAAATTTTACTGACTTATAGCCTAAACACCAGTGATTAAAAGATAATTATGCTATATTGCATATAAACTAATAATCTATGCTGTTTTACAGCACTGCCAAAACCAAAAGAGTCAAAAACCAGCAAAAAATAATTTAGTTCAAATATTCTGACAAAAAAATAGATATAGGTCACTTTAACCTGCAGTGAGAACAAGACAGCGTTTCTACTGACTACCCATATTTAATATAACACAATAATTACTATATTTTCTATACTCCAGCTGGCACAGGTTTCAATTTCCAAAACTTTACACCAAAATACAAAATTCCAAAACCTTCCCAAGGCCTGGAAATTGCATTTTAAAATTACATGACTTTTCCAGGTTTCCCTGCACAGGCCTACTCAACACTTCATTATGCATTATTCATGTTTGTATCCTCCTGCTTTGTTTCTATATTGCTACAGTCTCAACTATCAGTTTATTTGGATGATTGCCAGTATCATTTGTAACTACAGGATGCCCTTGGAGATTGAAAGAAGCGGTTTTTAAATGCATAATTTGTGTATTATTCTTAATTACATAGCAGCATAAAACTTAATCGAGTGAGATAATATATATAAATAAAAGTGTTGATTTCACAGAGGCATGCTTACTTACTTCTTTTAGGTCAAGTCTTCCACCTTCAGTTTGGTGTATTAGCTCAACAAATCTAATGGCTATTTTGGTGAGGCTCTTCAAACTCCGGGGGCCTTTGGGAGTATGCTCTGCCACTTCGCTCTCTCCCTCTGGACTCGAGGGGGCGTCCTCAATCTCCATGCTGCGAAGACGAAATACAAAACAAATCCACTGAACTAAAGACACTTTTCTGTTTTTTATATCATCACGTAACACAGCCAGAAATTGGTACATATATTAGTGTGGGACGTTCTAACATTTTATTTTTTTAACTAGTGTTTTGAAAATGTTTTCTGAATGAAAACATTGTATCCTACTCGCATGCATCGTTTTATTCTGAAATTTGCGCAACGCAAGTACGTTTATGCACGCCTTTATAATATGTTCTCAGTGTAAACATAGAAATTGAGTTAACGTTGAAGAAAGTGCATAGTGGTTATTTTTAGTTACATAGCATCTAAATGTAATGTTATTGCAAACTTATCTAAACACAAGCAGCAAAAAACAATGATGACATTGCTTAAATAGCCTACCTTGTTTGTGGTCGCGGGGAGCAGCGGGAACATGTAACGTTACCTTGAAAACTTAAGCTAAAACCGAACTCCTAAAATGAGTTTGCGAAAATCTTTAAGTAGCTCGCCTTAATAGTGTAAGACAAATCAAACATTTTACTCACAAATCACGCTGTGTCTGCACTTACATCACAAACTTAACCAAAAATGTGGACTTTATGCCAGTGTTTACGCCCTACAATGAAGCTAGGCGCCTATTTCAAACCGGTAGCTCAATTACTGCCTTCACAATAAAAGCACACAAAACAAATAACCAAATATGCAAGTAAAAAGGACTTTTCCTAGGTTTCAATTTAGAACACATTCAAATTAACATTTTAGGTAAATAAATTCAGCATGATTTTAAAAGCATTATAATAATTTAATAATTGGCAATTGAGAATATTTTGGGGCATATTAAAGGAAGATAACATAGATAATAGAAGATAGATTTTTTACAATAATTTTGTAATTATGTAAGAAATGACAGAAGAGTCTAGTAGTGACTTGCCCAGCGACTAGGTAAGAAATTATCACCAATAAGATGTTTGTTAACTAACTAAACGAGTCTTACTTTTATGTTACTTTTTCCTGCGACTGCCACAATCACGTGACGTGACCGCAGTCATATGATGCTCAGTGTTTGGAGCTGGTCTTACAGGAAGTTACATACCTTTAGTACATCCATGTTTCAACGGCAGTGCGTTTTGGTGATCTGTGAATGAAGTGGAGAGATGTCCGGCGGTGGTGTGCTGCTGTGTTTGCTGACAGTCTTTCAGGTGGGCTCTTGGGCTCAGTATGCTCCAGATGAGATCACTGAGCTGCCGGGTATGGGGTTCAAACCCAACTACAAACAGTGGTCTGGTTATCTGCAGGCGCGGCCGGGCAAGTTTCTTCATTACTGGTAAGAGAGAGCCTACAAACCATGGTTAGTTACAGCGAGATGCCTATATCCCAGTGTTACTAAGATAGCCCTGAGCTTCTGTTAAATTTGTATGAATCAAATGTACAGAAGGCAGAACTAGGAAAACAAATTATCCTGCCTTATATTTTGTCACATCTGACAAATTACATCAGTTTTTATATGTAAAATATATGCAAAAGTACTTGTATATATTTACATTTTATTTGTGGGGACAAAAGGGCCTTAAATTAAAAAAATAATAAAAAATTAAATTAAGATGGCATATGTAGCCAAATGTTTATTTAAAATATATGCAATACTTGTAAACAGGGGCCACTAATCCTTAATTTATGCTTTACTTCAAACTAACGTAGGCTGTGTTTTGCATTTGTTTTTGCAGGTTTGTGACCTCTCAAAGCAACCCGGCCAAGGACCCTGTGGTGCTCTGGCTGAATGGCGGACCAGGATGTAGCTCACTTGATGGTTTTCTTTCAGAGAACGGACCCTTTCATGTGAGCACAGTGTACATAATTTTACAATTTTAATGAAAACTGTCACTTGTGATTTTTTTTTTTTTTTTTCTCAGGTAAATGAAAATGGACAAACCTTGTATCAGAATCCATTTAGCTGGAACAAGATTGCAAATGTTCTGTATCTGGAGTCGCCCGCTGGAGTTGGTTATTCCTATTCTGATGACAAGAACTATACAACAGACGATGACCAGGTAAGTGTAACCAGACTCAAAAATCTTCTCATAATCAAATCAACATTTTTATGCTTCATATTTTAGGTTGCTGAAGACAACTACAAGGCCTTACAGAGTTTCTTTGCCAAGTTCCCAAACTTCACTAACAATGAGTTCTTCATTATTGGGGAAAGCTATGGTGGAATTTATGTCCCAACCCTTAGTCTGCTCGTAGCCACTGGAACAGCAAAAATAAATTTTAAGGTGAGTTCAGGTCCTTTTCTCTGAAGGCACCAGACACAAGACTTTTTCACTCACTTTATGTTGGCTCTTAGGGTTTTGCAGTGGGAAATGGTCTCAGCAGCTTTGCTCTTAATGATCAGTCTCTTATCTACTTCGGCTACTATCATGGTTTGTTTGGAGAAGAGTAAGTAAAATTATGAATATGTGTGTTTTTATGTTATGCTAAATTAATTATCTTTTGCTAGGTTAATTGGGTCTTCTACTAATATTAATACGTGGATTTCCTGTAAACAGACCAATATTTTTGTATCATAACTTGACTTGTTTCACAAAACCTGTTTAAAGCTGCACTGCCTGATTCCTTTTTCCTTGTATTTTGGCAAAGATAATTATTTAGTTATTAGTACAGCATAACAGAAGTCATCTGAGAAAAAATGAGACTTTGAGGTCACCTGTGGGCTGTATTATAAGGGTTTTTGTTTTAGAGAAAGGGAAGGAACAGTTTAACCAATCGCATGTTTTCATAGGACAGGAGCGCTCTGATTGGTCAGTACATCCTTTATCTATCCAGAACTAGAATCTATCAGGAATAATGTGAAGGAGCTATTGTTTTATTTCAAAATTCATACCTTATTCACAGTATTTTTATTTTTAATTTTAAAGAATTAAAAGCAAACTCCAGATCTCTGCTATGTTATTGTGATAGCTCCTGGCTTGTGTACATACTTCCAGGTTTGTGTGAGACTGTGATAGAGCGTCGCAAAGGAGAGGAATTTGGAAAGGGGAGTATCATTCAAACTCAACACTTTTTTAGACACATCACTTTTACAGTCATAAAATCAGGTAGTGCAGCTTTAAATCAGCTGACAAAACATGTCACAGTAACATCAGGTGACACTTCTGTGAAAGACCGCAGAAAGTAAGCTTCCGAAGCATGTCATAAAATCCATGTATTAATGATCAAGCAAGGTTTTGATCTTAAGGATTGCTGTATTTCCAGTTTGTGGCATGATCTGACAACTAATTGCTGCGCCAAAGGAACATGCAACTTCTACAACTCAACCTCAGAGATGTGTGTGACAATGGTATGTGTGCCATTTAGTTGGTATTTTTGGATTAACTGGATGGCTGATATTTTCCTATTCCCATCAGGTAAATGTGGCATTTAATATTATTTATAATAGTGGGCTAAATGAATATGCTCTCTATATGGACTGTGAAGGCAAAAATAGAGGCTATGAGAGGGCTATGAGCCATTTGTTTAAAAACTTCAGGAGGAATTCAAACACCCACAAGGTAAGGAATATGTGTCTATTTATTTTTGGACATTGTTTTTTTATTCAAATAAATTGGCAATTTCAGTATCATTAAACTGTGTTGAAGTTTGTAGGCTGGAAAAACCCTTCTAAGTCTCTCGGAGAAGTTCCTCCCTGCATCGACAGCGCTGCTCAGACAAAGTGGTTGAACAGAGGTGATGTGAAAAAAGCTTTGCACATTCCTGATACTCTGCCACCATGGGATCTCTGCAGGTTTCCACTTTTACATTATCGCTTTTCCTTATCATTTTGTTAAACTAAACTAAAAAGCAAACCATTATTTTGATTTAACCTATAGCAATTGCTTCATTTCAGTGACATTGTTGGTGGTAATTACACCAACATTTATCCAAATGTGAAAGACTTATATCTGAAGCTGCTCTCTTTGGGCCTTCGAGCACTTGTGTACAATGGAGACACAGACATGGCTTGCAACTTTCTGGGAGACCAATGGTTTGTGGAGGATCTTGGCATAAAGGTAGGTTTTTTTCTTTCTATATTTAATATCTTATTCAGTCACAATATACACAGTCTTATTACAGAATTTCTCCTAGGCCACTACAAAGTACCAGACCTGGCTTCATAAGGACCAGGTTGCTGGATTTTACCAGACATTTGGAAACATCACTTATCTAACAGTGAAGGTAAGCAGATGATTTTAATTTCCTACACTCTTTATGAGGTAATGTACTCTATAACACTTATGTTTTAGGGTGCTGGTCATATGGTGCCGCAGTGGGCTCCTGATCCAGCTTTTCACATGTTCCAGTCATTTATAACCAATGGTGACTACTAATGGAGACTCCATATGCTTTTACACAAGCCCTAATCTCTTATAGAGCATGTTTCTCAGGGAATTTTTAGGAATAAATATTTTTTCTGGGAGGGAACTCAATATGTGCTTTTATGTAAAACTGTTTTATTGTATAAAGAACAAATTGTTTTATCTGTTGAATTGTCCTTGAATTGCCAGAAGAAGGCTTAAATACAGGGAATATAAAAGCCTTCTTCTGTTCTTTGTATTTAGTAAATTCACTTTTTTTTTTTTAATAGTCAGCTGGCTTAGTTGCTGAAGTGGCCTTTTTGACTCAATGGTCATTTTGATTCTGTAAATTCAGAAGAGGGAAACTGCTTTTATAACATAAAATAAAATATTTTCAAGAACTGGTTCATTGTTTTCAATTGCATTTTCATTAAAGTATGTACTGTCAACAACATCTGGATTGTGTTATTCATGTACAGTCAATTAAAATCCATTTGAACCTGACAGTTATATACAAAAAAGATAATATAATTGTTACTTAAGACTATGGCACAAAAAACATTTTAACCATCTTCAACAACAAAAGGATGAAGAAAACCACACCAGTTTTTTTTTCATCAGCTTTGCAGATCATTATGATCAGTTCTACCAACTTTATAACTTTACTCCCAAATTTATAACAATATGTGACACAAGGCAGACTAGTATCCCTCCATATTATTTCAAGAAGTAACCCTTAAAATTACAGGCTTCATGAAATTATTATAATAATAAGAATAATTATTATAAAAACAGCTTTAGTTGTTCTCGAATAAATACCTTTTCAAATCTCAAAACAATAAAAATCAAAGATCTGTCCCACTAGAATCGGTCACAATTTGAACTTTGACTTGTCATCTGACTTAAATATGTAAAAAGACAAACAAAAATGGGCTGTCAGCAGCCTTAAGAACAAATGTCCCTTTACTATCAGGTTCAAGAAAAAAGAAAAAGTGCATTTCATCGCACACCAAACTCTCAAAAACACGTCTTTTCTGTACACCATGTGCGTAAATTATTCACCAAATTAGTGGCAGTGCAAACAATAACACATAAATCTCTGAAGATTGTGATCAATGGCAGTTAAAACAATAAATGTCTTACTTATTTTGTGAAACAATGCCAGACTAAAAATGCAGAAAATAATACTTAATCACCCTGCATTACACCTGAATACCTGGATTTACTCCATGCAAAATAAAATGTATAAAGAGGTAATATCACTTTCAAAATCATGACTTTACGTTTTGCAAAAACCCTTGGCTCTTGTAAACAGGATGGGAATGTATCATTGATAAATGTGCAAAGATGTGAATGTCTCATCCGTCAAAAATGGTCTGACTCAAAGGTTTAAAGCCATGACATAAAATAACAGTTTAAAGTATATAAAATCAGTATCACTTAATTTGGTGGAGTCCCACGTCCACAAAGGTCAGATGAGGTTTTTGGAGATTTTGACTATTGACAGTATATGATAGACCTTCTGAGTGTTTTAGAATAGCAGCATAAGACAAGGGGGCCCTCTGGTGTAATACAGGGAAAACAGCTGCCTCATAAAATCTTCCTTACTTCTTTACATCTTGATAGATGGAGTTTGACGTTGTGAGGCCAAAGATGAAAGCTCCAAGTGTCACCATGACAACACCAAAGATAACCATCCCATGCCAGCTGAGGAGAGAAAGTATACAACTGTATTTTTTATATGTTTTCTTTTAGTATGATTAAAAATTCCATCTATAAAGCTGAGCAAGTCTGTCTCACCTGGTAGATCGATTATCTGTCTCAGACAGTTTGGCCTGCATCAAGCACAAACCTAAATAGAAAAAAAAACAGTAGAACATATTAAAAATAACAGAACAAATTAGACAAAAATACAAGTGCAAAATGGGTATTGTACCTGGGAAAACAAAAATAAAGCAGGCAGCCAGACCTCCAATCAGTGAGATCACCCGCCCAATATCAGGGATAAAAAGTGCGAGTACAAGGGTGATGAAAAACCACACTAGTGTTTGCAGGATTCTCCGCCTCTGCTCACGACGCACACAAACCTCCACCTGTTCACCTTGAAAACGCAGCCACAGCCCCTCTATGACGGCCCTGAGAACAGAGAAATTTGTATTTCACAAAGTAAGCAAATTTATTGTAACAGGAACTTTGCACAAAACACTACATTGATCAGCTTAAGTTAATTTAAGTAGCTGCTAACACTAAACAGATCACAAACTGTCCTGGAAGAAACAGTATGATATTTACCTTCCGCAAAAGTGCAATATTGGATAGGAAGTGACAACGCAGATGACAATAAAAGCTCTTGCAAAGGCCACAGCAATGTCATTTGGAGGATATGACATCAATACATCCTGGCTGACACTAGAGCCAAATGTCAAGAAGCCACAGACACCTGAAGAGAAACGGCACAATTAAGAGCATTAAAAGACTATTCATTCATTCATTTTCTACCGCTTATTCCCGTTAGGGGTCGCTAACCGCTCTGCCCCCGTGCACCCCCATTAAAAGACTACAAAAAATAATATAATGTTTGCCTACAACTGCATATATACCAGTACCTGTTCCTGTATAAACAAAGAGGCAGATGATCATACTGAAAGTTACAACAAGTCCCCACGGTTTGATCTCTTTTCTGGTCATGCTGTTAAAGACTGGCACACAGCTGACATGACACTAAAATGGAAAAACAACTTAGTTTACAACAACAAAAGACACATCTTTATGCACAATACAAGACAATACCTGAAAGCCAAAGCAGATGGTGGGCATAGCATTGAACACTGCAGTCCATGATGCAGAACTGTAACACAGTAATCAAGTGACTTAGGCAAAGCAAGATGAAAAAGCCACAAATGGTGGTGCAGCAAATACTGCGATATAGTTTTTCTGCAGGGTATAAAATGTGAGCTCACCTGACAGGAATATAGCCTGGCATGTCATTTTTATCAGGCCAGATATACTTTATGATGACCACTATTGTAACATACCAGGTTCCCATTACACTTATTGCACTGCAATGATTAAAAGGGAGCAAATTAAAATATGCAACATCCTAATTGCATGATACAAAAATATTCTCAGAAAGATTTATACCTGGCATATTTCTGAAAACCAATTTCTTTAGGAATTGAAAGAGGGAGAATAATCAAAACAGCTGTAACTGAAATAGTAAACTTGCGATCCGTGTACCAAAATTGGTTTCCTGAACCATCTTGATCTGCCGCTGCAATCACTACAACACAAAACACACATGAAAACAATTAGAAAGGCAACAGAGCAGGCTGTACAACATTTAGTGACTTATGTGGTTTAATCTTAATTTAAATCCAGGCTTTAATTAAAAAAAAAAAAAAAAGGTTGGTCACAAGCAGCAGAACTTTTGCAACAAGTTCAGTGCATTGGTAATGTATAATAAAGTCATGAGGTCTGTGTCATCTAAAAATGCACTTAGACAATGTGAAACTTTGCAAGTTTTAGCACTATTTACAAAGCAAATACAAAAGACTTGATGATATAATGAGAATTATGTGATATAACTGCACTTACAGCGATCTAGTTGGTCTCCAATGACAATGAAGAAAGCAATGCATGTGCCAAAAGTGTAAATGGCAATGGCTACCTCACATAAAATTCCAGTCACCTTCCCACAAGTGGCTCGAACCACTTCTTGATAGGTGCTTTCATTACTGACCTGTAGAAACAAGATATATTTTTCATACTGTATTGTAGAACAGAGGGGGAAAAAAACAAATCCAAGAACAGTCCTGATGTTTAAAGACCACATAGCTATCACATGGTCAGTGATTGCTGACAAAACATTCAGTCTCATTCTTGGGTCTCATTCTCTGTATAATATGAGGGTATTACCAGATGAATACACTTTGCAGTTCACAACAGAACTGGGAAGTATACTTTTGGTTAAACATCTCTTTAAGCATTTATTTAGGTCCTGATGCACAATTAACATTTTTTCAAACCCACAATTATATAAAATGTAGAGGATAAACAGGACCTCATAATCTACAAATAAAATGGAGTGTTGTGTTTAGATGTTAGCTTTTAAAACTAGATAATGAGATAACAAAAAACTATCTGTTACATAAACATAGACAGTGTTATGGGATATGCTTCAAATTTTAATGAGTAAGCAGCATGTCTTAACTACACAGGAAGTAAAAGTCTGGGCTATTATTGCAACACTGGGACCACAATTGCTGAATGCAGTAGATACATAAGAAAGCAGGGAGTTTTTATTTATTTATTTTTAGACAAACCTGGGAGCAGTAACCAAGGATCACCAACCCACTGATGATGAAGATCAGCATAAACTGAAACAAATTATAAACAAAGTATTGTTACAATATGTTGCCATAGACTTTATATTAAACATTAAATTATGTTGTAATCTAGCATTGGATATAAACATACAATGATATTTCAAAATGGATAATGATAGCTTAAGGAAAATGGAAATTAGGGACAATTATTATTAAACATTATTATTCTTTCCTTACCATTTGTAGCGTCACTCCTGCTATAACACCACCTGCCATGCTAAAGGCTGCTGGAAAATTGAGTAGGCCTGCCCCCAGTGCGGCGTTGACTACAATGAATACAGCTCCTATAGAGGACACACCACTGCTCCTTCTTTCTGTTTCAATGTGTGGCACAGAATCCACACTGGGGCTCTGCAGGAGCCAGGCCCTCTCTCCAGGGTCATTACTGCCCATGCCTCCCCAGTCCTCAGCATCTGTGTTAATAGCCATGGCTGCTTGGTCCAACACTCAAATCAATAGAAATTTTAAAAGCTGCATCAAAGGAACCCAAACTTCACCCACTGAGTTCCTCTGCAGTCAGTTACTTAAGTGTTGATTCAATTGTAGAGCCATTCTGTGAAGTAAAAATAGTTAATTATAGATTATACAGTGTATATTATTTTCTGAAAATTAATATGCACTAATATTCTTTAGACAAACTCAATGTTGAAGTTACACATAAAGCCTGAACTTCTGATTGGTTATCAAGAAATGCTAAGCAGTAGCACTATTGATTATTTACCAAAGTGTTACTGTCCAGAGTACAATTAAATGACATGTTCGGGGTGTGCAGGCATAGTAAAAGTGAGGATTTACAATTACAAAAGCTGTCTAAATGAAACACTCATTAGTTCAACACAAGTGAAAAAGATCACTATATCACTTAGATTATGCCAGTGATTAAAAGTTATTTTTACAGACGGGCTTCAAATCTGTCTTAAAACTGTATCTCACCAGAGAAATGGCTTAAAAATTATCTAAATTATTGGATAAGCAAAGGGGAAATATTCACGTGAAACTGAACAAAAAAAATTACATTTGCCGGGATTTAGGACAAATTTATCTAATGTTTAGAATGTTGGCTCACTGTAATTATGTTTAATTTAGGATTTTCTAATCGTGTGCCAAAAGTGTGTGTGGCAGATCACTTGTTTACGTATAAGTTAAGTGCTAGCTAGCAGTGGACCCACCTGCCCTAACACCACACATTAAGAGAGTTAACTTTTACACATTACGTTTGAACAACAAAATATGTTTTTACCTGAGTGTCCGGCGCGGATTTCTTCTATATAGTGGACAGATTTGTAAACGACAGCCTGAGGAGAACACCGCCGCAGAGAATGACTGGGCGCTGTTTTTGATGAAGGCTAAAAGCGAGGAGCATGTGACTTGGTCACGTGAACGGAACTATGGGTAATATAGTGGCTATTGTGTGTGCGGATTGGATCAAACTGTAGCTCAATCAAAGCTACAAATTGACATCATGTAAAACGCTTTGCTTTTGCGTTTAAACTACATAACTATTTAGATAACTCATTGTTGCTCACTAAAACGCTCAACATAGACCTTGATTTAATCAGTACTCTAGCTTATGATCAACAATATGGCTCAACTTACTTCAATAGTGTTAATTTCCTTGTTTTGTTAAGTAAAAAAGTTAAGAAAAATAAAAAGATACGAGATAAACACATCTATCACAAGTTAAAGACAAAAAACACTCAATAGTTTTAGCATAATTTATTCAATGTTCAAGAAGGTACATGACCAATGACCTGTTGTTTTTTATGGCAGAATGCAAAACATGGAGGTTAAGTGCCAGGTTTCAGAGTTGATAGATTGAAGAACATTTTTCCCAAATGTTTTCAGTCATTATTAAGTAATTGAACCGCATTTGTAAAACAAAGCTGCATGCCTTGTCCTTGCATGTAAAGAAAGCCATTCATACTTCACACCACACATATACAGTGTAATCATACAACCAGACAAAGCTTTATGAAATTAGGACATAATTTGAGACTGGACTGGAATATAAAAACTTTCATCTACACTCTGCTTTACCAAGATTATATTTGGTTGGTGTGCTTTTAGAAGGGCAAAAGAATGTAATGAAATTCTGTTTCTTTGAACACTCATGTTGTAATATACTGGACAGATTACTGAACTGACCGTGTGTTTATTTCTGTTCATATTGATTTTATTTGACCTTTAACCAGGAAAGTCCCACGGAGATTCAGAATCTCTTTTACAGGGAAGTCCTGGCCCCATGGGGGACCTATTGTACATGTTTTCAGTAGTGCCAAGACAGCAGTACCAAAGCCAAATAGTGCCAATGTAATATAGGAAAATAACAAGTGCCTTACCAAATAAAGTGCTAAAGAAACTTCCTAGATCTTAACTTGCATTTAAACTGATGTTGGTTTGATGGTGATGATGGAGATCTATATGTAGTTGCCCACAGCAGAAGTGCCTTTATAGAAGGAGCACACCTGATTACAAATAAGAAATGTAAGAACAGTCAATACATAGGTAAAAGTCTAGTACACATTTGCAGGCGTTTTAACATTGTTTTTAACTAAAAACAATTTTTTAAACAAACTGTGTGTTTTAACTGAAACCAATGTTGAAATTAATAAAATGTAACCAAATATTGAGCTATAAGTGAAAAGTAGGAGAAAGGAGATGACCCCAGAGCTCATCTTCTAAACTGCCGTTTTGATTTTGTAGCTCAATGTGATGGATCCTCTTTACTTGGTGACAGCATGGATTGCATGAGCCAAGTACGCCACATTTCCAGACGTCACACCTGCCATAGAGATCCTACCATCCTTTGTCATGTACACTGAAAACTCCTTGGTCAGGCGCTCAACCTAAAAGGCAAAAAAAATTATATATATTTTTGTATTCATTATATTTCAAAGCTAAAATATACTGACAAATGTGGCCATTTTATTTTAACAGAATATAAGAAAATGCTTGTGTTTTACACATACCTGTTCCGGTTTAAGGCCTGTAAAGCAAAACATCCCAATTTGGTCAATGACATGCTGCCAGTTGTGAGTAGAACCTTCCTTCTTGAGACCAGCCACCAACTGTTCCCTCATTTTGATGATGCGATTGGCCATGCCATGAACCTCCTCCAACCTAGCAAAGTCAAATAAACATTAATTATTTATTGCAAGTTTTCAAAAATTATATTTCTTAAATATTATCAATTACATCTCAATACATACCACAGTGAATACAAATCAGGTGTGTTAAGAATAGTTGTTGCAATTCTGGCACCATTCATTGGTGGGTTAGAGTAAATTGGCCTGATGAGGATCTTGAGCTGAGACTCGACCCTCTTTGCCTCATCTGTGTCCTTGCACACCACAGAGAACCCTCCTACTCGCTCACCTGTAACATGTTGATGTAATCTTTATGTATGATTTTTAAACATCTTTAATGACTTATAAAAATGCCCACTGGGTGGTGGCAATAATTTCAGTCTGTCAGGTAAACATTTTTATTAACTGCTAATTATAAACACAACATGCTGTTAAGCTCATTGGAAATGATTGTTAATAACGATTTCCCTCTGAATGAAACATTACATGTTCCTTTTTTTTCTGCATTGCAATACAACATGATTATCAACTGACCATAGAGACCCATGTTCTTAGCAAATGACTGAGACAACAGGATGTTGTGACCCTGTTCGATGAAGAGGCGCACAGCCCAGGCATCACGATCAATGTCTCCACTAGCAAAGCCTTGGTAAGCCATATCAAAGAAGACAAGCAGATTCCTTTTCTGTAAGATAAAAGAAAAGGTTACAGACTCTGGCAAGTTAATTACCTGTCAATTGATAACAAATGGATATTGAACTGTTTTATCAGACGAAGTATTTGAACTTTATTTGAATAAAGACGCTCTTATGACTTTGACTCTGAGAAAATTGTAAAAAGCATGCATGTGCACGTTCAAATTAAGGCATAAAAAATGACAACATAAATTTTACTATGAAATCTTCCTTGAAAGGGCAATCAATAGAACTATATTCAACCACACTGATACTCACTTTTGCAACTTCAGCAATCTCCTTCCACTGTTCAGGCCTAGGGTCCACACCAGTTGGGTTGTGTGCACAGGCATGAAGCAAAATCACACTCTGCTCTGGGATTTTCTAAAATAAGAGATTTCAAAATTAAAGAAACCAAAGACCAGATTTATGCATGCATTTTTGCATGAGGTGCTTATCAGTCTTTGGGGCATATCAGGCAGCCAACCAAACAACACAATTTTTATAACAATAAGTACACACGTCTGACAAACAAAAGAAACTTCAATTTAAAAAAGCAAAAGGCAGTACATGGAGCGGAAAACTAAAGAAATATTGCATGTATTCTGACAATAAAAGTGGTGACAAAAATTGCCATAATTTTTTTTTCATCAATGGCTTACAGAGATGTCTTCAAGAGCTCCTTTGAAGTCAAAGCCACAAGTTGAAGGGTCGTAGTATCTGTATGCCTTAAGTTGCATCCCAGCATCTCTAAAGATAGGTGTGTGGTTTCCCCAAGAGGGTTTGGGCAGGTAAACATCACGTGGGCCTGTATGAAATCGAGACTGTGCCAGAAAGAAAAAATGTGATGAAATGATCTGTTCACTTACATCCAATACATTTCTAAAGTAAATAAGCAACTCTAACCAAAAAGTTGGCTCCAATACGCAGAGATCCTGTTCCTGAAATGGTCTGCACAGTGATGCTCTGTAGAAAAATGTAACTTTTGTTAGGGGAATTAGGAAAAAAGGTCAGCTCTGACCTGTACATATCCAACTTACCCTGCCACTCTTCAGAACCTCATTGTCAGCACCAAGTGCCAGCTGAGCACAGGACTTTGTAAACTCTCCCAGACCACCAATGGGAAGGTACTCTTTATCCATCTGTTTGGCTGCAATCAAAGACTCTGCCTGAAGGCCAGAAAACAAAGAAAAAGAGCTCAGCCTGTGCTCTGCTGGAAATGTATTTTTTTGTGAGTAATTTATTCCTGGCCAAATATGAGTAAATAAAAAATGCACCATGCTACTCAATCACATGCATGCAAAAAAATAGACAAATGACATGTCAGTGATACCTTGCGGACACAGCTGAGCACAAAGGGCTTGCCCTGGTCGTCTCTGTAGGCTCCCACACCCAGGTTCATCTTCTTTGGGTTGGTGTCCCTCTTGAAAGCCTCGGTCACCCCCAAGATGGGATCAGGGGGGCCCATTGCCACTCCACTCCACCATGAACTGAAAAATCAATATAAAACAATGGTTTGAAACTGTGGCAAAAACATGGGTGTGATTATATAACAGTTAATATACATTTGCTGACCTTAACAACACTAGTTTAACAACCATATTAGCCACCCTTTGGACAAAAATACTTAAGCTTAACTACTCATGTGATTTGAGTTCTTGTTGAGGCACATGGACAACTCATGTTCAGGACACAGGTTTCCTGAAACCAACATTTTTTAATCCATTCAACGGGTTCAAAGTCCAAGAACAGTAATAATCAATAATCCTGGTAGAAACCCTTCTTTGATGAATTACAGTTTTCTCATATACTGCTGAATACTGTAGTGTCATATTGCACATTTCCATTATACTTTCTGAATTATGAGTAAGTCTATAAAATACGAATGGTACAAAACATGGCCTTCTTGACCTTCACTAACCATTCATAAATGCCACGACCTGTGCACTAAATAAAGGGCTGTTGCACATTAAGACCACTGTGGCTCAAATTTCTTCTAAAATCAAAACACTATAAACTTTGCAGTTAAATGTAGTCAAGAGACACGACACAAAGAGAATACAAAAATTTGGAACTGAATAGAAGACCATAGATAATGCTACACCAAGCAAAAACAAACTTAACCCCCAGAGTCCGAAGTACAAATCACTTGCAGTACAATGTAAACTGTAAAGCACAAGTCAAGTACACATACCTATACACAGACTGACAGGGCCAGTTTCAATAAACAACTGTTTGGGACCCAAACAAATGTGTTTGATGTAAGTTCTTGGCTTACTATGGTGACCTAAAATTCATATGGAACAGGGTATGACTGAAAACAAGATATGTAGAGCTTGAGACCATGAAATACCAGGCTGAAATATGATCCTTGACAAAAAACTGATAAGCCTAACCTGTATTTGCAGAAGTTATGAAATAAAAAGTGGACAAAAAAGTGTGTTGCTAATAAAATTGTCCTCATACACAGTAGTATAAAAAAACATTGTAGATACTAGACAGATATAGATTAATGCAACTGTATTATGGTTTGCCCTCCAACTAGGCCCAGTAAGGACACAAGTTCCTCTCGCTGCCTCGCAGTTAGGAATAAACCAATCAGGGGCGACAGGAGGAGCGCGACAGCCTATGAGCGCCAAGAGCTACGGGTAGCCTCTTGGCTCAAATCGTACGTGGGTGTCAGCCATGAGTCTAGGTTAAACGTAAATGCCAAAGTAAAGTTGGACGCTGACACAATTAAAACACCACCATTTATAACGAAAAAAACATTTAAGCGTGTTTGTTAGGCGCTTTCTCTACATGCACACAACAAAGCTTAAATAGGAAGTAGTGCCGATAGATCACCAACGTGACTTTCATCATTAGCTTTACTGATAGCACCGCCAAAGTGAAGTTCATGCAAATCAACAGAGTAAAATACAAGTATGCAAGGGGTATACAGGTGTTGGCTTGTGAATTATTATTACGCGTCACTATTACACTTATATTATATTTATGTCATTACTAAACTTTTATGCTACTCACACAGCGGCCTATTGATACTATTTGACCCCTGCATGAGCGAGCTAACAGTGACTCAGATTTAGATATTCACATTAGAGGGAGATAGATCAATCTTTTACAACATAAAATAAAAGCACATTTGGTGCGAGTTTCTGTGAAAACAGTACCCTGCGTCGCTATTATAGTCCAAGATCTATCCTTAAATATGCGCAGTTGTTTTACCTTTGGCGTGTGGACAGGACTCCCAGAGAGGGGGTCATGTTCCCCAGACCGTACAGCAACCTGTTGGTTTTAAGCAGAGCCATTGTTTCGCAGCCTTTGGGAACAGAGCCGGACCAAGAAGGATGTGGAGAGATGTGAAGGACAGACACCACCACCAGGACGCGTCACTACGTACGTAGTGACGCACAGCGTAAAATCCCCAGCCGTGACGCAGCACCTGAGCCTAATAAGGCCTAATCATAGAGCTCTTCTGTAGAGGAAAGAGTATAGAAACATCCCCGCCTTTTCTATAAACACTCGTGTAAGTAGTAATTTAGGCTCATAAAACATAGCAAGGACTCAGTAACATTATAATGTTTCTGCAAATGAATGAAAAACATCTGAGCCTACTGTAAAGAGAAATAGTGATACTCGGATTGTCCGCTTGAGGGCAGTGTCCTACCGTAGTGTAATCTTAAGGCAACTTTTTATGCTCGATTAACAATATTTTTCGCCGGAAAATCTATTTTAGACAGGCTACATGGGGTGTGACCTTAATTTACAGTAGTAGTAAGTATTTCATGGGTAATCATGGAGTAATAAGTATATATTAATTTGTTAAACAGAAAATATAATAATTTGGTTTAACAATTGATTGTTGTTTCTCTACATGTTTGAGGCAATCTTATTTAACTGGCAAATAGCCTATTGAATCTTCACTTAGTGAGCAATCAGTCAATGATGTTGTATCCACCTCTGATTGTTGCTGTATTTTCTCTTGTGTTGGGATAAGCTTATGGAGCACAGATGTTCTTTGAAACATAAAAAAACAAGAATGGTAGCTATTACCTCGCGAACTGACAATAACAAATTGGAGTCTGTCTGTCTGTCTGTCTGTCTGTCTGTCTGTCAAAGGGTTAGGGTTGGGGAAAGGTGAAGGATAACAGTTTCTTTTCCATCTTCATGAAAGTGAATGTTAAGAAATCACTGTTTGCATGAATGAATGGGCTCAGTGTGCAGCTGTACAGAGGCTAAATAACTACAGAAACTTCATCTGTCTTTTCCTCTCATTTGTCTCCTTCCTCTCTTGGAGCAGTGTTTGATGTGTGTGAAGGAATTAGAGCAAAGGTAAAGCAGCGTTTCCTTGCTGTCAGCAGTAAGGACCTCCGACACTGAACTATTTGTGCATTTGTGTGGCTATCGAAGTGTGTGCACCTGTTTGAAGTCATGTATAACATCAAACACACCATATTGTTTTTTGTGCGTGAGTAAGATGCTTGTGTGTAGCCAGAGAGGGTTGTGTTGTGAGAGATAGTGAGTTTAATTAAAGATGAAAGCTATGATTATTAATTGATATAAGGTACAGCAGTCCATAAGGCTCAAATGTGGGGGTGTGTAGACTCTTCATACAGTATGTAAACATGACTTCATTACTATGTGGATGCAGTATATTTCAAATGCACCTATACAGCACATAAGAAAGGCATACTATATTATACGCTTGGGCCAATACAAAAGCAATGGCTTGTCTTTTGAAGTAAGAAAGTTCACAAAACAAAAGACTTTGAAAATGTCTTTTGAATTATTTAAAATGTGCAAAATCCTTGGTCGCTATGCCATGTATTCTCATGCTATGATGCCGCTGTGTAGGCTATATGTGTATGGCCCGGTCTCTGGGCTTGCCCTCCTATGTACGCTTCATCTAAAAAAACATCCACTGAGGAATATAAGTGCTTCCCTGCCTATGAAAAATGGAGCAGCTCAAGCTTTTTTCTAAATCACACTTTCTGCTACCAGGAGATTAGAGAAGGTGGAGCGCGCCAGAGAGAGCTGCTCTGGGGCATCTGCACTCGAGTTGTATTCTTCACTAAGGCCATTCAACACACCGAGAAATTACTTTTCACAGCAAACTTTTCACCCAAACAGTCCCTATGTAAGCTGAGGTATACCAAGAGGGCATTACAGTAGTGGCCTGTACAATAAGAAGCTTAAGAGTGGTTGTTGTTATATTTATTCATACATTTCTCAGTAATATCTCTTATAGAACAGTACAAGGCTCTTCAAATAAATTATATTTTCAATAGTTTTAAATAAATAAATATACTGTTGCTACGTGGCATGTAAAAGAAGAGGGGGCAAAAATATGTAAAAATACAAGCACTCACTGGTATTAGACATCAGTAAGTGAAGAGAAAAGCTGGAACGTAAATATAAAGAATATTTTTGTAGTCTCTTTGCTATGACTATTTGACTATCAAACTGTGTGTAAAACAATATAAAAAGCGATAGGGGCTACAAAGGTAAACAGCCAGCAGTACACTTTATGCTTCCAGTTGCACTTTTCACTCTATAGCAGGGTTTAGGGGTTACATGCACCAGGTTAAACCAGAAGCAAACATTTTGGGGAACAGTCGAGGAGGTCACAGTGTGGAGTCCCGGCAGAGGACGATCTCCAGCTCTGTCCGGTACAATTTGCCTTCATCTGACAAAGCCATGATGCTTTTCTTGTATCCCACCAGCTCTTTCGAATCCACGTCCTGAAACAAAATAAATGCTTTAGCTTTTAAGATGACAAAAGGACACAGTTGCAAAGGTTGTATAGTCTAGGTTGAGCCATCTGTACTGTACTATATTTGGAATTTGAAAAGTAACCTGAACTAAGGAATCAATGGGCTCATGATTCATTACCATTTTGTTCTTGTCACAGAGGTCTTTCAGCAAGGCATCAAGCTCCTGCTCATCAATATAACCGTTCCCATCCTAGAGAGAGACATATAGAGGGGTGTGCATTTTATTAATGACTCTGCGTTCAAAAGTGCTGATGACATGTGATTCATCACAATGACACTGTGATCATTTACCTTGTCATAAAAGGTGAAGAGGGCGTCAAACTCTTTCACCGAGATCCTGATGCCCTACAAATAGAGAACATTTTTATAAAAGTATAAAATATATTTCTAGAGTGCGCTAAAAGCCCCCCACCCACCCATCCATAGATCTAGAACTGATATTAATCCATGCAGATTATGATAACTGGAACTAGAGTTGAGTTAATCCTGATCAGACCCTCTAATCCGCTGTCAGAAAGGAATTGTTGATCTTCTCCCCAAAGCTGAAATCTACATATGTCAACATACATGACAAATACACATATACAGTGTCAAAATGTCACCACGCAACATCCATTGGTATTTGCAGGGGTTAAATCATTGATTCAACCTCCGACTTGTTACATAAGAGTTTAATAATCTCCCAGTCAATCACTATAGCGTAGACCCTTCACTTGCAAATAATAACATTTATCTGATATAACACTTGCATCTTATATCTTTTATTGCAGTATGGTTGTTTCACAGTACAGTAAATCCATTCAGAGTTTGCAAAGATTTGTTGAAGGAGTCAACAAGATTGTAAAAATTGAATCACAGTCTTACCTCAAATTTCAGCAGGAAGTTTTCTTTTACTGGCAAAAGTCTGATTAAAAGAAACACCTTTCAGTAAAGAATCCTTTAAAGTAGATATGTTTTTAGACTTGGGTAGAAACACTCAGTACCCACCTCGCCATCTCAGAGAGCCCTAGTTTTCCATCACCATTGAGATCAAACATCTTCAGCTGAATAAGAGACAATAAAGATGTTTTCACTCTTTTATCTTCACATTATGAATAATCATAAGCAGCCGATATAACCAGTGAAGAGAGTTTAAATAGGTGCAGCTGAGTGTGTTGGGGCCACAGATGGTTGACTGACACTGGTGGCCACAAAAGTGATGTCTCAGCACAGCAGCTGAACTGGAGGGTGAAGCCCCACATTGATGTTGTTCATTCATTCAATTCAAGCCTATTGGGAAATACTCCATTTACATTACGTGGAACAGTGGCAGAGAAATTCATCCAGCACATGAGCAAGCAGGATTTATACACAGGTTGAATATAGGGAGGACTTCATAACAACATCCTTTCAAAGTTGTTTGAATCATCTTTGTTTCTTTTCACTTTTTTTTCTTCCAGGGTCACCACAGCAATATATCTGCTTCCTATCGTGCAGGGTTCACATAGTATAGGCCTAATGATTTGGCATAGGCTTCGCGCAATTTATCTACACTTGGGACTGGCACAAGGAGTACACTGGCCTGTGACCCCCTATGGCTGTTTAGTTTGATTGTTTCTTTAGTTTCAGTTACTCTGTTTAAGGAAATAGCTTAATAACATAATAAAATCTATCATAGAAAAAAACTGACTATAAGCAATTTCCAAGATTGCTTAATGGGTCCACACAACTTTAAAACATTCCATGGTAATGTACAAAACATCTGATTGTAAAATATGTCTGTACAAACAAAATACCATATTAAACACTTACAATAGTCAGTGTGTACTCAGAGAGCTTCTTCTCATCAAAGTTTCTGTTGGCCTTTTTCAGCAAATCTGAAAGAAAACCCTGACAAGAGAGAGGAAAAAAGATCAACTGTCATTCACCCAGTCCATTATATAACAGCAAGCAGTATGGCATTTTTGGGCCGAAAGGAGATTTGTTTGTCCCTGGGGTCCAGCACTGAGGGCATGCAAGGTATTTAGATAATTTTGGCTCATATTTTGGTTTTTGACATGGCAGGAAAAGTCAGGCATATGTTGCACTGACAAACAACAAAGAAAATAGGGCAAAAACACTGAGGGGGAAGAGGTACTCAAAATGTTGAATCACGTAAAAGTACTGTTACTTCAAAAATATTACTCTAGTAAAAGTAAATATACTGTTATTATTACTTAAGCACAAGTACTGAGTGTAAAAATAAAGAATTGTTACTACCACTACAATGGATACTATTACTGCTACTTGTAAGACTTCTACTGCTACTACTATTACTTCTTTTTGTGCTACTACGACAAGTATGACCACTTCTACTTCTGCTATCACTATTGCCAGTACTTTCCACTTTGCCATCATGGTTTAGCTGTTGCTTTTATCTAATAGCGCCCAGTTGTAAATTTCTTGATTAATTGCCTGACTGTACCGTAGTGTATGTTACAGTTCAGACACTTTATTATTTTCATTGTTTACCTCCAGCTCATTGGACTCGATGTATCCACTCCGGTCAGTGTCATATCTCCGCCAGGCCTGCAGGTAAAAAAAAGTGGCAATGTTCACTTTCAGAAAACAACTCCAGCCACAGGCACGTAAATAACACTTGCCAGCAGTTTTTTTTTTTTTTTTATGTATCCTCTACTGTACAGATAAAGGACTCACTAGGGTGTCATCTGGTACTGTGTAAATAAGATTTGTCGGTGCCTTTATCAAAGATGGATACCTAACCCCCCTCTAGCACTCTCCAGCTCTTCCCAATAGAACGCTTGGCTCCATTCATAATGTATGGCAGTCTGAGAATAGCTTTAGAGCATCGCACCCCTGAGGGCACTGCAGAGAGCACGCTGTGTGGCTTATGTCCAATCACAGTAGACCAGATGACCCACACTTTTCCCACTAATTAATTTTCACATTGGAATTTAAACCGGTGCATTTAAATTGTATGTTTTACAGACTGGCACGCCAATAGGGCAAAATAATCAGGCCAAGGGTCAGATCCACTGATGTAGCTGGAAGCCTTTTTTTTAGTGCAACAGCCTTAGCTTTTATCATTGCACCATGTACTGTTATAAATATTCAGGCCATTAGGTGTAGTGGTCCTTTTGCCACATTTAACCATGGCAGATAAAGCAAGCCATGTCTCTCAGTTTATCAGCCAATTCAGCCAGCCACTACAGTTTAATGTTGACTGTAAACAGCTTGTTTTGTAGAATTACATTTTATACTATAAAATCAGCCATCCATCCATCCATCATTTTAACTGCAGATTATTAACTGTGCTCTGTGCAAAAATATGCACCAAATGTAATTGTATTTGCAGACTGACATCAAAAACAGTTCTCTTACTCACTCCACTGGCTCTGGATATCTACAGGGCAGAGTTTAAACTTAATGCTTGTTAACTTGTCTTGTGCCTTGCAATATATCTCTCAAAGTTTTCGCTTAGCTTTGGCTTCTTCTGGCCAGCTTCTTTTAGAGGTCATCAAGTCGAAGCAGTATAAACTTTGGAGAGCTTTATCCCCATCTTGAGTTATGTGCCATAAAATAACTGGCTGTGTTTAAACTCCTGCTAAAGCCTTCTTAGTTGCATTTATTTTAAGTGATTATTTTTGGCTTATCCAATACAAACCTAATCCAAAAAAGCTGGGACATTGTATAAAATTGAAATAAAACAGAATGCAATGGTTTCCAAATCTCATAAAACAATATTTTATTCACAATAAACCATAACCAGCATATGCCATCTACATTGTGGGTTTGTATTTTTCAAAGTTTGGTTCATTTGACCATAAAACAGGTTTCCATTTCACCTCAGCCCTTTTAGGATTTGCTGTGCCCCAGGTAGAATGAAGTTGTTTCTAGATCATGATTAAATAAGGCTTCTTCTTTGCTTAATACAGCTTTAACTTTGTGCAAACTGTGTTCACAGAAAATTACTTGTTAATTAATTAATTAACTGTTCTTGACGAATGCAGCAATTTTCAGTTTTACAGTTTTTTCGTTTTGTCATTTTCTAGATCTGTACATTTTACACAATGTCCCAACTCTATGGATATTTTTTTGCTTTTTACTTTATTTGTTATTATAGTGTTTTAACATTATGGGTGAGGGGCAATTAAATAATGTAAGCAAACTTACAGCCATAAACTGAGAGCTGGATCCCACAAACTCCCTGAAACACAGCAGAAAGTTTTCCTCTGTTGGCAGAAGCTGGGCCAGCTGCAGGTAAGCACAAAGGGTACACATTATAATTTATTTAGTTTATGACCTATTACAGCTTTTTCTCTGACATGGTCTTACCTCTGACATCTCAATTTTCCCATCAGAGTTCTTGTCAAAGCTGGACATGAACTCATTCATTTTCTCTTTGAATGTAGCATGTGATGGGTCCTGAAGATTTAAAAAGTGAAACAGTGATGCAGAATTAAGAAAATTAATAATCATTATAAAAGGATTTGGGTCATGGTTAAAACTTTACTGACCACGCCTGCCCCTCTTCTGGCAATCTCCAACTCTCTGAAGAAATTCTCCAGCTCCTTTCCTTCAATGTAGCCATTTCCTGTGGAGCAGCAAAATAAGTTTGGCACAAATGCCTTAAAGTCACCTAGAGCTTTGTTGAAAAGTGTGATTAAAGGATGACAGAAAGATTAAAAGTCATCAAGGGCCCTAAAGTTTTTGGACCATGAGCCAAAGTCTGAGTCTTGTGTTGTCTGTATATGAGTGTAAGGCTTTTTAAAAGTTTGCTGTTGACATATTTGGTCCCAAACATATTGTGTGGCATAGTTTCAGGCAATGTTGAGATTTGTTGTAGCGAGAGAAAAAGCACAGAAGAGTGTGTTGCAGTCAGTGAATGATACTGTATAATGAGTGTTTGCTTGCCTAAGAGGGGGAAGTGGGCAGCCAGATTGATGCTTTTTGGGGCATTCACTCCATTCTCTGGAATCTTATAACAGTCATGTGACCAAGGATGGTTTAATACAATAATTTCCTCCACTGGTTTGCCTCCCAGTTAGGTTTACATTCTCCATTTAATCATAAGATTGAGTCCCATCTGTCTACAATCCGGGCAGGGTTGGGGTTCAAGCCTTTTACGGGACAAAAATAGACTTTAATAATATTGTTATTTGGATTGCGAGTAAAACACAGATGTAGAGAATAAAATATAGAGCTTCGCCGGTCCCCTCTTCATCTCTTAATCTCTGATCCTCTTGTCCTTGTCTGATCGTGGCCCGCCTCACCTCCCCCCGGCTCTCGGCATTCAGCTTCACTCACACTCAGTTTTTGATAGGTGCCCCATGTCACCATCTGTGCTTTGGTTGAGTTGTCATTTAAACAAACAACTGCAATGACATGGACCACCGCATGTAAAAATAAAGCAAGCATGCATAAAGTCTTCATCCGTCCATTAATCATCATGTTAGTCAAGTGTTTGAATTATTTCACATTGTATATGCAGCTGTAACCATAATAGCTAAAAGTGCTAACCATGTCAATAACAGCCAGTTGGGCATGATGATGTAGTGTAATTATTTCATGGGTTATAGTGTAAAATCAATTATCCAATGCATAAAGCATGGCCAAAATCAAATATGAACCTTCTCCACATTCGATTAGGAGTAAAGTTTTCTATCATTTGCATTTCTGCAGTAGCAATCCAGTATATTGATCTTGAAAGCATAAAATTATAGTAGCTTCTTTCCTCACAGAATCTGCCTCCTATTGTTCAGTGATTCACACATTTTAAGTTGGATGCTCTTTCTGCCACCACCCCATCTGGGCTTGGGACCAGCTGAAGTACACTGGCTTGTGACCCCCTTGAAGCTGGATTCATCTTGCATCTCTTGCATGTGTTTGGGAGTAAGGCATTAATAGATTGTAAAACAGATTATAAGATCAGTTACAGCATTTGAACACCAGCTAAAAAGATAACCTCACAACAAAAGTCAAAGATTATCTCATGTTCGCAATATCAACAGTTTAGTTAAATATGATGAAAAAATTACCTGAATACTTAAACTAATGATCTTGATGCACCAAATTAATAAATGTTAAAACTCAGATGAGTGGATGTGTCAGGAAGAAGACTGCAGTTAGTTTTTGTGTCATTGCCGGCTGCACTGGATCATAAGTAAGATGCACCACTGCACACAGTAGCCCAGCAGATGCAGCTCTCTTTCTCCTAAACATTTTCATGCACTGCTCAACTCCTGATTGCTCAGTTGCACTTCAAAAGGACGCAGAAGTGTGACACAGAGTTGCCACAGGCAACAAAACAATGGGGCAAAAGCGGCGCATTTTATAAAGAAATGCCACATTATTACCCTGCATACAGTCATCACATAGTTTTTTTACCCAGCATTGAGTGCCTTCAGTTGACTTTTCTTTTTTTATGGAGTTGGAACAGTTGGAGTGGTTTTCAACCACTCACCACTGCACTACAGCAGTGGTCAGGAGGTCTCCCTTTTGACAGTCACTGATAGGGTGCCAGAGCTATTCATCACAAAATGTAGCCTACTGTATAAACCACTGCAGCGAGCTATCCTGGAGTGAGCCAGTTAACCCCAGGTGCATCAATTAACCTCTCTCAACAAGGTTTCCAAACGCCACAGCAGCTGTCTGATCTAAAGCCAATGCCCATTTATTAACTGCCCAGTTAAATGTCTGCAAACTAATTCATTTATATACAATACTCAAATAGCTCACATGAAGTTTGGTGCATTCAGGTCCAAAGGCACAATGTTATATTATACGCTGTCCATATTTAGGTTTAAAAATTTGTAGACTGCAGCTCACCACTAAAATGTGTGAGAAGCTGCAGTTCAGTTAACCTGACTCTCTTCTGTTAAAATTTGTTTTATCAGGTTGGGCTTTGAAATAGTGTATTAACAAGAGCATTTTCTGAAACCTGAGTGTAATCCTTCAATAAAAATGTTCACAAAAGCACAAAAGCTATAGATCTTTTCTCAGTCTACTCTGTACCATTGCATTCCAAATATTTTACAGTTAAAAGTCTGATAATAATGTGGATAATAATATTTTTTTAATGAGTGGCTCTTTGCATGTGAACTATACAAACATTTAATTTTTTTGATCTGATAAATAAACTCAGCTTTATTTTGAGTGCCAGAAAATTGATTGTTCTGTGCTTAGACACACAAAAATACCTGCCAAATTGAGATATCAATAGCCTTATAGCTGGAGCATGTCTAACAAACCTTTCCTAAAACTATAAATATCTATAGATATCTCAAATATTTTCAGATCCACGTGGTGGCTCTCACGTCTCACAACAAGTCGTCAAAATTAACCGCAAGAAAACAATTTATCAGTCATTAAATCCTCATGACAAGGATTGGTCTCAGTTTGATTTCCCTTAACAATTGGCTGCAGGAAGGGTGCCAACTAGTGGTGACATGACTGAATACCTCAAACTGCTCTAACTGTAAATGGATTGACGAATGGGAAAGACACGAATTTAGAAGACCCACTGCCAAATGAAGATATGCCTATCATTAAAATAAGCTACTTTTTGTTTCCCAACAACAACTACACATTTTTATTGTTGAATTGCGAACTTGACTTGACTAGTCTAAAGGCAAGAATCATGCAAACAGAAAATGTTTTTCTTCATGTTGCTTATCCCCACTCCAAAGCTCGTCCCATAATCTCTATAGTGGAAACACCCCTCTGCTCCTCCTCCGCTCTCTGGCAACTTTACTTCTCTTTATGGTCCCTCTGTACCCTGTGCACCTCTTTCACATTTATTCTTCCAATTTATTTTTTAACTTTAACCTGCACTGGCACTGCTCTTCTCTCTACTTTAAAACCAGTCTGTGTATACTTTGATATAGGCAGCAAATGATGATGGGCAGCAAAGGGCAGCAAAAATATAGTCTCTGCAAAATGTATACTTGATTTTTATTGTGCTGCAAATTAATTTAAGAAAAGTTGTTGCTGAAGATGCAGGACAATTCGTGGAGATGTGATTTGATGCAAGCGCAAAATGAAAAAAAATAACTAATTATGTTCTAAACTGGGAAATAGAAAGTACCACGTCTAGATGCACAGAGCTTTTTAAAACGCATTTCTTTATCGTGCATTTCTTTAGTTTGTAATTAGCATAGGGACCCACAAGGTAAATAGTGACTTTTTACGCACTAACCGTCTGAATCAAAATGTTTCCAGATGTCAATGAATTGCGCTGCGGTGATCTCCGCCAGATGCAGCTGTGGAGGCTGGTGCGCGTGGGTTGCCATCTCTGCGGTGCACTGATCCTATGGGTCGAGTGTGTAGTTGGAGGCAAACTTTTCCGTGCGTACAGCTCCTTGGTACTGACTGTGTGCAGCTTCCCTTCAGCCGGGGCTTTTAAACCCCCCGCGGCGCCCGCTGCTTTTGCTTTGCACCGCAAGGGGGCGTCCGAAAAGACAGAGCCCCGCTGGAGACTACAGCAGGAGTTAAGTACAGCAGGAGACCAATTACAGTGCGATGAGGAGAAGGAGGAGGGAGGCTCTCCTGGGATATACATACAAGTTACCCTGAACTGCTGTCCGCAATGAAAGGATCATTGTATAATCAAGAAGTCATTGTGCTTTAGAGAACATTCACTCTCTTGATCGGCTCTTGTTGTGGAGAATGGTTTTGCTCTAACCCTTGTTTTCTCTGTGCTTGACCCTGGTGGAGAATGAAGTAATTTAACCACAGAAGGCAATATTGTAAAAGAACCCAGCTCAACAGTGAAATCTAAATAACTTTTCTGCTTTCCACACATCGTCACTGGTAATACTTTCACAGTAATGTCAATGACACTCTTACAGATCAAGCAAGGAAGAAGCTTCTATTCTGGATTCAGAAGGCAACATGGGTGAGAGCAGTAGCACATACATCTAATGATATAGTTACTTACAGTAAGTAATTGCACTATTTCATTGTTCTTTGTAATCTCATAAAACTGATATCAACCAAGGCTTAGTTCCCTGCCAAAAATCCCAGCCTCAAAATGTGCTGATCCCAAGCCCAAATAAATGGATAGTGTTTGCACCAGGAAGGGAATTAAAAAAAAACAGCCACCATATCCATGCAAAAAAATTCACAGTGGCAGCCCCTGAAAATAAGGGAGCAGCCAAAATACACTTGCTCAGATTCACATTTTTAATCTTAAAACAGCATAAATAATTAATTTTTAATTAACCCATTCCATAATTCCTAAGTAGTAAGTTAACAATTGATCATTTAACAGTTATATTACAAAATTGCCATATATCATCTCTGTTTTTTAAAAATAGTTAAAATTTTTACACATAATCTAACCACAAAAAACAAGTTTATTTATTGTCATTACATGTGTAGCACATGATTGAAATGCAGAAATAGTACTCTGGGTCCTGTACCAGTAATGAAAAACACATCATGCAGCCTCAGAGTTAGGATGATGCCCCTCCCTTGCACCTCTCTCTGCCTCCATCACTCTCCCTGGTCCAGTGGAGGTCGAGGAGTGGGGTGCACTCAGTCTCCTTGGCCAATCGAACTGGCAACTGGCGTAAATCCAGCAGGCAGCAGCAGTAGCTGGGTCAGCCGTATATATCAATAAAATGCCTTTTGTTCATTCTATAGGATGAACGGCACACTCCCCTCATCTCTTTTTCTCATCTTAGCCTTTTTACTTTGCATCTCATCATTCCCTTTCTCTCTATTTGGATTTGGCCTAAAAGCTGCTGTCTAAGAGATGGGCACCTCCTTTATGTAAAGCTCTGAGCAGATTAATGAGTCTAGAACAGCAGTGCAAGTTGAAAACAATAGCAATTTTGGGAAAAGCGGATATGACAAGAACCAAACCTCTTTTCCCTAATTTGTCTTTTAAACAAAGTTCTTCTGAATTTTGGTGGTGGGCATGGTTTGGAGAAGCCTGTGAAGGGTTTTATTCAGACAATGTATTTTTACAGTTCAAAGAGGCACATACTGTAGCAAAGCAGAACACCCACTACTACTACTACTCAAATACAATGTTGTAGCCTACTACTAAACTACCTAAGCCCATGGAGTACTCCTTAAGCACCTATGTGAATACTGTAAGTAGCATTAGCAACAAAATGCTCCATTTATTTATACTGCCAGCTGTGGAGTACTGGGGATGTTATTTAGAGGGACTATATCATTTTTATAATGCCTTCACAAAGTTATTGAAACATGCATGAATATTGTGGATTTGAGTTGGACAAACAACAGACAAGAGTTAAACGTAAGGAGGAAAAAGCGAGAGGGGGTTTTCTATAGGGACAACATCGCAAAAACCAAGCCATGTGAATAATAATTAGAGTATTTATAGCACAGAGATGAGAGTGTCTTGCATTCAGAGTGTTGCGTCTGAAGTTAGACAAAGAATAGACAGTAGTCTATATGGGACAGAGGTGATAAGGAAATCATAATTATCTTTGAATCGTGAATGTAACTCTTGTCTATTGGTGATATGCTGTGCTTAAACACATAAGTAAGTAGGATATGCTTGGCACAGATGGCAGATTAAAAAATATTTATATAATCCAGTTAATGTTTTTTTCATTGCCCCATGACCATGAAATTATACAAACCCAATTAAAACAATTTTGGTACTCTGTGGAAAATATAAATTAAAAACAGAATTCTATGGTCATAACAACATTGTTTATTTACAATAGAACATGCAACAATTTAGGTGTTGAAACTGAGACATTTCACCATTTTATGACAAGTTGCTCATTTTGCCTTTTGATGGCAGCAACAAAAGTTGGGACGTGCAACAAAATGCTGGAAAATAAAAGGCACTATAAGAATAGCAGGAGGAGCATTTTGCAAGTTGTTAATTTCAGTAAATTGTCTCCATATAAAACAAGCATTTTAGAGAAGCAAAGTGTATTATTTTATTGGATGTATTGTAGGCTCATGATGATGATGGTTTTCAAGTGGCACTGAATTAAATTAACTGTATCATGATCCTGTAGTGGAAATCACTGCATGGATCAGGAACACTTCCAGAAACCATGGGCTCTGCACACAGTTTGCACACATTTCAGTCATAGCTGAAAAGGGTAAAATATCTCCTGGGCCTATTATGCTGTATATATTATTATGCAAATAAAACATGGGTATATGAGCTTTGCAAATCACTGCATCCTGTTTTATTTACATTTTACACTGTGTCCCAACTTTTTATGAATTACCCTTTGGTCACCACTTCCTTCCCTCATTATTTAAGAAAAGCAGATCAAAGTTCTCATTTATTCCACAAGCTGTACAGTTTTTAAATACCTAGTCCTTCTTTTTGCCCAGTCAGACTGGTACATCTCCATTGCTCCTGTATTGTTCTTCTTCTCATTTTTTTTCCTTTGTTGTCTTTGTGTGAATACTGTGAAGCCAGCCATGTGAAATACACTGCAAACTAGTTTTCCTAAGGGGACAAATAAAGCCTTGTATTTTATTCTTGTGGTTGTAGCAGTAATTTTGGCCTTTACATTGGATCAAGTGCACAAGCATTTATTAATACATAAGATTAATTGGTTTGTCATAGTGGACATGATGGAATGGACGCAGAGGTAAGGTCACTTTCAAGCACAGATTAAACTGGGAAAATACATGACATTAAAGTATGCACATTACAATAAAGGCAGTCATTTTGATAGTATCCAGGTAAAAATGGACAATAATGATTTTTGTTATGGATGACTACTACCTTGAGAGTCCAAGGCTTCCCACAATTGTCCTACAGAGCTCAACAATTGCCACTCTATTAGACTTTCTCAGTTTAATCTAGCTGCTGCTTTGATTATGATGCCAGAATAGAAAAGCTCTAAACCACAGGAGTAAAATCTGTGAATGTACTGTTTCTGTGATTGTTAATGCCAATAAGTCATCCTTGGACCGAATAAAGCTACTCTCTTCAGTGTCTGAGTAAAATTAAGTGGTTTTGTTATCCCATAACACAGCCTGGGAGGATGAGCGTCCCATTGTCTGCACAGCACAGAAACTGACATTAACTCAAGGGAAGTAACTTTCTCTGAAGAAGTCCTCACAAATTTAAACCTTTTGAAAAGTGGAGCAAGCGGAAAGATGCCAGAGGTGTAATTTTGTTGTGTTACATTTTGGTATGTTGCTATGTAAGGTTTTACCCAATAAGGCACTTACTTTGTTGTAGAGGAATACTTGGTTATTTTATGTATAAGAGAAGCTCATACAGTTGCACCCTTTGGAATTACTTGGATTTCTGCATGATTTGGTGATAAATTATGATCTGATCTTCATCTAAAACACAAAAATATACAAACACAGTCTGCTTAAACTAATGCTGCAAAAAAATTATATGTTTTCATGTTTTTTATTGAACATTTATGTAAACATTCACAATGCAGGATGGAAAAAAATATGTGTACGCCTAGGCTAATGACTTCTTCAAGAGCTAAATGGAGTTTGGGGTCAGCCAACCTGGAGTCCAATGAGTGTGAAAAGATTGTAGGTGTGGATTAAAGTGGCCCTGCCCAATAAAAACACATACCAGTTTTGAGTTTGCTATTCTGAAGAAGCATTACTTGATGTGAATCATGCCTTGCACAAAAGAGCTCTCAGAAGACCTTCGTGTAAGAATTGTTGACTTCCATAAAACTGGAAAGGGTTACAAAGTATCTCTAAAAGCCTTGATATTCATGAGTCCACGGTACAACAGACTGTCTATAAATGGAGAAGGTTCAGGACTGGGGCTAGTCTCCCTAGGAGTGGTCGTCCTGTGAAAATGACTGCAAGAGCACAGCGCAAAATGCTCAATGAAGTGAAGAAGAATCCTAGAGTGTCAGCTAAAGACTTACAGAAATCTCTGGCCTAAGCTAACATCTCTATTGACAAAGCTACAATAGGTAAAACATTAAACAAGAATGGATTTCATGAAAGGACAACACGGAGGAAACCACTGCTAAAAAAAAATATTGCTGCGCATCTGAAGTTTGCAAAAGAGCTCCTAGATGTTCCACAGCACTACTGGCAAAATATTCTGTGGACAGATGAAACCAGAGTTGAGTTGTTTGGAAGAACACACAACGCTATGTGTGGAGAAAAAAAGGCACAGCACACCAACATCAAAACCTCATCCCCACTGTGAAGTATGGTGGAGGGAGCATCATGGTTTGGGGCTGCTTTGCGGCCTCAGGGCCTGGATGGATTGCTATCATCAATAGCAAAATGAATTCACAAGTTTATCCAAACATTTTGCAGGACAACTTAGGACCACCTGTCCACCAACTGAAGCTCAACAGAGGATGGGTGATGCAACAGGACAACGACCCAAAACATAAAAGCAAATCAACAACAGAATGACTTCAGCAGAAGAAAATATGCCTCCTGGAGTGGCCCAGTCAGAGTCCTGACTTCACTTCAATTGAGATGCTGTGGCATGAACTCAAAAAAATGACTCACACCAGACATCCCAAGAATATTGCTGAACTTAAACAGTTTTGTAAAGAGGAATGGTCCAAAATTCCTCCTGAGCATTGTGCAGGTCTGATCTTCACTACAGAAAAGATATGGTTGAGATTATTGTGGCAAAAGGAGGGTCAACCAGTTATTAAATCCAAAGGTTCACATTTTCAATCCTGCACTTTGGATGTTTACATAAATGTTCAATAAAAACATGAAAGAAAAAGAAAAAGATGATCAAATTACGCAGAAATCCAAGTAATTTAACAAGGTTCATGCAAAGTTTTTTGCAACTGTGTATATTTACAATCAATACAGACTAAACCTGCACTAAACCAAGGATATAGCTTTTGTAGTTCTACTACAGTATAAGAAGCAAGACCTTTGAAGACAAATACAATTTTTTGATGACACAAAAGTGCAACAATAACTTTAATTAGAAACAGAATAACACTCTACAAAGCAAAAGTATTTTAAACTAACAAAAATTAAAGCTGTTGTTGTATCTGGTATGTATGGAACTGGTATGTATCGTAAAGTGTTTTTTAGTTTAATTAGATGAGTTCACAAAGAGGAACTTTTAATAGTAACCCATATTCATGTCTGTGGAGATTCTCAGTAATCCAGGTTATGATTTAATAAAAGTTTTAGAAAAAGACAACCAAAATTTAGGCTTTAACTTTCTCACTAGTGCCAAACCACGTAAAAAAATAAAATAAAATAAAAATTCAATATGTATAAAAAAAATCGGAAACTACTGATTAAATTTTACTGGACAGGGCATCTCAAAACATGTGTTTTATAAGCTACATAAACAAATCCACATTGTATACATTTATTTGTGTAAACTTATAGATGCATAAACTACACACGACAGCAGTAGAGCATCCCCATGAAATATGCAACATGAAACATGAAGTAGCTTGTTTTGCATTTATCCTCCTAAAACATTCACCGTCTTTGCTCTCTGGTTGAATCAATTGAACTTTGACCCCTACTGTTAACCCAGCAAGCTGACCCGCACATGTTTTATCTGCTTAAATGGATGTGTAGTGCTTAATATCAGCTTCCACGGCACTGTGTCAGAAAGATGGGAAACATTTTAAAAGCTTCTGGTAATTCCCAGTAGATTAGATAAACCTGATGAAGATGCTTTTTCAGCATATTTGTGTTTGTTTGCTTGTTTGTTTTGTATTGTTTTGTATAATATTTTGGTTATCTTTCTGTTTTATTGTCATGCTATATTGTTAATTTTTCATAAATGGCCATTACAGTAGTACAATTTTCTTTTTTATTAAATGCCTAACTTTGGATATTTTTTCCTGAGTTTGTAAAATTACTGACAACATTTTAGTGGTCCAGATATAATTGTCCCCAACCCACTTTTGGGTCCCAACCTGGTGATTGGGAACCACAGCACTATGTAAGGTAATTCTGAGCTTCCACCACAAGAGCATACCTGCTCAGAAAACTCCCAACATGTCTGAGATATAAAAAAATGCTGACTGATCTTACAGTCCAAGATGTGAATATCACTGGCCATTGCTAATCTCTCCTTTAGGCTGAAATTGTAGGAAGCTGGTGTAGCCAGTAAATGGCAACATAGCAAAAAAAATCATGGTTGAATGGTCAGGAGGCTGTCCTATCTGAATAACGATGACCAGTGGAGCTGTTTGTCTTTTACTTGTCATCATTAGCCTCTCAGCCATGCCTTACAACCACAAACCCATTCACATTAATATTAACTCAACCCTGACACAAATTCCTCCCATTATAATTTAAACAAGCAGGCACAAAAACTGTATACATCTTTTACACTGTAACATCGACCATGGGCAGAGAGCTCAAAGTGTGTGGAAATGTGCATGTATTGAATGAGACTGCTACAACATTAGCTGCAGACAGTGTTAATACGGTTGAGCAGCAGTAGTTGGAGTAGGAGTGTGCCATTTGTGTAAATTAGAGTGACAGAGTGTTTCATCGCAGTAATCACCCTTTTTTATCAGCGCCACAACAGCAGCCATAGCACGTTAAATATGATCAACACAAATATGATCAAATATGATCTAACTGATAATCGCCCAAGCCTGGAAAACCCACAATTTAAGGTTGGTCCAATAGACAAATTTTAGCACACTGTCTCATTGGTTCTATGCATGTATTAAATGAAAAAAAATAAAAAAAAGAAACAGTGTGTTGCTGATTACATCTCTGCAGTTACCGCCATATGTTGTCTGACAAGCCAGCTCAACCAATACAAACTCGCTGCTGAGATAGCAAAATCTTTCAGATTCATACAATGTGGTCCAAACAGCCATCTGGTTAATAAATGGAGGCTGATAATTTCACATTTGCGTAGGTGCAGAAAGACATTTTTCTGTATACCCTCTATTCCTCAGGGAACGAATTAGACAGTGGACCTCATGTGAGCACATATCTAAGCTGCAAAAACAACTTACCCCCAGAATTAAAAATCACCGGAGACGTGCATCCCCCATACATCTGGATGATGCAACTGAGTGCTCAAATAAATAAGAGCTGAAAGTTCCCATTTTGCAAAAGCGGCCATGTTATAATGTTCATTCCACCTTAAAAACATACATGGATTTTGTTAATTCACGCATGTTTGAGTAATCCTGTGTGCTGAGACACTGCCCCTCTCAAGCTGAAAACACTCGGTCTCACAGCTCAGTGTAGACTTTAAACCCTGCCTTCTCCAAGAAGTGCTCCTGAGGGTTTCTAAAGCACATACACCGCCACTACTTTCATTCTGATCATTTCAGCATATAACCTGGAGGTTATACATGGCAGTCAGCTTATTTATCTTTATGTTGCTAATGTGCTAGTTAGTCATTACATCATGCTCTTTCTTTTCCCCACCGCAAAAGAAGAGAAGTTAAGAGAAAGTCCTCAGTCCTGAGGTCTTCCCCTAGAGCAGAGCTAATAAACTACGTCAGTGTTTGCATTGGGATCGGAGCTCACTGAGTAAAGTAGGCGGGGCCAACAAGCCTTTTTTTTTTATTCTTCTTTTTAGTGCTGTACAAACAAGACAGTTTAAGACAATGACAACAATTAACAAAGGAGGGTGAGGTATAGATTTACGATAAACCAAGCAAGACAAAAACATGACAAAATACAATTTTAAAAAAAGAGAGCAGTATAATGATATTATAGCTAAGTTTGTGTGTGCACTGTGTGTACTGTGCGTGTACTGTGTAGGTGCATTCATGGAACAAAAAAGCATTGTAACAGCAGCAACAACACCTAATAGCAGTAGTAGTAGTAACAACAACATCATTAATAACAATAATTATAATGACTATAATAGCAGTACAGTGGTCTTACTATTTCTCCACCGCCAGGACAATTAACAATAAATTTCACATTAAATAGCTCCCTCATCCACCATCCACCAACCCCCAACCACTCCACCCCCATCCCCTATTTTTTTTCTCTCTCTCCTTTTTTCTTTGTTTTTTTTTTTTATTTATTTATTTTTTCCTTTTTATTATAATTTTATTATGAGGTGTCAATCTGGACTGCACCCGGTCCTACAGAGGAGGCTTGTACAGATTCTACCTACCTAGGAGGGGCAACTTCCTGACCAACTGGGAGGGGCCCCGCCCCACCATTTAGGGTAGGACCTCAATTCATTTTTAATTTTTTATATTAATCTAAAAGTTGAGTTATGAGGTCTCAATTTCAACTGCCCCCTGTCCCACTGAGGAGCTAGAAGAGATTCCACCCTCCTATGAGAAGCAACCCTCTGACCCAGCCGGGAATTGGCCCACCCTGCCATTCGGAGTGCAACTCCAAGTCAACCTTTTAATGGGCCGGGGAGTCAATAGAAGAAGGGAAGGGAGAGTAGAGAGCAAAACATAGTGGTACTAAAGAAAGAAAACATTACAATTGAGACCACTATGTTAATCACCAAATTATGATAAAAATTATGGCAGCAATCGGAGCAACAGCAATAGGTTATTTATAATGATATAGTATTAACATAGGACAATAAAGGAAATAAAACAGATAACATGGACAAAAAGATCTAATAATGATAAATAATAAACTCTATCAAGAAAAAAAAAAGAAAAAACACTACAATGCTGGAACAATGACATCACTGCCATTACCACCACCACCACCACCACTAATAATAATAATAATAATAATAATAATAATAATAATAATAATAATAATAATAATAATAATAGTTGTTGTTGTTGTTGTTGTTGTTGTTGTTGTTGTTGTTATTATTATTATTATTATTATTATTATTATTATTATTATTATTATTATTATTATTATCCTATAGACCTATGAAAGGTATTCAGTTGGAAGGGGGTTCTATTGTAACAGAGTTAGTGGATGTAAATGACTGTGAATAGATTTTTCCATAGTGGGAGGTTAATTTTGTTTTTTGACTTCCAGTTGATGAGTATGGTTTTCTTGGCGATAGTTAGTGCAACTAAGAGTAGTTTATTGTTTGATGGGTCCAGTGTTATGGATGATGTACTCCCAGTAGGCAGAGTGAGGAACATAGTGGAATGTGGCAGCCCAGGGGGCAGAGAGAGATTCTGTCACCTGCCTCCAGAAGAGGTGAACAGGTGAACAGAACCATAAGGCACAAATATAGCTGTCACTGGTGTTTTGCATGCAGTTAGTACATGTGTCGGGGTAGATCCAAATTTTGCCTTTTTTTTTTTTCTTTTTTTTTTTGTTTGTTTGTTTTTGTTCTGTGAGATAAGTTCTATGTAATATTTTGTATTGTATGAGGTGTAGATTTGCATTATTGGACATGTTGTAGATGCTACTGCAGATTTGGTGCCAGAAGTTGGTATCAGGAGTAATTCCCAAGTCCTTTTCCCATTTGTCATGAGGTATTGTTGTGATTTTATCTGACTGTTATGATTTTATATATTTTAGTAGTGGTTTTTTTTGTTGATTTTATATTTACTAGTGTTGAAGCTGGAGGAGGGAGAATGAGGTTGATATTTTTGGTACTATATATTTTTTGAACAGCTGATTTTAGTTGATGGTATTCTAGATACTGAGTACTCCAGGACTAGATGTGAAAAGTGTATTATTTTCAAAGATGTGCTGTAGGTGTGTAATGCCTCTCTCTGCCCATGTGCGGAAATGTATAGGTTTCTTGTTTATTAAAAGGTCTAGGTTGTTCCAAATGGGTGTGAACTGAGAAGGTGCTAGGATGATATTAGTAATTTTGTGAAATTATCACAAGGCTGTCAGAACGGAGGATATTGTTTAATGGATGATGTTTAGATAAGTTGCTATGAAAAAGGTAGATCTAAGATTGGAATGTTATCACATATTGTGAATGGCTAGTGAATAATGAAAGAAAATTGGCACTGTAAGGCCTCCTTGTGATTTTGTTTTTTGTAAAGTTGCTAGTTTTATTCTAGAGGTTTTGTTTTTCCAGTAATATTTTGAAATTATTGAATCAAGGGATTTGAACCAGGATGGGCCAACAAGCCTTTAAAACAACACCCAATCCAAACCTTTTCTGCCAACATCTCCCCAAAAGAAGACATTTTGAATACATATACATTATTCAAGTTTATTTATGTTATAAAATGTGAAATGTTGATGCAAACTGCTTGAAAAAGCATTACATGGTCCCTTTAATTATCACACACAGTAGTAGGTCAGGTTGTGGGAGTTTATCATTCATCTCAAAATTGTTAGCAGATTGACATAATTGTCCCAATTCAGAGGAAGTAACTGACCCACTATTAAATGTTTTACGATTGGTAAGAATGAGTAACTATCTGCAATAACAATTCGTTGAGTTGTTTAAAAAAAAAAAAGTATGATCAGGATATTACAAATCATATGATATGAGTTAATGCCCAAATGCAAATACTTTTAAAATACACTCAAATTAACTTCAAAGCAACACATTAGTTATACTGAGGCTGTGACTTTTCCGGTAATAGTAACATAGAGTTACATTAAATATTATGACACTTCATAATTTTATTGAATTGTTTTTATTTTTACAAGCTCTCATTTGCTTGAGTTATTATTTGATTAATTTATTATGCAATATTGCCGTGGGACTAGAATATTAGACTAGACTAAAAGAATATTATATAAAACCAATAACAAGATTTAAACTTAGTTAAACTACATGTATGCGGGTGACAAGTTACACAGCCTGTATTGTATAAAAGGGTATGTATTAAACTCTGACCTGCACAATGCCCTCCAGTTTTTGGGAGGCAAGTACATCACACATGAATAAGAATGCTATATCAGTTCGTGGGCTACGAGTTGAGATGAATCATCCTGGGCTGACAAGCCTCCATAAACAAATGCAGCCAAGCGCATCAAGCACTCTCACATGCACGAATAAAAGAGCCGTACATATACCAGAGCAAAGATTTCTTCTCATGACCTCCCCCCCCCGTGTGTGTGTGTGTGTGTGTGTGTGTGTGTGTGTGTGTGTGTGTGTGTGTGTGTGTGTGTGTGTGTGTGTGTGCGCGTGCGTGCATTTGGACCTAATAAATGCCAGCGACATATGGCAGCAAGCCTTGATTTGTGACCCCTGTCCACACCTCTGCCCAGGTAATTCCTTTTATCGAAGCTGTGGGTGAGTCTATAGTGAACTGTCTGCAGCAGAGAGCCTAAAGAACAATGTACCAGACAAATGGATAATCTGTCAGCTGTTGATTGTAATTGTTCATGTGCAAAATAAATCAAGCTTCGTAATTACAAACAATTAATCAAATTAAACTATAGCCAGTGTGAGGCTTGTGGGAGATAATCCAGCCTCATAGTAAACCATCAGGACAGCAGCAGTGTATTTAAAGCTTTAACGCCGTGACTTTTCATTTTGGACAGAAAATGACACAATAAGCTCAAAGTGCAAGCTGTTGGCCCACAGGGTTTTAGCAATGGCAGATTAATGCTGGATTTTTACATTGAAGCAACTGGACTGTAATAGTACTTCTGTTGAGGAGTAATATATTTCAGTTACTGATGAATAAATACAGAGGCAGCTCATAAAATGTGAATGTTGTGGAAATGTACTGTTTTATATAGATTTGGTACACTCACAGTGAAATATGTCATCCATTTATTTTACTTTACCTTCTTTCCTTTGGCTTTTCCCTTCTGGGTTTGCCACAGCAAATCCTCTGCTTCCTAGTGTGCAGTGATTTGCATATTTATTTATTTATTTTGTTATATTTGAGAAGTATTATAAGATAAAATATGCTGCATTGCTCAATGGACCAAGACAATATTAAAAAAATAAAGCACAAAATAAAATCAAATACAAAACACAGAATGATGTATTGACAACTTGGATGTTATTTACATAGTAGTAGATTAAATGGAGATAATCTAAATGATTTGAGAAGGTATCAATAGAATAACTACTGAATCTATAGCTGAATGTATGTGGTAAATTCTCCTTTTACCTTTTTACTTTTAGCCATTTCTTGTCTCATCAAAAAAAGGCTTTGGCTAATTAGCATTTTTAAAAGACAAACAGAGATGCCATTGCACTTTGGCCATAAATCTAAGTCCATCCAACATGATTTACATATGCCCGATCTATAAAAGCAGTCATTAGAAAGCGAACTAAACTACAATATTTCTGAGCATCGACAAGAGACTGACACTTCAATTCAGGCTGCGTGTCAGAGGTTAATTGCTTGTTGTTGTTTATGAAGGAAAAATACATGCCACAAAGAGAGATTTGTGACTGCAAATGCCTTTTTTCTGCTCTGTTGACTTTTGAAATTCTACCCAAAGCCACCAAAATACATCCTGCTTCACGGTTGGGTTTCTGGCCTTTGATAAAACTACCATCCCTGTAACTCAAATCAAATCAGGATTAATGCTTACTTTGCCTGTACAGATTTCCCAACTGCCTCTACACTTAGTTCTACCGGATTAATATAAAAAGTATGTGGTGCCGCGTATATTATCCCTTCAAACATTATCTGCAGAAGTCACAAATGTAAGGAAGACGGGATGGATCTCTCAGGCCAATTAGTTTGATTCAGTTCCCCTTGTTTGGATTACATCTGCACACTTCTATTTATTTCTTATCTGCGTTTGTGTAAGTCCTTTCCATTTTCACAATTCCACTAATACAGCAGAAAATAGCTGAGCTTCACACTCTATCAGTGAGAGTTCAGCAGAGCGCAAACAGCTTTGCTTTAGCAGTGTATTTTAAAGAGCCCTCAGCCTGACAGTAACTTTACAAGGACTGTCATCGCAAATTCAAATGTCGATTTTTCTTTCCCTCTTAAGTATCAAGTATTTGTTTTTACTGCACCAGATATGGCAGACAGGTAGCTTTTTTTCTGTTCACAGATTGATTTGCCTTCTTTGCGTTAGAATGATCCATCTCTATCCTGTGAAAAGGACAAACGGGGCTGGCTGTCAGACAACAGCTGCAGGAGGACAGTGAGCAACTCGTCTGCATGGCTGCTGCGTCTCTGTGACAAAGAGCAGATGTTCGGTGAGATTGCTAGTGTTGGGTTTATTACTACTTTTACTATTCTTACTTTACAAGAAAACAGCTGCAACACAACTGTCATCTAACTCCTTACACTAAATATACAGCACTAGAAAAAGTACCACTGCAATTTCTCATTAAATCAGCCTCTTTCTCTGAGTCTGACGTTGCCAGACAGCCAGTGTCTGTTAAAGTTACTTAACAGCAATTTGAAAAACTGGTGGAGAGCAAGACACAAGAAACTGTAATTACAAAACAGGGTTATTCCACCAAATACTATTTCTTAATGTTCTGTATAGAAATTAAAAGTGTTCAGTTCATCAGATTGCACCTATAAAAATAAAACCTGAGAAACTGATAATTTGGCAGTGGTATATTTGTCTTTTCCAGACCTGTAAATATGCATGTACCATTCCTGTGTAGATTTAAACTTAAATTTAATATCACTGTGAATGCTGCTTATTCATGCCATTGCATTATACAAGCTGTAACACAAATGAAACCATATCCTATTGTCTGTGTGTTGCACTGCAGAGAAGACAACACATCTGGCAAAGCATATGTTACATCATCAACAGGGTAAGAAAGTCAGATGATGGCAAATGTATTTATCAGCTGATTAAATGGAGCTGGCATTGTCAAACCAGTCCAATTAACAATCTTCAGTGGCAACAATAAACAACTGTGGCCACTGGTTTGGAAATACTAAATATGCCATTAAAATATGCAAAGGCCCACTAGCCAAGATAAATATTTATGCTGTTCGGAGAAAAAGAAGTTCAACAATATAATTCTGATTCAACCCCAGATAATGATGCCAGTTAGCAGCTTACTGTGTGACTGCAATCAATGTAAAAGACTGTGGGGACCCTGAATCAACGCAGATCTTGCTTTAAATTTTGGAGGTTTCTAATTGTAAAATATTCCCTGTGTGTGTTGCTTTCATATCAGTGACTAGAGCTACTAACTTGACTGAGTTGAATAGTTACAACTTGTTCTTTGTAATCTGCTGTTTAAACTGAGCAAATTTGTCAATAAAATAAACTGAAAAACCTCTACTCTCAGGCTTTAGTCAGGATGGTGTAATATGTTTATTAATTTGAAAATTCAACAGGCCTAGTAATCAATTTCTATATTTTTGGAGTAGTTATTGTGTTCTAGTGTTGTAGGTCAGAAACCACACAGAAGGCTGGTGTCCTGTGGGAATAACCTGAGTTCAGCACAAGTTCATATCTAATCTGTTAATCTATAAACTCGGAGGTGGTAGATTAGAGAGCTCAGATACACACTAGGGGTGCACTTTGGTTATTGAAATCACCATGGATTACCATTATGTTTGGCATAGACCCGTAACATTTGATCTACCTACCTATTTTCTAAACAGCAGATGGTCTTGCTAATGTATATGATGAGAACAATTTATTTGCACCAGTAAAAAGGGAAAAGATTGACAGGTTTACCCTCTGTGTCACCAGTGTAGTTTACAATAACACACAAGCCTATACAAAAAGACTAAAACAAAGCCAACACTTTTTATTACATAATACTTTCAGTGTATCTTACAACAGTAAATAAAAGTTCAACTCACTTAAATCTCCAGAATCAAAACTGTAGAAGGAAGGCAGTTTAGATTAAAATATGGAATCTCTCTGGATTTCAATATTAAAGCATTGGTGACAGACAGGCGGCTGGGATTATTGCTGACTTCACATAAATACTCACTGAATTTAGTCACAAATATCTTTCTGCTGATCAAGCACTAACACATTTGGGTTGTTTGATTGCGCTGTTGCATGATTCTTGTATGCATGTATTCCCTGGAAAAGAATAAAATAAATAGATAATTTGATGAGTTCATACTGTTACCCAGTCTCCTGATTCATTAAGCATAAAACCACTAGTAACATAAAAAGGGTATAGTCTGAAAACCTACTGCTCATGATTGCATCAGCAAATGCAGCTTGTGTTGGATGATTTCTGAATTCATACTCCACAAGAACTGCATCAGGCCTTCAGTGAGGAGCTCTTCTATAGGAACAAACTGCAACACTTGTCTGTCACTTTTACCTGTTTCCACTTCTTCTTGTAACAGTTGTTTTATACATGTCTGAACTTCGTTCAAAACTGGCAGTATTTCCACAGCAGCTTCAGGACAGAAACCAGTGCAGAGGAGCACTGCACCAACAGCAGCAGAGGGGGATGGACACCTGAAAGTTACTAATCGAAAGCACATATGTAGGCACAACACAACAGCTGCAACTACTCTAGTGAGAGCAGAAAACAAAGGCAGCAGCAGGGCGTCCCCAGAGCGGAGGCACTGCAGGGAGAGCAATACACAGTTTAAGAGCTCCTGTTGATATAAGGGCTCCCCGTCATGCAGCAGGATGCGGCCTGTCTGAGGGAATGAGGGCTCTCTAGAAAAAGTTAAGTCAAAATCTCCAATGAGGCTCTGAAATGGCTCCCACACTGAGCTATTGCCAAATACCAAACACTGTCTTTTGTGCCTGTCGCTGTCGGCACTATAGGCACAGAGGGCTGCCACATCTGATAAGACTGAAGACGGACAAACCGCATGGCACGAGCCACAGAGAGAGACATGTATCCAGTCTGAAGCTAAACTCTGAGCAGCCATCAGTGCTTCATTAATGTGATTTAACAGCCCTGCCTCACAGAACGGGGAGTTTCTGACAGCAGGCAGTGCAGCTCCAACAATAATGTACCATGAAGCCACCTGACAATTGATCAACGGCCCTTGGAGTACACAGCCTGTCCCACCAGGCTCAGCACGGTGTCTCTGTATACACGCAGCATGGCAACTCCTCTGGATACGCTCCCTCCAGCTCAGGGTCTGCAACTCCCTGCGCTCGTTGAAGGAGCCTGTTTGCTTCTTCTGTCCCAGAGGCCGTCCTGCAGAGACACTGCAGCAAGCGGGACTCACTGTGTTACGAGATATCCATCGGCTCCGTGGCAAAAAACTCACCTACATACACATTATATATTTTTGATTAGAATATTAAAGGAGTCATGAAAAAATGTGATTCATTCAAATAGCCAATTACCTCAAAGCGTTGTAGATATTCTTGAGCAAGACAATCTCTGATGTGGTCGAGCCGTTGCCTCTGCTCTGGGGTAATGCCTTCAAATAACTTAAGGTTTTCCGTGATTGTTTCCACCTGCAGCTTGTGGAAGTACACGCACATCTCCTCATGCAGTTTCATAAAAGTGTCTGGTATCACAGTGTTTGGGAAAAGAGCTTCTTGGTCAGCCAAATTTGGTCCATAATTTCGAATAAGTTTTGAGAGCAAGGGGCGAACTGCTTCCTTGGCATCATAGTGCAAACATACAACATATACCTCTGAATTGCCTGCTTTACTGGTGGCAGGTTTAAATACATGGACAGAGCGGAAGCAGCAGTTGAGCAGGTATAGCAGACAGACAGAGGAGTGTTCATAAAGAGTGAACATTTTTAGAACAAAGGAGCCACCAGGACTGAGCAGAAACAGGGCAGCTGTGGCCTCACAGTAATGCAAAGATGCCACCAGTGCCTCCTGTTCATCTGGGTTCTCCTGGCAGTCAAAACTTCCATCTGCAGTCACCATGTCTACACTGTGCATGTTGGCCACAAATGCCTGCAGCTCCAACAAATGTTTCTGTATCATGATGTTGCCCGTGTTATCAGAGCCAAAAAACCACCAGGGCAGAGTGTTGGCCATCAGTCTGTCATCTGCAATGGTCGTGCCCCCACCATTTGCTTCATGGTAGGGGTTAAGGGTGTTGGCAGCCCAGCTCCAGTCACAGTAGCGAGTTTTCTTACTGGTTTTGATGTAGTGGTTAAGAGCAGAAATAAAGGCTCCAGGAGCTTCACACAAATGTACTGTGTTTAGCTCCCCATTCTGCAATGCTTGCTCTGGTAGAAGATTAAATGTTCCCAAAATCTCATAGAACTTGCACCAGGCCTGAGTGCAGATCTCTGCATTAGCCACTGAACGTACAACACCTATGACTTTTCCAGCTCGATTGGTGGAGTTGGTGTGTTGATGCCAAACTTGGACATTTTTATCACTGAGCTGGTTCTTGACAGCATTCAGTGAAGTCTTTAAAGCCTGCAGATTACTATGTTTAGTGGCAGGGTGTTTAAGAGCCACATTTGACTCAGGTATACACCATTTCCCGTTGGAGGATTTGGTGTAAGTCTTAATTTTACTAAACAGACCTTTAATTTCAGCCAGTGTTTCAGGGTCAACATCCACTGCATTGCACCTTGTCTGCAGCACAGCTTTTCTCCTGGTCCCATTTCCCGTATTCATCCTGCAAACTGCTGGAAAAAAACACAAGTTACCTTTACAAAACATTATCCACTTGTGTAGTTTTAATTGTCTACGCTCTACTGTCTGAAGGATCTGAACATAAGGATTTACAAGCTTAAGAAAAATGTACTGACAGTTATGTTCACAAAAAGACTTTTGTGCTGGAGCTTCTTTTCTTTTTTCTTTTTTTTTTTTTTTTGACAGAACTCTCCACTGTTTTAAAACATGTTTTTCGATAACTAAAACAACAGGTACCTCTTAAACTAATTAAATTTGATGATAAATTATAATTTTTTGGGAGAAAAAAAAAACAGCAAACAACAAAATGTGCCAACAGAATCCCTTCTGGTAAAACATGTATTAATAATGTTTTTTATAAATTACTTTAATAGATAATTAGTTGGGGATATATAATTTATAAAACAGAAGTAAATTAAAGTAAAAAAGCTCAGGGCTAACACTGATGGCAACAGCAATTCTGATATAATTTTTCTAGGTCATTCATTTGATTAGTCTGCAGTCATACCCTAATAAATTGTATTCAACTATGACAGATCATAAGTCAATTGCTTCTCATACATGAATCATGACTAATAAGCCTCTCAGTTGTATCAAAGTCATTGTGTAACCGTTTGTAAGCCAACCATCAGCATTATATCATTTATTAGATTTACTTTTATTTTTACTTCAAACACAGAACTTAAATCTAAAAAAATATATTAATATTATAATAATATGAATATAAAATATTCCTCAAATGCCTCATAATTGTGGTGGTTACACACTTATGATTTACAAGTAAAATATTTTGTGATAGCACAATGCAGTTAACCCTTATTACTTTTTATGTAGTACATCATAGTAATGTCAAATATTGACATTAGTAAACAAACTAGGTTTTGCTGAATTACAGTCAAGAGACAGTGATGCATTGCTAACGCACATTATAATTATTGTACTTATAAAAGTATCGTAACACTTTTAAGATAAAAAAAACTTGCTTTAAGTGTACACGAGGCTTAAGAGAGGCGGAACAGGACATAACTTAATCATAACCAGAAGACACAATAATTTCATTAAAACTGTGGCTTAATAGACGCCAGTATCTATCACATCACTGGAGCAGAAACGTAGACTTTTTAGAAGACAGAAAAAACAAACCCCAGTGATCACAAACTCACCAGAGCGTACTTCTGTTAGCAGAACAACCATGCAGTCACGTGACTCTTAGGAGAGGACTGCGCATGTGCAAAATCGAGAGGGTGTTGTCTGGTTTAAAAAGACAGTAACAGGTAAAAATATATCAACTAAATATAAAAAATGTTTTGTGTGCTCACACAAATAAGACAAAGTAAACAAATAAAACTAAAGGAGCATTGCTGTTAAATGTAAACAAAACAGGCATTTAAAAGGTTTGGCTGTACTACAGACCAATGGGATTTCTGTTGCATTTGTAGGCTAGTGTGCCCCAGATTTTCCATGCTGAACCAATCTGTGTGTTACTGTTATGTAATTGTTTGAGCTAGAAAGTGAGACCCTGGTGAGCTTTGTTACCAAGCTGCAGTCTTCTTTTGTGCTTAATATGTGTGTAATATGTGTTTAGCCTGGCCAGCCAGGCATTCCTACTTTCTTTTCGAATAGGAAATAGGTTAGTCTAGCTGGTCAGGTTAGTCTGCCTGTCGGTACAGATTTTACTCCTACAATCTCAGAGTAATGAAGCATCTTTCTGTCAGCTTAAATAGGGAATAAAATGCAAAAGAACAGTGGTCCTAAATAAGATTCAGTCATTTGCTTCAACAGTTGTTATTTATCCAATATCTAGTCCCTTTAAAGCCACTAAGAGAGTATAGTTTGCATTTGTGTCATGAGGTTATTCCTGGTTTGGAGCTTTTTGTGTGATTGCAGTGGATGCTATACTGTTGGTTTCATCAGACCAGAATTTTGTACAAGTGTGGTGACCTGTGACAAAGCTGGGGTCTTCCTTTAAGGTTAAGGTCATAGAAAAAGGTTGCTTGTCCTCTTTAGACCAATGTATTTAGGAGCTCAATTTTTTTTTTTTATATATTTGATATTATATATTTTATATTAAAAATAATCAAGTTTACATATAATATTGAACTGTCAAATGACAATGTCTCCTCACAAATGAGTTATAATCTTATCCTGTCAACTTTGTTTATCCATTAATCTAATAAAAACAGAGAAAAACCCTCAGGCGACAAACAAAACTATCCTAAGTGTATATGTAATGGGACTACACTATAAATCACAATTGATATTTAAAGGTCAGTGTGTGATATTATTTCTAAAGGCCATTGGCGGTTCCTTCTAGCATTAAACTGTCACCAATCCTGCTTTTTCACACTGCTCTCTTTTGCAAATGTTCAGTTATTATGTTTTGTTTTAAGTTTTTAACATTGTTGTGTGGCTATATATTTTTTTTTATCTTTGGTGTTCTGCTAGATTTAAACTATTTTGATGTCTAGTTTAGCAGGCAGAAATATGTAGGAATCACATGCATCACATCTAAATGTGAACTAATAAACAGAAGGAAGTATCTATATATCCATCTTATGTGCCCTTAAAGTCATGTTGTGCATTGTGTGTCATTAAGAACCTATTCCCTGCTTAGGCCTAAAGAAAACTGGTGGTCCTCTAAGAACAATTAATATTGAATGTTCTCCTAATCCACTGTGCGCACACAAGGTGACAGAGGCCTCTCCTTCACCTGAGCTCATTGCCACAGTAGCGATTACATGCTAAAGTTCAGCCCTGAGGTCAAAGATCTCCTGTCATCATTTCAGTAAAAGCTGCACTGTGGGGTGATAGACGCATGTTATCTCCATTGTAATGATCTCAGCTGCTGGCTATATCCTTGCTGCATAGGAAACAAGGTCATTCACATACAGTACATGCAAAGCCTTGTTACAGCCCAATCTAAAACATCTCTGGTTTGGAGGGAAAAGAGAAAAAGAGGCAACAGCATGGAGCTACAATTTTTTCAGCAGATTTAATGGATTTTTTTTTCTCAGTGTAATTAGCTAGAAGTTTCAATGCAGATTTCAGTTACAGTGTAGGAAACAGCACACAGTATAGGAAGTCACACGCTGCCATCCTGTTTTATTTAGTCAATTTGCTGATGCTTTTATCGAGAACAATTAAGGGTTTAAAGAATGTTCCCATAAATTGTCATTTAATTAATTATCAGTGCTAGTAGCCCTCATTACAAGTACTCTTTCAATAACAAAGCAGCTACAGGCGACAGCATAATAATGAGGGTTGGAAATAATTTTTCATGGGGCTCAGGGAATGAAAAGATAATCTAATGTAGGGAATAATAGGTTTTTGTTTTCAGTTTGAACAAGTGCAGGGGGTTTACAAGTTGATATAAAGCCCAGAGGTTTGGATTAAACAGGCACCACTTCACATATATGTCCTCATTAACATTTATTTTAAGGGCTAATGCCTGCAAAGTTTTGTTACAAATTTAGGGAGGATTATTAGTAGCAGCTGAAAGATACAAAGCATCTGTGGTTTGAGTATCTTTCAGTGGTTTTCTAGTGCTTTTAGTGGATTTAGTCTTTTTTGGCCTGTCGTTTAAAACATAATCTCATATACCAAACTCAAGTAAGCTGCACATTGCCTGAGTTTCAAAGTCTATTACATAACAAACGTGTTGATAAGCAGCCAATGTGTCTGTAGATGCTCTATTTTTGAATGAGGTTGAGCATGTAATATGATGGCTTCTGCTTATCTGAAGTATAGTAACGACCTGTAGGCCCAGAAACATTACAATAAACCATTAGTCACTTATATTATACACACATGGAGGTATATTCACAAGCAGAGAACTATAACTCTTGCAGCCAATAAACAATAACGGTGCTATCCAGTCATTTTTGTGGCCTGGCAAGATAAGACCTGTTTATGCTAATCTTTGTTTCTATACTCAACAGCCTGCTCTATAAACATGTGCATGCGCAGTATGGTACAGACTTTAAATCAGTGCTCTAACAGAAAATGCCATACGACGTGTTACTGTACTAACATTGTATGGCACCTAACTAACTCACCACCACAGGGCTCAAGCACTGGCTGCATATTTTAATAAAGAATGAGTGGCGCAATACCGCCCCCTGTCATTGAAACAAGTGAACATACAGAAACCCAAAAAGTTTAATTTTTATTTAAAAACATAAATACAATGATTTTTTTTTTTTTTTACATAAAATACTGTACACTTTCTGTGCACTATTTTTTCTGCTGATAATGTTTACAGATAAACCTTTAGTCAAAAATAGCCAATATCTGTAGGTCTAGATTTGATTCACATTGTCTATTAAAACCCTTTTTGCCAGCTCAGTTGTGCAAACAAGGTCAACTTAAAATATGCCAAAAGGCACTGTCTAGAGGAAGGTGCAAATTTAAAATTTGTTGATGAGCTCCATAATTGCGATGGTTGTGCTCTGTCCAAAAATGAAAGCTCCAACAATGACAGTTATGATGCCCCAAACAGTTAAAATGCCCCTAAAAGGAAAAAAAAATCAATCTGGGAAACAAATATATAATTGATGATCTTCTGTTCAAAAAGTAATTGTTATTCACTGACCTGACTCTGGATGATACTTGTTCAGTCTGCATTATAAACATTAGGCATAGCCCTGCAAACAACAGTAGTCAATGGAGGAAGCGATGAGTGAATACAGACAAAATAGGGGTTACAAAATGGATATTAAACCTTAATTTTCTTACCAGGAAAAATGAAGATGAAAAAAGCACTGATTCCTCCAATCACACTGATGACCTCCCCCATATCAGGGACAAACATGGCGATTAGAAGTGTGATACTGATCCACACCACAGTTAGGACGACCCGGCAGCGGCTCTCAAAAGAGCTTGTGACTATCCCATGGCTGCGTCTTCTGAGCCTCAGCATCAGATTTAGGATGACGGACCTGATAAAACACAAAATCACATATATTCCCTTTCACTTTATGATGTATGAGGTATGATGTTATGATGCTTACCTCCCCAAAAGCAGAATAATTGGATATATGGTGATGATTGATATCCCAAAAAGCAGTCGGGAAATAATCATAACTACATCATTTCCAGGATATGACATGAGAATATCTGAAGCAACGTCTCGTCCAAATGTCATAAAGCCATACACACCTGTCGATAAAGTGGAATCGTTTTTTTTTTAGAGAAGTACCTACTAAACTCAAAACCCTGGTTTAAAAATTCACTTACCAGTCAAAGTGTAGATGAGTAAACAGAAAAACATGGACACCACTGAAATGCCAACCCAGTGGGAGATCTTCTGGTTCTCCATGCTGCTGTAGATGGCTATACAGGCCTCATGACACTGCAAATGCACAAACATTAAAAAATAATTTTTTTCAAATTTACAGCCTCTGGTGCTGTCCACCTTTGTTTGACTGGACAAAAGCGCTTGATCTTCTCAGCAAACATGTCTTAGATCTACACTGGTAGTCAGTCAGAGGTAATTTCATGGTCATGAAACGTGCCAGCCTGCTTCAAATCCACCCTCATTCCAGTCGCCAAGAAGCCAAGGATCACTAGACTTAATGAATACAGACCTGTGGCGCTGACGTCTGTGTTCATGAAGTCATTTGAGCAGCTAGTTCTGTCCCACCTCAAGTCCATCACAGCCCCCCTCCTGGATCCCCAGCAGTTTGCCTACTGAGCCAACAGGTCTGTAGACGACGTGGTCAACATGGCCCTCCACTTCATCCTGCAGCATCTGGACTCCCCAGGAACCTATGCCAGGATCCTGTTTGTGGACTTCAGCTCTGCCTTTAATATGATCCTCCCAGCTCTCCTCCAGGACAGGCTGTCCCAGTTGAACCTGCCGGACTCCATCTGCAGGTGGATCACTGATTACCTCACAGACAGGAGGCAGCATGTGGGGCTGGGGGAGTGTACTTTCCAATCTGCTCTTCTCCCTGTATACAAACTGCTGCATCTCTGGCCACCAGTCTGTCAAGCTAATCAAGTTTGTGGACGACACCACCCACGTTGGACTCATCGCGGACGGGGATGAGTCTGCCTACAGGAGGGAGGTGGACCAACTGGAGTCCTCGTGGAGCCACAACTACCTGGAGCTGAACAGCCAGAAGACAGTGGAGACGATTGTAGACTTCCGCAAAGCCTCAGCCTCTCTCTTCCCCATCACCCTGACAGACACCCCATCACCACTGTGGACTCCTTCTTCTTTCTGGGCATCACCATCACCCAGGTTCTTAAGTGGGAGCCGACCATCAGCTCCCTCATCAAGAAGGCCCAGCAGAGAATGTTCTTCCTGCAGCAGCTGAAGAAATTCAACCTGCCAGCAAAAATTATAGTGCAGTTCTGCACTGCCATCCGCAAGTCCATCCTCACCTCCTCCATCACTGTGTGGTACGCTGGGGCCACCACCAGGGACAGACACAGACTTCAGCGCATCGCGCACTCTGCTGAGAAGGAGATGGCTGCAGCCTCCCATCTCTCCAAGACCTATACATCTCCAGGACTCTGGGGCGTGCAGGTCGGATCACAGCTGACCCTTCTCACCCTGGACATGGACTTTTTGAGCCACTCGCTCAAGGTCCATTTGGACCAGAACCTCCCGTCACAAGAACAGTTTCTTCCCCTCTGCTGTTGGACTCATAAACCGGCTGCTACTGTCACTTTATTACGGTCACTTTATCCACCTGCTCTTTGCACTGTTCACATATTTCACTATAATGTACATAAACATTTCTGGTTCCTGTTCATTTATTTATAGTATATTTTATTTTACTTTTTAATATTGTTTCCTGTATGTTTATTATTATTATATGTTACTTATCCTATTGTATTTTATGGTTGCAACAAGAACCAAAGCAAATTACTGATGTGAACTTCTCACTTACTACACTTACTCAATAAAAAATATATATATTCTGATTCTGATAAGTTTTACACCAGCTGCATTTCCTGACACAACCTTTTCAATTTATCCAGGCTTGGGACAGGGACAATAAGTACGGTGGCTTGTGATGCCTTGTTTTAACACTTAATGCACATTAATAATACAAAATGACATTGACCGCTACCGTTATAACACCCATCCCATACCTGGAAACCAAAGCAAATGGTTGGCACAACGCTGAACATTGATGCCCAGGAGCCCACACTGAAAAAACACAGACATATTTAGAGAGAATAATGCAACATGTCAGTGAAATATGAAGGCAGCTTTAAATGAACACTTTTATTGGTTACTGACCCTTGGCTATGCTCTGGAGTTATGATGACAGTGTGGCTCTCCATCAAGTAATATTTGACAATCACTGCTACACAGAGATATGAAGCAGCCAGTGTCCCCAACACACTGACACAAGAAGAAAAGAGTTTAATTACATAAAACCTGGACCAAGTGGGATGTCCCCAGTCCACAGATAAGCCCTGTACCTGGTGTATTTCTGGATACCAATTTCTTTTGGGATGGACAGTGGCAAAATGATGACAAGACACATTATGAAGAGGGCAAAGCGTTGGTCTGTGTACCAGTGGTATGGTATTTCTCCCTCAGTAGAGCCAGTTGCTGTTTCATATAAAGAAATGCACACTGGAAAAAAGCAAGCATAACATTATTCACAAAATACACATAGGAGGACTATCAAAGAGGTAACTGTGCCTCATATACAGTCACACCCTCTAGATTTATGAATTAATTTACATTTTTCAGTGCAAATGAATTAGTTGCATATATTTAATGAGAGCAAGCTAAACGCTTTACTGTTGTTGGGTGAAGATGAACAATAAAAGGAAGTGGGTTATTTGCAAGTGTGTTGAACATTGTATGGTTAACAATCTCTCCCTGAAGTGCTTCCCCTACATCTTCATTATATATATATTTTTAGAGGGTTTGTAAATCCAATCAAATGCTCTGTTGAAAATTGGAACTGAGTGTCACCATTAAAAAGATTTGAAGGTTTTCAGATGGACAAACTAAAAAATGGGTCACTTGCTTTTTTTAATACTTGTGAAGTGAAAATTGAATTGAACGATGAAAGAGATTATTTTTTGTATTGTGTAAATGGCTGCTTGGGAGGTCATAAAGGTAGTTTAGTGTTTTATAGATGTTTACACAATGTCAGACCCGTGTTAGTGAAGTCAGTCTACAGACATGATGACACTGCAACTGACTGAAACATCCTCGAAAGCGTCCTCATGTCTTTTTTTACTACATCCAAAAATCTCATCTTTAGTCTTGCTCTTGGCCTCCTATATGGCCACTCTAACCTCAGCATCCTCCAGCTGATATATATTATCCCTCTTCTGTACATCTTATGTGCATGTCCATCTCAGTCTGGCCTCTCTAATTCTCAAAACACACTATGAGCTGTCCCTCTTTTGTACCACTGCCAAGAACACCTTTCCTTTCATTCTTGCTGAAACTCTTGATACATTAATGATCTCTGAGTTACTTCCTGAGATAATTTATTGTCCCCTTTTCTGTATAATCTATGACAAAAATATCCTCTTAGGTTATTATAGGTTATATTATACTATAAAACTAAAGGAATAAATCTGATTGACACACCAAAATATCCACTTAAAAATACACTGCAGATCTATTCAACTGTCAGTAAAATAGAGAGAAAAATCAATAACTATATGCATGTTATAGTTTTGGGCTTTATGATTGAGACAGCACTTACATTTCTCCAGTTGGTCTTGCACCACTACCAAGAAGGCGACACAAATCATGAAGAGGTTAAAGCAGAAACAGACCTCACAAAGCTGCCCCACGGCTCGACCACACACCTCCCGCACCACGTCCTGATAGGTCTTCTGTCTGCTGATGGATGAGGCATAGCCCAAAATGACCAAACCACTGATGAGAAACACCAGAGACACCTATGGAAATGTATAGTGATCAAAGACTTATACAGTATATGTGTAAAAGAGAAAGGAGAAGGGGTTTACCTAAAACTGAGCCACACCTTTTTAAAGACTATGTTATAAAACAGTAAACATTTAGGATATACTGTAAAGAGACAGGGTGGGGCACAATGGCAGAGCAGTCAGTGCTCTTGCCTTCCAGCATGGAGATCATAGGTTCAATTCACAGGGTGGCCAACAAACTCTCTGGGTGGCATCTGCATGTTAGGTGAATTGGTGACTAGTGTATGTGTCTGTGTCAGCCCTGTGATTAACTGGCCCCTGTCCAGCACGTACCCTGCCTAAGCCCAAAATTTCTGGGAAAGGCTCCATTATCCTGAACCCCTAACAGGAATAAGCAGTAGAAGATGAATGAATTGCACGACTTCTTTTGTTCAGATACAGACCATGGGGACATTTGTGTGTTAAGCGTTTGAGCCAAAGAAAAACAAACTATATAACAAGGGACTGTAGTTAATAGAGCTATTGTTTGTTTTTTTCTGATTCCCAGTACCTGCAGCTGGTCCTGACATACATGGCTGGGCCTGGATATGTGGTAGACAAGAAGAATAATTGTTATTTGGTATCTAATTAGTATCTTCTTAAAATATATTTTGTTTTGCCTGGGGCATGATAACCAAGAGTGAGATGGACACAACCTGGTAAAATGCTTAAATGTCAGAACAAAGTTATCACAGTGTTAACATTTATATATACATACATATAGGTATAAGGTTGTTTTATACTGATAATCGATGCTACAATACAGTAGTATTTTTTTGTACTGAATACATGTACTTTGTGATCCTTCTCTGGCTGACACTATACTGCGGCTTTTACTGTGTGTGTTTGTGTGTGTGTGTGTGTGTGTGTGTGTGTGTGTGTGTGTGTGTGTGTGTGTGTGTGTGTGTGTGTGTGTGTGTGTGTGTGTGTGTGTGTGTGTGGGTGGGTGGGTGTGTGGGTGGGTGTGTGTTTGTGTGTCATTCAGAGTAGCATTACTGAGAATTCAGATCCTCACCTAAACTGGAGGCTTCATTAGAGGTACAGTGTGAAAAACTGTGCCTCTTTCACATTCAGGAGAGATTAAAGCTCTCTTAGTCAAGTGATCTTCGGGCCAAAAGGCAGCCTAACTCTATGGACTAACTCTTAAGACGTCTTTTCAGTACGGGCCCACATTTGGACTTAAGAAAACATCTAGTCCATATAAATGTATCCACTGTAACATCAGCTTTGTCACCAACAGATCATAGCTCATTTAAAATAATGTGGCAATTAAACTTTGTATTTGTATTTATATTTTGGCAGCTTTGTCACGCTCCACTCCACACAATCAGCTACAATCGTTAGCCATTAGGGGGACTAGCCTATAACGTGGCCAACTAAAGAAATAGGGCTTCAGTGTAATGTCAACACAATCCTGTGTAGGACTACTTTGTTGACAGACACTTTAAAGATTGGGAATATAAAACTCTAGCTAATGCACTAAACGCCAGGGAATGAGTGAGTGGATTAATTAATTACTATTAGTTTTCATTTGTCATGTGTAGGGCCTTTGCGTATTTATTTATATTTTAGCATGTAAAAGTAATAGATTTGCAGGATTTTGCTTTTGGGTTCAGATGACTCACCAGCTCCACGCTGATGGCAGTGGTCACTCCGCCTGCTTTCTCAAAGGCCCAGGGAAAGTTGAGCAGCCCGGCTCCCAGCGCGGACTTCAACATGATGAACACGGCTCCAAACGAGCCCAGTCTCGGCGGGTCTGTGTGCGAGGCAGAGCGGGCCAGGAGGCTAATGCTCTCCCGGGCAAGTTCCTCCATGGTCCCGGTTCTGGTCTTTGGGCCTCCCCGCTCCAGAAATACAAATCAAGGTCTAGTTTACTGAAGGGTTTCAGGGATCCCAATGGCTCATGCTTTGGAGTAAAAGTGAATGAACAGCTACAGACAAGCCTTTATAACAGGCCAGCGGACCAACGACTCTAATTGTACATTTAGATTACTAAACATTTCACTCTGAGGTGATACATTTGACACTAAAGTGAGCATATGTTTGTTGTGCCCCCCTTGTTTTCTGTCTGGCATCTCCGCTCTGGTCCAAATACAAATTATAGACCTACAGTATAGTGCACAAGGGCCTTCCAATAAAGCTGATGGGGACCCTCTCATTTAGCCCACCATAGAATAAAAAATACTGTGTTGTTGATGAAAGTACGTTTGTGGTCGGCCAAAAAAACTATTAGCGAATATTTTGATTATCAGCCTGCACCAAAAAGAAACATTTTAAGATTTTAAACAGCCACAATGGAAACTGAATGAGAGACAGTTTTGGGGCAAGAACTTTAACTGTGAAACGTTTTGAATAATTATAACTATAATTTTCAACAATATTTAAAATATAGGCCTAGTGTTTCACTTGACTCACTGGGACAAAACTACAGTGGATCTGTAATGAAACACTGTTGCTAATGACTGGCCTCAAATTGCTGATGAGAAAAAATGCTTAACACTGTAAACACTCAACACACTTTACAACTCTGAAACTGAATGTTCTAATAAGAGACAATGCCATACAGTAGGCTATAAATGAAACTCACAATTTAAGATTCAACTTTGATGACAAAATGCATCTTTGCTGGTCAAAATAATCAGCTATAGTTATAGTCAGGTTTGTGTTCATGTTTAAAGAGGACAATTGTGCTTGGTCATAAGTGCCAAACAGACATTGTAGGCTTGATTCACTAATCCTTTGCTAGAGTAACAATCCTTTGAAAATACAATGGTTAACATTTGTCCAACTCCTAAATAATGTAGACAGATTACTAACAAAAGTAGAAGTAAAGTCTGTTACAATATCTAGATTTAGAAGTGAGTTGTGAGCTTGTTGTGATTTTTAAGTGAAATGTGGGACAATAAGAGATTAGAGTGAGAGCAAGGTGTTGTAGTGATGTGAGGCTTATACTCCACACACAGCAGTATTTGTGCAGTATTTAAAAACTGGACTGGAAACAATAACATTACTGAAAAAAATAATATTCAGATGCAGTGTACAATGCAACAATGCCATTGAGGAGACCAGAACATATTACAGCACTGACCACAAAAAGAAATTATATCACTCAGCCTAAAGTAGTAACAACTTACTCCAAACCATTTGTTGGGCAAATTTAACCCTTATTAATTTATTTTTTTATCACAAAGTTAAAAATTAATCAACACCTTTACATCAATGGCTGCATATAGGCCTACATAAAACATATTTTTATTGGATTTGGTGGTGTTGGAATAGTCTAATGTACATTTAGGCAACCAAATGCTGTTTGTATTGATGCAAAAATACTAAATCATTAACACACTTTGAGATTTAGCAAAAATGTAACCAATATTTTTGATAAAGCAACATAAAACTAGCAACAACAACAAAAAAAAGGAAAATCACTCAGACAGTGCACAAGGTATAATTTTGCATAATATAACAATATCATGCACACACTGATATTTCTGAAAATGAAAAATAAGAAGAACATTTAAATACTGCATAAAAATATTTTCATCCTGCACCAATACCTTTTTTTGTATTGCATAAGTAAGTTTGGCTGGACTGCTCTGAGGTTCTGTATCCTTTGTCCACTTGTTGAAGCATCAGGGCATAGTGTAAACTCTTAATCCTGTTGTGCAGGCTGTATATTGCATCAAGAGCCTCTTTACTTTACTGTCACATATAAATACTTATATGAATATGACTTTGGTGAGCTTTCTTCTGGCTAGATTCATCCTGGGTATTTTTTAGGATACTCAACCAACTTTTCAGCCAAGAGCCCTTGCTTGTTTAGTCAAACAAAGGAAGATGTGTTTTTTTTCTCCTTCCTTGGGGATCAGCTTTTACCTTGTAAATTCTGATGGCCATTAGTCAACAGTGACTATATCTGACTATACATTGAGAAGAGCTAGCATTGTGCTGCATACTGGGAGAAACAGTGTGCTAAAGGTCGGATCATCTTTGTATGCCTTCCCTTTGAGTGTCTCTTGGTTGGTCTGATCAGAGGTGGGGGGGCTCTGGGCTGCAGGCACAGTTGTGGGGGCGAGGGTGGTTCGGCTGGCACACATTTCATAGAGGTTGCCTGAAAATTCTGTCTTCCTCGATTCTTGTCTTAGAGACTCCCACACCGCTGCTGCTTCTCCGGGACATCCAGCCAGGGCAGCATTGGCACATACATGGAAATCATTCCAGGATCTTTGAGGGTAGGACATGTTACAATGAAATGTCATGTTAATATGCAATACATTCAAGATTCTTAACCTAAACAATGACAGTATGTAGCAACACTGGGGAAAAGAAATACACCCATAAACTAGAGCTACACACAAAAATACTTTCAATGTCTTTATAGCTCACCTAAGCAAACACTGATTATTTGTGTTGTTTCAGAATTAAAATAATTTAATTCTCCATAGCTCCATAAACTAGAGCTACACACAAAAATACTTTCAATGTCTTTATAGCTCACCTAAGCAAACACTGATTATTTGTGTTGTTTCAGAATTAAAATAATTTCAGGAAGAAAGATATATTATAACTTGAATTATAATGGATAGTTGATAGTGGATTAGTTAGACACACCTGCAGATTGCATCAATGTCCTGTGTATTCTGGTCTGGTTGATTTTCCACCAAACTGTCTCCAAGTCTCAGTAAACACTGAGCAAAACTCTTGTAGATTGAGCCACAGGAAGGAGGAATTGCAGCTCCTAAACTCATGGGGACTAAACCTGTTTGTCAAGAAAAGCATAACAGGAGGAAAGTTTAGCATTTGCAATAGCCCATATTTTTTCATAATAAAGATATTTGGAAGTATTATGTACAGAAGCGTAAGCAGCCATAGATTCATAACTTTTCTTTCTCCCATTATTTTGTTATAATGACATAATTCTTTCGTTTTCTCAAGATATTGGCAGTTTTGTTTTCCTGAGATAACAACTTAATTTTCTTGTTATAACAAGAAAACAAGATTTATTTTCCTGAGATAACGACTTAATAGTCTTGTTGTAACAAGAAAACAAGATTTATTTTCCTGAGATAACGACTTAATTTTCTTGTTATAACAAGAAAACTGATATTTTTCCCAGGATAACAAGAAAATTAAGTCGTTATAACAAGATAACAGGAGGAAAAAAGTTATGAATCAATGGCCGCTTACGGCTCCTGTAGTTCTGACTCTGTTCTTGTGGTGTTTTGTTTTTTCCCCTCCTTTCTGTGTTTAAAGCAGCGCATGTGTGTGGAAGGGGGCATGGCTGGCATCTCCATGGCTAATTGATTATTGTCTGCTTCTCTGCTTTGGGGTCCAACTGCTAAACTGCCACAGGAAGAGCATTTCTGTTTATGATCCTTTAGAAAAATCTAGCAATGCTGTTTAGAATCTAAGTTGTTTTAGTCCAAAGCAACAAACATCTGATTTTAATGAATTTAGTGAAACCAATTTCATGCTATATGCGATCAAGACTGGATGACCATTGAGGCTCTACAGACCTGACTAAGAACTTGTCATAATGCCCAATGGTTTGAGTTATTTCATTTTTTACTTCTCATTGTTGGTCCCTTGTTCCTTGAGACGCTCAAGAGTTTTCTGTTATCTGATCTCTGTGGCTTGTCTTTGTTTCTCCATAACAGCTGTTAGAGTTGACATGAAAACCACAGCCTCCAACGAACTGCAATAAATCCTCTGTTCCTCTGGGAAAGCTTTACGCATGATTTTGGTGCTGGGATATAGAGATTTACTCCTATCCCACCACATGAGAATTAGTGAGGTCAGGTGCTGTTGGACCATATTGTCTGGCATTGGTTGACACTTCTGTTCAGAACAACGTAATACATGCATATTACACAAATAGATTCTAAAGCACGTTTAATGTGTCATGGGTGGATGTAAGCATCACTATACATATATTTTCTGAAATGATCCTGTGTCGCATGCAGACACGCCTGATACTGATTTAAATAAAAGCATAACTTATGCCCATTATGAACCTAAATAAGACAGCCAGTCCTAGAATTTGAGGAGACAAACTTTAGGTTAAGTGCATCTGTAAAATAAACATTCTTAGATTGAGAATAAGCAAAATATAAATTATTTTTACCTTAATAAAAGGTTGCCTTAGTGGTCACAAAGTGATCTTATGAATTACCTCAATCTTTCTCTTCAGAACTGTTTTTTATCAGTAAATCTGCTTTAACTATCCACTCACAGATAAACAACTATATAAGAATCCACACAGAACAACATCCACTACAGCCAGCCAATAAATAAAATTAAAGTCTTAATTGCACATCAACTTGACCACAGAACAATAATAGTAGTAAGAAAAATCCTTACTGAGAAAAAGTGCAATAGGCAGCAGCATCATAGAGGCGTCGTAATGGGACCTCATCTTTTGGCTCAGCAGTGTCCTCCAAGATCAGTCCCACCTCTGACCCGGAGGTCCTAGAAGTTTCTGCTGCAGTCTTTAAATACCAAATTTACTCTTTAAAATGTTGTTTTTGCTCATCAGTTTTGAATTTCTTCATTGCACAGGTCAGTCCTGCTGGATTAACAGAGAATAGGTCTGATGCTACACTGATGCAGTGTTTGTGTGTGTACATGCATGTGTATTGGGGAGGAGCGTGATACGAGCTGCACAGACCCTGGATGCAGCAGACCAATGACAGCATCACAGGAGCACACTGGATTAGAGTGTTCTCATTTCCGGTGTTTAGTATTTAGAACATTTGACAAATCAATTACTGGTAATGCTTATTGTGCATCCAACAATGATTGTAGACACACTGACTTTAGTGGTCACAAAATCAAAAGTGCTATATAGCAAATTATTCACATAATTTGTGTTTTTGACTCATGGGTTAAGTCCCAGTGCATAAAAGATTCAGCTGGGAGCCTATTGTGGTGTGGCCCTTGAGAATAGCAACACTCATATGAGACTATCATAATAATGTTGTAATTTTGGTGACTTTAAACCTACCTAGTACAAACGGTTCAAGCATCTGTCTTACAATATCTCTCTTCTGTTTCTCTGAGCCTCCAAATCCCCTTCTCTCCCCCCAGATGGCTCACACACTGTGCATTAGTGTAAGTCCTGCCTCACATTTGTATACTGCCACAAGAGGAATTGTAACCTATTGTTAATCTGCAGCTTAAAAAAAAAACATTAACTAGAGAATACTCTGTGTCTGAATCCTCTGAATCAATAACACCAGAGAGATACAGCAACTCACTCTGCATCTTACAAAATCATGTGAATATGAGATTGAAATTGAACAGACTTCCTCATATTGTTTTCAAATGAGTTACATTTTATAAAAACAATGTCTGGGGGTTACAATATGCTTAGTTTGTTATGTCTCTTATGCTATAATGAATGAACTATAAATGTTTCATTATGTTAAATATAACACACACATAAAGTGGTGTTCAGGATTACACATCGTCGTCATTGTTTATTTTACATAATTACTCTCAAAGGATGAGACAATCTGACATGAGCTGTTGTAATGTGAGAGTAAAGATGGTAGTGACCATAGAAGATTTGATTGACAGTTCTGGATTAAAGCATTATGTAACTCTGTTGGGAGTAAAAAAAATCCAGATGAGATTAGGTCTGCCCGATTCCTTTCATTCATTTATCTGTCTCACTCGACCTGATAACATTACCCACTGTTACCATAAGAGATGTGTGAAATGTTAACCAAAACTTGGCACTGTGAAAATAGTAAGTTTACAATTCCACCTGTAAATATTTGTGTATTTACAGGTGCTATGAGCAGTAAATATTTTTTATATTTCATAAAAATTACCCACGTGTGCCAAGATATGAGGTAAACATTTTAAATCAAATATTACTTTTACTAAAAACAATGATACAGTTGAGTTATTAACAATTAAAAATATTTTTTTACATAATGGCCAAGTTGTTTTTGTTTAGGTTCTAACCCTGCATTGCCGATCGTCCAATCAGAAAAGAGATCACTGTTTTGATTTAAATTGCAGTACCGTTTCCAAACCAGTACAAGCTCATGTTGTTTACAGTACCTTTAAATGAATGACCATAAAATGTACATCCAGAGAAACAGCAAATGTTGTTTGCTCTTTAGACTTTTAGACCACTGCCACCTACAGGAGAAACTGAAAGGTACAACACATACAGTATCTAAAGCAGAAAAAAAATAACAGTTGATGCCCGATCCCGTCAGACCTCGGAAGCTAAGCAGGGTAGGGCCTGGTCAGTACGTGGATGAGAGACCGCTGGGGAACACCAGGAAGCCGGTGTGAATGTGAGTGAGTGGGGACTACTGATGGAAATTAGCTCAGAGCTAAAATCCGGTGTATTTACGGCACTAGCCGTTCATTAATACACGCTGTCCCATTCAAATCAATAAAAAAAAAGTAAATTCAATTAACCATGGTTGACACGGGTTTAGGTCTAACGAGAAAATGTTTAGCACACATTTAGGACACATCATGCAGTCTCTCGGGGTAACTTAGTCCTCCTAGATGTACTTACAGTTTGGAAAAGAAAGGCTTGTGAGCAACACATCTATTTGAAAATACACTTAAGTATAATGACAAAGTCATCATCAGACATAAGAACAACACATTCAATAGATTACTTTAAATCATTTTTACTTGAAAGAGAGTTGACCAGGTTATCAAACATGTTTCTGACAGAACAGAGGAACACAGAGATGTAGCCAATAAAACTAAAAATATCAACAACTAAAACATGTAATATATCATTAGATGTCTTTGCATTTAATATTTAGATTAATGCATGTCTTTGTGACATAAAAAACTGCTGGGGAAATCCCAAAATGTACCTTAAGACATGGTCTGCTTTAATAAATGAACCCCTAAAGGATAATGTTTATAATTAATTTCAGATTTCTAGATTATTCACAATACTATTCAATTGTATTGTCAATTAAAACTCCACAGGACACAACTTCCTTTGCAGTCTAGAGAATTTCACAGCCCCACATATCTTAGTTAACACATATATGCAGAACTGTTAAACCTTGACTTGAGCAAATTAAGCAAAAATGTATGCATTTTGAAAAAAAAGAATGCTGCTACTTAAGCTGTGGGCCAAATGTGGACTGCTCTGTGATTTGTGTGTAATAAGTATTGTCTTTATCACTATGAGCTACAGCCAACCCTGAACAACACTTTGTTTGGGGCAATGTATCGCTAAGATTTACTGGCTGTGCCTGATGTGACCTGGTGTTATGTATACAATCTATTCCTCTGAATGCATTCAGTTTTGAATACCAGCACTACAGTAGCCCCTTTAAGAAAAACAAATTTTCATTGCGAAAATGTTGATACAAAATAGGGCTGCCCCGGTCTTCAAAACCACTGGTCTCAACTTAGTGTCAGTCTTTTTGTAACGCTCTATCTCCAAGTATATAACCAATAAGCCACACATTGATGCAAATCAATAATGTACAGTCATTGAGTCAGCCTCAGATTTTCTTCCGGGAATTGGCATTTAAAACCGTCGAAGTGCTGAGGCCAACGAGCAGCCTGTCCCTCTCCCGGACCTCCTCCTGCAGCTTTGCTTCTGTCACCCGGAGCTGGCGGATCGTTGCCTTCATCTCCTTCATCTTGACCTCCATCAGCGCGATGATGTCCCGCTGTTCGTTCAGTTTGCGCAGCAGCTCCGTGGACGTAGTCCCGGTGGTCAGTGAATACGAGTGGTCCAGTGGGCTGCTGGTCACACTCACGTACTGCACCGTGGGGTGGATCACTACTGTCTCCGTTTCGGCCTTTGACTCGTCAAGTTGTGGTGTATCGTCCTCTATTGGTGCAGTGTAACAAGTTCCCTCTGTTTGAGCGGGAAGCCTCGCTGTGCCCAAATACTCTCCGTTTTGGCCAATCTGGACCAAAGTGATTTCATCGTTGCTTGCCTCACCACCAATAGTACCCTCTGTTCCTTCTGGGACGCTGCCCACCAAGTTACTAATAACAATCCCAGTAGTGGCGGCAGAAGCTGGGGAAGGCACAGGAGCTGGCGCAGGGGCAGACACCTTCTTACCCCTTCCCCGCCTGTTCCTCCGCTCATTCACGCCTCTCAAAGGAAACAACGATGGCACTCGTATTGTGTAGGTTTTTCTCCCGCCTGCGAAATGCACGCTACACACCCGGTGTCCTGTGGTGGGCTGGAAGGTACTGAAACACCCGCTGACCCCGGCCCTGGAGATGTTTCTCAGCCACTGCTCTCTGAGCGCGGTGTCTTTCGGAAACGTGTAGAAGCGCAGCTCCCGGTCTCGATGCGAGTTGTTGTAGCAGCCAGGCACACAACACGTGAACCCGGGCATATTTACCTCCACCCCAGGTCTGAAAATATAAGCTTTGTGTTAAGTTCGAACAATTTTCCACAGTTTCTTTTATATTATGTATTAATATCAACCTTAGCGGCCTACAGGCGGAACTACACGTCCCACAAAACTAACGGCTTCCTGTTTATTTCCCACCTAATGTGGCCCACTTTCGCTCTATTTACTGCACTTGTTGCACAACTTAAATTAAATCTGTGCTACATACGAGGGTGAATCTTTATTTTCGCTGGTGAAATTCTGGTTTTGTTGTCGTCGTTGCACCGTCCTCCACTTGGAACTAAAACTCCCACAATCCTTTGCGCGTCCTTATCCAAACATGTGTTCGTAAAGCTAGCTCCCTCTGCTGGGCAAACGGAGGAAACAAACCACACTGTCAACAATGACAAACAAATTAAAATAAAGCCAAACAGGAATGGATTATAAAACCTCATTAACAAAAACAACTCTAAAATGTAATTGTAACCCTGCCCACAAATAATCGGGGCAACACAATCAACACTTTAAACAAAGAACACAGCGACAACAAAAGAGCAAACAGCTCAGACCAAGTTGATGGGTAAAAGTTGATTTGGCATTTGTAGTAAAATATATGGCTCACGTAGACAAGTACACCGCTCTTGTGGTTATGCTTTTTATAGTATACTAATTATTATTTTCACTGGTGGCTAAAATGAGAGTTGAACATGGGCTACACCCACATCCACCCCTGAAGTTACCATTAGCAACAACTGGGTAGCGCCTCTTCACAGTCCAACCAACGTCGAGGATTTGGATAAACACTGAAGGTAGCTTCCCAATTTAACGCTTTCTTGTGCTGTAAAATATCTTCATATTGATTTTGTAGGGACTGTTTCTTGATGTGCTTGGTGAAATCAGTTTTGTTTCGAAATTATGCGACTTAACGCTAATTTATTTTTCGACTACCTAGTTCCGGTGTTATCCTGCTAATGTTAGCTGATGAGCATGCTAGCAAAAGTATCTAGAAACCTCACTGAGGGCCAAAAACCGTGTTGTTATGATAAACGCCGTTTTTGTGATAAGGCTCTGTCATGAGATTCTAATATTAACGTGAGACGTATTAGCGTATCGTGAACATGAATCTAATCATATGAACACTGAACTTGTCCGCATCACAGCGCTAGCTTTGTCAAGTGCTGAATGTTAAACCAGCTATGGTAACAATGTAGAGTTTGTCTGTTAATTGGCAATTGTTCGTGAGTGTCTGCTGGTGCGCTCTGGCTATCTAGCTAGATAAATAGTAAACTCTAATGAACAACAGAACAATATGAAACGTAAATAATTTTGGTTTACATAAAACAGTTCACCTGCCAGTTGCCAAGGTACTTAAATAAATACGCTTCTACTGCATTGTACTCATATTCACAGGTCTATATCACATACCTGTTACGTTGATTAAACTGAAATACAGTGTGATGCAAGACAGGTGTAGCTGTCACAGGTGATGATACAGTTAATACCCTGTACACATTTAATGTAGTCAAAGCCCTACTTGATATCAGTACACAGTACATTTTTTACAGTGGTTTATTTCCTGTTATCCCCTGGTTTTAATTTTATCTGTTAGATTGTGTTTGAACTGTTATTTTTCTGCACTGAACTATATATTTTCCGTACCACTAACTTTCCATCCATTTGTTTTTACAGATTGTTTCCATGCAAAAGTAACCTATTGATACAGGTATTTACTTGTGGGAGGACAGCGATGTCGGCCATTACACTCCCCTAAACTGCCGCTATGTTGCCAGGGGTTGGTGTTTTTGGCACAGGGACCACAGCCCGAGTGCTGGTCCCATTGTTAAAATCAGAGGGCTTTGAGGTTCATGCTCTCTGGGGACGAAGTGAAGAGGAAGCTGGCTGTTTAGCAAAAGAGCTTGGTATTCCATTTCACACCAGCCGATCTGATGATGTTTTGCTGCATCAAGAGGTTGACCTTGTTTGTATCTATATTCCCCCCTCAATGACAAGGCAAATTGCAGTCAAAGCACTAGGTAAGAGGTTATGAATTAAAAATGATCACTCCTGTTCAGTATTTAACTTTGTAGTTTTTCTATTACACACTGAAGATACAATTTTAACCAACTATATCAAACTGTACAATATGTACATTAAGTTTACTTGATAAATACAACAGAATTCCTGCATGATGACTTCAGTTTCCCGTTTTAGTTTGTAACTTCCTGAGAGTTTCCTTACTAAAGATTAGTATCACCCATTTGAAGGCTGCTTATCTCTGTATTTAATGCATTGATTTCTCTGTGTAAACACAGATTATTGTGGTTGAAAGGAGACATGAATAAATTCAGCCCTGGGCCAGGAATCTACCCTGGGACATTTTTTATCAGACTGCAGTGTCTGGACTGTTCCTTCTATGGGCATCTCTGCTCTAGTATATTACAAAGGCTGATTTAAAACACTGGGCATGTGGAAAAACAGGTTTATTTGTATAAATATTTTTTGCTGAAAACTTTATTATTAGGTGTTATGCATGCTACAAAATTGTGATCTCACGTTGTCATTGTAATGCAACAATCAGTTTACAAAAAGCCATTTTTGTTTTTTGAATGTTTTTTTTTTTTTTTTTTTTGTCTCTACAGGTATAGGAAAAAATGTTGTCTGTGAAAAAGCTGCAACTGCTGTGGATTCATTCAAGATGGTGACTGCTGCCAGGTATTACCCACAGCTGCTCAGCATAACGGGAAATACACTGCGCTTCCTTCCAGCCTTTGTTGCAATGCGGAAGTTGGTAGTTGAGGGATATGTTGGAGAGGTGCAGGTGTGTGATGTCCGAGTCTATGGCCCTAGCCTTTTGGACGAGTCATATGGCTGGACGTGTGAAGAGCTAATGGGAGGTGGTGGTCTACACACTGCTGGGTCAGCGATCATTGACCTTTTAAGTTTTTTAACTGGGGCCCGGGCCCATCGTGTGCATGGCCTTCTGAGGACTTTTGTGCAACAAAATGGTTTAATTCGAGGTATTCGTCGAGTCACCAGTGATGACTTTTGCTTTTTTCAAATGTTGATGGAAGGAAGTGGGTCCAGCTTTGGTGGTGTATGCTGCACTGTAACATTAAACTTTAATATGCCAGGATCATTTGTGCATGAGGTTATGGTAGTTGGATCGGCTGGGAGGTTAGTGGCAAGGGGAACAGAGTTGTATGGTCAGCAAAATGGAAGTAAAAATGAGGAGCTTTTGCTTGGATACAACAGTTGGAGTGGACCAGAGGTGAAAGCAATGCCCCTGCCTCATCTCCAAGGGTTGAGCTCAATGGTAAAGGCCCTGAGACAGTCTTTTCAAGCCCATGAGGAGCGCAGGTCGTGGGCCCGTGAACCAGTGGCAATGGCACCAACATTTGAAGATGGGCTTTATGTGCAGACTGTGGTGGAGGCAATAAAACGGTCCAGCACTAGCGGAGAATGGGAGTGTGTAGAGATCATGAGGGAAGAGCCAGACCCCAACCACAACCTGTGTGAGGCTCTGCAGAGAAATAAGGTTTAGACTACTACTTAAGCGTCTATTACACTGGCCTTGAATGTTATTCTTTCAAATCAGCTGCTTAGCAAAAATAGTTTACACATAAAAACTATCTACGTTATCACTTTCTTCTTTTTTGATTAAGAAGCTGTTCATGATGCAGCGTTTAAGACCATGACAGATTACGTACTGATGTTAAATGTGGCTATACACTACACATTGACTGTATAACCTTGGCTTCAATTTTTTTTATTGGTAAAAACTCAAGTTTACAATCCTTAAGTGGCTGTGATAAAATTTAAACCTAATATTTATATTGATTGTTAGATAATTTAAAAGCATACATTTTCACATCTGATTTTCCAGATATCACATTTTGCATAATTTATTTTAGTTAACCAATATACAAACAGCAGAACAAATGTTTACTGCCATACACTAAACAGACCTGATGTATAATTGGCTATTAATGTAAACTATTTATATGTCAATTAGTAGGAAAAAAAGTGAAACTGGTTCTAGTTGCTTATGTCTGGATGTGTCATGTTAGTGAATCTAATGCATGAAAGTACAAAGGGTATTTCAAATAAGCTATGAGAAAAACAAAAAATGTAAGGGCTTATTATTAATGCAGAGTTTTAAACTTTATTTACATATGTTATTTTTTGCTCCCTTTGGGTTTGCTGGGGCTGTGAATTATTTTTTTTTAAGTAAATATAGAGAGCAGGTTGCCAAATTAATATTTTTGTCAAATTATTCCCTGCAGCTTGTTAAATGTGTTTAATTTATATTTCATGCTATTTATGTCTATTAAGCTATTTTAAAGTTAAGATGGCTCTAAGTCTGAATTAACTTTCTTGTGAGAAAAGTAAAACCACTGGAATGTATTTGTCAAGCGTTTTAATTTGTAAGTATAATAAGATTAAGTTTACATTCACTGTAATTGCTAACTGCCCCTTAACTGTATTTTGCTAAATATTTTTTGCTCTTGCTGAAGATGCAGCTTGTGGAGGCAGATTGGACTGATGTAATTAGATTGTTTCAGGATCAATAATAGTGTCACTTCCAAAAGTTGAGATATGCACACTTACCTCACACTGTCACAGAAGTGCTTTTAAAACAGTCAGTTGAGTGTCTTTACAGTGTAATCACACGTTTGCAGGGCAATCTTGGATCTATCATGAAATTTATTTTCAAATTGAACACATAATTTTGTTTGCACTGGTACATATTTTTAATGTCCAGCGTGAAACAGTCAGCTCACTGCAAAATTACTTTACTATGTCTTTGTGATAAAGACTGTATTTATTTGTTATGGTGTGCAGAAAGTTTGCTTTGTTTTATGTCTTCAAACTTGAGCAAGAGGTGCTATACTTAATTTTTCTGTGTGTTTATAATTGAAATTATGGCTTTTGTTGCATCAAGTTGGGTAAAAAAATGTTTTAATAAATACAGTTTATTTGAAATATAAAATGTTTTGTGTATCTTTTATTAACCTCAACAGAAAAGATAATTGTATTATTCAGTTCATGATATTACATTTCTGCAGCACAGCACTTGATATCACTGATATTGTGTGTTTTACAGCCAGGCTACCCCTCCCAAAGAGTACTACTCTGCTTTATATTATTTTGTTGCAGGGAGTGTCCTATACATGGGCTTTCAGCACTACCCTATACAATATAATCTTCTGTTTTGTGCAGTTTTATCAAGTTATTTCATAGTCTCATTGCTGGTCTACAATCAGCAAAAGGAAACCATACACCAGTCTATGTAGTAATAGATAATTTTATATGTATCTGTATCTCTATCAATTATTTCATTTGATGTCTGTCGTATTATCAGGCGTAAGGATTCAAGCAACATTGATGAAGAGTAACAATCAGGCTTGTACACAGCCACTAGATCACACGACCACTTACTGTATAACTCCAGTGTAAACCCTTTCACAAGCACATTAACAAAAGGGATTACACCACATCCCCCTTTCTTTGAAAATAATGCAGATTGCAATAAAACATTTGCTGCATATGAGAACATAATGTCACTTTTAACATATACATATATTTAGTAACATTTTATAAAATTTTCCCATTTTATTTTACCACATTTCATTCCTACAAATCAAGTCCTCTTGGTTTTATCACAACTCGGCCAAACCTAGTTCTGACAGGATCTGGTGTCTTTGGACTCTGAGTTCTTCTTCTTTAATTTTATTGGTGGACTACAAACCAACATGAAAGGTGTATGCCGCTACCTACTGTATCGGAGTATGAAACATCATTCCTTTGTGAACAATGTGACAGTCTGTTAATTAAACTGGCCTTATACAAAAAATGAAGAAGAGCCCTCCAGACCCGTTTCTGACACACACCCCTTCATAAGAGTCCTACAGTATTCCAGTCCCTTCCTGCTTCTGTCACTATCCCCTTTATCTTCTCCCTCTCCACACTAACACACACTCCAACAACACATGTTCTACAGTCTCGCTCACATCACAAACTTCACATTTATCTGTGTCTGTCTTGTTTATTTTTTATAAAGTAGAGTTTAAACCAGTGTGCCCTAATCTTAATTGTGTGAATACTGTATCTTTCCAGCTTTTGTTTGAAGAAGCACTTCTGACTGAACTGACTGAATTTTTGGATTCTGTAATATTATCTACCTTTTGTGTCCCTTTCCCATGTTTCTTGCCACATTCTTAATATACTTTGATGAATCAATGATTTTGCTTCAGATCTGCCTAACGGTACTGTCAAGATATTTTCACTGTTTGCGTCGAGCGCCCGTTTAGCCAGCCTGTCTGCAGCCTCATTACCATTTACCCTCACATGAACTAAGACCCAACAGAACTGCACTTCAATTCCTAGCTGTTTCAGATTCAGTAGTAACATAGAGACCTCATTCAGAAGATCCTTGCGAACAGTGAGACCGGATTGCAGACTTTGCAAAGCAGCTGCTGAATCTGAGCAAATGACCACCCATAAGGGCTTTACCTCCTCTACCCACTGGAGACTTAAAATTATTGCCATAAGTTCAGCTGTATAGACAGACAGATAGTCTGGGAGTCTCTTACTCATACATTTATCAAATTCTGGGATATTCACTCCTATCTCTACATGACCATGCTTTGCTCTTTTGAACCATCAGTAAAGATTGATACAGTAAAAGTATTTCAAATAGAAGAGATATCCAACATCACCGGTTTTTCCCACCCATTATTTCTTTTCTTTAATAATTTCAAGTTGACATCTGGATATGGGAGAAACCAAGGGGCAATGTTACTATATACTACTGCAGGACTTAGTTAGATGTTGTCTGTGCCTTTTGACTAATTCTTTGATCCTCCAACCAAAGCCTTTCCCTAGACCTTTTTTTATACTCCCAGCAATTTCTCAGGGTAGTTCCTGCAAGGTTGTGATTTCCCTCCCCTTGGATCCTTGTCTAGTAGTTAAGGTAAATCTTAGACCTTACAATACTTTTCACCAGACTCTACAATCAGAGCATTTACTGGAGTGGTTCTCATAGCACCTATGATAAGCCTTAAAGCTCTGAACTGCACTCTGTCCAGTTTTTCAAGCACAGTTTTAGCAGCACCACCATATACCCATAGTCTAAAGAGGCTCTCATCATTGTCCTGAAAGTGTGCCTGCCCGTCTGCTCCCCACTGAAACCCTGACACACATCTCAATAAATTAATTACCCTTTTGCACTTAGTCTCTATTTTTTCAATCTGCTTATTCAATGTAAATTTCTCATCTATCCATAAACCTAAATATTTAAATACATTCACTCTCTCCATTTGGTTATTATACAGAGTTAGTACCAGAAAATTGACCACCTTCTTTCTGGTAATAACCATCCATCCATCCATCCATCCATCCATCTTCTTCCGCTTTATCCGGGGCCAGGTCGCGGAGGCAGCAGTCTAAGCAGGGACACCCAGACATCCCTCTCCCCGGACATTTCCTCCAGCTCCTCTGGAGGAACCGCAAGGCGTTCCCAGGCCAGCCGAGAGACATAGTCCCTCCAGTGTGTCCCAGGTCTTCCCCGGGGCCTCCTCCCAGTGGGACATGCCCGAAACACCTCCCCAGGGAGGTGTAATAACCATAAAATGTGATTTTTCAACAGACATTTTAAAACCCCAATTATAAGATCATTGCTCAACTCTACTTATTGCTTTCTGAATGCTTTATCATAAGCCAAATGTTTCCCTCTTTTCCAGATAGCTCGTCATATGCATACAAGGAAGAAGAAATGGTTTTGTGTGGGCAGGGCGCCCTCTGCTGGTTTGGCTGGTGTGCAGGGTTTTATATCTGATGTGTGGTCTCTGGCAAAGGCACAAAATATTGTCTCTTTTGTCTGTTTTTACTGAAGGGCTCTCCATATGAACAGGGTGTGGAGTAGCACATGTGCACAGCCATTTAGGCATCTGCCTCACTGTCCCACTTATTAGGATAATGTTCCACTTTTTCACTGGTGCTCAGTGGATCTTATAAAAAGAGAAATTCAAATTAAGAACAACAAGGTAAGCTCAGTATTCCTTGTCTAAAATGCATAGTAAATATTTGTGGGTGTCCTATCTTGATGGGTTGAATATATAGCTGGTTTGTTGCTGCCCCTGTTTCAGGAAAGGCCTCTCCTGGAGCTGTGAGCTGGAGCTGATGTTGGATTGATTGGTTTGAGAAAATACAGACTGAAAGCTTGGATTTTTTTTCTTTCACCTTTTTCGTCTTATATATTTTCTAGGCCTTAAACTGAAGAAACTTGTATCTCCGTAAGTTGGTAAGATTTGTACATCAAAACATTTATTTCTCGAGTCCGTCCCACCTTGTCCCACCAAATCGCACAACTTGTCCCACTTTTTGTACTTTTTGTGGTGATCACCCTCGTGTGGAGTGAGATGAAATGTGATGAACTGTGCCTTCTGACTTGGTATCTATAATCCACACTGGCTGTCCTGTTGTGAGCTGACTTAAATCTCTCAGTGTCTCCTGTTGAACACAGAACTATCCTTTACCTTCCTTTCTCTCTCTTTTGTCAGCACTGTAGGCTAGGAATGAGCAAAGAGGGAAGCTGGGGTACAAGTGTACGAAGTCTCCGTCCCAACATGAGCTGGGCTTTAGCTGTTAGGGTAGCTCTGTAGGCTTCAGCTTTCTTTAAAAGTCTTTTCCCAGTTTGGACATGGCGTTCTGCCTCACCATTGCTTTGAGCATACCTAGGACTGCTTGTAACATTTCTGAATCCATAAGCTGTTGCAAAGTCTCTGAACTGTTGGCTTGAGAACTGAGGTCCATTATCACTGTAGAAAAGTTCTGGAATGCCATGTCTGGAGAAGATTGATTTTAGGTGTACTATTATATCCTCTGATCTTGTGGGCTGTGTAGGCATGGGACGATAATAGAATTTATGTTACGATTATCTTGTCCAGAAAAATTTTGATTAATGATATCCCGATAATTTTTAAACTATTCTTGTACTTTGAAAATATAGCTAAAACATTCTGGAATGACTTTACAGTAACAGAACAGACTCAAGTTTATGATTTTAGGATAAATTATTGCAAATATACGGCTTCCCCTTGTGTCCAAAATTTATAATACACATAAACAGCTGTAGAGACCTGGATAACGCATTGTTAAACTGCTGCAGCGTGTACAGCGCACTTCAATGAAGGTAGGAGTGGCATTTAAACAGCACTCAGTAGTACTACTGTCAGAACAATGGTTATCGATCACAGAAATATACATTTTAGGTCACTCTGTTGTTTAAAAGTAGAAGTTTAAAAGTGTAAAGTTTAAAAGTAGTAGTTTATAAGTGAGAGCATGGCAGTAGCTTAGATAAGTTTATAGGGCTGTGTGAGATGCATTTACCAAGCGAGGAACACATTTTCTAACTTTGTTGAGTTTCATTTTGTAAATTCAAAGTGTCGCTGTTTATATTTAATGGTAAACTTATGATTACCTTGTAAATTAGCTGCATTTATTAGCATTTAGCACTACAAATATTTAGTGCTACTGTTGAATGCCTCACAGTCCACTGTGCGCTTCAGTCCATCTGTCTGCTCTGCTGTAGATCAAGTATTTTACCAATTCTGGAGAAATTGGACCGAAGACAAGGTTTGAGCCTTCTTGGAGTATGCTTTGCTGTAAACATAGTGAAGAGCACACACTCTCTAATGTGATGATAATGGTGATTATCTCAATAAACGATTATCACGATGATAAAAAAAATTGCCACGATCAATTAATATTTACTGTTTTATCGCAATTAACAATATAATCGTTTATCATCCCAGCCCTAGGGGTGAATTTGGCTATCTCCACAAATTTAGAATAGTGGTCCACCACAAGTAAGTAGTTGCTGTTGTTGAGAGTAAACACATCTGTGGCAACTTTTTGCCATGGTCTTTCCAGAAGCTCACTAGGCATTAAGGGCTCCAAAAAACTGGCATGTCCCTTAATAGATATAGAACAGTTTCTCACTAATTAATTTACAGTTGAAAGAAAAAGTATTGGCACCCCTTGAAAATACAAGGATTTCTGCATGATTTGGTCATAAAATGTGATCTGATCTTCATCTAAGTCACAACAGTAAACAAACACAGTCTGCTTAAACTAATGCTGCAAAAAAAAAAAAAAAAAAAAAAAAAAAGACTTTTTCACGTTTTTATTGAGCATTTATGTAAACAATCACAGTACACAGTAGAAAAAGTATTGGAACCCCTAGGCTACTGACCTCTTCAAGAGCTAATTGGAGTTAGGTGTCAGTCAACCTGGGGTCCAATCAGTGTGAGAAGATGTTAGAGAAATGTGTATATAAGTTATCTATTTCTATATGTCTCATAAAATCCTAATACAATATGTGTGTTGTGAATGTATTAATCATGTGCTGAGTTACAGAGTGTTCCAGTAGATAATGCTGACGCACGACTGACTGCTTAATCTATACTGACCGTATAGATTAAGCATGGCATGGCCGCAGAAGAATGACCAACTGGATAAGAAAGTGCAGCCTCAGAACTGATAACCAGCGTTGTTATGTTAAATTATCATATGTAGAGTTGATGACTGTCTCTGTCCTAGTTCCCCAATTCCCTTATCGGACAGAGACAGTGCATGTAACCAGGGGCGTGATGTTTAATAAAAAGCATGAGAGCACCAGGGAGCCCAGAGCACATGGAGGGAATGTCCCCGGTGCATGTCACTGGGTCTTTATCTCTGTCTGCTCTCCTTGCAAGTAAACCATTTAACGTGTCTGTGTTTCTTCTTGTTTTAGTATTATATAGTTGGATTAACCAGCTCCAACAGAAGATTGGAGGAGTGACTTAAAGTGGCCCTGACCAATAAAAAATGCCACCCAGTTTTGCGTTTGACATTCTGAAAAAGTATTACTTGATGTGAACCATGGATTGCACAAGGCATGGTTCGCATGCACAAGGCAGAAGACCTACTTGTAAGAACTGTTGACTTGCATAAAGCTGGAAAGGGTTACAAAAGTATCTCTAAGAACACTGATGTTCATAAGTCCATGGTACGAGCGACTGTCTATAAATTGAGAAGGTTCAATACTGTGACCACACTGCCTAGGAGTGGTTGCCCTGTAAAGATGACTGCAAGAGCACAGTGTAGAATGCTCAGTGAGGTGAAGAAGAATCCTAGAGTGTCAGCTAAAGACTTTCAGAAATATCTGGCACAAGCTAACATCTTTGTTCACAAACCTACAATAGGTAAAACAATGAACAAGAATGGACTTCATGGGAGGACACTACAGAGCTGCATGTTTAAAGTTTGCAAAAGAGCAGCTGGATGTTCCACAGCACTACTGGCAAAATATTCTATGGACAGATAAAACCAAAGTTGAGTTGTTTGGAAGAACATACAACGCTATGTGTGGAGGAAAAAAAGGCACAGCACACCAACATCAAAACCCCATCCCCACTGTGAAGTATGGTGGAGGGAGCATCATGGTTTGGGGCTGCTTTGCTGCCTCAGGGCCTGGACAATTTGCTATCATTAACAGTAAAATGAATTCCCAAGTTTATCCAAACATTTTGCAGAAAAACTTAAGACCATCTGTCCACCAACTGAAGCTCAACAGAGGATGGGTGATGCAACAGGACAACGACCCAAAACATAGAAGCAAATCAACAACAAAATGGCTTCAACAGAAGAAAATACGCCTTCTAGAGTGGCCCAGTCAGAGTCTTGACCTCAATTCAATTGAGATGCTGTGGCATGACCTCAAAGGAGCAATTCACACCAGACATCCCAAAAATATTGCTGAAGTTAAACAGTTTTGTAAAGCGGAAGGTCCAAAATTCCTCCTGAGCGCTAGGCAGGTCTGATCTGCAACTACAGAAAATGTTTGGTTGAGGTTATTGCTGCCAAAGGAGGATAAACCAGTTATTAAATCCAAAGGTTCCAATACTTTTTCTACCCTGTACTGTTAATATTTACATAAATCCTCAATAATAACATGAAAAAATGTTTTTTGTTTTGTTTGTTTGTTTGTTTTGTTTTTTGCAGCATTAGTTTAAGCAGACTGTGTTTGTCTATTGTTGTGACTTAGATGAAGATCAGATCACATTTTATGACCAAAACTTGCAAAAATCCTAGTATTTCCAAAGGGTACCAATACTTTTTCTTTCAACTGTATTTGACTACTCAAATACAGTTGAAAGGCCACCATAATGCCTCTCTTGCTCTCTCTCTACATCTTGACATTCCCTGATGTCCTACATGTATAGTCTTGAGGACACTGTTATGCATTGTTGTAGCATGTACTCCATGCTGAGTGTTACAACGGCTTCTTGTAGTTTGTGCAGCACTGTGTGAAGTCTGGTGTCACACAGCTGTTGTTTTTTTCCCCAAATGAGGATGTCATCCACTTGATAAACCACACTTGACAGCTCATTAAGGATCACAGACATTCTTTGCTGGAAGTGTTCAAGGGCTGAGGCTATTCCAAAGGGAAGTCTGTTAAAGTGGTAACGTCTGAAAGGGGTAATGAAAGTTGTGTAGTGTGCAGACTTTGGGGACAATGGCTATGTGTAATTCTTTAACAACATACACCAGGGGTCTCCAACCTTTTTGGGTTTGAGGGCTACCCAAAAGATGAGAATTTGTACTGAGGGCTACTCGTGCAAAATAATCCTCTATATTAAAGTCTTGACATGCCTTTCAAATGACACTAGGATTGTATGATTGTTTGCTTTGCATTAATGATAATGTTTATAAAAATAATCTTGTAATTAAACATAAAAACAAGTTTAAAAAAAACTTAATTTATAACTAAAACACTGCAGTAGTCACTGTTTATAAATATCCCTCATGGGCACCTCATGAGCTCCAGGAGGGCTACCTGGTGCCCGCGGGCACCTCGTTGGTGACCCCTGACATACACTGTCTCTTGGATTTCATGTTCACCTTACTTTACTCAATGTTTCCCTGCACAGGCCCAATACAGAGAGTGGTGTAGCACCAGGGCCAAAGAGCAGTTTATCTGGTTTAGCCAGCTCTGTGTCTTTTTCAAATGTAGAGTAGTACATCTGGGCTGGAATTACTGAGACGTCATCTCCAGTGTTGATCTTAAATCTGACTTTATGGTTCCTAATGGTCAGGTCTAGGTTTCTATAGAACCAAGGAACGTGGAGTGATTACACATGACAGTTTCTATCACATGTACTGATTTTACAGTTTGCACACTTTACTGTAATGTCCTCTTTTACCACATGTATGGCATGTCACATCTCTTCCTGGGCACTGTCCTTTTCCATGCCCAGGTGATTTTCCACATGTGTGTATGTCTGTTTGTGCTGACTTGGGGACTTAATTGTTGGATTATTTTTTCTTGTTTCTTACAGTCACATCAATTATTTTTCTCTCTTATGTATTGTTTTTTTATTCTGACTGACGAGCCGTGTTCACAGCTTTTTCCAGGGTCAAATCTTTGTCCATTTGTAGTTTCTTAGCTAGGCTGATGTCTCTCAGTCCTAATACAAGACGATCTCTTATTAACTCATCATGAAGTGCTCCGTAGCTACAATTTTCGACTAAAGCATAGAGTGCAATAATAATAATAATAATAATGGATTGGATTTATATTGCGCTTTACAAGCTTGAGAAGTTTCTCAAAGTGCTTTTACAATTTGGTCCATTATTCATTCACACGCGGTGGTGGTGAGCTACTTCTGTAGCCACAGCTGCCCTGGGGCACACTGACGGAAGCGTGGCTGCCATTCTGCGCCAACGGCCCCTCCGACCACCACCAAATACAGCTACACTGACACATTCACACAGGCAAGGTGGGTGAAGTGTCTTGCCCAAGGACACAACGACAGTATGCACTTCAGATGGGATTCGAACCGGCTACCCTCCGGGTGCTGGGCGAATGCTTGCCCCACTGCGCCACCATCGCCCCGATGTCAAAAGAGTCCACAGTCTTGTTAGCTTTCTGCACTCTTTGATTAAATTTAGCTCTCTCAAAGATAATATTTTCCTTGGTAAAAACTACGTGTCTAAGGTGTTTCTCACAGTACTGTACTGTTGTCTCTGTGCCTCTGTTAAAGCTTGACCTCGCTATATATCTGCTTCATCCCTCATACAGTAGATAAGCGTTTTTACCTGATTAGCCTCTGAGCTAAGGTGCAGGTTGCTAGCCAGGCTAAATCTTTCAAACCTTCTTATCCACTTTTCCCAGAGTTGAGGTTGAGGAGGTGGGTGGAGGTGGGTGGGGGTGGGGCGGGCATTTGGGGGTGCATTAGCAGAGTTGCCGCTACTTGCTAGCTGCTGGAGTAGTAGCTGTCTTCATCTGACATCTCGTCTTGCAAAACTTACTTTTTGCTCCCAGTATTTTCTTTCACTCCCCGAGGATCTCGCTCTTACTGCCGCTCCGCTTCTGACACCATGTCATTGTCATGTTATCGGGCGTAAGGGTTGAAGCGGAATTGATGAAGAGTAACAATCAGGCTTTATTGCGTCTTGTACACAGCCATTAACATGTTAGACCAGCCATTCCCAAAGTCAAGAGCAGCCCCCTTAAATTTCTGAAAATCCCACTTGGACCCACAACATAACAAACTTCACACTATTCAAAAAACTATGTCAGTTTTTTTTTTTTTTTTTTTACCACAGATTTCTTTTTTAAAAGCATTACCAAAAACACTGGTGGCTAAAAATTATTTTTAAGTGATATTTTAAAACAAATGTATAACTGTAATTCATTTCAAACTGCATTTGAAATAAACTGTAATTAATTTCAAACTACATTTTATTTTATTTTATTTTTATATTTTTTCTGTACTTACTATATACAACCTCTGGGGGCCCCCCTGCAGTGCCTTCGCGGCTCCCCAGGGTGCCTCGGACCCCACTTTGGAAAACACTTCAGTAGTTCACACGACCAATTTCTGTAACTCCTTTGTAAACCTTTCACAATAAATGGACATTAGTAAAACGGATTACACCACAATGTGCTCTTTAAAATGCTCCTTGCGCGTATAGTTTAATCATTAATAAAAATAAAAATAAATACATTTAATTGGTCTTTTGTCAGTATTACTGAACAAACATGGACAAACATGGGACCAACAAACAAAAAAATGTGATCAACGTAAACTACGTGAGTCTGGAAGCCTGGAAGACTAATCCCAGGGAAAAGAAACCCAATAGTGACGTGTCCTGTTTCTGTGATGAAAGATGGCCGAAACTGGCTTAGTGGTAGCGAGGAGATGCGACTCCGGCACTGTTTCGTCTGTCAGTATGGACACAATATCAGCCCTGACGGAATTGGAGGATTTGGAAAAGGTTTATCAACAGCTGTGCTCTGAAGAGGTTTGTAAAAAAAAAAATACCCTGTGCTCCAATTTTCTGAGGTGCCACGGTCACTTCCGGGGCATTACTGCTTCAAAACATAAAATGAAGCTTTGACAGTAACCCTACCCTAGCCTAACTCAGGTTTAGGCAAGAATAGGAATATTGCGTGTATATATATATACACAATATAGGGTAAGATACAGTCAATGCAAGAAAGACATTTGTAGTCATTGTTGAAGTCAATCTACAAATCAAATATGTAATGTGAGCTAATGTATGTTTGATGCCTGGTATAATGCTACTCCACGTCTCTTGGTTTTGTAATCCATGTTCATGTTTACCAGCATATTTGTGGTTTTGTTGATACAGAAAGAGGTGGAAGCTGAGCTGGACAGACTGGTGGCACAAGAAGGCACCATTCACACAAAGATGCTGGCTCTGCAGAGGATGGGGTAGTTGTTTTGTAACACCATTATAAGATACTATTTTCTTCATACTACAATTTTAGTGGATGAAATTGGGTTCTCTCTGCCTTTATACTAATGTACAGTTACTTTCCATCTAGGCCTAAACTGCAGTTAATTGAGGGAGATGCCAGTCAACTGTCAGGCATGATCACATTTACCTGCAGCTTGGCTGAAAATGTCAGCCGCAAAGTGAGACAGCTAGATTTAGCAAAGGTATGACTATAATGCATTAAAACAAGCACAATAAAATGCACTTGATGAACCAAGCTGATTAAATTACTGGTCATCTTGTATATTTTATGCTTCTTTCTTTTTTAGACACGGTTGTATAATGTTATCCAGCGTGCTGATGACATCCTCGACCTGAAGTTTTGTACAGATGGTGTTCAGACAGCTCTCCGCAATGAAGACTATGAACAGGCTGCGGCCCACATTCACAGATACCTTTCTCTGGATCAATCAGTCATTGAACTGAGCCGACAAGGAGAAGAAAGTATGAGGCTTTTTGTCTTAAAGCATAGAGTTAAATACAAACTTACTGTATATTTACTCCACACTCATACTACAATGTGTTTGCATAGGTAGTGCTGTTGATGCCAGTCTGATTATGCTCCAAGAGGCAGAGCAAAAGCTGAAGGTCATTGTTTCTGAGAAATTGGATGAAGCTGTAGCTGCTGTTGATCTTGCACAGGTTGAAAGGTTTTTCAAAATTTTCCCACTGTTAGGTCTCCATCAGCAGGGCCTTGCACGATTTGGACAGTATCTCTGCACTCAGGTTAGTAATAAATCATGTTGTCGATGTAATAAAGAATAAGAATAAAGATCACACTTTTTTATTACATGTTGACACAAGTACAATTCTACCTATACCCACAGCTTGCTGCTAAAGCTGAAGAAAACCTCATTTTAGCTACAGGAAATGACCTGAGCGAGAAGAGGGCACCACTGATATTTGCAGACACTCTGACACTTTTGCTTGAAGGTGTGAAGTTTGACTGTTTATGCATATCTATTTCTTTTTTTGTTTGTGTGGACTCAGATGAAGGTTGGTGTATTTTACAGGCATTGCACGTGTTATTGAGACTCACCAGCCAATAGTGGAGACCTATTATGGCCCCGGACATCTGTACACATTAATCACTCACCTGCAGGAGGAGTGTGACAAACAAGCTCAGAAAATAGTTGACAAGTTTATTCAACAAAGAGGATACCATAATAAGGTCTGAATCACATAGTGTACTCATGTGTAATTACTTATCTGCACTAACTATAATCTACAATATTCCTTGTAGTTTCAGATTGTCCAAAACAGCATGATGAAGACACTTCCAGGAGAAAGGACTGAGCCCAGGTTTGTGTGTGAAAAACAGCTTAAATTTCCGATATTGCCCTTCTCTTTGGTGGGAGTATGTCACCAAAAGTTGCAGGACTCAAAACTCCTCCTATTGCCCCCCATAAATATGCTGACAGTTTTGTTGACTCAGGTGTTTGCATGTTGAATGACAATAAATTAATGTTTGCACTTATTGTTCATAAACAGGGAGTTGGATCCAGTTCTCACAGAAGTAACAATGATGAATGCCAGGGCAGAGCTCTACCTAAGGTTTTTACGGCGCAGAATTCTTGCAGACTTTGAAGTTGGGGACATACAGAGCATCACAAAGGGTGAGTATATATTTAATAGTATTTATACATACACATTATATATTTTGGGGGAATTTAGCCATACAATACAGTACAATTTTCTGTGTACTGTATGTGTCTGGAACACTTTTACAAACTTAGAGCACCAGCAGAATGTGGAGAAACTTCTCAAGCACTGTCAACTGAGCAGGACAATGCAAGAGTTGATTGGCTACTACATACCAATGGAAGAGTACTACATGAGGGAATCGGTTAACAAGGTATTTCTGCATTCTACTTCAATGCTATTATATTCTAAATTGTAATATCTGGCAGCTTCACAACCATCTGACCATTTTTGATAATGAGATTGCACATAAGTGGCACGTAATATCTTATGATATTGCTAAATATTGTTATTAACAATTACCTTCATCCAAAGGCTGTTACCATGGATACCTATGAAAAAGGCCAGCTGACATCCAGCATGGTGGATGACTGTTTTTATATTGTGAAAAAGTGCATTAGTAGAGCATTGTCGAGCTCAAGTATCGACTGCTTGTGTGCTATGATCAACCATGCTAACTCCGTGCTGGAATCAGACTTCAGGTGCTCCGTTTTAGTTACTGTTTCACTTTTCTCTCTGTTCTTTAATTTCCATCTCTTTATAATAATTTTTTCTGGCCCACAGGGAAGTGCTGTATAACAAGTTGCGACAAGGTTTTCCAGCAACTACACTTCAAGATATCCAACGTGGTGTCAGTAGTGCAGTCAGTCTGATGCAAAGCAGTTTACAGCAGGGCAAGTTCAACACACTGGGCATAGAGAGCACAGAAAATGCTAAGGCTGCGTTTTTGGTAAGAGGTGTTGCAGATAAATATTAGTCTGCTGATTAAATGTGTTTTTTGTACCTTATTCATTATCCATCTATCTATTGGTCCTATTAAAGTAATTGTATATTAATTCAGATTTATTATTTGTTTTCTCTCAGGTGACTTTGAATAATGTCGAAGTGTGTAGTGAGAATATCACTACTTTAAAAAGGAATCTTGAGGTAAGTGTGATGGAATAGGTTTCTTTATTAAGTTCAATGCAGTGCAATGATTTTTTTATACTTTATTTTTTCCTCTTGCAGAATGACTGTGCCAAGTTGTTCACACAGGGCACCAGCTCTGTTGAACAAGCCAAGATTGAAAGTTGTTTGTCAGACCTTGTGAACACATCTGCCAAGTTTAAAGATCTTTTACAGGTTAAATTTGTGGTTATTTAAAGAGCAACTCACCCCTAAACCATTTTTTTTTGGCTGATCAGCTGTACAAACAGGGCTTTAGTGATACATCTCACTTTTTATAGTCTTATGTTTGACCGTTTTTTAAAAAAAGGTCTAAATTTCCATTTTGTATTGAAAACCATCAGAGTGCTGCCCTCCTAGGGTCAAACAGTGGGATATTCTGCTCAATAGTGCCAGATAGACAAGTGTGACGTAGTATTTGACCTTGTTACCAGACCTGTGTCGAGTGTCTCTTCCCACGCCCTCGATGTCTCTTTCCCCTGCGCGCTCGTCCCAGTCCTGCTGTTGCCAGGTGTGAGTCGTTTTCCTAAACACGCCACTCAGCCCCGCATTTACAGTTCAGTCCCCTCCGCCTCCCTTCCCTCTCACGGCGGGAGCTGAGTCAGGAACAACAGAGGGGGCTGCACTTCCACTGTCCCGTGTGTCAGTGCACAGTAAGGCATAATAAGCCTTATCAATGACAGTATATTTCTCCCCAGTGCCAATTAGTGACACTGGGGAGAAATTTGAGTCCATACATGTGTTTTAGTCTTACCAAGCTTTAAGTCACTTTTTGTTTGATGACAATCGATTTCTTACTCACGGAGATACGATCATAAACAGCTCATGAAATAATACCTTCAGTAATAAAGACGCAATCTGAAGCACGCGTTACTGCGGTGGCGGGCGATGCTTTCTCACAATATTTCAGCTGTGTTATTATAAACATTACTAAATTTATTAAACATAAAACATTAGTGCAGATGTCCTGTATTTTTTTGGCAACCCTACTCTGACGGTTATCAGTCACAGGACCAGCCCCCCCCCCCCCCCTTTCTCTGCCCACTTTTTGAGCAGTTTTTAATCTCTGGCAGTGGGCGGAGTCAGGCCGGGGCGAGGCTTGAGTTGCTCTTTAAATGCCACAAATACTGTCTGCTTATTAACAACAGTGGGCAGGTCAGAAGTATTTTGCTATAAATTAGTGCAGAAAAAGACAAAGTTAACTTTTTTTTTTTTGGCACATAGGAAGGCCTGACAGAGCTGAACACAACAGCTATAAAACCTCAGGTCAAACCATGGATCAGCAGCTTTTTGTCCATCTCACACAATATAGAGGAGGTAACAATCACAGTAATATCTATATATCTTCTAACATAAATGGTTATAAAAGGAGCCAAACCCACTAATGATTGTGACAGGAGGAGTTTAACGATTATGAAGCCAATGATCCCTGGGTGCAGCAACTCGTAGTCAACTTGGAGCAGCTGATGTTAGAGTTTAAGGTACCTGAACTCTGATTGTTATAGAAATATTTGTGCTCAAATCAATGTATATCCTATCCTTACTATCCCTCTACCCGTAATCAGGTGGCCCTTTCTCCTGTTATCTATGACACCCTGACCAGCCTTATGACCAGCTTGATATCTATAGAACTGGAGAAGACTGTCCTCAAGTGCTCATTTAGCCGGGTAAGGAGTCCAGCCTCACCACAAGATCGCAGCAGAAACATTGTGCTTTGCAGCAAATCACAGACTCCTGAGGAAAATGCTTTTGGAAATAATTTAATATTAAACTGGAAGGGCAGTACCATATATGAAAATAGATAATGACAAACTATAAAAAAATCTTTTGTTAATTTTCTTATAGCTGGGAGGGTTGCAGTTTGATAAAGAGCTGCGTTCTCTTGTGGCATACCTCACCACTGTGACTACCTGGACTATCAGGGATAAGTTTGCTCGCCTTACTCAGATGGCCACCATTCTCAACCTAGAGCGGGTAAATTTTATTGTTGAACATGCCGTCAAAATGAATAACAGAAAATATTACATGTTAGTATGTCCATTTGACCATTTCAACCACTCTGCCAATCAGGTAACAGAGATCTTGGACTATTGGGGTCCCAACTCTGGCCCTCTGACATGGAGACTAACACCAGCCGAGGTGCGCCAGGTACTTGCCCTACGGATAGATTTCAGAAGTGAAGACATCAAAAGACTGCGATTGTAATCAGTAAACTGAGCTCTGTATGCTGCAGATTAAATGGACACAACAAGAGAAAATATTTTGGAATTTTGGAAGTCCTTGCTCACGCTGGGAAATCCAGTTGGGCTTTGAGACACTGCATATGTTGCCACTGGGGTCAATATTTACGGTTGTAAAATATAAAATATGTGTAAATGTGTAATTAAACAGGATAGGTCTGTAATTTTGTCACTGTGAGCAGCCTTTTAACCTGTAACTTAGGACGAGAAATGGGGACACTTTGGCACTAAGGAGTGGAGCTGTGCGACTGTCAGCGAAATAGAGCAGTAATGAACATCATACCCATTAAACTGACAGAAACAGGTCAGACAGCTGATCTAGCCTAGTCATTCAATATACGAATAGCTCCTTGTCTGTGATGATGGAACACTTTTAACCTAATAAATTGAGAGCTGCTGTGCAGTGCTGCTGATCCCTGCCATCCGCTGAATTTCATGAAGTGCGGTCTTATTGCAATGAAACCTAGTTCTAATTGTTAGTACACTGTACATAGTTACAGTGGGGCAAAAAAGTATTTAGTCAGCCACCAATTGTGCAAGTTCTCCCACTTAAAAAGATGAGAGAGGCCTGTAATTTTCATCATAGGTATATATTTCTGGATTTTTTTTCTCATTTTGTCTCATAGTTGAGGTATACCTATGATGAAAATTACAGGCCTCTCTCATCTTTTTAAGTGGGAGAACTTGCACAATTGGTGGCTGACTAAATACTTTTTTGCCCCACTGTATGCCTATGAATACAAAGCTGTCAATGCAATGAAGTGTTCAAAGTGGTCCACTCTCATGATTGTAGCCTAATTTCCTTGTTTAACCCAACCTACTTCTGTACACAAATTAAAGCATGTCAAGATGTTTGAACTTTTGCTGTGGAGATAATGCTGGACTTAAAAAGAGAAAGTCTAATATGTTATAGTAAGACCATGAATACAGATGTAGTTAGGAAAAGTGTGGCTTTAATGTAAACACAACATTCGATTGGCTCAGCACAAACATTCCACATGAGAGCAACCAATAAACTACTGAATAGGATGGGATGCAGCACGAAAAACATTCACAGTAAAAAAAATCTGGTATAATAATCATAATAGTAATATTATATATACAGTCTGGTGCTTTTAAGGTGGTAATGGAGATAGGGTATGGACCAATATGTAAAAGGGAAGAATATGAAAAGGATGGGAAGATGGATGTCTGGATGCACAGATGAAAATGGAGAGCCATACATTTTCTCTGTGGCCAGAGAAAGATGACAAATGGGGAAGGTAGTTCCCTGTTTACTCACGAGGGGTAAGTCCCCAGACAGAGGCTGCCTCAAATGATATTGTTCTCCTGGTGCAGTCATCTATTTCTAAACAGATTCACATAGGGGTAAGCTTAAAGCACCACACAGAGAACAAAATGCCATAGAGGGATGCTTTGTACCCTCTGAGTCATAGACGGGTACTGGTGTACCCCAGATTTTTATGACATGAAATAAATATGTGGCACAGGATTTTAGGAGGTAGGAGGAGGCATGTAGGGCATGAGGCTTAAATAAATAATTCAATAAAAATAAATGTAAATTGTTTAAAAGTAATAGTTCATAGTATGAATTTGAGCTATGGTTTATGTTCCTAATCCCCTGACTGCTGTTTTCAAGATGGCTGGCACCATTATGATGTGTTTTTGGGATATCAGTGGCTGGCAGCCATTTTCCTCATGCTACAGGACGCCAATGGCAGCAGACAACCATTGAACAGAAGAATTCTCCCTTTCATAGTTTTGAAAGTATCAAAGAAAACAAGTGGAACAGGCCTGCAGGTACTTAGTCATGTGTGGGTCTGAAGGAAGAGGAACTTTGTGCCATGTCAAAGTTAAAACTGTTTTTCTTTCCAATCATGACCCTGAATACAGCCCCCTCTGTGACATCCACAACCTCTACGTTCATACAAAGCAACTCATCAAACAGAGCACCAGAAGCTATATTCACAAATTAGTCCCTCCTTGCGCACTGAACTGTTGTCAAGAATTACATTGCGCACCCATTCCATTGCATTTTTGTTGTTGTTTTTGTTTGTTTGTTTTTTTTTCAAACAAGATGGTAGGTGATATAACCCTGGTGCTGCAGTTTCTAACCTCAACAGCTGTTGACAGTCATTAACAAAAACATAACAGATAACAAAAACATTCAGCTAAAAACATTTTTAAATTGTAATGAAAACAACAGAAAGGAAAACAAATCATAGCAGTAACCAAGTGTGGTGTCTGATGGCAACTCTTTGGGCCCATTTGAATGTGTAGACTTATATATTCATGTGTTTAGTTTCATCAAAATTATCATTATTAACACCTCATACTCTCCATGACAACCTCTGTGCTTGGCCAGGCCTCAATACAAGCCACATCCTCTAAGGTTATTTGCAATAATGATGTCAGTGACGGCATCAAACACTACCTGGATGTTCCCTGTGTCTGTGGCACAGGTCAGGTGACAATAGATCTCTTTGTTGGGAGACCGGTTTTTACTCTCAAACTGAACCTGTATATATGCTGTAGCATCATCATAAGTATTAGCACCTGCAATGAAAAACACACAGAAAGAGAAATTGGTCTTTGTATCAAAGCAACTCTTTAGACTCAGGTAAAATCAGGACTCACCTGTGTATTCTGGAAAACAGATTGTGAGTGGAGATTTCTTAATCTTCTCAGCAAACAGATCTTTTTTGTTAAGGAAGAGGATGATGGAGGTGTCGATGAAGAATTTGTTGTTGCAGATAGAGTCAAAGAGCATAAGCGATTCATGCATGCGATTCTGCCAGAAGCACAAATAATTGTGAGGTTACTTCTAGTTAGTTAAAGACTATTGTGTTTGTAAAGTCAGTGAAAGATACGATGGGAAAAATATACACAAAGCCTTGGTGTACTGATTACCACCAATAACTTAAAGATACTGTCTAAATAAGGCTCACACAGTACCAAACATACAAATAATCAAACTTACTGTTGTCTCATCTTCATGAAGTACTTGGTCATAGCCACTGAGAGCCACGCAGAAGATAATAGCTGTCACATCTTCAAAGCAGTGGATCCACTTCTTCCTTTCTGACCTTTGACCTCCCACGTCAAACAGCCTTGAGCAAAAAAGATGCAAATGTTAAGGTTAATGGATTTTAATAGAAGCAAATCAATAAATAGTTTTAAAAGGTAAAATATCCTCCTCATGGAGTACCTGAAATGGAGGTTTTTGAAGGTGAAGTGGGTTTCGACAATTCCAGTAGTCTTCACTCTAGTTCTTAAGATGTCCTGCTCTGTGGGTTGGTAGTCTGCTGCACCAATCCGGTCTAAACTATCCAGGTAGCTAAACAATAGAGCAAGACAGGACAGATTGGGAACACTGCACGAAAATAATTCATTATAGTATAATTTACTCATAAATAACTCACTATTTGGCTGAATCATTGAGCTGGTATTCTCGAGCACGATTAAAGCACTCCTGAGTTCCAGCATCTGCCCATAAACGCTTCATCGCAGTCAGAAGCTCTGCAGAGTATGGTTCTGTGTCCTCCATCCGACTGACCACATCACACACCAACTTTGCATCAGCCTAAACATTTCAGAACATCAGAAAGAAGGTGCAATTTGTTTAAAAGGTTTAGTTGGTTAAATTTTATTTAAGTAAAGTGACTAACTTTTCTGTCTTTGTCGCCAAATTCAACGCCCAAAGAGTCCATGGCTCGAAGGATGGCGGCCAAGCTCTGAATGGTGTTGCTGTAGACCACAGGCTTATACTGTTTCACATCATCCCCTGAAAAGCCATCTTCATGGATAATCCTGCAAATGCACATAGTTGGTGTATTAGCACAAAAAGAGAAGTGGACTAAGAGAATAGACTGACACATCTCCATATGTTTCCAACCACACAGTTTTAACCTTCTCTGGCATATTTTTACAGTTTACTTTCAAATATTCTTCAATAATTCTATATTAAACCAGTCCGACAGGAAGAAAATGGTCATAACTGATCTCATTCTCAGTCTGTGATCTGTAGCTGGACTGTAATGTGATATTTAAAGCATTTATAATGTATGACTCTCAGTGCCAGTGAATAAGTCACTGCAAATCAATCACACTACACTGGATTTCCCGATACATTTTATCTCAGTCTGACAAATAAATTGCCCAGTGATCCCTGCCTTTGGTTTGTAAGCATTGATATTTTTAGTGTAGCTCAAAAGGGTATGTAAAAGGGGCAGCTTTTACATTCATTAAATAATGCCTGGTTACGACACTAAGGATTCCCAATGTGTCGACAGATGTGAACCATACCTTGCTTGATCCAAACATCATATCATATGAAATTAAATTATGAAATGAAGGACTAATACTGTATCTCACAGAAATCTCATCCTTTTACACACTTCATGCTCTGCGAGGCCTGAACACATACATTTACATTTGGTTGTAGTGTGTCAACTTGATAAAAAATAAGAATGTTATCTTCAGATAACTTCTAAATATAAATATTTAAATATTAGGTCTTGTTTATCATTAATGGAAAGAATAGAAAACAAACCAGTGATTTGAATTTGGTAGACTCTGGTAATGTGCTACATGCTCTACAGGCATGCCTAAGCAAGATACCTAAATGTACATATATACACGTTACTTGTAATATCATAGCTACAAGATTTTCAGCTATTGTCTAAATGTATATTCATTATTAAATATATTATTTCAGTAAATCAATAAGAGCTACTTTATTGGGCCATTTTATATTTCTTTTAGCACACCTTCATTATCAATTATAATATGTCTTTGTTTCTCTGTTGTTCATATTTGTATCTGTCATTGTCATCATGAAACTGTTAACTGTTGTTTTAGTCAATACCATTCATAAAAGCCCATCTAAGTGCTGCAAATTAGCTCTCTCTATAAGCATTACAATGCATACATGGGACTGCTGTTGTCTTTTGTATCTGTCCCTATCAAATAAACCTAATAAATAAATGATCACGTCATGTAGGCCAATACAGACAGGAGTCTACTTGGAACTATGTTCATCCTGATGGCAGCAGATCCATAGCTAAGCCAACCTACTCAAGACCCACTGATTATTAGCAATGGATGTAGCAGCTGTGTGACTGGCAATAAGACACAAATGCTGAAAAGTGTTTGTAAACACTGCACAGCCCCTTATCTTGGGGTCAGTGCAGAACAAATAGGATAAAGAGGTCAAGAGGAGGAAGTAGCTAGGCATGATGCTGGGAGGAAGAGAGGACACAACCAGTGCATTACCAGGAAGAACGGAGGCAGGAAAGAAACACTAACCCAGGGGAGAGCAAACGGGACAAAATATCAAAGTACAATGGTCAGGGCCTTTTCGGACTGAATCGACTAGAAACTTAACTAAGAGGTTTACTGCCAACAACGGTGATTTAAAACATCAAAGAGAGATTTAGCTTAGATGGAGTGAAGGTTTAGATGCGGTTTTAGAAGCCATATTTCTTCGTAAATCCGCTTTATAGGCAAAGTACTGTCGACGATATCGGGCACTTAAAGCCATTAAGATTAAAAGCAAAGGTATTCACTAATGGAGCAGTAGTGACCTCACTGTAATTCACGCACGAACAGAGGACAACACCCACGGAGAGCCAGCCAGTCAGTCACTACAGCTCCTGTAGTCAAGTGAAACCCTTGTTAGCTACATTTCAGCAACAGCCAGTGAACAGCGCCCTGGGACACACCGCTGAGGCCTATTAGCTTCAGTCTACATGGGCCGGGTATAATTAAATTCAAAGCCTAGGTAATTGTAGGGCGCCAGTTTAAAAGAAGAGTAAAGTCAAATCCTTGAAAACTTCTTTTGAATTGTCCAAGTTAATTGACTGTTTATTTTTGATGAACAACGTGAGTTACAAGCTTGTGTGAAAGTTAGGCTACGTCCCATAGCTAGAAGCTGAGAGTGAGTACCGTTGCTATGGCAGCAGTCAATTAAGTTAAACCTACTCCTTAATTTTGTCATTTAAATGACGTTTCCATGACAACGTGAGGTCCTGACAATCAATAAGTGTTTGTGAGAAACGCTTTTTGTGGGTTAAGTTTGTGTTGAATTAAAATGAAAGAGGCTTGGGAATAAGGACCTTGAAAGGCGACTCCAGGAGGTGCTCGAGTCACCGGCACTCCTCTGGGGCTATACGGCCTCTGGAAACATGGCGGCTCAACCTGCCTTAGCTCAGATAACAAGGGGAGGGGATAGGGCCTTTTGCTCATCTGGCGACAAACAGGTTTAAAAACCATAGTAAAATTACACTTACTTCATCTGTTTGACAATGGTGCTTTTGCCGGACTCCCCACCGCCTGTAAAAATGAAGACAGCCGGTGTTGAGAGAAATCAGTACCATGGAGAGCACCTCCGCCCCATGCAGTCCCACAATCAGGCGCAGGGAGCCGCAGCGGCAACCCCATGGCCCAAAAACGCCCTGTTTCTTACCGAGTAGCAGCAGTTTCACGTCCTTGGCGGCGACCAGTCCGTCTTCTTTGAGGTTTTTTTCGATGGCTTTGCTCCTGTCCAGAGCAGCGCGCTCCTCGGCGCTCAGTGTACATCCCATGTTTCAAGGCGAATGAGCAATATCCTCTCTTGGTCCGCCCAGTCCCTCGCCGACTCTCAATCAGTGCGTTGACTCTCCTTCGCGCTCCCTCCGCCGCTGTGCGCTACAGCATTAGGCCCGGATTGAGGGCAAAACAACGGCGTTTTTCTCCGTGACTCTGTCGCTGTGGCTCCGTCCCCTCTCTCCGCTCCGAGGGGGTTGTTGGGGTGGGGGGGTGGGTTGTCCGCTGCTAAAGCTTGAGGGTAGGGGTTATTAGATGGGGAGGGGGTGTCTTTAGGGGCGGAGCTGGCCGCAAGAGGAAGAGGAGGAGATAACGCAGACTATCTGGCTTACGTCAGAACAGCCAGGGTTTAATCACGTCCTATGAAAGATTATTCAAATGAAAGAGCTGTTTAAATGGCAAATGTTGCCCTCTTGTTTAATGGCATTAGTAACATTGAAACATTGCACTGATATGATGTCTTTCCTCAAAGATTGCATTGAGGCCGGACATAAAATAATCTATAGGGCCTGTTACATCATTCACATGGTCAGTGGAGCACAAGATTAACTTTTTAATAACACAAAAAACGGAAACTCAAAATATGAAATGGTTCAAATAATCATATCACATCATACATTTAAAAAAAATGTATATGTCTAGGTCCAAGCATTAGTAAGACAGGCTGTATAGGCCCATTGTACAATTACTCACACTCATGCTTTTGAGTGTGAAGTATAGTATAATATAGTTTAGTAGTATTGTATAGTATTGTATCGTATAGTATATAATAGTGTATAAGAAAATCAGGAAAGGTGAGTAATGGACCAAGGAACAAATAATTTGTGGTGTGGATCCAGATCACTGACCAAAAAATATCTTTCCCAAATTCTTTGCCATTGTGAGATGTTAGCAGCATACAGTGAAACTGAAGATGTTACAGGACGTATTTTCAGGAAACTTTAAGAAAGTTACAAATTGGGAAAGACAAAAATACTTTTTGGTGTAGATGACTCAACAGGGTGAAACTCTAATGCCGCGGTTGGTGCTCTGTGTTCTCTGAGTGCTTCTCTTTCAAAATAGGCTTTTCTACATAACACCATTAAAGTCCTATACATTTCTGAGGACAACAAAAGGCACTGAAGAGCAGGAAAACCATGCTCGTTACACCTACAGGTCAAATAAGTGTATTCAACCGCTTTATTTGAAATGGTTGGTAAGGGAGGACTCTGACTATAGTGCCATATACAGTGGCAGCAATAAGTGTTTGTGTTTGATAAAAGCTTCTAATCCATGCATCACATCTGGACGGATGGTCAAGTGGAGTAAAAGGGGGGTTGGGCTTTTGCAGCATGAATGAAGGAGAAGAGGTCAACCTGCAAAAGCCTCTGTCCATCAGTAAATGTCTTTTTGACACCAGTTGCAGATCAAAACCTTCCACCTTCCAATCTCCGCTTTTGGCCCAGTAATGTGGCACAGCTAGTGGAAAGTCACATCTTCATCAGCACAATTAAATTGTACAAGCCTATGCACGTGTGTGATTGACAGGGAGTGATGAGGGAGAAGGAGGCAGGATTAACACTAAATTATACCTGAGGGAATTTAGACAAAATTATGTTTTCAGTTTTAATTACACTAATGGATCAAACGCAAACATGAGGACTTTTTTTACAACCATTTAATTTGTATGCACCCATAGAAAAAAGAAATCAGTGTTCAGATGTGCACTCATTAACCGACATAGTCCCAACAGGTTTGATCTATGAATTGAATCATAAATTGAAGAAATAAAATAATAAAATTGGACATGATAATAAAAGTAGAAACAGTTCATAAAATTTTGTTTTATATCATATCTTCTATTTGAAAACAAATAAAACATTTAATCTGGAAATTTAATCACATCATATTAATTTCTTTTGTCATTTGTTCATGCAGCAATCAAAATGCACACAGGAATGATTTCAAATGTGAAGACTGATCATTGTTCAGTAACAAACATACTGCACCAAAAATAGGCTGTACAAAGTACATACAAACTACTTGTATGTAAACGTCAGTTTTCAGAAAGCCTTTGCGCCACTACTTCCCCTGTACACACTAACCAGCAGCTTAGGGCCACTCTCATGGCTGAATGTCCAGAATATTTTCAGCCAAACTCATCAGTTTGCAGTCCTCAAGTGCTTTGACCAGTCGACTCAGCTTAGCCTCTCTCCCCTCTGCTTGCATGAAGCGGCTCAGCAGTTGATAGGCTTGCTCATACAGCCCTTCTCTCTCATATTCATAGGCCAGGTTGTCTATGGCGGGACCTTTCAGAGCTCGGCAATTCTTTGCCAGGGCCCTTCCTACAAATTTCCAGTGACGACCCACTCCATTTGAAAAACTTTGAACATCTGCTTGTGTCAGCATTCGATCCTCTATAGATTCAAATGAGATAGAATACAGAAAAGAAGATTAATGAACATTGTTTTATAGTTACTATTCCCAACAAAAGCTGTCCGTGAATGAATGTTGATTCACAATGCATTTTAAATTACTGATAATAATCTAGGTTCTCTGTAGTGTGCTTCTGACTGTCACATTAAGAAAATAGCTTTAGAAAGACAAGAACAAAACTTACTAAACACTCTATTCTGAAACTTGAAGGCATTGCTGGGCACACACTCTTCCTGTGTGAGGGGCAGGTGCTGTTGTGTATAATTGAAAGCCTGATTCTGAAGTTGTTGCTCTAAATATTCAATTTCTTCATCACGCAGACGCTCTGGCTAAGAAAACAAAACAGAAAAAAAGAAGGAATAAAAACATTTGAAAAAGCAGTGACGGCTGATATAAATAGGCTAAGCCACTCCTGAGATTTACAATAATAAATAAATATACCATAACATAAACTAGAGTGTGTACTTTTTTGGCAGTGGAGAAGGAAGTGAGTAGGGTGATATTATCTATCTATCTATATTATATTATTGTCATTTTCACATGTATTAAATTTTATAAATGCTAAAGTTGAATTTGTGTAAAAAAGGATTTGGCATTAAGTAACTTGTGACGTTACTGTAATGTGAATATAATGTGAGATAATAATGCATTTGTACATGTCACCAGCAACCTCTGAATAAAATCAGCACCCACTTTACTCTTCACTTTATATAGGAGCATCAATAATAGCATTCTAACTTAAGGCCAAATTTTCTTTATAATAGGTGCAAAGGCTATTAAGAACTAGCTCTGAAGTATTAGCTCTATAAAACTTGAAACAAACACAGATTTGTTATGTATAAAGAACAATGTCTTAACAATTGTGTATTATACAGTAACTATTTGTGATGAGAGTTCTCTTCTCTATATCGGAAGAGAAACTGATATTTAGACCTTAACAAAAGTGATATGTCATTCTAACTGGTTTATGTAGAACTGCCTAATCTTAGCAAGAAACAACACATAAAATTAAATTATACCTGTGAAAGGTGGATTTGTTGTAGACAAAGCTCCATCTTGTCTAGACAATGGTCCAGTGTATGTGTACTAGCCTTGAGTTGGGTTTGGACTGTGAATTCTTGGGGCAGGGCAAGCAGTCGGCAGCCATGCTGGGAAAGGGCCTGCCGCACAGTACCTGAGCTGTAACTCTCTAGAAATTGCTGACAAGTGGACACATCCAAAAACTTGATCTCCACAGCTAGGAAGGGGTCAGCGTCATGGAATTTTAGTATCTCATAGCCCCCTAGACCACCTGCAGAATCTTAAAAGTAAGGTCAATACAGGTCAATTCAAAAAGGACATAATTCATCAAAAGTAACTTACACAAAATAGTGAGTGCTCACCTGAAAGTGTCAGCTTTATTACTTTGAAAACAATAAACTTTTCTTTATTGTCTTTGTAGAGTGAGAGCAGGTTTACACCAGGACAAAGTGACTGCAAAAACAGTACAGCACATCCTGTCCATGGTTCATGACCCACAGTCTTGTCTGCCATTCTATGGACCCATCAAGAGGCAAAGAAAAACAGAACATTAGGCTACATGCATACATACTGAACAGAGAGAACCCTCTTTCAAGTTATGACAACTCAGAGGCAGATGTGGTCTTTTCGTAAATATAGATCTATGGTTACAATTTAAAAACACAAATATATTTCAGGGTGAAAATGTGTTTCTGTGACCTGGAACAGCATCATTGACATAATCATTTTGTATGTGCTTGAGCACAGGCATGTTCATTTATTTATTTATTTATTTAACCAGGAAAGTCCCACTGAGATTCAGAATCTCTTTTGCAGGGAAGTCCTGGCCCAATTGGGGACCTATTGTGCATGTTTTTAGTTCATGCAACGTGCAACATAAATATTTTATATTGTGCTGTTAAACCTATTGTCCTGTCTGTTGTGGCCTCACTCCACCTTACCCCTTTTTACCCCAACCTGCTTGTGAAACCTTCATTACATAAAACATGTTTAATCTTCTCCCTTCCCCCAGGTCAGGCTCTAGCTCCTGTACTCTGAATGAACTACTGAAGCCTGTAGACCGCTCTTGGTGTTGTCTCTGTCCACAGGATGTGCATGGTTCTCCATAGAATGAACATCACTGAGCTGGATTATATGAATATCCTCATATTTACTAATACACAGTATGCTTGGCTCCAAGGTCTACAGGAATCTCCATAAATCAGTCAGTATGTAATTATATGCAATCCTATCTACTGGTTCCCTGGAAGTATACTGTGAGATTAGTTGACCGGCTGCATGAGGATTAAATGATCATGAGAGGCTTAAAATATATCATTTTAGATTTGGCTGCCAAAAGACAACCTCTGGTATTTTCAGAACAAACTATCACTTGAAATCCAAATTATGTTATATAAACACTACTCTAACAATAGCTAATTGGGACCTTATCTAAAAAACAAAAACAGTCGAATTTGTGTAACAGTGAAGGTAAAAATATAAGTGAAATAAATCTACAATAGATTGGTCACAGACTAAGAACAAAAAGGTGTTGATCCCATGTGGCTGACACTTCTAATTGCTCTATTTACATTTGGCTAACAGCAGTTTAGTTTCAGAATAAAATGTGCATTAACTATCAAATAAATACAGCATTATATAATCATAGATACAAGTAAATACAACCAGAATTCTTGAAATGTTGGGACATTTTATAACATTTGAATAAAATTAAAACTAAAAGACTTTCAAATCACATGAGCTAATACTGGAGAAACTGGAGAAATCTCTGTGTACGGGACAAGGCCAAAGACCTTTATTGGATGCCTGTGGTCTTCGGGCCCTCAGACGACACTGCATTACTCATCAGCAAGATTGTGTCAATGACATTACTAAATGGGCCCAGGAATACTTCCACAAACCACTGTTGGTAAACACAATCCTCCATGCCATCTGCAGATGCCAACTAAAGCTCTATCATGCAAAAAGGAAGCCATATGTGAACATGGTCCAGAGGCGCCATCGTGTCCTGGGCTAAGGCTCGTTTAAAATGGACTGCTTCAGAGTGGGACAGTGTTCTATGGTCAGACCAGTACAAATTTTACATTCTTTTTGGAAATCACAGACACTGTGTCCTCTGGGCTAACGAAAAAACAGTGGGGGACCTTCCAGCGAGTTATCAACGTTCCATTCAAAAGCCAGCATCTCTGATGGGATGGGGGGCATAAGTGCATACGGTATGGGCAGCTTGCATGTTTTGGAAGGAACGCTGAATGCTGAAAGGTATAAAGGCTTTAGAGCAACATATGCTCCTCCTCCAGACGTCTATTTCAGGGGAAGGCCTTGTGCAGTTCAGCAGGACAGTACAAAACCACATACTGCAGCTATTACAAAAGCATGGCTTCATCGTAGAATCCGAGTGCTGAATTGGCCTGCTTGCAGTCAAGATGCATCTCCTATAGAGAACGTTTAGCACATCATTAAACTAAAAATATGTCAAAGATGGCCACGAACTCAGCTGGAAACCTATATCAGCTAAGAATGGGACCAAATTCCAACACGAAAACTCCAGAAGCTCAAACCTCGATGGCCAGACGTCTTCAAACTGTTTTAAAAAAAAGAGGAGATGCTACACTATGGTAAACATGCCCTGTCCCAACTATTTTGAGACTTGTTGCAGGCATCAAATTTGAAATGAGCTCATTTTGAGCTTAAAAGTGTAAAATTTTATTTGAGTCGCAGACTCAGTAGTATTTCTCTAGTATTTGTGAGTGGCTGTATGTAATTTAAAAAAAATACCTTTGGAAACTGGTTATATTAAACAGCATAAAACAGCAAAAACGACACTGATGAGAATACTCAAAAGAACATTAAGTTTATACTGGCACTGTACAAGAAAAGTAACGTTGATATTTAGGGAACATAAAGATTGGCACATAATAGTGGTCTAGGTTGCTAAGCGACATTACCCGTAGTGGTCGACGGGGATTTTTTGCTCCACGCGTGAGGTTGGTTAGCTCCTACAGGTGCGATGTCGTTTTGTTTTGAGAGTTTTTTTTTATTTTATTTTTTTATACAAGATAGTTGTTTTACTATAATAACTTTCTTAAAAGTGAGGGGAAAAGTCTGCATAGTGTTTTTATACAGTAGATGACAATGTAAACTTTGGACTGAAGTATCACCAAACGTTCACTGCCAAAGAAGATGATCGAGTAAATAAAGAGCGACAGAAAATACAACATGACGTCTTATACATTAGGCTATGTTGTTCTTCTTGTAACTTAAACAGAGGAGTGGCGCTTTATTAAAGAAAACATAAACTTACCTTACAACTTTGTTTTATCGCTCGATGCCTTCCTCCTGATGAGTCACACCCACTGACGCGTCATAGCTTTCTTGCATCTGATTGGCTGCGCAGAAATAAAGAAACGCGCTGATTGGTCGGTGCAAACAAGTGGCCTGGGGAAATCTTCACGGGAAGGAAGGAAGTTACTTTTTTCTGAAGTGGGAATTCATAAGTAGGGCAACATGTTTTTGTCAGATATCTGTTAAGTTAAATGTTATTTCATAATCATCGTGATCATATTACACAGAATAAAACTGAATCAAGTAAAGAGTGGCAAATGTGACAGTTGTATTAATTTTCTCCACACCACACCACACTCACCAGTGGCTGCCTTAAAATCTATGATTTAGTAGCTATACATTTTTGTATTGATTTCAGATAATTGACTGTAAGCTGTTGAAAAGTATTTTATCAAACATTTGTTAATGTGCATAACGACATGTGATTGTTATGAATAAAAATAATCAGATGCAATAATTTGGAGAAAATTTCTTGAAAATGTAATTTTTTACTGTATTTTTTGATCAGTATTAATCTTTGTAGCCTAATCCCCACATACACCTTTTGGCTTTACAGTCTAATCAAAATCCAGTTAGAAACAACTAAAAGCTCATTGTACAGACAGGTAAAAAAAAAAAAAAAAAAAAAAAACTCGAGGAATCTGAAGTTGTTTATTCATAGTACACAAAAGAGAAATTGTAAAATGCTCTGCATGTTGAACTGCCAGCTGATTGTTTAGTGCTTTTGTGATTGACATGTTTGACAAATTTAAGTGTTTCCTTGTCTCTGTAGACCAGGGCAAGGGAATTATCCTCTGGATACACAGTCAACAACTGCAATAATGAGACATCAAGCAAATTTATTAAAGCTAAAGATGACTGATTGAGGTTTTCATACTTTGTTCATTACTTACCTCTTCATCCTCCTCATTAGCAACATAACATGTGAAGCCCCCAAACTCTGTGTCCCAGTCTAAGAAGACAAGACAGAAAATCAGAGAATAAAATTACCTTGATAGGTTTTCATAAACCACTAGGGTGTACAGAGACTTGTTAGACCCTTTGTAATTTAACTGCTCCAGCGTTTTGTTTTTGTTAAAATGCACAAAAATGGTTTGTTGATCATGTTTGGTCTCACCTGCACATCCAAAAGGCAAAATCAGATCCAGAGCATACTCTGCTCGCGCGGCTTCACCATCGTGCAGCAAAGTATAGCTGCCATGAGTCCATCTCTGTAGTTCACCACTACATTTTGGTGTGCTTGGCTCTAAAAACAAATTCAACAATTCAAAATCAACATAAAGAGTGTGTGTTTTTGTTCAGTTTTTGTTAATTTAATTACAAATGCACCTGATGTTCTGTTGTTTTTTGATGATGTTGTTTCAGCAGAGGAGCCTGCTGCTTCATCTCTTTCCACATTTTCTTTTTTCTCATGCTCTTCATCATCATCATCATCATCATCATCAGAAGGGCAAAGATAGTGCAGCTGAAGGCCAGTAAAGTTGGAGAGAAGCAGGAAAAAAGCTTCTGAATGTAGCAGCTCCCAACAATTACTCACACACTCTGGTAAATCATCCAATGCAGCCACATCATAGCACCTAAAAGTAAGTCAATACATTGCATGAAACCTATTTTACATTCTAATACTTACATAACATACAATGTTACCAATCTGACCTTTTATTGACCGGTCCCTTCTTTGTCCATTGAATCTGATTGAGTTGCAGTGCTTCATTTACTTGCCTGAAATTCTCTTCCTGAAGACAGACAATAAATCATCAGCAGGTGTAAGAAAAAGGAAATACAAAATAAAAATTACCTTTAGAAAGTCCTTGAGCTGAATCTCAGAGCTATCCTCAAACTCTCCTTGAATCTGCTCTTGATAGGAAATATCCAAGTAGATGGGGTTGACCCACTCCATAAGCAATGTCTCCTGCATAAGCGTATACAATATGTATAGTAAATCAAGAATAAATGTAAAACAAATACTACACATTGCAACAAAAAGACAAGAAAAACTTTTACATCTCTTGGTAAGTGAGGATTCCTGGGCAAAGGGGGCTCAATGTAACGAGGTGGTCGTTCCAAAGATGGTCCATGGAACCAACCACCAAGTGAAAGACGACATTTGTCTTGTGAGAAAACCTCAGAGACCTGGATAAAATAAAAAGTTAAATATGATATAGCTTTATAAAGAATGACACTAAAGATCAAACAGTACCAAATCTTACTTGATGGAAAGAAACCGGGGAAACTTCAAAAAGCACAAGTGTGTTTCGGGAAGGCACAATTGACTTAACTATATCCTTTGGTTGGAAATTACCTAAAATAAAATAAAAAACATATGAAGCATTTACTTCTTCCATTTGTTTTGTTCAATGCACAGAAAACTGATTTATTGAAATGCTAACCATCTGTTGTGTAAAGATCAAGAGTTCCCCCATCGCTACTCTCCCAAAGTGGTACAAGATACAGTATAAAAGCAACACGCCTCCCCTCCAATTCATCATCATGACACAGAAGAACATCTACAAAGACAAAAACAAATAAGAAACCTATTTTAGATTAAATGCCTTGGTTAAAGTTCATATCCAGGTACAAATTACCAGAGTACTCATATTTGGCACAAGAAATGTCCACAGTGCTCTCCAGTTCAACCCCCAGCATGCCTTCAAGCCAGGAACGAAAGTGCTCAAACAGCAACAACCTTAAAAAGAGAGTTCAATCAAACATTTACTTCACTTATTATTTTCTATTGTGCACATATTTAAGACTATTACATATTATTATATAGTCCCACTGGAAAATAGGGGTACCTCACAACTGTTTATTCTTTTCCCAAACTTCTATGATATTTTGTTGTAACATGAATAATATATGATCACGAGGGAGCTGTTATTGAGTATATGTGTTTGCTCACCTGCCTTTACACACATATGAACTTAATTCTTAATGCATAGGGTTTAATATGACGTTGGCCCACCCTTTGCATCTATAACAGCTTCAGCTCCTCTGGGAAGGCTTTCCACAAGGTTTAGGAGTGTTTATGGAAATTTTTTACCATTCTTCAGGAAATGCATTTGTGAGGTCAGACACTGATGTTGGACGAGAAGGCCTGGCTCGCACTCTTCGCTCTAATTCATCCCAAAGGTGCTGTATTGGGTTGAGGTCAGGACTCTGTGCAGGCCAGTCAACTTCTTCCACACCAAAGTCACTCATCCATGTCTTTAAGAGCCATGTTAAGGGCCTTAGTGCACTGGTGCGCAGTCATGTTGGAACAGGAAGTGGCCATCCCCAAACTTTTCCACAAAGTTTTCCACAAAGCTGCATGCCTAGGTGCCTGATTTTATACACCCATGGCGATGGAAGTGATTGGAATACTTGAATTCAGTTATTTGGGTGGGTGAGCGAATAGTTTTGTAATATACTGTATACACACGCAAAGATATTTTTGATCAAAAACATAAAATGTACAATGTTTTTAACTGTTTTTGTTGCTATGTGAGTGAGTGAGTGAGTGAGTGGTTGGTGGTGGTCGGAGGGTCAGTTGGCGCAGATGTGTGCAGCTGCGCTTCTGGCAGTCTACCCCAGGGGAAACTGTGGCTACAAAACATAGCTTACCACCACCGAGTATGGAGTGAATGAAATACCCCTTCCCTACTGTGTGTAAAGCGCTTTGGGTGACTCGTGTCATAGTTAAAGCGCTATATAAATACCATTCCCTTTTCCCTATACTGCTCTGTTTTGGTTATACAGTGGGGCAAAAAAGTATTTAGTCTAAATACTTTTTTGCCCCACTGTGTGTGTGTGTGTGTGTGTGTGTGTGTGTGTGTGTGTGTGTGTGTGTGTGTGTGTGTGTGTGTGTGTGTGTGTGTGTGTGTGTGTGTGTGTGTGTGTGTGTGTGTGTGTGTGTGTGTGTGTGTGTGTGTGTGTGTGTGTGTGTGTGTGTGTGTGTGTGTGTGTGTGTGTGTATGTATGTATGTATGTATGTATGTATGTATGTATATATATATATATATATATATATATATATATATATATATATATATATAATCTATGCCTCCACCTTGTGGTCAATATTAATAGTTAATACTCGCCACAGTGTAAGGGAAATTTGGTTTAATCACTTATTTTTTTTTACCTTATGGCTTGAATATGCGGTTCATCTCTCTTCTTTAGGTCATCAGACTGTACAGGAACAACAGAAGTTAATCAGAGAGATTACTCCTAAAATAGCATACTGTATTAATTGTGTGTGGTTAACTGTGCAAGTACCTGTTTAAACTTATATAAATCATTAGATTTCTCATTAAAGTTGAGTCCCAGCAGCTCTTTCTGTAGATTATCTACAAAGCTCTCTTCACCAATAAAATTTTTAATGATGCAGTGTGGGAAAGGGTGGCAATACAACTCCAGATCTCCTGTTCAACATGAGACAACAAAAAAGAAAACAAAAGAAAGACAGGGTTTTACTTAGTTCAGTTTCGAACGTAAAAAATAAATAAATAAATAAATACATTGCTTTGTATGTCACTGTACTTGTATTAGTAGTATGGTAGTGTAAAAACACTGATTATGAGCCCTTCAACAGCTATCGTGGGGGTGCTAGGCCCCTTTTGATCACAGGTCACATGCTCCAGACTGTGCATTTACACACATCTTGATTTGAAAGCTGCTTTTTGTCCTTTTATTACTCTGTTACGTCAGATTTTCAAGAAGTGTCTTCAAGACTTCAAGCTTATCACATTCTGTATGTCATAATAACACAAGTCACACAAATCAGGCTTATGTAAGAACCCAATAATAACATTGCTAGGTTTAATACATTATAGTTGAACTGCTGATGACATTAACTCACCGTGGCTATAATGAGTTTTCTGGCTCCATGCTTGCTTCACGGCTGTCTTGACTTGCTCGTCTTCTAACACTGAGCAAAGCCTTACGGTCTCATCACTGCTCTTTTTCTTCTTCTTCTTCTTTTCTGTGCTCCCGCAAACTCCCTGTGGTCGTTTTGTTGTCATTGTCAGCTGTAAATGTGTGTTTATGCATAGACTTACAACCAATGTTGTCAAAAAACTAAAACGTGCCGTGGTTTAGTTTGGCGTCGCGGGTAAATGACGCAAACTTTTAGATTTGTTCCCCGGGTTATGACTGTCAGGCGCAGCTATAAATTAAAAGGCATGATGCGCTAGATCCAAATTGGAAAAGACCAAAAAAGTCTCTGGATTTAACCAGATGCCGACAGAGCGCCCGCCCGCCCCTAAGCAAATAGGTAAGCGCATCCCTGCAGTTGGTCGGGTCTAGGTTCAGCAATGTTATGGGGCCAAAGAATGAGGACAGCTGACTTCCTGAATATACTGAATGACCAGATTACTCCATCAATAGATTTTTTTTTCTCCCCTGATGGCACGGGCTTATTCCAAGATGAGAGTGCCAGGATTCATCGGGCTCACATTGTGAAAGAGTGGTTCAGGGAGCGTGAGTAATAATTTTTACTCATGGATTGGCCATCACAGAGTCCAGATCTTAACCCCTTTGAGAATCTTTGGGATGTGCTGGAGAAGGCTTTGCGCAATGGTCACACTCTCCCATCATCAATACCAGATCTTGGTGACAAATTAATACAACACTGGATGGAAATAAATCTTTTGACATTGCAGTAGCTTACTGAAAGAATGCCACAGCGAATGCCTGCTGTAATCAAAGCTAAGCTTTTTTTTTTTTTTTTTTTTTTTGTCAGTGTATATTTTCTTGGGTTTGAATGTGAGTGGTAAGACAAACTATACCAATATGCTCCAGTAGCCTGCATGTGGGAAATGTCCAACCAAAGATTTGAAGATGTGGGCAGAAAAAGATAAATGAATCATTTTGACTAAATAACTGAGTCTAATGTGTCATGATACAGTTCCTAATTCTGTATTATCACATAAAACTAAAACATTAACCCATGCCTCCTTAATGTGTGTTGGGGGCCAAAGATTGCATCAAAATATTTAAAGTTTATGGTAATTTACAGTCCTGAATAGAATTCTCTATCAAAGACATAGGAGACCATTTGACTAAGTAGGCCACACTATGCTACATAATCCTCAGAATGTTGCCTAAAATAAAGCTATTACTTAATTTATTTGTAGGACTTGTGGGTGTACTTCAATACACATTTATTAATCAACCTGTAATAATGATTCAAATAATAAAAAAATTCTGACCAACAATAAATAAATTGTGTCTGATAGTATTAAAGCATAAAAGGTCGCATTTACTGACACAATATTACATATTACAGCTATAAAATAAGTTAAATTTTATAAAAACATTCAAATGACTGATTTATTAAAAGTGAGGGAAAACAGACATTGTTACAGGGTAAAAAAAAAAAAAAAAAAGTAAATGTTGTGGTTTGTTTAATCAAATGCTGTCCTCTTTTGGAGGGCATAAAACCATATTTTTTCACACTTATACCTTCTACAAAAAAGTCCATATAAAAAAAGAAAAGACATGACATGCTCATTTTCTTCTAACAGCAGTACAAACACCCTTGTGGACTGTCAATCGTGACACGCTTGCCAACATCCTGTTTCTGATCTTCAAGCATCAGGACTGCACTCACAGAGACAGCCAGACACACGTCACTTTAGTTATAGATGAAATTAAACCTATAAAAATATATGTAAACATAAGTCAGTCTATACTTGGTTAAGTTCCTCTATTTGGATTTGTAAAAATAATACCTGCTCAACAGCTGTGGTAGACTGGAAATGATTGGTCCATATCCAGGCGCATTGTCATATAATTCAAACAATGGTGCTGCCACTAGTTTGTAGTTTTTAGGGACAGCAAAGAGAGCTGCAAACACCAAAACTCAACATTTAGAAGTGTGTTCTGCAAAGCAAATTACACTCTATCTAGTATTTGAATATCTTTACACAAGTGTAACAAACAAAATTGTGTTTGCTTAGACCTTTTTCCTGTAGCTGAACCAAGAATAACTTCTTATGCTCCTTTGGCTTAGTAATGTGGGCAGGAATATAGGGGTACTGAAAATACAGAAAATAAACAATACATATTTTTTAGCATATAGTTTATAAGTGGTTAACATCAATAGCACTGTTATCACTATTGACCTGTGGAGGCTCAAAATTGGGGCGCCACCAATTACCAATACAGTCATCGATAACCCAGTCCTGCTTTACCCCATCCTGTCTTCCAAGAATCTAAAAGACAAAGAGAAAACATGAATTATACATATCAGGATGTGTGCATGTAGACGCAAGCATAAACTAATAATATAATAGCCAGCCATGATGAAGAAGATACCTCTGTCATCAAACGTTTCAACCCCTCTACTTCATCTTCTCCAGGGTTTAACTCTCCGCCAGGCCTTAAGTAGGAAAAAAAAAACTCTACTGAGTATTGACAAAAAAAAAGTTACTTAACTGACTGAACTCTTATATCTGTAAAAGCTCACAGTTTGAAAAAGGTGGTGCCCAGCTGCAAAAGTAGGACATGAGGCAATCTGTGTTCATGGACAATCAGCACGCCCTCCACTGTTCTCCTCATTCCCATTTTGTCAAACTCTTCTCGCATTCGCTGAAACCTGGCTGCCACAGAGCCATCTTTTTCATACAATGGCTCTTTGGTGCCAAATGTGTAGTTGGTAAGAGGGTATCTAAATTAAAAGCACAATTACATTTATCAACAATTGATAACTGCACAACATCAAATACCATATCAACAGGTACCAGTCTGCTTGAATAAAATAGGCATTTCTAGGACTGTCCAGGCGTAGAATATGCTGTAGCCTGGTTTACTACATATTGTTGGAGTCCTGTCACTACAGTTAATACAAACATTTTCCACAGTTGCTGTATACAAATGGGTACATCTGGAAAATGTAATTTAAATGCTAATAATTAGGAATGTAAAGAGCAAAAAAAAAAATTCTACTAAAACATTTGAACATTACTCATAAAACAAAGATTTATAATAACAACAACAATAATAAAAGTATTTATATAGCCCAAAATCAAGGTAACAACGTGCTTTTAATAGTCCTATGCAACCCTCATCTCATTTGCCTCATTTGTTCTTTGAACAACCGCGGTGAAGTTAGATGGATATTGGATATTCGACATATTCGCCCTGGGAACGGCTACGGTACTCACGGCAAATGAGACCGAGCAAAGAACATGACAGACGGTTTGTGCTTAGACAAAGTGTCGGCGTTAGCCTCGGTTCAGCTTAGGGACCGTCAGTGAATTACTCTACAGGACTAATTGTCTGTTTTCCTTCAATAGCTTCCAGGTCATGTGACTTAGTGATTCCAAACCACAACTGAATATTTCTACTAGATGAGTACAATCAGGCACGGCACTTTTTATTACATTTTAATGCTTATTCACACTTTTTTTTTTTTACAGTAAATTTGACAGTTTTTCTTCAATAGCTTCCAGGTCATGTGACCTAGTGATTCCAAACCACAAATGATAATTTCTACTAGATGAGTAATATTGGGCACGGCACTTTTTATTAGGTTTTCATGCTTATTCAAATTTATTTACATTTTTTACAGTAAATTTGACAGTTTTTCTTCAATAGCTTTCAGGTCATGTGACCTAGTGATTCCAAACCACAACTGAATATTACTACTACAAAAGGTACAATCGGGCACGGCACTTTTTATTACAATTTTATGCTTATTCAAATTTTTTTTGAAATTTTTACAGTAAATTTGAAAGTTTTTCTTCAATAGCTTCCAGGTCATGTGACCCAGTGACCCCAAACCACAACTGAATATTACTACTACAAAGGTTCAATCGGGCACGGCACTTTTTATTACATTTTAATGCTTGTTCAATTTTATTTGAATTTTTTTTTTCAGTAAAACTGACAGTTTTTCTTCAATAGCTTTCAGGTCATGTGACCTAGTGATTCCAAACCACAACTGAATATTACTACTACAAAAGGTACAATCGGGCACGGCACTTTTTATTACAATTTTATGCTTATTCAAAATTTTTTGAATTTTTTACAGTAAATTTGAAAGTTTTTCTTCAATAGCTTCCAGGTCATGTGACCCAGTGACCCCAAACCACAACTGAATATTACTACTACAAAGGTACATATGGTCATGCCACTTAATATTTTATGGCTTGTTTTAGTAGTATTTTTCCTAGTAGTAGTTTAATTGTATTCAATTTTTAATTTTTTATTATTTTTTAAATAGTTCTTAGTCCTTTTTTATTATTTTAAATATGTGCACATTATTCCTAGATGGTTGCCCTTAAATAATATATTTTATTAAACATATGCAAAAAATAATGAGGTCCAGACATGTTATTATTCAAAAATAGATTTATTCTTTCAACCAAAGTTATATGTTCACCTCCACATTGTATAATATTATTATTATGCTCCCTTATTTATAATAAATACAAAAAGTTTAGCTAATTTCTGGTTGTAGTTTGTCTCAGACAAGACCATCCTAAATTAATTATATTTGAGTAACTACTGCCCAGTTTAGCACTCTCTGCTTAAGAAAGATTATACTTTTTAGCGAGATAGTCCAAATATATTTTGCGTTATTTAAGGGTGCAGTACAGTTCTTTCTGCCATAAAAGGAGATTTGAGAATGTTTTTTTTTTTATAAATCAGTTTACATTTTTATTCTAACATCTGTCATCTCCTAAATTAACAGTAGCATCTAGGCAAATAATAATGATAAGCTAATAATAATAATAACAACAACAACAAAACTTATTAAAAGGGATAATGTACATTAGTGACCTTTTTAGCTTTAGAGATTTAGGGGTGCTGTGGTCCTCATTGTAGGCCAAGAAAGAAACAAGCAAAAGAAACATTGGATAAAATACTAAACATTGTACCCATGTAACTTCTTGTATTATGGAGCCTTATATAATGTTATATTTGTAGCTGTCAGTAATGTGAGTAATAATATTAATAGTAACAGTGAGTCAGTGGATTTATATTGCACCTTTCTAGATACTTTACAATGAATTATATATTCACTTCAGTGGTGGTGAGCTACTTCTGTAGCAACAGCTGCCTTGGGCCAGACTGATGGAAGCGTGGCTGCCAATCTCTGCCTATGGCCCCTTCGACCACCATCAAACACATACAGACACATTTTTAATGCGGGCTACAGAGGCTATGTGGCTTTAAAAGTAAAAGTACGGACAGAGAAAAATGGCTTAAGTGACATTCATGAATCTCAACATGGCTTAATGCCTGGACACCTCATCTCTGATATTAGACTAGTACTAGACCTAGTTTATTATATATAAAGATTTTTATCCCTGGTGATCCTATAATTCTCTTTTTAGATTATCAACCACAATTACTCATACACTTATCATTGATACATTGTTTTTTTAACTTTGCACATTTTTTTTTATTAAAGCCTTTCAGCACTCTATAGAGATAATTATAGTGCTGTAAAACTTTTATATGGCACATTCAGTAGATTGAATATCAACAAAAGTGCGACAAGGATGTCCTGCCTCCCCTTACATCTGTTTTACTTGTGGGCCAAATTTTTATAAATTATCTAATTTGACAGAGCTCTTTCAAAGGAATCAAAGTATTGAATGAAGAAATGAAGATATCACAACCAGCATACCAGAATATTTTTTAAGTTCCTTTGGCTTTATCTAAATTTTCAAGCATTTTATGTTTAAAAGACAGTTTAAGAAAATGTGAAATCCTACCCTGTAGATACTGCTACAAACATCTGTGGCATTCCTGTAAACATTTTAATTAAATTTGAATAAGCATGAAAATGTAATATAAAGTGCCGTGCCCGATTGTACCTTTGTAGTAGTAATATTCATTTGTGGTTTGGGGTCACTGGGTCACATGACCTGGAAGCTATTAAAGAAAAACTGTCAAATTTACTGTAAAAATTTAAATTAATTTGAATAAGCACGAAAACCTAATAAAAAGTGCCATGCCCAATTGTACTCCTCTAGTAGAAATATTCAGTTGTGGTTTGGAATCACTAGGTCACATGACCTGAAAGCTATTGAAAAAAAAACTGTCAGTTTTACTGTAAAAAAATTCAAATAAAATTGAACAAGCATTAAAACGCATTACATTAAAATGTAATAAAAAGTGCCGTGCCAGATTGTACTTTGTAGTAGAAATATTCAGTTGTGGTTTGGAATCACTAGGTCACATGACCTGGAAGCTATTGAAGAAAAACAGACAATTAGTCCTGTAGAGTAATTCACTGACGGTCCCTAAGCTGAACGGAGGCTAACGCCGACACTTTGTCTAAGCACAAACCGTCTGTCATGCTCTTTGCTCGGTCTCATTTGCCGTGAGTACCGTAGCGGTTCCCAGGGCGAATATGCGAATATGTCGAATATCCAATATCTATCTAACTTCACCGCGGTCTTTGAACAATGGTATTAGGATACACATGCATTTGCAAAGCTTTGATTTGGTTCCGCTTTAACCACATAACAGTAGGTGCTTTTTAACAGACTACTGATATAACTTCAGCCTTTTCCCCCTAAATATATACTTACAAGTTAATTGTCCTCTCCAGTGTGAGTGGCTTCGCGGGCCCGCTGATGTATTTGTTCCCGAACTGAGCGACTCCTCCGCGCGGCCAGCCTGTGGACGAGCGACTCGGGGGTCCCACAGACATTACGACCGAAGTGTAGACAGGAGACAAGCCTCCAATGGGATAGGGTCAACAAATGGGTGCACTATCAAAGCAATAATTCTATTTTTTAAAACTCGTTTGTATGTATGCAATACCCCCTCCGTGCTTGCCTACTTCGGCCTTGCACTTCCGGTAAGAATTTCTGAGCAATCTATTCACCAGCGCCACCTGTCGGTCTGTAAACAAACACCTTAACAGCAAAGGTTTTATATGTAGCACAAGTTCGTACTTCTGAATTGATTTATATTTCCTCTTTTCTCCTAAAATGACTTTGTTTGTTTTTAGTTATAATTGCTCTCTCAGAAGCCTATGGTCATGCAGCAATGAGTACAAAATGTGAGCAGATGGTTTTACGTATTTTATGTTTGACTGATGAACATATTGAGAAAAAAGGCAAGTTTAAAAAAATGCATGTTGTAATCAAAGAAGACCATGGATTCAATAATTTTAATATCCATTTAATATTCATAATTTTTGTCTCTTTTATCCATCTATTGTAAACATGGTGTATTTACCACAGTAGTTATCTTATGGTACATAATCATACGTGCAATGCAAAATTTCAAACAAAAGTTAAAAAAGGACATAGACACTGCTGGATTTTTTGATTACATCACACCAAGGGGATCTCAGATCTTTGGTCCAGTGGCCCACCTGCTGAGGTGTGCTGCGATAAGGTGGTGGTCCCTGTAGGAAGTGCCATGGATCTTACCCCCTTCATTTGTTTACTGTAGACTCTCTTGGCTAAGTCACAGTAGTTGGTCCCAGATTTTGTAACTTTTACGATTTGAGTTACTTTTCATCACTAGACTTAGTTTCTTGTTGCTTTTGATCCACATTAATCACCTCATCTTTAGAAAGTTCCTCTGATGTGCCTTTTGACGCCTCAGTCTTAGCCACTGCCATGCCATTTGTTTTTCCGTGTTCTTCTTTAGGCTTTTCCTGTTGCTCTTTCATTATAACTTCACAACTGGTCAAGGTTGGTTCTTCTGTTTTATTTTCACTTTCCATGTCACTATCACTCAGTGATTTGCTTTTAGCTGTCACAGGCGCCTCATTATTTTGAACCACCTCAAGTGCTTCTTCAGCTGTATAAAGAAAAAAATAGAAAATGTGTAAAAACTTAAGCTTTAGTTAACCTCATGAAATAATGAATAACTTACCAGTGCCCTTCACAGTACAGTCCATCATAGATGTGTTTGGCGGAGATGTCTGCAGCTCATGATCTTGGCCTGACTGTGTATCAGAAGGTTCATTCATGGTCAGATGGTCAGAGGTGACATTTTGATCTTCAGTAGCCAAATCATCTGCAATAAGTGGACTAAAGGCAATGCTTACAGGGAGCTCTGAGTTAGCCATGAGTTGCGAGCTAGCAGTAGACAGGGTTGTGGTTTGGGAAGTGTCAGTCATTGGAGTTGTATTGCAGGTAGCTGAGGTGACAGGAGTAGGATCCTGGCTAACTGTGGATGTATGACTAAGGGTGGAAAGAGAACTTGTGCATGTTGTCAATGCTGTGGTTTCAGATTTGGGAGCAGTGCAAATGGAAGAATTTTTATCGAGGAGGGTGCAAGAAGCTGCTGTGGTGGAAGAGAAACTAGTAACAACAGTAATGTCAGATGAAATTACTGAAGTAACGGTAATCAAGCTATCACTTAAGTTAGGGGCCTCATATCTAGTTTTATTATCTATTGATACTGCAGTAGTGTCAGACTGAGAGGTTGAGAGAGTACAGGATGTCAATTCATCTCTAGCAGTTGTAACTACTTTGTCTGATAAGTCTGCTGGTATATATGATATGCTGGTGGAGGTTGGAGCAGCAGTGTCTATAGTTGCATTATTTACAGTACCGTTTGGCTCTGGCATTTTCAGTTTAGCAGACATATCTTTTGTTGTTGGTGTAGTGTTAGCATCGCTTGGTGCACTAACAGTTTCCAAAGTGGTAGTGGAAGGAGTGGTTACTGTTGAGTTGGATGCCCCAATTAGATTTAAAGTATTGGGCTCAGGGGAAGGTGTGGCAGGTGTGGTGGTGCTTGTAAGTGCTTCTACTATTGTAGGGGAAAGTGGTTCAGCAGTGGTAGTAGGGCTAGCTTCAGGCATGACTGTGCTGTCCTGCTCTGTATCGTTTGTGGGTGCTGTTGCCTCTGCAGTAGATTCACCAGTGTCAGTGCCTATAACTGTGTCAGTAGGAATTACAATACTTGAAGGTAAAACTGTGGCTGAGTCAGGGGCAGTGTCTGAGATTGTCGCTACGGTAGAAGTGGAGGTTGCACTGACAGCCTGGGCAGCCTCTGTGCTTTCTACAGTTGGTACATTTGGTTCCCCTTCTACTATTTGGCCTAGTTCATTGTCAGGAGTGTTACGTCCAGATGTCGTGGTGGGTGGTGCAGGCCTGATAACTGGTTTTGGAAGTAGAGGAGGTTTTCCAGCTGACTCATGAGCTGATACACTGGATCGAAGTTGATGCCTGGTGTCTAAAAAGAAAAATATTTTTTCAATTTATTTGGATTAGTAAACAAAGCACTATCAATGAGCTTTTGTGTGTGCATTTTACCTGATGAGGCTGACATTGTTCGAGGTTTAGTAGAAGGTGGCTCAGGTTTACTGTCAATGATTGTACCTTAAGTGAAATGATTATTTAGTTTTAACCATATAAACAATACAAATCAGTTAGTACGCTACAAAATTTAAGTTCATCTGAAAGCTGATACACAGGGATTTATAAATTAGACATTTCAAAAGATAATAGGACATACCTTCAGATTCTGCCTTTTTCATTTCTCCCTCTTGATTCTACAAGAACAACATTATGACCACCTTGAATGTGACAAAAGACAGATATATAATTTAAAGATATTAGAAGACCTGTACACACCTGTGCCTCTCCTGATTGGGGTTTGGAAACTCCAATACGCTGAAGCATGAGATGAAGTTTCTGTTCAAAGCTATTTTGGCCATCAAGTTGTTTCTGAGAAAGAGTTAGTGTTTATAGTTACACCTGACATTAAACAATGTACTTGCATGAATATTTAACACTGACCTTATTTCTGGTAGTCCCGGAAGCTGATCCAGACAGTAAAATGAGAGACTGGGACTTCCCTTCTCTGAGAGCCCTGCGGGGAGGCACTGCTTCACTCCTCATTGGTGGAGCATCAGAGATAGATATCCCCTGAACAGCTTCTCCAGTATCAGCACTGTCTTTTCCTTTCTCCTTTTCATTTTCTTTGTCATGTTCCTTCACTTTGTCTTTATCTTTTTCACCTCTGGCCACTTCCCTGAGAGGCCGAATAAAATCAGCAATGGATGCCTTTTTTGGGCGACCCTCTTGACTCGTCTCTGATTTGAGACCACGCCTCTTTTTAAGTGTAAAGAAATCACCAAGTTTCCTCCTGAGTGTTTTTGTTGGTGGTGGACAAGGTACAGCACTAGCAGGAGCCACTTCATGCACTGTGATGGTTTCTTCTTCTTCTTCATCTTCCTTTTTCCTACTCAAATATCAGAGTTTAATAGATACACAATATTGATGAATGTTTTCTGTCTAAAATAGACCATGCTGCTTCATTTTAGACAAAACAAGATTAAAAGACTAATTTGGCAGCTGGAGATACTCACAGTGTTTCGGTGGGAAGTACTTTCTTTGTAAAGAACTCTTCAACTCCCTCATCAACTCGCCCCATGAGCTCAAAGTCTTCATTTTCACACTCAATTATTGTCTCCTAATTACCACAGTCATACACAGAAAGCAAACATGTTGAATGTTGTGAGGTGCAGCTTGACTCATATCTAACTTTACATTACATAAACTTTGCCTCTTACAAACCCACACACATTGCTACTATAAGCACATTTTGGTTGAATTGCTTAGCCACTTCCATATTACAAACCAGCCTCTCGGGAGTCAGTTGCTCAGTAACGTACACTAAGGGGGCGTTGCTAGGTTTTACATGAAGAATGAGAGCAGAGGCAACTCGTTTTGCCAATATAGGAAATTTGATATCACAGTTGGAGTTATACAAAATTGTTTCACCCTGATCACATTAACATTAATGACTACAAGAAGCAATAAAAGCCAAGAGGTTGACTCCACAACACAATTTTAAAGTCATCGTTACATGATATGCTATGAAGGCAATTGCTTGAATTTGGCCTCACTGGGCACTGGCTCCCAGGGACTGACCATGCTCAATGTCTACAGGTTAATAGCTTTGTGACAACAGAATTAGCACAGAATAAGATGGAGAGCTGCACACATATGTCTAATCTTTTGCTAAAGAAACAAATACAGTTTGCAGATAAAAGACATCCTAAGGGTGCATTGCATTTTGCATACAATCTTCACGTTCTTGCACACAAAAATTTTTAGTGTGAGTAGCTTTAAACAGCTGGTGGCCGGTACAATGGGGCTGCCTTATTCAAGCAGGGACCAGGCATCTTTCCCAGCGCTCCCCCTCCATCCTTCCCTTCCCCCTGCCTCTCCCCTCTGTACCCTATTACATTTCTCCTCTCTCACTCCCAGCCGCTTCCATTTCACACACAGCATCCTTCTCCATTAAAAAACAAAACAAAAAAACAGAACACCTCTCCCTGGTTCTCTCTCACACTGTACCTGTGGTCTGGTGGGACGATAATTCAGCTTTTGTCGATGAGGTCTCGGTCTGCTCTGGGTGTAGTGCCTGAGCGCTGGTCCGCCCAATGGCAGCTCCATTGGGGAGACACGGCACGCTGTTGCCGTGGAGCTGTGTTGCCTTGGCTCTGTTGCTGAGGCACGGTTGCTAAGAGCTGGAGCAGCAGCAGTATGTAATGCCTTCACTGAAATGGGCGGGACAAGGCAGGCCAGACTGACATATCTGACAACAGAGCCTCGCCTTCTCAGCCCCCTCCCCTGAAAGAGAAAGACATGGGAAAAAAAGAGAATGGTCAAATGAGAAGAGGCAGGTTTAAGTGACAACAGTAGGCTTTAGTTTTTTTTTTCCCCCTTAAAAGATATGCAATTCTGGTTCTTACAAAATCATATCAACACAAAAATAAAAGGACAGATCTGTGGTGAGCTAAGTGGTCAGTGGGTTATGTAATAAATAAATAATAATTAATTTAGTGTGCAGAAAAGATGGTTTAAAATGTTAAAGAAGTTAACAAAAAGACTGCTACTACAATAGGACTTGAAGCTCCCTCTGTAAAAGTAAAAATGTGCCTACCAGTTAAAAATATCTTATCTGTGTTGCATGCACATTTGAGTTTTAATTTTAAAATCCTACATAGATTTTTTTTTATCAGTTTATTTCAACAGCAAATCCTTTATTACATGATCCTGAACATCTATTTTATAAATTGAAATTGTAAGCTCTGAATTTTGGTACTTGATGGGGGATGTAACGCTTTTTTTTTTTCTTTTTTTTTTTTTTTTTTTTTTGGTCCTGCAGTGTGACACAACTTTGAAGTAAAATACAAAGAATATACCATTTTTGATTTAAATTTGTTGTATAAAAAGTGTAAACAAAGCTTTTTGCATACAAGTGTAACACTATTATTTTTAGCCATTGTCCTGCGACTTTTTCATTCATTCACTACATTTAGGATTTGTGTCATAAATTATTCAACAAGTCAATAGTGCTAGCTTAATAAAAATATCCCTGTCCCACCCATATAATGTATTCTAGCATCCTGTCACACCACAGGATACCAAACAAACACACATTAACTTTTGTTTGAGAAAATGTGGAATGTACTAAAAAGAGGTCTTTCTGATCTATAAATGATAGATGGGGTCCTGTATGCTTTGTTGCAACTGCCTGTTAATACCAGATCTCTACATCCATGGTCACACCGCAGGACATCATTTTGAAGATTAAATGTATTTTAATTATTATTGTAGGATTCAAATGCATTTAAAAGTGCTGTTTTAGTAAAGTTAAAATGAGTAACCTATTGCCCAAAACTGTATTAACTGTCCTAGACACTAGTGACTTTTGGAAATGTTTGTATTTTGAAAATGTTACAGTCACACTGCAAGACATTTTACAGGTTATTGTTAAAATACAAATAATTAACACACAACTTATTTCTACATGTTTGTTTATTGTACAACGTATAATATTCCCTATTTTGCACTGTTGATAGGAATAGGAGAAGGAAAAATATAATTTCACATATCTTTTCATCTTCTATCTTTTGATTACAAAAAAGTTGGCGTTGCGTCATCAAGTACTCATTTACATTATTAACTGGAGTAGCATGATGCAAAATCAAACAGGTTAAACACGTTAAACAATGGTCTAGTGACTTAGATTTGCCTGCTACTTTTACACTATGCTATAATTTCTTAAATCAATCATTCTTTTTATAGTTATTGAGATAATCTATATTGTAATGTAAATGTTTAGCTGATTATATCATTATGTTCATACATTGAGACTTGAGTGTACATGTACACCTTTATAATTAGTGTTCTGTTAGTAATACTGTTAAAGGTACTGGAAGCAGCATGCGCTCATACTGGTTTGAAAACAGTACTGCGGTCTAAATCAAAACAATGGTCTGTGGGTTGTCAGTCTTTCTGCTTTTCTGACTGGCCGATTGGCAATGCAGTTTTAGAAACAAAACAAAACAAAAAATGTAAACATAAACAACTTGGCCATTATGTAAAATATTTTTTAATAGTTAATAAATCAACTGTACATTTGTTATTAGTAAAACTAATCTTTGATTTAAACATGTTTACAGTATATCTTGGCACACATAAGTAATTTTTATTAAATATAAAAAATATATTCTGCTCATAGCGCCCTTAACAGCTTTTAAAATTCCCTGAACGTGTGGTGCCCTCTTGTGGTTGATTTTAAAATCGCTATTATAACTTACGTTTGAGGTTAGGACCTGTCTGCTCATCTGTTAATAAGAAACACATAATCCCTCTCAGACCTTGGTTTGACAAGCCTCTAAACACAGCTTGTGAGCCTTTCTAAATTAATTATAATCACCAACACCTTGTGAAGTGTCACACCCATCGCTAAATTCAAAAGTGGCGCCCATTAGCTTCAGCCCGCACAGACCACGCCTCTTTACTCTGCTGGGACGGTGACTGCGCATGCGGAGTAGCTCATATGGGCCGCCATTTTGTGTTGGGCCCACTCTTCCGAAGCGGGAGAAAATTATAAGGCTGGCGCTTTACTCACTCGTACATCTGCAGCGGAATTGAAGGGATCAAGCGTACGCACTCGGCTTCCAAGTGAATATAACCAGGAACAGAAGCTGTGAAGAGTGAGTAAAAAACTTACTTTGCCACAAAACACGTAAAGGTTTTTGTAGGATCTGTCGTCGGCCTCTAGGTGTCACGGTAGTGCTTACAGGCGCTGGCGGGGGGTGTTTGTCTCCCTCTATCGTTGTCCAAAATTCACTAAATCACTCTATAAACTGAAACTCGATGTGTCCATTGAGTCGTTTTTCGTTTTCGGGACATATTTTTTGATGCACGTGCAGGGATGGCTTTCATTAGCACTATTTAGGTTTAAAGTTAGTTTAGGCCTGTCGTCCATCTTATGGTGCCCTTTGTTTCCTGTTTTCAGACGTATCGCGCTTCTCGAGTTAACCCAACTACCAACAGTGGATGTTCAAGTAGTTTTGAATATGTCATAGTGTCTTATTAAAGCAGTGATATGTTTGGCTACGACATATCTATCCAATATACGTCAAACTATTAATTCTCAACGACAACGTTAAACAAATCAATAGATTTTTGCAAACATGTAACTCCTTCTTGCTCCTTATATTCTGTTACACGATGGCTCGTTTTGCCCCTCTAAACTTCCGCACTACAAATAACTCAAACACATAATGTTTTATAAATGTCAAAGCGAGTTGGCATGAGCTTTCAAAGTAATCCACAATGTGCTGTTTATCTTCAAAGTCCAACACGGGCGAAGCGTGCACAGTGTTGGATGTATTGATTAGTTTTTCTGTATGGCCCAATGTCTCTAATGGTCTAATGTCCGACAGTGCATTCTCAAAGCATATTTGCGTGAAGCTCATAATTGTAGCTGTAGTTTACTATCTGATCGTAAACCCTCAGTGCTACAAAGGTTGAGTCATACAGTAGTTGCACTGAAGCTTATTTACTTTATACAACACTGCTATATGACCAGTAGGGGTTGTAACTGAATTTGTGTTACCATCTAGTGGTTTACATTAAGCCAATACATTAGTTGTATTTTAGAAATCCATATTGTTTTGTGTGTTTACATTGTTTCTCTCTTTTTAAATTGTCAGAGTGTTGCAAGGCCCATTGCCATGGAGGGCGAGGTTGTTTCCATGGAAGCTGCGGCTGATGGAAAGGTCCTGGCAGAAGGTGGAGAAGCCCTGATACAGGGTACAGCTGTAGCTCCACAAGGAGAGGTGACCGGTAACATGGAGATGATGGTCATGGATGCTCTAGACCCAGCTCTCTTACAGATGAAGACTGAGGTGTTGGAAGGAGGTGGCACTGTGACGGTGACTGGAGGGGATGAAGGCCAAATCATTACCCTCCAGGTTAGTTGTGCTTTATGAACAAGTTGAAAGTTGGCTTGCAAATATTTAAATATTAATTTGATGCTCAGGTAGTAAACATGGAGGAGCAGGCTGGTGCTGCTTTAGGACTTGGACAGCTTCAGCTGGTACAGGTGCCAGTCACAACTACAACAGTTGAGGGTTTCCAGGCTACTTATGTTGAGGGTCCTGCAGCAAATAAGGATGCAGAACCTGTTATCTGTCACACCCTGCCTTTGCCTGATGGTTTCCAGGTAATTAAATGCCTTAATGGACTAGTTTATATTCAAATAAAAAATGCTCTGAGCAACCTGAAATGTAATCTTTTCAGGTGGTCAAAGTGGGTGCCAATGGTGAAGTGGAGACGGTGGAGCAAGAAGAGCTTCAGGCAGCCCACGAGGACCTTCAAGGGGCTGGGGCAGAGGATGAGGACGAAGAAGAGAATATTGGAGAGGAAATGCCCCAGCAGGACCAGGAAGATCCAGATTATCAGCCTATTACAACTGTCCGCAAAGGAAAGAAGGGAAAGAAGAGCCGTTTGCGCTATGCTGAGGGTGACCGAGACATGGACGTGTCTGTGTATGATTTTGAAGAGGAGCAACAGGAAGGACTGTTGTCGGAAGTGAATGCTGAGAAAGTTGTGGGTAACATGAAGCCACCTAAGCCCACTAAAATTAAAAAGAAAGGTTGGTTTGTTAGGACCAATTTTGGGTATGTCATTTATGGTTTTTTTATATTGCCCTTCAATAAATGTCTTCCTGTATGTCTAGGTGTCAAAAAGACCTTTCAGTGCGAGTTGTGTAGCTATACCTGTCCACGTCGCTCTAACCTGGACCGTCACATGAAGAGCCACACAGATGAAAGACCACACAAATGTCACCTGTGTGGAAGGGCCTTTCGAACTGTCACACTGCTCAGAAACCACCTCAATACACACACAGGTATGATACATTTAGCAAGAAGGCAACTAGCCACTGAAAGTGTTTTTGTGGTGAAGGCTAAGGTTAGGCCTTTTTTAAATGTTTAGGTACACGTCCCCATAAATGCACTGACTGTGACATGGCTTTTGTGACCAGTGGAGAGCTGGTACGTCACCGTCGCTACAAACATACACATGAGAAACCATTCAAGTGCTCCATGTGTGATTATTCCAGTGTGGAGGTAAGTAAACTATGTTGTCTCGATCTTTTAATATGCATTGTTATCCCCCTTTTTTAAAATTTTTCTTTCTGTTCTAGGTCAGTAAGCTGAAAAGGCATATTCGCTCCCATACAGGGGAGAGACCTTTCCAATGCAGTCTGTGCAGTTATGCCAGCAGAGACACGTACAAGCTTAAAAGACACATGAGGACTCATTCGGGTATTGTACTTGGGAACATGTCTAGGTAGAAACAAATAAACATTAGATATGCTAATCCTAAGCTCTTTTTTGTTTGTTTTCAGGTGAGAAGCCTTATGAGTGCTACATTTGCCATGCCCGTTTCACACAGAGTGGCACCATGAAGATGCATATTCTCCAAAAACACACTGAAAATGTGGCCAAATTCCACTGTCCACACTGTGATACAGTTATTGCCCGAAAGAGTGACCTTGGTATGTTACGTTGTCCACAACGCAAGGTCTCTGATTGTTGGCAAGCATAACTAATGTCTTATTAATTTGTTCCTAGGTGTACATTTGAGGAAGCAGCACTCATTTATTGAAACTGGGAAAAAGTGTCGTTACTGTGACGCTGTGTTCCATGAGAGATATGCTCTCATACAGCACCAGAAGACGCACAAGAATGAGAAACGTTTTAAGTGTGATATGTGTGACTACTGCTGTAGACAGGTGTGTATTGATTTAAATATGCTTAGCCTTATGTCTTTAACAATGGCTAATGTTGCCTATAGGAGCGTCACATGGTGATGCATAAGCGAACACACACAGGGGAGAAGCCTTTTGCCTGCAGCCAGTGTGAGAAGACATTCCGTCAGAAACAGCTCCTGGACATGCACTTCAAGCGCTACCATGATCCAAACTTCATCCCTACTGCATTTGTGTGCAGCAAATGCAGTAAGACTTTTACCCGCAGAGTAAGAATGGTTTTTACAACTGCTTAACTTATATGTGTAAATAATGGGTATTTGTATGATATCTAATGTGGTTTGTCATTACAGAACACCATGCTTCGTCATGCTGAGAACTGCACAGGTGAAATTACAGGTGATGAAAATGGGAGTCCACCCAAAAAGGGACGTCGTGGCAGGAAAAGGAAGATGCAGTCAAAGAGAGATGATGATGATGATGACACAGGTATGTTCTTTATGTTCTTCTCTTTAAAAAAAAAAAAAGGTTAAACACTTAACTGACATTGCTAAACATATTATTATATGCCTTCTTCCGAGACTCATTGTTCATGTCCTGTTCTAGAGGGTGAAATGGAAGAGCCAGAAGAGGATGAGGATGATCTCCTTGCTGAGATTGAAATGGAACAAGCCCCGCCAGTTGATCCTGTACCAGCCCCTGAGCCTCCCGTCAAAAGGAAACGTGGCAGACCCCCAAAGAACAAACCAGAAGGTAAACGTTCTATGCTAAATAGAAATGCATTACAGTATATTTATAGCAAGTTGTAGTGGTCAGTAAATCAATTGAATGGCATTAAGCACAAATTGGCTTTTAAAAATGCAAATTGTTAATGATAACACAAAAACATCCCATTTCTATATGGAACTGTCCACGTTTTAGGTTAAAATTGCAGAAACTCTGTATAACCCCTTTTTTGATTTATAAAAAGACAAGTTTACCTCTGTCATTTGAAAATCTTTTAACAGCGGCAGCTATCATCCGCGTGGAGGATGAAGTGACTGGAGAAGTGGATGATATCATTGTGAAAAAGGAAGTTGGTGCTGATCAGGAAGATGACATTGCAGAAGAAGTGGTCGTTGGCGAAGGAAAGGCCACAATCCAAATGGAGGAGCTGTCCCAAGTAGAAGAAGCAGTGCAGGATCCGCAGTTGTCTGAGGCCCCAGCAAATGGAGATCTAACTCCTGAGATGATCCTTAGCATGATGGACCGGTGATGGCGCTGGTCCGGCCCATACAGACCCCTCGTTCACATTTTCATGTAATTCTTGCATTTAGATTTAAACGCCTGCATCCTGCACACAAATCACTGTAATTTAAAATTTGCTTTTAATCATGTATGGACACATGAAGTGAGGCACAAAATTTTTATGACAGATTAACATACCAAAAACATTTCAGATAGAAAGTGGCTATATTTGATACCAGTATCTTCAATCTATGCTATAGTTGCATTTTATGCAGTTAAAACCTTTTTTATTCACCTTGACCCTTAAGTCTTTGTAGAGACTTGACATATACATGTTAGCAGGGAACATCTTTTCTGAAGAGCTTTGTCTATCTCTCAGATTGGATTTTAAAAAATATATATAATTGGTGAAGTACATGTTGGTTAATGTTTTAGCAGCTAGGATGAATTTTAAAAAGATAAGATACTGCTGTTAATTATAGCCACTAAAGGATATTGGCTATTTTACTTTTCCTCTGTGGTTAGTCTCTTTATGCCTGTACTAGTTTTTAAGAGCTTCTAGACTGCTTATCTTATGCTCCCCTTTACCTACTGTAACAACCCTAGATGATGCATATGTACTAAAGATAGACATGGATTAGGTGCAAGAAATCTATTTTGCTTTTTTTTTTTTTTTTTTTTGTATAGCCATTCCACTCTTGGTTGACGCTTCTACACGGAAGGCTGATATTTTTAATGACCGTGGCAAAATTAAATGTATAGCTGTGCAACCATTCAGAAAACCGGTTTCTGCAGTGTGAACGATTACATGCAATACTTAATTACCAATGTTTTAAACTAATGTGTGATTTGGCAAACAGTGGTTACATGTTAAATGATGGCATTGTTTTTCAGAACCTGGCTGATGTGCTAACACAGAAACCCTCTGTATTTTGCTTGCAATTATATTTTATTAAATGGAGGAACTGTTATTATATTATGTTTAGCTTATCTTTTTTCCTCTTTCACCAAGAGTCCTGTACATATTGCATGACCCAGTTATACAGCTAAAAATTGTAATGGCTATAGGTTATATTTGATGCGTTCATGGCATCTTGCAAAAACACTTTGCATGTCTTGTCGCATTATTTGAAAATGCATTTTGCATATTAAGTTTTAACACCGTTAATGCATATATAACTACCTTACACTTTACACACTTTATTTTGATTGGTTTAAAAAAAAAAGCAAATAAGCTGTTTAAAATGAAGGTACGCTTGGGATGATTAGTTGTGTTTTATATATTTTTGTCAAACTTTTGACACAACGGGACCGTTTTAAATAAGCCTGTTGCTCTGTGTAAATGTTGAAATACCACTAGTCTACTTCATACAGCAAACCGGCTCGGTCAAACTGATTAAATGCTCAAATTAAACAATTTAACCTGAAACTATTTAGAGATTGGGCCGTTTTCAGGACATTGTGGGTTCTTTTCTTTTACCTCGCCTCGGAAAAACAGAGCCTCGTTGTTTTTTCCGCTGGATTCACGGCGGCTTCAGGGAACAGTGACAAGACCTCGCTTCACAACGTTTAGGGACATCCTTGTTGCCACAGCAACTAACGAAGCAAGACTTCCGGTTTAATGGACAACTTTTCACAACAAACTGCGTTACCGTCACGTATTAACTACGCGAGGCATTTGCCCCGCTCACAAACGTACCAACAGCCAAACTACACGCACGTACATGATTATAAGATGTAATTATGAACGTTAACATTTAATCGCTTTTACATTGGAGTGAAAATTCTAGTCACTTATTTATACTTTAAAGGTACTGTAAGCTGCGTGCACTACTGGTTAAAAACGGTACTGCAGTCTAAATCAAAACAATGGTGTGTGTGGGTCTGCTGTCATGTCAACTGGTTTTGTAGCTCTGCTGTTAACTGTGTCCAGAACTACTGCATTGCATATTGGAGCTCTTTCTGCTTTTCTAATTCAAGAACCAAAACAAAAACAACTTGGCCATTGTGTAAAATATTTTTTAAATAGTGAATAAATCACCTGTACCATTGTTATCAGTAAAATGAATAGGCCTATTTGATTTAAACACGTTAACATAACTGGGAACATGTTGGTCATTTTTATGAAGTATTTCAAAAAAACTAACAGTACCTTTAAAGTACAAAGTTGGCCTAATATGATGGAAAACAAATTTGTCAAAATATAGTTTGTTACATAATTATTTTGACTTAAGATAAAACAATAAGCACTTCACATCTTAAAAATTGTGTTTGTTGATTGTGTGTTCAGCTGTGTCCGTCTGCAGGTAGCCAGTAATGGTGACATTTTTTGTGGACAATGGGTAACAGTAACCGATATGAGATATGTACAGAAATGACACAGAGTTTTAAGAACAAGATTCAAGTGTGCGCTTAACCAGACTTAATGTGTATCTTGCAATATTCACAATTCGTGCTTTTATTGCGAAAGTCACCAACCGGAAATCACTTTGTTGACTAGTGCTTGCTTTACCGTGGACTCAAGAAGAAGAACTGCGAAATCTGGTAGAAGGAGAAGGACAGCGCCCAAATAACTGTAAACCTGTGCAAAAACATTGTGCGGCAGAAATGGGACGCGACCCACTATCTCTGTGTGGTCGGACCGTAAAACAAAGGTAGGAAGCGTTGCTTTTCGCCACAGATCCCCGGACATTTTCCTCTACATGGGCACGAGTCCGTCCGACCTGAAGTTGCCTTTTTTTCAAGCAGCTTTATTTGTGACCAGCTGGCTGTGATTCACCACAATCTACTGATGCCGTGCGGACTGTGTAATTGTTCCTCTCTGGTATATCGATAGGGTTGAGTTTGGTGGGTATGGTGGGGTCTGGTTATGGACGACTGTGGAGTTTTTGTGGCCTGCAGTGGACTGCGGGGTGGGATCTGAATACTAAATGCAGCACGGCACTGTTTCCCAAGTTTGTTGTGTGAGCTCCATCCTTCGCTGTTGGCCCAAGCGCAGAGCAGGGGCGTGATGTGTGAGCGTTTATCCGTCTCAGTGGCCTGCTGCTGCCGCTTGGTTTTTAGCCTAATCCTAATCTGTAATAGAGGTGGTGGTATTTTATTGTAACAGCATTATTTTTGATCATCCTCTAGCTCATTGACACTGAAATTAGTCACAAATGGGCGCTGTGTGATTAATTACTTCATGATATACATTATAGTGACTAAACGAAAAAGTATCTGCTTGCCATATTAACTCCCAGACCATTTTAATAATAAAGGTGTTGATAACATGTTGTGTCAAATTACATCATAGTAATTATGGATGTGTAGTATACAATTGCACATTTCATAATATAACACGGTTTGATTTATTACATTTTAAATCTTATAATAACACCATAACAAACTTCTGATCCTATGTTTTGATTACAGTCTGAAAATCTAATATGTTGTATACACAGTAGATTTGTTTAGGCTTAAAACTAGGAGACGTGTTGCACAAGTGGAAGATACATTATATTATTATACATATACATGTTTGTGATATAACCTGATCAAATGATTAATATGTCAGACATATATAGAAAATATATAGATGACCAACGTTTAAGAGAAAAGTGTTGCCGCCTCAACAGCATTATATGAGTTTGAAAGTGTGAAATTGTCTGGCTGTTTTTAAACAAAACTGCAGTCTTGTGAGGTGATTGCAAACAGTGTCCTCTTTGTTCGCTCTCCTTGGTGGAGAGGATTCATTCGGCTAATTATTCCTAATGTAAGGTTTGTACTTCAAAGCGCATTTCATGTTATTAGTATGTCTGTGGTGACCTCGATACCAGCCTTGGGTTTTTATTTAGTTTCATCATGACTTTGCATTTTAAATTTAAAGTCCACTTTAGAATTCATATCCTCAAGCCTCTCGTGTTCTCTGCCCCTCTTAGCAAAAAAAACAAAAAACAAAACAACACAAAAAAAAAAAACATATTTCGGTTGTAACACCTTTTGCCAGCTTTAATCCTGACCAACGGTTAATCCTTAATGGGTGAATAAGACCCCCAACCAAGTGCAGTTCTCCGCACTCTCCTTACCAGGATCTTTTATCTGGAGCTGGATAAAACAGTGAGGAGTGTGAAGCTTGTTCTCATCAGTTCAGTGTCAGCTTAGTTGTTTAACATGTGAAGACCTGGCCTGGGACTTTAAGTTCTTTCCAACAGGTGGCTTTTTTCACTTGATACAAGGATTAAATTTTTCTTAAGTCTTGTATAAAACAATGTGATTCTGAAGGAACCTGAGGCTCTGCTCTGATCCCACGTGTTATATGGGTTTGCCTCTTGCTTGACAGATTTAGTTTAGTTTAAGTCTGTAATCTCTTTTGTGACTAGATTAGCTCAGGCACGACCCTCTCTCCCCTGGTTTTCTCTAATAGGCTAATCTGAGCATTTTAAACATTTGGTAATGTAGAAAGGATTCAGTCACTTTTACACACATTGCCGAAATGGTTTTATATTCTTGGCCAAACGTCTGTGTAGAATTTCCTGTCAGAGTCAGCCGTCAGACTTCCTGTTGGATGTGGAGGGGGTGGAGAAATGGGAAAGGAAGGGGAAGACAAGCACAAGCAGTCCATACTCCCTACTGTTGTCACTGGTGGCCACTGTGGCTGCTGTCTGGGGCTTCATTATCTGAGACATTTCAAAACAACAATGTACCAAGGAAGTAAAAGACCAGTTTCCAGCCACTACCTTTGTCCATTTTCACTGTAACCATCAGCATACTTGATAATGACAGAGTAAAAGGAAAAAAATCAGGTAAAGCAGGACAGTTCTGCAACTAAAATGTTTGTCTAATTACAGGATATGTCCCTCAGTTTGTTAAAGTGCTACATGATTCACCTCTTTAAGCAGGTGAGGAGCATAACAGTCATTTTTCTGCAATAGTAGACCTAACTTGTAGTAAGTCTTTATCACAAATCATCCAGTGGCTCTATCCTTCAGCACTGTTTGATCTTAAAGAAGCGCACGCCGTAAGGAAGCAGGATGTTCACAGGCTCCACCAAACTGCCCCTTGCTAAAACCCCTCAGCCCGAGAGGCTGGATGAAGTCTATGCAGCTCTACGCAGAGGACTACAGTGAGTAAACATAAATGACTTTGTTAACATTGAAGCCTGTAGATAAGCGGCAGATAGAATAAGCAGGAAATAACTTTGAACCCTAAAATATGGTTGGTTGTTGTCTGTCAGATCAGTACCTACAGGTCCATCAGCTGGAGTTGGACAGTCTGGGGCAGCAGAGCCGAGAAAATAAAAGGAATGGTCGCTTGGTGAGAGTCAAACCAGTCTCTCTAGTATCATTTGCTTAAGTACTGTGTCTGGATGATTTGTAATTCTAATTATTTTTATTTATTCCCAGGGGTCTTTGTATGAGCTAGATAAGGTGAGTTTCAACAACAAACTTGTTGGTTTAGGGCTAGGAACATTGAAACCAAGAATAATTCTACTAGATCAAAAATAAAAAAGAAAAGTTAACCAAAAGTATAAATTATTCTTTCCTTTATAGCAAGTTAAAGCCATAGAGAGGTTTATGCGTCGTCTGGAATTCCACCTCAGCAAGGTCAATATAGTAAATAAGTTCATTTCGTGTAAAATAATTTATTTTGTGAAAACAAACACTATCATCATCATTATGGATTTGCAGGTTGAGGAGTTATATGATGCTTACTGTATTCAGCGACGACTGCGCGATGGAGCGAGTAAAATGGTGGCAGCCTTTAACTTGGCCAGTGGCAGTAAAGAGGCCAGAGAAAGTCTAAGCGAGGCCAACAAGGGCTACAGGGAATGCACAGAGGTCTGTTAATCTATCATAAGTTAACACATTTGCATAAATGTACAGTTTTTACATGTATTGTCATTTCTGTGTCTTCAGCACATGTGCACTCTTGAAAGTGAACTTGAGAGCCACATGGGAGAGTTTCATGTAAAGATGAGGGGTGAGTCTATTTAGGCCCATGCTACTTCTCATTCTCTCTATCAGACAACTTCCTCATATTTCTCTAAATTTGTGACGATTCAGGACTTGCCGGCTTTGCGCGGTTATGTGCTGGTGACCAGTATGAGGTAAGAAAAAAAAACATGTAGGAGTTTTTGTGCGTGTGGATATTATCAGCTTGCTATTTCCTCTTTAGGTCCTTATGCGTTATGGGCGGCAACGCTGGAGGCTAAGAGGCCGCGTGGAAGTCAGCAACAAGCAAATATGGGACAGTGAGGAGTACATCTTCATGCCTCTCATCACTGAACTCTTGTCCATAAAGGTGATAAAATCAGAAAACACAAGACAAGAAGTCATTATTTCTCTTCATTGCATTAGTGTTGGGTGATTTTATTAGAACGCTACTATGTGCGCTTTAACAGAACAGAACATCATCACATAGCTTGGGGCGGCAGTAGCTCAGTTGATAGAGATGCTCGCCAACTAACCTAAAGGTTGGTGGTTCAAGACCCGCTGTGGACATTGCATACTGTGACCCACCTCACCTGTTTGTGGTGGTCAGAGGGGCCATAGGCACACAATGGTAGCCACACTTCCACCACTGAGTGTGACTGAGGAGAGAATGAATAATGCACCAAATTGTAATCCAACTTTGAGTGTCTAGAAAAAAGCTATGTAAGACTAATGCTTTATTATTATTATCACAACTTAAATGTTTAAAATTAGTACATTGTTCAGCATTTGTCTCCTTGGATGGGTGGGTATACTTCTTGATCATTATAGTCATTGCAATATCAACCATGTCTGTGTTTGATAATTTTATTGTGAAACCAAAATGTCAGATGAGCACTAGTTTGGATATCACATAACTGCTAATTGTTGTGACATGAAGTTGATTTCAGTCTGATCATCTCTCTGGTTGCCAAGGTGACAGAGCTGAAGAGCCTGGCAAATCACGTTGTGGTGGGCAGTGTGTCGTGTGAAATGCTGGACCTGTTCTGCCCACTTCCCCAGACACTGGCTGTGGACATCAACGATCTGGGAACTGTGAAGCTCAATCTAGAGGTCACATGGAGGTAACCTACTTATACCCTCTTTGTCTTTCATTATTGTAAAAGCTTCATTGACAGGCATGGGTGTGTTTTTGTTTTTCAGTCCATTCGATAAGGATGACCAGACATCGTCCAGTAGTACAGTTTCCAAGCGGCTGCTGTCCAACCAGAGCCCTCCAGACACGCCCTCAATGAGAGAGCAGGTGTTTTATGTGAGTCATGTGGCAGGTGATATTCAGGATTTTCTCTCTTGCTCAGAGAGACCATGTTATTTTGTATGCAGGGAGCTTATTATAACCTTAATTATACCTACGCTGTAAACATTTTAATTATTATCTTATCTACTATTTACTGTTTGCCAGTTGTGTTACTGATGGCTATTATTACTTTCGTTTCACTGGTTGTTCTATTTCAGCTGTTTCCCAACTGCTTTGTGTGTAGTGGTCGTACAGATGTGCATGAGAGCGTTCACAGAGCTCAGTGTGTTAGGACTTGTGGCAGTGGCATGTCTGACGAGAGCAGAGCGAGTCTTGCGGTGAATGGTAGCAGTAGGAGGATGAGTGACAGCACCAGCACGTATGAACGCAGCTGTGGTCCTTGTAGCTGTTTAATAGTGGTTGAGTAGTGCTCCAATATGTTCCTCCTCTTCCGCACCTTGCCGAAGAGCATGCCTCATGGCAGGCCCCGACAGAGCTGCTCGCTGGTGGAGGCTTTCCACGATGGTGTGACGGACCAGACGGTCTTCTTGCGTTGCCAATTGACCCGTACAACACCCCGAGTCACCTGTGTACAGTCGGTGTGTTTGGCAGTAGTTCTAGCAGTAGTTTAGAATCTAGAGGGCAACTTAATTTTATCAGCAGCCCAGTATCTACATAAACATGAATAAGAGTCTGTGAATCAGTGCGTAGCGATTCAATTAGAACATTTTATTTATTTAAAGAAGTTAACTTTTAAATAATAAAACCAAAAAACACTTATCCTTATTTGTATACGCGTTTTCTTCTGTGTTTAGTCTCTGCTGAAGCGACAGGGGGAAGTGGAGAATGGGACAGTCTGGTCTAACTCCTCTGAATCCTCTGATGATTCGTCGAGTCCTGCCCTGGCTCACCCCACTCAGCGCCTCACTGCCTCAAACCTGCTGCAGACTACTCTTACAAATCAGCTGTCACTCAGTCCACACAAATCCAGCGCTTCCAGTCCATCACTCTCCTCCAACCAAGAGGAAGAGGAGTCGGAGGCCTCTGAGGCTTTCTGTTTGAACGACACAGTGCCTAATGGTCATCTACAGACGACTTCCTCTGACTGTAAAGTGTCCGATAGGACATCCATCCAATCGGCTGACCTGTCTGAAACCTCTGTTGACCTGTGCTGCTCATGCCCCGATGTGTCAGATTTTCCTGTCCCATTGGCAGGAGAGTTCATCAGAGGTCAACAGTGATCAGCAGAAAGACTCTTATAGAGACCAAGTTGTAGAGACCACAGAAACAGATATGGAAGCAGGCAACATTACTGAAGCACCACTAGAAAAACATCAAGATGAGACAGAAGAAAGCCAGCAACAACTATCTGTTGAGGATCTGCAGCAGTCAGAGAAGCAAGAAGAAACTCCTTCAGTGAGCTAATGCTAGCCTTAGTTTATACTAATATAAGTAATATACTAAGACTAAAAACAATATTTTCTCCTCAGGCTCCTTTTCCAACTTCTGCAAGCTTCAATCAGGAAGTTGAAACGGCTCTTGAGAGTTTTGACTTCCTCAACTGCTCTGACCTTGAAGAGGACGAGGATGATGCTAACGATGACGACACTCATTTAGATGGAGAACTAAAGGAGATGGAGGAAATAGAAGAAAAGCTATATACAGAGATTGTACAAGAAGTGGACAGGGACCAAAATAAATCTACAGATGAGAAAGCAGAGGATAAAGAAAAGCAAGACAATTTCTCAGAAGGAAGGTTAGTATTGCTATGTTTATGGTTCCAAATGTGCTCACAAGGACCAAAAGGACATTGATATTATTGGTGTGGTTAATAACGTGCCTTTGGTGTTGGAAATCAGGGGATTCCTTGACATGGAGCTTAAAACTCCAGTTACTCTGTGCGCGGATCCCAAGCCCAGATTAATGAAGAGCGTTGCGTATATTCAGTATCGCAACCCCATGAGCATCAGTATTTTTTGTTCAATGCTCGACATCTTGCCTTGCAAAATCTAAGCAACTTGCTTTAAACTACATTTCATTTCATTTCACACTATCTTTACAGGCACCTTTTTTTCTTATTTTTAAAATTTCAGCAATGAAAAATAAACTACTAGATAATATTAAAACATTACTCAAAAAGACACTTTGTCTCTCTGCAGTGAGGAGGAGATCGATGGTGGTCTAGACATCATTATGGAAGCTCCAGAAGGATTTAGGAACTCAGATGAAGACTGTTACTCTGAATCACAGGTAATCTTTGAATATTTATTGTAAAAAAAAAAAAGATGTATGATTAGGATAATTAATATCATTACAATATACTTCCCTCAAAGGAGTCAAGTGTCGCTGACCTGCAGGATTTGGGTCAGATCGAAATGCCAGAGGAAACACACAAACCAAACAAAGACAAGGGAGATGAGCTACATGGTAAGAGGACTTTAACACTAAACGCTGCCCTAAAAGTTCATGATTCATGATTCATAATTTTTTCTTGTTTGTTTTTAGAGGAAGAGGTGCCTCATGATCAGGAGGAGCGTCCCCCGACTCCTAGCCATCTGGCCACAACTGTCTTCTAATGTTTGGAGGTGGACCATAACTAAATCATTTGCTCTTCTCTGATGTACTCAAGCCACTTGTGGAGGTCCCAAAAAGATTTTTCTCACTGCTCAGACAAACAGGCTCCCACTTAATGATGGAGTCTGTGCACATACAGTGTTGCCTTGTTTCGACCAACCAAACTCTGTGCTTAACCATGCCCAAGAGCCCCAAAACACAAGACGTCCTCAAATGTCCTTGTCTTTTCAACAAAAACTTCATCATGATGCCTGCTTCAAGTATCATTAGTTTACTCATTTACAAATTACAGTCATGTGATCATCCACTGAACAAATTAAGCATTTCAGGAACTGCCTCAAGCGGCCTTGTTTTTGGTTTTAAATTTATTACAAAGCATTTTAATGATTTTATAAGTTCTTCTGAGTTATTATCCTGTCAATAAGGTCAAGGCAGGAATATCTGTCAGTATTTTTGGATAAGAAAAGTTACTGTTTCCAGTGTTACTCTTTCAATGTTATGTTATGAGAAGATTTCATTAGCATGTTGTTTGCCTCAAGATTTGTATCAAGTTACATTGCCATGTGTTTGCCATATTTAAAGTCATCCTCTTGAAAACCACTTATTTTTGACAGTCATTAATACCTTTTCATGGACATTATTTTACGTTTATAGGCACATCATGGACAAAACTGAATACAAAACACTCCGAGAGGGTGCTGTGTATAGGATAATTTTGTTTTTAAACATATAAAAAAAATATATAAAATCAGCTGTTTAAATGTGTGTGTAAGCTAAGGCTCTGGTCCAAGAAGCCATCAGGTGTGTGGCTTTGTACTCTGTAACTGCCTCAAAGGGGCGCACTATTGTTTGAGCTTCATCATGCTTAATGTGCCCTAATAAGCCTCTTTTTTTCAGAAAGTGCCTCAAGCAACAAAGGTTTAAATAAGTGAATGCCATGACAGAAGAGATCAAGCAAAGAGAACAGTGTTTATTTTGACTATGAGTGTGCACAACAAGATATATTTACTGTTTCATATAAAGAATTGTATATGTCTCAGATTGTTAAAATGTTTATGTTCTGAAATGTCCAAACTTTATAAAGAGTTCTTTAAAACAACAAAACAAAAACATAAAATAGTCCTTGTCTTTGTGGATGACTTAGTAAACTTATATTATAATTATGACTGACTCAGACTGGTTTAGGGCAAAAAATGTCACAAACCAAGAACATAAAACCTGTATTTTCGAAAAGATGTATTTTAAAACTTTCTTACAAAACTGAATGCCAAAAAGGCACTGTTCAAAATTGACATCCATATATAGCTTTAGATAAACAAAATCATTTGCTCAGTATACATAGCCTAAGTAGCATAATGTTAAACTTCATAAAACATGGCTATTTCCCCCTGTAACACTAAAAATACTAAACTGAAACTCAAAATGTTAAAAATGTATCTAAATCAGAAAAAACATACAACTCTGTGCAACAAACCTTAACTGCAAAACACAAAAACAAACCCCTGACTAGTGAAAATGTGTTGTCAGTGTATGAACCTGACATCCCCTCAGTGCAGTTAAACATCAAAGCCAGGATGATAAAAAACAAACATCATTCTGAAGCATCTTGTCACAGTCCCAAGTCCCTGAAAGTACATACATAATATTTAATAATGATGATTTTTTTAATTTACATACACAAAAATGATGATATAATTTTAGAGTATTATAACTCAACAGGATCTTACATCTTATCAAAATGTAGGAAAAACATAAATCCTTAGCTAAATGCTGAGTAGCTGCTCCACTGATCCACCCAGCCGCATTAAAGCTGCATTAAGCCCAGATTTCAGTGCTGTGTAGTCCGGCTGCTCGGTGTACTCCAAGGCCATCACAACAGACAAGAAAGATTCAAAAGCACCTAAACCATTAGCATACCATGAGCCAAGATGGAAGGTAAAAACTTTCACAAGCTACATGATATACTGATACGGGACTGACATTTTAACTCACTTGAAACCTTCTTCCCATAGCAGTGGCTCAAAAGGCTCGGCACATCTTTTATGTACCTAATTACACACAATGTAATTTAATAAAAGTTTAATAAACAGTTTTTTATGTCATTTGTGGTAAAGTGTCTTACTTTTCTTTCTCTGCAGCTATCTGTTCAGGTTGAGCAAATGTAGTCCAAGGTAGTGTTCCCATGTGCCAATACAACATACAGTAACCCAGAGACTGCAGATCACTGCGCCGAGAAGGAGCTGAAAAATAATAATGTACTCTTGGATACACAACAACAACTTCAATTATTAATAGAAATATAACCATCTCCAGCCCAGAGAAGTGATGCCTTTTATTCAAAACAGCAGTCACATAAGAGAAACTTATTATTTGATGTTGTCTATGTCTGCCTGGCCCAAGTCGCCACCTGGATTTACCTAAGTAAATAGGTAAGAGCCTCCCTGCAGTTGGTCAGGTCTGGGTTCAGCAATGTTATGTCCCCAAAGAATGAGGTCAGCTGACTACCTGAATATACTGAATGACCAGGTTGCTCCATCCATGGATTTTTTTTTTCCCTGATGGCACGGGCTTATTCCATGATGACAATTCCAGGATTCATCAAGCTCAAATTGTGAAAGAATGGTTCAGGGAGCATGAGACAGCATTTTCATACATGGACTGGCCACCACACAGTCCAGACCTTGACCCCACTTTTCTTTGGGCCAAGCAGTATATATCTCGAGTAGATCGAGTTAGATCCTAAAGATTAGGGCTGGGATGACACACGTTTGTGCCGATTTGATTAGTATTGCAATTTTGATACAATGTCATTCAATATGATTTATTATTGCACTATTTTCACTTTAAATGTATAATCATGTTAACTTATGCTGCCCTCTACAGTCATGGCAGAATTCCTTAGCATTTTTGGCTGTGAATGTTTTTATGCATGACGTCACAAAAGTCTCAAATGTATCCATACCTGGCGTTAATATTAATACACATCAGTACTATCTACAAAGATATCACACAAAATATTTTTTTTCTAGCTCCACTAAAAATAGACACAGAAATCTACTGACCTGCACCACTGTGAGTGTCCAAACTAATAAACTCCAGTGAGCCTTCATGTGGTGTTCTGCTTCCTTCTCGGTACACCACATGTTGACCACCTGGACAGTACCTGAATGCATGGTTGTATCCTACAAGGTACACCTAAACACAATGTCAGTAATGTATTACAATGTCAAAAAATCTAACCCTATGAGTAATTACAAATATGAATTACCTGTGACCCCTGTCCTGGATTGATGTAGATATTTTCTGCATTAATATCGGCATGGACATACTCATTTGAATGAATATATTGCAAAACATCAAGCTGCAAAAATACACCATCAATACATGATATAATATTTTAAAAAGAATAATTTCAGATTTAGAAGGTGGACCTACAATTCGACATGCTAGCTGCAGAATAGTAACCTCAGACAAAAGCTTATTTTGTTCACTCATTAAAGACTGGAGGGACTGGCCCATGCTTGAAAAAATCAAAAACCTACAGAGGCAAAGAGAAGCCACACTTGAGTCTGTAAAACGCTTTGTGAAAGTTCTGAAATAAAATCTTAATCGCACCTGTAAGAGTCTGCATGTAGGCCAAAGCCAATGCATTGAGGAAGCCCAATAAAATTCATCTTGTTTTGTTTGATCCATTTTTCCACTATAAAGAAACAGATGTCAGGATGAACATGTGATGCCAGAGTAATTAAAATTACATGTGTTTTGGACTGTTTATTTTGTTCAATACACAATTTGATTTGAATTGGCCATACCAGATGCAGGTTTAGCGGCTCTCTGCAAAAAATTTTGCTCATTAAAGATTTTTCCATCCTTAGCTCCCTGAAAAAAATGCAGGGTATGTTACAGAACGTTTCCTTAACTAATATAACACTTGTGCTAGTATTGTGTAGAGACATTTACCAGTTTAAGGATGTAATTTGATTCTTTGGCAGTCGATGGTGAAACTAAAAAAAAAAATTTTCAAGTACTGCAGATTAAAACATGTTCAAATGTGTTTATTTTCCTAATGTAAACCTTTAAATACCCAGTTTTACCTTCATAAATGAGCTCTGTTGTTGCTTGGCTGAGCAATTTTATCAATCTCCACTTCTTTCCAGCAGTGTCTGTCACCTCTGACCCTTCCAGTAGTGGTTCCAATGCTGGAATAAGCTTCATCTTCTTAGATTTGCTTTTCCCTTTATTTATAAAAACATTTTACATAGGTTTGGCTGAGGCATTGACTTGTAATCTGTAAAATACTGAATTTGTTCTTACCTTTTAAAGGAGACTTTGAATTTGGTGACAAAACAGGTGAAGACAGTGGCAATGATAAAAAATCTGCACCTGCAACATCCTCCCCAGTCTTCCTTTTTGCTTTACCTTTAACTTCGCAAAGTAATATGTGAAAACCATTATATAGTTCTCAGAAACCAAACACACATCATGTTTCATTCTTACCAGTTCGAAAAGACTTTGCTGAAGGAGAAGAGGCTAAAGGCTCTCCTCGACTGTCAGCTTTAAAAGCGACTGTGTGCATCCTTGGTGGCATTGCTTGGCTTAACCCTTTATCTGCTGGCATAAAAATAAATACATAGATTAGAGATACTTACTTAAAAATCAAATTGTTGTTAGACAATTTCTTTATTTTGTTGCATTACTGTGCTAGATTAGAGCATAGAAATAAAATCTCAAAATCTTTCCAGGACAAACAAAACCATTACCTTGAACTGTATTATCTAAGACAACCCTTGCAGTGGAAGACACTGGTAAAGAAGCATCTTTAATACTGAGATTGTCCAGACGAAGTGAGTTACGAGTCTTTCGAAGTGGTGAACGGGCTGAAACTATGCTTGTGGTAGGAGAAGCTCTAACTGTGAAAAAACAACAAAATTAAATCATTTACATTCAAGAATAGCACTTTTACACTGCCAAATGTTATTGTTACCTGCACTCTCTATTGGCTCACAGACTGTGCTGGAAGCTTCGCTACTTCTGGATGGACACAAAGTTGGGGACGTTATTGGGCCAGGTGCATTAGGACAGGGAAGCTTCTCTCCACAAGAAGGACAAAACTTAAAATCTGGCTGCAGCTTTGATCCACACTGAGGGCAGAAGTGGAAAGCCATTCTGTAAAGTAGAAAAGTATGCCAAAATGTATCTCCAACACCACTGTCACCACAGCTTACACATTAACAGTTGAGAGTACAGTGCATTATATAATAATGTGATTATGAGCTAAAATATAGTTACATCATGGTGATGACTGATACTTCCTGTCAACAAGACAAAGTATTTTAATGATTATATAATAATATATTAAATGTGAGCTAATTAAAGGTATGTGAGTCGGCTATTGACATATGCAATGACATTTATAATCGGAAAATGTATGAATAAGTTTATATGTATATTACAGCCACTTGGCTAGCATAGCATACTGTAGCTTTCTAGTAACTATAGGGTTGAGCGTCCTGTTAACATTTTAAAGAGCCTCAAGAAGACAAGCATGAGGTTCAGTTTTTACAGAAAGCCTTTATTTTTCGAAATCATGTCATTAATGTCACCTTTATAATGCGCTGCTCAGTTCTGCTTCTGTTTGGTGTCCTTCTTCTTTGCTGTAAATAAACGTACTCTTGACCACTCAGTTCTGCTCGGGAGCGCCTCCTGTCAGGAATTAGCAGGTACTGTAGATAGTATGAATGGAAAAAGACAAAAAGGCAACAGAGTACATAAATATACTGTTTATTTATTTATTTTTTAATATTTACATTTTTTTATTATGAATGTGGAACAATTAAGTAACTAAAGTCCATTTGCTATTTTGTACAGTTAATTTATAGCATTGTGACAAACTGTGTGGTTTTTATAAAAGATTATGACATCTGCAAATTCAGGGTGTAACAAAGATAAACACATTGCACCAACTCAACAAGAACAGTGGTGTAATATAGTCATCAATTTAGATAAGCTTGCACAACATACAAGTAATAGGAATATAAAGCCAGACACTTTTTATTGACAGAGGAAAAAAAGAGGAACAGTATGGGGCCAATAGTTTATGGATTATAGAATTATTAAAATCAATCAAAACTAATAGCATTTCAAATCAGTTATTAGAGATCTATTGTGTATTATGCTTTTGGACATGAGTGACAAACATACACAGAGAGTACACAATGAGATTTACCTTTGAAGCAAAAAAAAAAAAAAAAAGAGTGCAAATGCAAATAACAGTGTAAGTAACAATGGTTATACGACAGCAACACCAGCAAAACAGCAGTATACCACAGAATCAGTGTTTTATATAGTAGATAGTTAAAAGGTGCGTTATAGTGGAAATATAAGTACAAGCATTGTGTCATTAGTTATCTTCAGTAGGATTAAAGGCCACAAAACTTTATCAGGTAAACCCTTAAAAAATGTAATAAAGCATCAGGTATGGGCTCCATGTTTTTAAGCACAGAGAGAAAAATTACAAATTCAAAAGAAATATAAATATCCACCAGTCTCAAAACTTCAAAGCTTTTCAAAAGATACATGATATGACCTGTAATTAAAATGCCCTCATTTTAAAAGGCACTTATACGTTTATTGCCACACAGTGCAGCAAATACATCTAATACATTTTCTATGTATATTGTACATAAAGCCACTTGGTGAAACGTTGAACTTGTTTTTCTTATCTTAAACCAGTGTTAGAAGCACAAGTTTTTTTCTTTTCTTTGTTTAACATGTACATTTGCTTTTATCTGAGCTTTCTGAGAGGTCTGCGTTGGTGTTTCCATTTGCTCGGACCGTTCCATCTGGGATCCAGGACTTGTCTACACAACGTTCCATTCGCTTCATGATAAGATCCAGTAGGACGTCCACAGCCTCATTGACATTTTGGGCATTGGCAGCACTTGTCTCAAAGTAGGGGATTCTGTGGGACACAAGATTATAAAATGAAAAATCCTTCCAAAGAGTCTATCAGGGCAGGAACAAGAGTATACACTATCTTATCCAAATATTTGCCTTTCAAGGAGGAACAACTTGGCTTGACATTATCTGCACAGACTTCAGCAAACAATAAAAGCCACTGCCTTCTTTACAAACGTGGGATAGGTTAAGGAAGGTTTTAAACTGAGACATACCCATATTTCTCAGCCAACTCTCGGGCCTCTTCTTCACTAACAGCCCTCTGATCTGAGAGGTCACACTTGTTCCCACACAAAACCACGTCTGGATTTTCACAGTATGCATGGATCTGCAACTGACCTGAAAGAAATTAGTAACAAGTTATTAAAGTTGGTTTTATCACGGCTGTATCCATCACTTATGGTACCTCTAATTTTGTTTGGTTTTGGTACTGTATGTGAGTTTTTTAAGAGGAAAAAAACAACAACTTACTCATCCAATTTCTGACATTCAGGAAGCTTTGTTCATTTGTGAGGTCAAACAGGAGCAGGAAACCCATTGCATCCCGAAAAAATGCAGTTGTCAAACTCCGAAACCTAACAATTTACAGAAAAAAACAAAATCACAAGATCTGTGGGGTGGAGTATGACTTCTCAGAGGAGAGCGTTATGTACCTCTCTTGGCCTGCAGTGTCCCAGAGCTGCATGTGGATCTTTTGTCCTTTACCTGAAGATCCATCGGGACCCGTGGATTTATAAACCTGAGCAAATCAGGGACATGCAAACTTTCTTCATAATAACAATAAACGTAATACATTCTTAATCAAATATTGTAAATTTTTTAAATATTGTCTCATTAAACAAAAGTAGAAATAATAAGTGTCAAAAATTATCAAGATGGGTGCCAAATCATCAAAGCCTGCCAATGCATATGCCATCCTATCACACGATAAATTCAGTATATATCAGATTTGCTGTCCGTTTTATAAATCACATTTCTAATGAGGCTGCTTACAAATGATGTACTTCTCAATAAAGAGGGGTTGCTCTGCCTCATCAAGTGTCTTAGTTGTGATCAGGGCAGTCATTAAGCCAATGTGGAGATCTCCCACTAATTAAGTAAATTACACTAATTTAATACCTAGAGCTTATCCTGTTATAACTTATGAGTCATGGTGGGCTCACGTGTTTGGGTGTCAGGTGGGTACACCCTTGACAATCACCACGTAACCACAGGGCTAACACATGCAGACAGACAACCATTCACTGTGGGCAATTTCAGTAGGTTTTTCCGATTAAGCCATCAATGCTTGTCATTGGTCACTAAAAGGCTTATTATATGTGATTACGGTTTGGGATTTAATTTCACTCTTTATGTACATCATATGTGTGTTTATGTGTAGTTAATTGTTTTGTCCAAATCAGCTGAATTCATAAATGTACATATTGCCTTGTAGCTTGTAGTGAGAATGTTTTTTGCTATGACAGGTATGCACACTGTAATAGTCTGCAATGGAGTTTAGCAGCTTTAGTAAATGACCATTGAGTAAATATGAGATATTTGTTAATATGCGCAAGTGTTTACTCTTAAGGAGGGTGCTGCAAGGTTAGTCATAACTCTGATCATTGTTGCAACATTCACAGAGATGCATTAGTTGTGAGTGTATTACTTCACAACCTCCAGTTAGACAGCTTAAGTGCTTGTAGACAAAAGCTAATTTGAGTGTAGCTGGTAGCTGTGACTTTACCACTCGTCTTTCTCTAAAATCGATGCCAACTGTAGTGATGAACTTAGAGTTGAATTTGCCATCTGTGTACTGGTAAAGGAAGCTGGTCTTTCCTACACCAGAGTCACCGAGGGCCAGGAATTTGATGAGGTAATCATAGTCCCCATCAGACATTGTGAGAGCTTATTATCTGAAACACACAAAAGTCAGTTATCAAACATAATAAAAATGCAAGTAACAGGAAGCTGGGAGATGCCGTTATTACAAATTAAATAACATGGGTAGACACACTTCTATTCAAGAAGTCAGAGAGAGATTTCTATGAATATAGCTACTAAAAGGTTCAGTTGCATCTATACAGTCGTTTATCAATTAATTAGAATATGGTTAAAAGTCAATTTATTTCAGTTGTTCAAATAAAAAAGTGAGTATATCCAAATAATACACACAGAGTGAACTAGTTCAAGCACTTACCTATTTTAATGCTGATGATTATGATTATGTGATATTATATACTATTTGTATATCTAATTTCACTAGATACTGAATTTTGGTCTTCATTTACTGTAAATCATAATTGACATTTCAAATGCTTGAAATGTTACCTTCTATGTGTCATAAAGCTGTACAATAAATGAGGTTCACTTCGAACTAAACAACAGAAATAAATGTACTTGTACATGATAATGTATTTTTTATATGTAGGACTGTGCATCAGAGTCATGCCCTTGACATAACCATGACTGTCTCAGATTAGTAATTCTTATTAAATCCTTGTACTTCAAAACTTAAAGACTGGGGGTTGAGTTTTAATTTAATTTGAACAGTTTCTTATAAGAAACTCTCCAGAGGCAAATTAATCTTTCTGGTTATGATAAGAATTTTTGCAAACCTACACCATTTGCATTGCTTAGAGCTGCATCAGAGCAATATTTTACTAACTGTCATTTTCTTTATTCATATCTTCTCACATGTAAACCAATGTAGTTGTAAGCAGACACTTTATTGTTTGATCTTGCTGACATTGTTACAGGAAACATTTTAAATGTCTCTGTCCACAAGTGACAAATGTAAAACCAAACTAATGTTTACATACATCCACTATCAGTGTGGTTTAATACAAATACAGTTTATTTCCTCAAACAAACAAAACTAAATTTGTTCGACCATGGATTCAAGTAGTAAAATGGACCTGTGTCTGAAAGAGAAAGGAATTGTTACATAATAGCTTGTAGTACACTTGACTGACCATTAAATTGGTCAAAACCAAAGCACAAATGTATCACATGACACTGTGTAAAAGCATTCAGGCAAGTCTTTGCATTCTTTTAGTGCAGTCCCTTTTAAACCTTTCATCTGAGCAGCTTAGCATCCTGTGCAAAATCAAGACCCATGATAAATGCGCTGGGATGGAGGCAGCTCTTATAAGCACTCACAGAGCCATACATGGGAAAACCAAAAATCTACAGCTACAGATATAAAATACAGTTTTGCCTAATATTAATACAAAACTTTATTTTTTCCTCTTTTATTTCATTGTGCTCATTACTTATTAGGTTCATGGTCAGTAAACTTGTAATCCTATTACTGCTTCTTGATCATATGATTTACTCAATTTTGTTTTGCATAACCCCTCCTTTATACAAGACCGTAATGGCCATAAAAATAAGGGAAAATTGTGAAAGCCTGTATACTTGCAACTATATAACTTGTTGTTAAAACAAAGTCATCTTATGTCTGTTATGTGCTGCCTATAATTTTACTGACGCAGAGTCAGAGTGCCATAGCTGATAAATGTTATGTTTAACTGTGTCAAATTTACATTTTACTTATGTGTCCAAAGAAAAACAACAAAAACAACAGCCAGTTTACCATGACAAACTGGCTCTTGTAAGGCTTGGATTTTGTTGGTGTTGCAGCGGGTGAAACATGTAAGACACATTTCACAAACACTGTTTACTGTCGCTGCATGCAGAGTTATGGTGAAGTCAAACAACACTGCTTAGTATGCCGTTTAAAATTTGCAGCTAATAATGAAGTGAACATAACGTTTAAATGATACCTATCAAATGTGAAATTGTAAAATTACTTGTAGACATGTTATTTCCTTGTCTTATCAGCTCTAAGAGGAAGTAACTTAGATGGCATAGAAAGATCATCTGTAGTGAAGCACTCTCAAGCAAGAATATCCTGTCCCCATTTCTGCCCATCAACTGTTTAAAACCAGCAGTACTCCATTTGGATAAAGACTGGGTCTTCTGTTTTGAAAAATACCCTGTGTAGTTTGTGCACTAAATCAATGACATTTTCATTAAAATGTTATTTACTTTTCTAAATGATGATTAGATTATGTCCTACATTTAAGTCAAAAAAGACATAATTTAACTAAAGCCCTATGTTTCCCACATTCTTTTAACAGACAACAAATAGAGCCCTGTCTTTCTGTGATTAAGGCATCCCAGGACAGTAACTCCCTTTTTAGACATGGACTGAGAGGCCAACATTTGGCGTAAACAAACTGTGTCATTCAGTTACTAAAATGAGCTGTAACAATGTTGTTAAGTGCTTACATGTGAAAGCAGCCATTTATCTTCACATAGTAGCATATTTGAAATGTGTAAGCTGTATTTTCTGTAATGCTGATGTGAGCGTTAAATGTGCAGCATGCTGCTGGAATTCTGATTCACATAAAATACATGTTAAGAAATTGTAGTGTAGATTTAATTATAGAGTATAAGATAGTGGTCAACTCTGTATAATGGAAGGCTCCACTATGTATAGTAGCTTTTACTTTTATACCTTTACACTCTTTTGTTTTCCTTTAGGCTTTTCCTTTATAGGATCGCCACAGTAAAATCTTCTGCCTCCAAGTGTGTTGTGCAGTGTTCTGCATTTTTATTTGGCATAGGTTTTTACTCTGGATGCTCTTCCTGATGCAACCCTGTCCATTTATCTGTGCTTGAGACTGACTGTGGCTGGATTATGTATAGTGGCTTATACTTTTCCTTAATAACTCAACACAATGAATAAATATATAATATATAAATATAAATATATATATATAAATATATATATAAATATATATATATATATATAAATATATATATAAATATATAAATATATATATATATATATATAAATATATATATATAAATATATATATATATATATATAAATATATATATATAAATATATATATATATATATATAAATATATATATATATATATATAAATATATATATATATAAATATATATATATATATATATATAAATATATATATATAAATATATATATATAAATATATATATATATATATAAATATATATATATATATATAAATATATATATATATATATATATATATATATATATATATATATATATATATATATATATATATATATATATATATATATAATTTATTTTTTATATAAATATATCATATATAATATATAATATAATATATTTTATATTTTATATATATCATATTTCATAGTAGGACAACCATGGGTTATATGCATAGAGTTTGCAAGAGGAAAACGTTGCAGCATGGCACCATGTTTGACTGTCTAAACATAGACAGCTGAGGTGGAGCAGCTGGTACCCAGACTGAACTAGTAGTTCTGTTTGCCAGGCCTAGGCTACCACTGATGCAGAGCTGCAAACAAAAAGCAGCCTATACTCATTTGTCAAGAAGTGGAAGACCCACCCTGGGCAAGCATCCAACTGAGGTCGGCAGTTCCTCTGGAAAATCCGGATTACACATACCATAAAACATCACCTTAGCTGCACAAGATGAAAAGGACAGAGGGCTTTATTAAGGAACAGAAATAGCCAGACACAAACACTAACCATATCTGGAGAGTATATCTGGCTGCTACTAACAGTTTGGCCTCATGAGGTCTTATCTGTAGTCATGCACAGACTCTGGCACTAAGTAAGAGGCAAATAAAACTCATTCCCAAGCTGGGGAAAAAAAAAAAAAAAAAAAACACTTACAATTAATTAAGTGAAACAAACAAAACTGTAATGACCCTCAGCTGTTCCTCATGTGGTTGTCACTAAAGATAAAGTGACCTCAAAAATCATTACTTTTCCCACACTACATACAAAAAAGTCTTTAAAGAGCCTAAAGTAAAAACTGTCCACATTGTTGCTACATGTTGCAGTACGGCAGCATTGGGAAACTTCTTACTCCATTTAACTGATGTGTCTTTAGCTACTACTGAGGAAGTGAGGGGATACGACAACAGCACTGAAGAGCAGATAAAAGTTGTACAAAATCCACTGGTGACAATGGGTGCACCTGTTAACAGCCCGAGGGCCTGACTATTACTAAAATATACAAGAATAACTTTGTGGGTTTTCTGTTTAATGTGACAGCACATTTTCGACTGACATTTCCTGAAAAGACTCTGCACTAAACTTACCAGCTCCGCGGCGTCGCTGCTTCTTATTGACACCAGAAAGTTTTTTTTCCTTCAGTAAAGTTGTTAACTCCTCGTTTTGCTGAATTTAGCTGGATGAACTCTTGGTGAAGACTCTACTTTCTCCGTCTCCTCTGGGCCATTAGTGACATGTGAGCGACCTCACTTACACTGAACACCACCTGCACTTTCCTGAAGAAGAAACAGCTCCTCCCCACGGAGCTCGGCGGCTCGCTCTTTAGCATTGTTAGCATTGTTAGCATGGCGTTAACTAAGATTAGCAGCAACTGCTAACCTGGAGGAGCAAGGGCCATGCTGCGGAGCCCAAAAATTAAAGACTGGAAATGCCATAAATGGGAATAGAAAATCAATTAAAAATATTTTACAAAAAAGAAACATATAATCCTTTTAGACTTTGCCACTCAAAAGCCATTTAGTCATTACCTATTTTCTTTATCTAATGTCATGCAGGAACAATATATTTCTATTTAATTAATTGTGTATTTTTGTATTTAAAATAAGGCTAGCCTGACACATTTTACAGAATCTTACATACAAATGCATTAGTTTCAGCCATACATGAACCACAGTACTGTTTTTGCTCATAAATGTTAATCCTTGTGGGAAACATTAAGCACTGGGAATCTGGCAGGAGTCTCATGAGTGAAAATGTCAAAGGTCCTGGCAGCCTTTAACCAAACACACCAGACTAAAAACATTACAGGCGTCACACAATCTGGGCTTTGGGCTAATTTTAAATGTTAACAACAAAGGCAAAAAATGTCTATTTAAACAACAAGCATGTGCAGTATGATTGATAACATGAATGCTTTATGTATGGGTTTCAGAAATCCATTGCAATTAGAAATATATATCTACAACTAATCTTTATTGTTTACATCAGTAATTACGCAAAACTCTAAAGATATGCTGGAAAATTGTGGATGTCATCATGTCTTTTTATCTGAATCAGTCTTGTATTTCAGTCCGTTTCATCATGTTTCTTTGGCACATCTGGGTTTTGCTGTTTTGAAGTTGTTGTTTGTAATGGTTCAAAACAAGGTTTGTAAATATAAATACCACCAGCAACTCCAAGCATTACGGCAAAAGCCACTTGTGTGAAAGGAATTCTTATTCTGTGTCGAATCATAGTGTCTTCAAAGAGAATCCAAATTTTTCTTGTTCCTGTAAGAAGTAGAAGAAGTATTATGTATATTTTCCAAGACACCATATTCTTTCACTCAGTAACAATTCATGAAATTGCATTGCAGTGCATTATTGTAGGCTCAACTTGTCTTGCAGCACCACAAAATAGACAGTTGTGACACTAAAGCAGGGCCAGCCCAAGCCTTCATGGGGCCCCCACCACATCGGGGCCACCAATGCACCACTATTGTTGATTCACATCCCGCAACTCTCACACAGCAGTTATTAGCTTAGCCCCAATGTGTGTGTTTCTGGCTGAGAATGACATTAGCTTCAGCCACTCACTCTTTGACAGAATAAAGCCAGGGGGATCTTGGGGTCCTCGCCCAGAAAAATTTTAATAGAAAACACAATATTTCCTGTATTCAGTTTTGGAATATATTAATATTAAATTATCATATACTTTTTTTATTATTCATATACAATATACATTGACAAAGCATTTGGCCCCAGCCTATAAGCTGCTGCTTAGGGCCCCCTGGCAGCCTTGGGGCCCTAAGCTGATTCTGCAAAGTGTAAGGTTTATTAAAAGTGTACAACAGAAAAACAATGGAACTGCCAATCCAACCTCATAAAGTAATTTAAATAGAAACATATTTGGATAAAACATAATAATAAATCATTGTATTTATCTAATAAAATCAAGCTGTTTTATATTAAAATAAGGTTTTAGTGCTAGAGTTGTCGTATTCTGTGTATAGTTTGATAGTATAGAGCTGACTGTAACAGAACTCGTTGTAGTCAAATAGTGTTTGTTCATGAGAAGTGTCAACACTTAACACTAAATTCGTGTCTTATTTTGAAAGGCATAGTGGGATGTTGAACACTAACGTGCTGGACAAACGCATGAACCTTTGCCGCTGACAACTGTCCTTATCGATTAAAATATGTCCTTTCTACGAACAACTGTATTGTTGTAAATCTTACCAAGGTAGGCTTTCACTCGATACGTATGCGGTTCACAATCAGACGAAGACGATTTAAAACGAGCATTAAAAAGAAAACAGCTCGGCTCCACTTGGCCAAGGAGACCGCAGCCGGAAGTAACTCTTGTTCTTGTTCTTGTCCTTTGTCGTTTAACGGCGGATGCGAACTATAAAGCGCACTACCGCCACCCTCCGGATGTGAATGAACTTAGACTAATAGGCTTACATACTAAAATTATGCATTACAAAGTTCATAAGAAAAAAAAAAAAAAAAAACTCAAACCAACACCTATACTCCATCTCTATATCCTATTTTTAAGACTTGTTGAAATTAAAAAAGTCAAATACAAATTTCCTAACTCTACTCTGAGGACACACTTAAAATGTTTTTAAGACTGAAAATTTCTCCTATATCTAAAATTGTTCTTCTTAAAATAACTCTTTCTCTATCATATTTCCTACAATTTATTAAAACGTGTTCTACAGTCTCAGGAACATTACACACATCACACTTATCTGTCTCACATTTACCAATTAGATACATTGTTTTGTTCAGCCCCGTATGTCCTACTCTAAGTCGTGTAAGTATGACTTCTTCTCGCCTACATCTACCACCTTGCTGCACTACACCAACTTGAGGATTTATATAGTATAGTTCTCTTCCTTTACTTTCCTTATTTCATTGATCTTGCCATATCTTCTTTACTTCTTTCTTAATTATTGACTTTGCTTCTGATTTGCCCACTTTACTATGAACCAAAATAGCTTCTCTATTTAAAGCCTGCTTAGCATATTTGTCTGCCATTTCGTTACCCATCAACCCTACGTGGGATGGCACCCAGACAAATCTAATATGAGTTCCTACACTTTGGATTCTGAGAAGCAGAACTAATATTTCACATACAAGATCATATCTTTCACTCATATTTCCTGACTTCAAATTTTCCAAGACCGATAATGAGTCTAAGCATACTACTGATCTTAACGGCTTAGTTTGTTCCACCCACTGCAGAGCCATTATGATTGCTATAAGTTCTGCTGAAAACACTGACAGGTAGTCTGTAATTCTAGAGGCAAATTTATGCTCAAATTCAGGTACCACAAATGCTACAGCAACTTTTCCAGTACTGGATGTTTAGACCCATCACTAAATATTTGAATATATCCATAGTAACTATCCACATACATCATGGCTATTTGACTACTATTCCCCTTATCCCTCTTAATTCTATCCAGCAGTGTTGTGTCTACCTCTGGTACTGGCAGCAACCACAGTGGATGCGGTGGATGGACCACAGAAGGGCTCATTTCAAGATTCGCTATGCCGACTTTCTCTGCTTTATCCTGTATACTTCTACTAAAATGATCCCTTTTACTTTTAAAATGTTCCCATGTTAGATTAAGAACACCTTTACCTATATGATCTTCTCTGTGACCTCAGATGTGCACATAATATGACAAAGACATTTGAAGTCTTCTTAAATCAAGAGGTGTTTCATCTACTTCAACCTGCAGAGCACATACTGGAGTGGTTCTGATGACCCCTGAACAAAGTCTTAACGCTGAACTCTGGATAACATCAAGCTTTTCCAGCTGCGTTTTTGCACCAGACCCATAGGCTATGCATCCATAATCTATTACTGATCTTATTAATCCAACATATAATCTTTTCATAGACTTCATATCAGCCTCCCACTCCTTACTACTCAAACATCTCATTATATTTATCACTCTTTTACATTTATCTCTCACTTTTTCTATGTGTATCTGCCATGTAAAACTCTTTTTCTACTCAATAAAATGTGGCTTAACGAAGAGCCGTGAAACGCCATCTGCCGGTGAATCCATGGTGTAAACAGACTTTTACAACATGCTGTATCATTCATTATTTACTTCACATAGCCACCATAATGGTTTTTATATGCAAATTTTACTCTTTATTGTTTAACCTCTAACTTAATCCTCCTACACCCCCAAGACATTTTTTGATGTTTTGCATATGTTTTATGTGAATAACTTTTGCTATGTTGATTCAAATGGCAGAGATTTGTATTTTTGGATGAGATTTCAGATGTCAGATTTTTTTTTTTTTAAATCCTCTTAAAAAGGTGTCTAAGAAATAGTCACACCTTTACCCCTAAGACATTTTTTTGTGCCATTGACTCCCATTAAAACGACATTTTTATAATACACTGTCACTGCAATATAATCTCACATTTTCAAGTATTTCATGGATTAATGATAGTGAGGGATTGGAATTTTAGTTTTTATTGGTTTTTACTAGGTGGCGCCATTTCCCCATATATGGTGGACAGAGGTATAAATTTGGAGATGGCCACATTAGTGTTTGTATAAATTATCAAGCCTACAAGGCAAATAAAAAACATTTTTTGAACTAAAATGAATGTTTTAGGGTTGTCATAAATTGGTGTGAAAGTCTTTGTTGAGAAATGAGTTTGTTTGTGTTTGTGTGAGCACAAATCTAAAATGTAGTTCTTACAGAGATGTGCACATCAGGGCAAAGCAGAAAAAGTGCCCAGACTGAGCAGATGCTTTGTTTGTGCTGGATGTGTGTATGCGCCACATAAACTGGAATTTAAGGGGTTCAATTTCATAAACAGAATTAATTTTTGCTATGTATGGTGAGAGCTGAAGTTAATCATGAAATTCCAAAAACATTTTTTTGAATTATCTATTATTATATAATTTTTCTATGGCAGTGCATTTTTTTGCACCTTAGGATGAAAGGTGTGACTAAAAATGTTTCATTCGCCACTACACAAAAAATTTAACTTTAATAAAATCAATCATGATGCCAATTTTTGACACTCCCAAGCTCTGATAATCCACCAAATTCTGATTTGCATTTACAGAAACGAAAAAAAAAAAAAATTTTTGTGATTTTTGCCATAATTTGAAATCAACTTTTAATCACAAAAACTCGAATTTAAGGGGTTAAATTTCATAAACAATATGAAATTTTGTTATGTATGATGAGGACTGAAGTCAATCATTGTAACCATGAAAAAATTAAATTATTTACCATTAGATAATTTTTCTATGGCAGTCTTTTTTGGTGCATTTTTTTGTGCTTAGGGCGAAAGGTGTGACTAAAAAGTTAGGGGTGTAGGAGGGTTAATTTTGTTCGCATTTATGTATTTGAACATATTTTTATATATAAAATACTACACTAACACAAGTTGAAGTATTTAGGTGTGACATTTTTATCGTTTATGTAAAGCAATATTATTTCGTCAGTCTATAGTTGCGTTTCTTTATACGGCTTTTATTGTGAAGGTTGGATGGTGACGCAGGAAGTAAGTAATCCGTTTATAAAACTTTACGTGGTGCTCAGGAAGACTTGCACTTACGGTTTAAGTTATTATAGAATAATGTTCCTGCCCCTGGCAGTCGATTAAACTGACTAACACGGTTTGTCATTCTTTGAATCTAAATTGATTTCTATTACGAATTATATTCTCATAGACTTTGAAGACAGTCATTTAATTCTGAGTGTCATATTTATTTACATCCTTTTAGGTGAAGTATGTTGCCATCACATTGTGCAGAGACGTTTAAAGGTAATATTTTCAAATGGAGAACATCCGATCACGTCTAAAGTTTGGTAACAAAGTCGAAGATGTGAAACTGAGAAAACGAAAATCTCATCTTTATTCCAAGGAAGATCAGTGTCCTCTTGACTGTGGTGAGTCTTGTTTTGGTCCAGTTAGAAAAGTCAAATAGTGAGCAGATGAATGCAGTAGAAATATTACTGACATGAAAATGTGTTACTCCAACAGGTGTGCTGGGAGTCCGACTGGCACTCTTTGTTGTGGCTTTCAGACTTGTCAACTGCTTCCTGGTTCAGACCAGCTTTGTCCCTGATGAGTACTGGCAGTCACTGGAGATTTCTCATCGTATGGTCTTCAAATATCCTCTGCATTTTTTTTTTAATGAATACACCTTTGTGGTTTATTTTTGCTGTGCTGTTTAGTGGTCAAACCAGTTGTGCAAGACTGGTCTACACAGATGTACTATGTGTACTTCCTTAACAGTGACACTTACGGGTATTTGACCTGGGAATGGAAAGAGGGGATAAGAGGATATTCCTATCCGCTCCTGTTTGCACTTGTATACAAAATATTGCATTATATGAACTATGACTTCGTCCAACTACTCGTAAGTATTCACTTTATGTCTGCATCTGTATTTTTACAATTTTATTGTACATATTTGCATCAACCTCCTTTTATTTACAGATATGGCTGCCACGAATTATTCAAGCCCTTCTGGCGACATTTGCAGATGTAAAATTTTTCCTCCTCATTCGAAGTTTGGAAAATAGTGATACTGCAAAATGGACGGTAACATTCAATATGTAACATATCAATTTTTTTTTTGTTTGGTTAAATCTTTCTAGCCAACTTCACCTTAGTGCAGACACTGTGCTATTTACATGAACCCCATCTGCATAATAGTTTTTTTAAGGCACTTTGGTCAAAAATAAAGTATAAATAATTTCGTTCATAGCCAAATTCTTTACTTTTTTTAAATTAGAAATTAGAGTTGGTAGATTTAAATTATAGTTATTAAATGATGTATTGAGTTATTTGCTTTCAGTTTGTTTGTCATCTGTCCTCTTGGTTTACCTGGTACTGCTGCACCAGGACTTTGACAAACAGCATGGAGACAACACTCACCATTCTGGCCCTGTGTTACTTTCCTCTGCCAGGATCAAAAACACAAAGCAGGTCTCAACATCTCTTTAATTGTCATTTTTAACACTAAAGTAAATTATTTTATTCATGTTTTATTAATGTTTTCACAGCTACAAATATCTATCTCTAGTTGCCTTGGCTGTCCTTGTGCGTCCAACTGCTCTGATTGTCTGGTTTCCTCTGTTAATATACCATTTCTGGCAGGAAGACAACAAAGTGAAACTCATCACCCATCATTATGTTCCCATAGGGTTTGTATTTTGGATCTTATCTGTCAAACACTGAAGCATCTTGTTCCCGTGTGCATTCACTATGCTTTATTTCTAGGGCATTGGCTATTGTAATCTCTACAATAATTGACTGTATATTCTATGGAAAGGTAAGAAATTAACCCCTGAGCATAGTGTTCTTTTATATTTGCACACATTAACACATACAATAGTTCTATCATGCTGTGTTTTATTGCTTTGCAGTTGGCTTTCACATACCCTTTTATCTTTTGTCTGCCAGTACAATCACACGCTAACTCAAACAATTCAAATGAAACACCATTCCTAAAATGTTAAGCTCATTATTTGTCTTATTAATGCTAGCTCATATACTGTAGGCAGGTGATATAGCTTGCCATTTGTAGTACACTTTTCAGGGACTACTGTCCTAATTGAGCAATGCATATCTCCTTTATATTTTCCTTCATGAAATATTAATGAGAATAAAATAAGAAAAAGTAGCCACATGCCATATAAACAGTCAAGGCTCAGAGTGAGGTATGATTGTTGCAGAAAGTAAATCCGAAACGTTTTGTTGTCATGTTGTGTCTTCTCCACAGTGGACCTTTGTGCAGTTCAATTTCCTGAAGGTGAACATCTTTCATGGTGTAGCTGATTTCTATGGCTCTCACCCCTGGCACTGGTATTTCACTCAAGGGTTTGTGGCTGTGATTGGGCCTCATCTTCCTTTTTTTCTTCATGGCTGTGCACTTGCCTTGAAAAGGTACAAGATACTGTTGTTCACTGTTATCTGGACATTAACTGTTTACAGGTAAGCCACATTTCTGTAGTTTCAGGCCATTTTCTTCTTTACAAAAGTCTGACCCTAGGCTATCACTGCCTAGCCATGTTTGTTATCTAAAGACCTTTTATCTGCTGATTTGTTGAATTTATTGACACAGCCTACTACCTCACAAGGAGTTCAGGTTCATCTATCCTGTGCTGCCATTTTGTATGGTCTTTTGTGGTAAGCTGTGCCTCAAAACCTTTCTTAATGTTAAAACTGTAATCGTAAAACAGCTTTTCATAAATGTTTGTTGTGTTATTTATTCCACAGGTATTTCTATGGCTAGTTTAAAAGCATGGCGCCAGACTGCAGCCTCCATCTTGGTAGTGTCCAACTTGTTGCCAGCTCTGTACACTGGGTTGATTCACCAGAGAGGCACCGTCGATGTCATGGGCCACCTACAGCGTCTTTGTGATGTTAGCAACTCCTCCACTGATTTACAGCCGAACGTCCTCTTCCTAATGCCCTGCCACTCCACACCATATTACAGGTAAACATGCCAAAACATCTGCACAAGTATATGTTATGCTCAAATAAAGTTACAACACTTTTGGTTCTCTGTCTTTGCAGTCACCTACACTGCCCAATAAATATGAGATTTCTTGAATGCCCTCCGAATCTCGGAGATGGTTACATTGATGAATCTGCCGTATTTTACGACAACCCCCTTCAGTGGCTTAGGACTTCTTTTCCATATAAGTCGTCTCTACCCAGCCACCTGGTTATGTTTGATGTTTTGGAAAAGGTAAAAACTACATGAATAATAAAAGGTGAAAATGAGTTACCTAATTCCAATATTCCTTTTTATTTTAGGACATATCTGCATTTTTGCAAGGAAATAACTTTGTAAAGAGAGAAGAAATATTTCACACTCATATTCCTGAGGGAAGAGTTGGAGGAAGCATCTTTATTTATGAAAGGCACTGATGAACAATAGGGCATTTTGTTTTTGCCATGAAGAATGTATTTAGAATGAAATAAATATCTAAATCATAACGTGTCTTTAATTTGTGAATTGTAAAGCACATTTCTGTTGATAAGTACACATAAGCGCTTAAAAATATTGAATCTATTTAAAGCAAACAATGGTGGAACATTATAAAAATCAGTACATCTGAAAGAGAAAAACACCACACCTCTGTTCGTGTAGCAGCAAACAGAATTATATATACATACACATTTAAACATCTAAAAGCATTTATTTAACTTCTTTCAAAAAAATAAATCAAGTTGTATTTTTTTTCTCACATTCATAATTATGAATTGCTGCAGTTTAACTATGTTTTGGAGTAGACTTTAGGTGAAACTTAAATGTTTTAAACACAACTGGCAACAATGTTTAAACATTAACCCTACACCACGCCACAAATGGACCCTGCATCATAAAAATAGTAATAAACTGGTCTGCTGTAAATCAAATCAAAAGAAAATGCTTTCCTGAATTATGAAGAAAATGTCAAGGAAATGTCCAGGAAAATGTTTTTGAAACAACTCAATGAGAAGCATTTTGAGGTAATTGTGCAAAATCGTGAGTAAATTCAAACTGGGAATACACTTATCGCCTACAACAACATACCTATCTAAAGGAGTGGTAATTTTGATGCATCAGTATTTGGGGTCAAAAGGCATTGGCCCCAGTTCTATTTTGACATCGGCCATGTGTCTGTCTGTGTTTTGGTCTGATCTTGTCCACTTACGTTCACTGCTTTGTCTCGTTTTCTGTTGCTTACGTTTGTTGTACATTTGTTTCGCCCTTAAATCCTCCTTTGAATCAGGTCTTTCAAAGGGTCCACTGTGTAATTCAAAACAAACCATAACCATAGATTTTAATGTTCTTAGTAATTAAAGATGAAAAATGATGAATAAAAGATTTAAAGTCCTACCTGGGGCTATAGTTTTTGTAGTATGTCTCGCCAAAGAAGTGCCTATAGATATAGTCATCAAGATCTCCAAAAAAGTCTTCATTCAGACCGTGGTATTTGTACATATCAATAAGGTAGTCCTCAACATCATTAACAAAGTCAGTGAACAACATTTGGTCATGGATAAACACACCATTATGAAAGAAGTTATTGATGAACCTCTCCAGCTCTTTCCATTGATGAAAGTGATCAACCTCTTGCTGTAGGTAGCTTTGAAGCAGCTGGTAAAACTCATCTGCTCGAATTGGCTCTGTGGCTTTATTAAAGAGACTCATGGACTCCTGATAAGCGCAGTCAAAAACCCCAGAGCAACTTTTCGGCTTGAACTTGCGGCCATTTTGAACTGGCTCTTCGTGAACTTTATCTCCAGACTTTCTAGTGCAGTGGTTGCTCTGAAAGACATCACATTTAAATGGATGTCTTTGTGTTGGCCTGTTAGATCTGTGCTGCCATGACTCATGCGTGTTTTTGTTGTCCTGTCTCTTGTCATAAAAGCCTCGTGCCTTGTTGAAGATTGTAGACGCTGAATCCTTAAAGTTCTTAAAAGTTGACTTGACAGAATCAGAAAACTTCCTTAGGTTCTCCTTTACAGCCTCTTTTGCTTTCTTGATCTGCTCTTTGTGGTGGTGGACGAACTCCTTTGTGGAGTTCTTCACGGCATCAAAAGTCTCTTTCACTTTCCCCGCCATGCCCTGCTTTGATTTTTGCTTACTCATTTTGGGCTCTGAGTCTCCTTTAGCTCTCTCTTCTTTTGTTTCAAGGTACAGCCGCTCCCACAGATCAGAACGCTGCTGCTCAAAGCTCAGCCTCCTCTCCAACTCTGTCAAACGTGACTGTAGCTCCTTTGGTCCTGAACTGGCCTCCTTTTCTGCTCCAGAGATGCGTTGTCTAAGTTCATTAATTTCTCTTCTCAACTCATCGGTCACCTTACGTTCTTTGTCAAGTTTCTTCCTCAGCGTCTGTGCTTCAACTATCAAACCCTCTCTTTTTCCACTGAAGCTGCGGATCACCTGCTTCTCCTCCTCAAGCTCAGCCTTTAGCCTTTGGTTTTCAGACAGAAGTGAGTCTGCCCCAGCTCCTATGGCCTCCAGGTCGTTAATCTTTAAGTGCAGGGTTCTCAGCTCTTCCTTTAAGACAAACAGGGACTTTTCCTCTTTTTCCAGTGAGTGCTTGAGCTGGTGGTTCTCTGTCATCAGCCTCTGCTGCTGGGACTCAATCTGACTCTTCTCCTCAGCCTTCTGTTTCAGCATCACCTTCAAATCATCCTTCTGAGCCTAAATTAGAAGAGAGAAGTCAATTTGTTTCTGCTGCTGTTTGCTAAACCTGATTGTTGGTTGAATTATTACATAAAACCTTTAAAAAGAAATAGTTGGCTACACTATACATTAAATGCTAATTTCTCTAGTGTGTATTTAAATCCAGATAAAAAGAGAAATCCAAGTAGACGCCTTAAAGTGTGCAATAAGCAAAGTCTGACTAAGTTCTGAGCTATCTACTGAGACAACATTATGTTAGATTTACAAACTTACCTGTATTTGTGCATGTTTGATGGTGAGATCTTCATTCTCTTTTCTTATCTTGTCAATTACTTCTGAAAGCACTGAAATGGCCTTTTGTACATCTAGGTCGTTTAGACTCAGGTCATCTCTCTAAGTGAAGAATAGTAGTTTTATAGTAAATCATGCCAGATTTAAAATAAGATGAAAGTCATCTTTTCACTAACCTGCTCTCTCACGTGATGAACCAGATCTCTCAGACCATCAAGTTCATTCACTTTAATTTTCTGCACAGTATTTTGCCTTTCCTGGATCTGAGCAGTACCTGTTATTAAAATCCCCAATATGTAAGAGAATTACCAGTTAGCAGTGCTCTATAAGGAGATCTAACGTGGGAAAAGTCTCCAGTTAAATGACACTTAAAAATGCACTATATGTTGTCTTACCATAAAAGTGTCCAAAACCCATGCTAATAGCTATAATGAGGGCGAGCAGGATGCATTTGTTGAGCACACTGCTGCCATAGCTCTGGGACACAGATCTAGCCTCTGCCTCTCCTTTAGGCTCCCTAGCGCTCCTCTTCTCTCTCACTTGGGTCAGACTCCATTAATTCATCCCCCTCAAGCTCAGTCATGATGTTGGGTGTATTTCTTCTCATGCGGCGCCTACGGACAACTGCTCCAGAGCTAGGGTCCGATTCATCATCACTGCTGCTTGAGTTTGGCATAATCAGCTGCTGCACTGGGAAGACTACCATCAGAAAAACAAATGGGTTAAAAGGTGTGGTAGTATTTAACAACAAAATAATAATTACAAACAAACAAACCAAAATGATCCACACCAAACTTCATGCACAGACAGGATTTATTCTAATTCTGGTGTAGCTTAAGCTGTGTCAAGTTAATTTTACTAGTTAAATTGAGCTATATATGCTTTAAAAAATGTTGTTTTTTGCTTGCACATGCAGTTTAAAATCTGTGTCCCAACAACTGTATTACTGTACTGTCTTGTGCAAACATAAGACAGCAGAGCACTGTATTACATCCAGTCCATTCCTAGACACCTGGAAGAGAGCGTCCTCCATTAAGGTGACTTCTTAGATGATGACCTAAGTTTATAAGGCTCTGGGGAAGCTTCCACTGTCTCATCATCAAAGCTGCTTAATTAATGTAGTAAACAGACAAAGAAAGAGATATTATATCAGTACACACAAGAAAGTCCAACTTTTGTTAGTGATCATGACAACAGGAACATGACAAATATCTACTATATATTTAGGTCTAGATACACAATACAATAAACTTTGTTCTGGCAAATATCCAGAAACTTTTATTCACATCTAAAATGTAGTATTTCAGAAACTTATGTTGTGTGTTTTATCTGTAGAGCTGACAACTTCATTTAGTGGATTTTCTTTGAGTGTACTTAATGTTATGTTTTTATTCTTGATGCAAAAATGTATCTTTTTAGGACATTTACATCACTCAACTTATGCTCACATGTTTCTGCCTTTCACTGTATGACTGTAGTCTAGTGCGGTGGTGTAATTACCTGTCTCTGCTGTAGTGAAGGTGTACTGGCTGCTACAGGATGTCCCGAGGTAAAACTCTTCAGTTGGCTCTGCAGTGATCTGCTCATCATCCTTAACATCTCCGAGTGTCAAAATGTCAGAGTGATCACTTGATGACAATAGAGACACATGCTGGTTCCCTACATCATTTACTTCAGCCTGTAAAGTTATAAAACCTTATAAATAATGATAAATAAATAACTTACATGGTTTATTTTCCAGGTGTTTTACCTCTGCTGGATTGAGTGTTTCCTCAGCGGTTGTAGCAACCAAAGTAACATCAAGTACATCCACTCCTTCACCACGTTCAGCTGAATATATAAGGTATTACATTACTTTATATATAAGCAGCAAGACCCGCTGCCTTTATAGCCAGTTTAGAACTATTATTATAAAAATAACTAACAGAGGTTCCTCACCACCAGAAGAAGTGACTGTATCCTGCAGCTCAGTGTTCACTGCTACAGGCAGCTCAACATCCTCCACTAGCTCTGTTCCCAAAGTCTCAATATCTGAACCCTTAAAAAGTCAAACACAAACATAATATTATTTGTCAATTAGGCAAGATGGCTGTTTGGACAAAGTAACACAATAATATGAGCTTCACAAAGAAAATGTCATTACCTCGTGACTGATGATAGTCCATCCACAGGATGACTCTGTATCACTTGTCTCTGACATTTTGCTCATTTGTCTTGCAAGAAAGAAGTGGCACACATTAATAGTGGTGATACTAGGCTTACTTCAATGATAACAAAATATAATTATTGATTATCTGTGCGATGAGGAACAATACAATGGATACTGGTGTAGCAAGTAGTGATTATTGTGCTTTGTCTTCCATTTAGGACATTCAATTATGCTTCAACACTGTTAAAGGATGGATATGAATTTTTAAAATGACTTAACAATGCCCTCAAGTGGTGATAGATGAATATAAAAAAATAACACAACCAGAGGATGACAACAAGCAATGTACAACCCACTTTTTCTTACCTACAACAATGTACGCTAAGTACATGTAACGTTAGTACATGTAGACTAAGGGTGACATAAACGTTAGCATGATCTGTTATGATGAAATTAACTTATATGATGAAATTATATCAAATAAATAACCGCTAATGTTAACGTTAGGTGTGAGTTGACCACCATAGCTCACCTACTGTCTTCCAGAGCACCTTCGTCCAGTGTCTTTCCCAACACAACAAGACGGCTTTGTTTAAAAGTTTAAATAAAATGTTAAAGAACCAGCGTTAGACGAGACAGCAGTTTGTAAACTGCACCATAATTACTGAAGTATGCCACAGTCGGGTTGTCCGTTAACGACACCGCAGCCTTGCCTGTTTAGAGTAGTTATATGGGAAGTGTAGTTTAGAATTACATCACTAGATAGAATGCCAAAACAGCCTACTGTGTATTAGAACTGCATTACCCATGAGGTAACGCGGCAGTCAGACAGGCTTTGCAAGGGTTCTGAAACCCTGTAGAAGCCTCTGTGAAAAAACATAAACAAGGAAGCGTGACAAAGCAGACCGCCCATGTTTTTCATGAACAGCTGGATAAAAAGGAATAGAACAAAAGTGCATTTGAGCTTGTTTTACCATTTAACTAGCTTGTTGTCATTCATTACAATGGTTTATATATATATATATATATATATATATATATATCGATTAAAAAAATTAACTAATTAATCGCAAATCTGAAAAAAATTTATCGCGATTAATTACTAGTAGTTAATAATTATTAATTAATCGCATTAATCGCATTAATTGCATTATGAATTCACGTGTGAATTGTGTGGTTGTTGCTGTGGTTGTTCAAAAGTTTATTTTGAATTAACCTTCACATACTTTATTGTAAACTTGTGCAATGCAAACAAAACTTGCAAAGAAAATAAATGAATAGTCTCTTTGAGACCTAACTCAGACAAAGTTTGCCTAAATGTACAACCAACAAATACACAAAACTTACCTAAAAAAGCATGTGTAATCTCTTTTAGAACTTTAACAAAAATAAGTTTAATTATTCAATTAATAACAATTGTTGTGGTTCACAACAGTGTAAATACTATGAACTGTGTTACTCCAGAGGTAATTGAACTCATCCTTGCATAGACTGCACATAACTTTTGTTTTGTCTATATTTCTGTCTGGTGACGATTTGAAGCAGAATTGTCCATTTAGCAATGTGTCTTTTTGGTCACTCGTGTTGCTTTAGCTCGTTCACTTGTTGCATTAGGCTCGTTCCAGATGAACTGAGCCTCGTCTGGATTGTGGACGAGAGTGCACGGCCGCAATGAGAGAAGGGGAAATAAACCTGTACCGAAGTCGGACAGTTTGTGGCTCAGATCACGCACCATCACACCCGAAATCCACTTCTCGCGTGTGTTGGATATGATTTTGAAAATAAATGCATTAAACTGATTTGTAAGAACGTTTCTGTCCCGTGCTTGTCTGTGTGTTAATGAGGCGCTCCTCGGGAGCTCACAACATGAGGCACATTCAGCAGTGGTTCTTAGCTTTCATGTCTAAATTTACACATTATAAAAGTTAAAAAGCCTTCTATAACAGCAGATATTGTGCACAATCTTTTTAATAATTTGCTACTTCACACTGAGCAGCGGTGCAAAAAGTTTATCCAGGTCAAAACTGTAACTTTAGTCTGTACTTAAAAAAAAAAAGGCGGGGGAGGAGGAGAGTAGGGCAGTGAAGTGTCGGTGCGTTACGTTTCTGATCAGCACTAAACTCAGATCCAATCCCCTGTCCGTTCACCTGACAGGTGATGCGTTTTCCCATCATTCACTGAGCCGTGCAACCTCCGCAGTTGCTCCTGATGAACTGCGGCGGCTGGCTCAGACGCTGGCCTCGTTTGTGGAAAAATGTGTCCCAGTTTCTGGGTCTAGAAATCTGGTCACCCTACATATGTTAGGACGCAGAGCCTCTAAAATTTTTGGTGTGCAGTAGCTAGACACATAACTAACAATAACGCTCTACTCTATTATGTAGATCGCAACACTGACCCCAGCGACGCTAGAGGTCAGTGTTGCGATCTTTTACACTAAACGCGTAGCTTGTGTAGTAAGAACATGCAGAATGGTGCTTTTTATTTTTTCTAACACTGAAGACAAGTTCAGACAAGTTGATTTATTTTGCGTTTTTATTTAAATTTGAGGATCAGATTTCCATTTTGTCTAAAATCTTCTAAACATTTTGAACAAAAAAAAAGTAAAACAAAAAGCACAGAGTTAATTACAAAATTACATTCAGTTTTTAAGAAGCCCGCTTCCTCCTTTGAGGCTGTGGTTCTCCCTGAGTTTAACTGTAAATGACCTCCAGCACTCAATAATAACTACACAAGGGAGAAACAGTCCTTTATTTAAACGCAGACTAAGCTTTCTAGTTTTACCCTTGAAAATTACATGCTTGGACAGTAAGTAATAAAAGCACAATGTATGTCACAAAAGACAACTGGACAACATTCCAGTCTCAAAAACATTAATGAACAAATTTATTGCATTTGAGGACAAATTCATTTATCTGTGTGTGCTCTGCTGATGGCCCAATTCAGAACCTATAAAACTGTAATGAGTACTGAATTACTAATAGTATAAATCAATTCCATATTACAGTAAACTGGGGTTGTCAATATAATCCAAGGTCATTTCTTCACACAATACTAAAAACGCTCTTTCCAGGTTCTGAATTGTGCCTTCAAAGTCCGAATAAAGTGGAATACAGGCTAACAGTACTAATTATTTTATCTATCTTCAATCTTTATTGCAAAAAGGAAGAGAAGACACATACTGAACCCACCAACTATTCATTTATTCAGAACACAATGTGAAAATATGAATAGTTGGAATTGTGTGATGAACTATTAAACAAATACACTCAGTACCATTTTAAATCCTGTTTCCATTTAGTATAATACTTTATTTGTATTTTATCATTGCTTCCAGGCATGAGGACAGAGGAATCTCTTGCCAATATGCAACGGTGACCTTACAAAATAATTTTTGGTTTACACTGTTTGCTTTTCAAAAGAAAGTTGAACTGATTGTGTCACCTGATTGAATCCTCTCCAGAACCCTCTGATTAAAAACAGCAATGTGAAAACACCCACTGAAATATTTAAGCAACATTGTAAATTATAAATAATACTGCATTGTTTCGTTGTTTGATCAAGGCGTTTTTGTGAATACAACATATTCACATATTTTGGTCAGTGGGGGTATTTTAATTATACATCTTACAATATCTGTTGTAAATTATAATAAAGTTAATAAAATATAATAAACAGGTGTTTTCTACACATCACTGCACTGTTGCAACACAGGTTACTACTTAATATAATATATTGTATTTATCTATCATAAAATTCACCTACAATATACATATCTGTGTGCAACATTGTGGGAGGGACTCTGACAGACTGATTTGGTTTGGTGCATATTACTGATTATTAATTGTCACTCCATCTTCATCAAGTGCCATTACATTTCATTGGCACTTATTTAGAGTCAACCCGCAACTCTCGCTCATCTGATCACGGGTAAGGCCACAAATGTGCAAGGCACCTCAACTGATTTAAAGGCCACCTTTTATCTTTGGTCTAAAAGGAATATTGCTCATTGCTCAGTAACCTTCTGCCAAGGATTAGACGAGAATCTAAAATAAAACTCAACAAGCAAACATCTCTTTGGACAGTCACCGATGCACATTGGCTTACAATGCAAACTATTCGGCAGTCAAGTGCTAATTTTTATCTACTCTACGGCAAAACAAAACTACTGTAACTACATGTGTACTGGGTAGCACATACTTTCTAACAAAAATATAGTTTTTATGTTGTAAAAGGTTTATTGTATTCACTATTTCTTCACTTCTCCAAACAACTCTGATTCAAACACCTCCATTCACTGTTTTCTACATTCTTCATGTGTTGCATCCTTGCATGAAGCTCTCCCCCAGAAAGATTAGCTTTGGTTTGGGCAGCTGAGAGTTGCTTCATACTTTAAGGCCAATTATAAAGCTTATGAATCATAATGCCATTTCAAGCACTTCTGGTGTGTATTACTTATGAACAAAAAGGAAGATTGGCTTGTTGTTACACAAACCTCTTTGAACCTGAGGAGTACCGTGATGGAGGGCATCACAATTATCTGAGCTACTGGCTCACAAAGTCAACGCTACATTCACATCTATTAGGCAATTACTACAATGGTTTAGTACAGAAAATACCCTGTCAGTTCACCATGTAACATGTTACATGACATTTTTAATTGTACTAAACCTTGTTCCCTGAGTTGAGGAAAACAAAAAGTCAATAAAATAAATTCTTTAACGAGGTAGTATAAAATAGGAATAGCAAGGGCAGTTGAACATTGATAAACAAACAGGCAGACATTCATTTTCCATTACTCAATAATGGAAAAGGACTAATACTGGCTCATTACCTCAGCTCCACCTGAGGAGGTTAAATGTGGAGTTTCTATATCCTTCCATCAACACAACAGTGGAGTGTAAGCTGTGGTGCCCTTACCATCCAGCAAACAAGAAACAAAGTAAGAAAAGGTAATCAGGAAGTATCAAATGTAAAGTAAGCAAAGCAGCCACTCACATAACGAAGGTATAAGTAGTAATTAAATACAGTGGAAGTTTACCCAGAGGCAAACACAGGTAGATAATCAGCAAAAAAGGACCTACTGTTCCCTTTCGCTCCAGTGATAAACTTTTTAAATAATGTCAAAATTTTCATAATTCTTGACAATCTTTAGACATTCATGGTGGGTGAGATTTCTTTCCACAAAAACATAAAAGACAAACAAATGAAAAAAGACACTGAAAGAAAGAGAATCATAAATCAACTGACCTCCCTGCCATGAAGTTAATTTTCACCTCTTTTTCTCATACACACGACACATTCATACTGAGGCCAGCAGTACAGTTGCATCAGAAAGCATATTATTCACATTTGTGTAACCCGACTTATTTACTGCTTTGATTTAATACAGTTTTATCTCGTGTTTCCTGAAACAATGATTTCAACTGCTGAAAATATACTGCTTTACACATGCATTCACATTCATACCCACAAGCTCGGGAGAGAAAGTGCAGAGCTGTTTTTGTGGCCATTCTCAACACATGTCAATAGTCTCAGCCTCAGTCCTTGTGCCCTCTTTCAGCTCACTAGGATGTATACCTGAGCCCTCGTCCCCACTTTCCTCCTCAGTCAAAGATGGCGGACAGCTGAGGGGACCAGACGACAGGTTTGTAAACTCTGTCTCATCGTGAGAGTAGCGTCCTGAGTCTCCTGTCTCATGGCTGCCCTCGCTGCTGGATGAGCCTTCAGTGTCTGTGGGACGTCCAAACAAAGCCTCCAGAGAGGCAGGCTGGTCTTGAGACATGGACAGCTCCTCTTTGTAGGTCAAAACTGTGGTGCCAGGCTGGTACTGCAAGGTTCCGTGTCTATTATGCTACAATACAGATTAAGATTGTGACAAAACTGAATATGCAAATGTATGTTTTAATTAAATATTTGTCAATTAATACACACCTGCACAGATTTAGTGCTCTTTTTTGTGTTACTGCTGAAGGAAAACCATTGACTTTTTTTTTCAGTGCTGGGTTGAATAGGACCAAGGGAGTTGATAATAAGGTTTGTTCCACCCTAAAAACAAAAATCTATTTAAATTGTTGGGACTTTTTGTAAACATGATTTTCTTTGTCACAGAAATGGAAACTGCAGCGAGCTAGCTCATTTTAAGTTTATACATATTTCTCCTTAGTGAACATACCTTAGCATCAATGAAATGGTTGGGACTCATCATGGGGACTGTAACATCCCCATTTTCAGCCTGTTCCTCTGATCCACGTTGACCCACCCCTGATGCTGTGGAGGTGCCTTCTTGTTCGTACTGTTTGACTGCTGAAAATTTCCTGAGGAGACATAAGCATAAGGATATTTTTGAGAAATCATAGTAAAATAAAATCAAAACATCAAAGTTCTGTAAAAATGACATTGTTCACTGAAAAGCCTAATACCTATTTTTGCCCCGACAGACAATGACAAAAGCACAGATGATGATACAAATAAGTGCGATGCAGACTCCAATGGTGATTCCATGTCATTGACTTTTGGTCCAAGTGGTAGAAACCATCAGAAAACACTGGAAGCCAAACACAATACAGTGAGTACATCTTATAGCTCACTTCATAATATATCCCTTTATTTGTGGCATCACTAACTTGTGGAGTGTGTGGAGCCATGGGAAAGCCGAGGATTGTGAGCAGAGGACAATGCAGTCAGCTCCACAGTCGGCGAATATGGCCCATCGCCCATGCCGTTTGAGGCGGATACTTTTACCAAATACACCTGGCCAGGCTTCAGGTTCTCCAGTAAGGCCATGGTTATGCTCCCTGTGGATGAAAATCAACTTAATTTAGAAAAGAAACATGTCAACAAAAACATTACTCAGCAAATATTATTTTATCTGTATTCTTATAGCACATTACTTATATTGTTAGATATAAATCAAACAGCAATTACATTACATATGTTTGTTGAAATTTTATCTTAGTAATTTTTTTGAACTGCTTAAAGGCTACAAGGTAAATATTTTTGCAAGGCTTTTGTTCATCTAGTTCTAAAAACAAAGGTTTGTGATGAGCACAAAACATCCAAACGTTGCTATGTGATAGGATGGATTAGAAATCAAGGCAATACAGTCTGAGGTGAAAAAAAATGGTTGGGCTTTCAGAGTCAGATTTTCATAACAGATTAAAATTTTAATTTGTTTCTTCCTGCCTATGAAACACATTCTCATCCCAATATTGACATGTTTTAAAAATATGGTTTATACAATACATATCTCTCTTCCTATATTTTATTTCCTCCTTTAATTTTCACTTAATTCATATACTGAACCACTAACCTACAGAGCACCCATTAAGCAATTTTGTTATCATTTTTATTATTATTTATTTAAAAGTAGTTATGGTTGTATTTATTAGTTTTGCTATATAATGTATGTTAGGCCCTATGTTGTTTCACTGTTGTCATTTATTTTCTCAGTATTTAGACAGAATGAACCGCAACAGCCAACAGTACATCAGAGCCTGTTGTAAACGTATTGTTAGGGGCAAAACAATGGCAGTAAGCCCCACCCAGCCCAACACTGTTCACAATGAAATGTCACATGATGATGAGTTACTGATTTTAAAGCATTTGTCTCACAAGATTTGAGCATTGTGGGCCAACACTTGCATGTAAAACTTTTTTTTTGTGCTGGACATACCTTCTCTTTGCAACACCTGCCATTGTCCTGCGATCCACTCCTTTCTGGAGGCGTACAGGATGGTGTAATGGGTCACTGCAACGTTTGGGTCTTCTGGGATTTTCCACGACACAAGTGCTGTGTCTTCCTCAATAAGAGTAACTTTAACATTGGATGGAGGCACTGTTGGAGCTGTAAGGGGAAAAAATTAAGGACAAAACTATGAATATATACCATCAATACTATCAAATAACTATTTAAGCCAATAATGGTTTTACTCTTACCTTCAGGGAAGGTGCTATGATAGACCACAGGGCTCCAGGGGCTGGACAGCTGGTCAATATGAAGACGGATCGCAAATTCATATTTGGTGTTTGGCTCCAGATCTCGAACCAGGAGATTCTGCTCACCCCTACAGAGTAAAGGTTGAGTACAAATTAATTCATTAAAATTTGATTTTGAGAGGGTTTTCTTTGAAGTTTTTAGTGTAGCAATTAACTTTCACTAATAAAGGGAGAAAGTGTGAAAAATGTGGTCTAAAGAAATCTGTCATTTCTTGAACATTTATAGTTTTGAAGATTGTTCTTCAGTAATTAAGTTTTACCTTAACTAAGTCATTAACCCTCTTAAACTGTCAGTATGAACTTGTTATTTCAAGCCTTTTAGATATGTGTAATGAAAACAATAAACATCATACAGTTGCAATCACTTTGTTTTGAAACTTTCCTACTCCAAAAAGGACAAAAGAAAGTATACATTAAGTGGAGACTCTCACGTTTGGAGGTAGAGCACCAGAGAGGCGTTCTGCAGGCCTACAGGGTTGCAGCGGACTGTGTAGTTGATTGGATGGTTGGAAGTAAAGGCTGGGCGGGCCCAGTGCAGAAAAACGGCAGTGGAGCTGTTGGTCTTGGCATAAACATTGTGTGGTGGTGGCGGTGGGGGCACCAGGCGATCTCGAACAGCTGGGAACACAGTCACTCATTTTTATAACTGAAGGTACAGTAAAACCAAACAAGAGCACAATGCTACAATGCTAAGAGCTAATTACATGTGACTCACAGACACAGCTCGGTGTGCTGATGGTCTGGTCTGCCTGATACCCGTCTCCCACAAAGTTGTAGGCCATAAGTTTTACATGGTACTTCTTCCTTGGGTCTGCAAAATAAATTATTAAGGTTGAAAAACTTAACAAATCAACATAATTTAAAGACCTTTGCTGCTTTGACCAAGATCCTGATCTGTGTGGGTGTGGGTTCATTGAGGTTTTCTGCTTTGGTGGTGAGGTGAGGGAGAGATATGAACAGATGCTTGGTGTGGTCAGTCGTTTGGTCAGTATCCGGACCTATCAGGGCCACATCCAAGGAGCTCCACTATCCATCACTGTCAGCCTTTTCATTGCAAATCCTAAAGCCTTTTCTCGAGCCCAAGCCAGGCCTGCTGGTCAGTGGTCAACAGGCCAGTGGACACTCCTATTCAGGCCTGAACCTAGGGGTTAACACCAGGAACAAAATCCCTCAGGACGACACAGCTGATAGTCAACAGCAATCACATGCCGCAGTGACCCCAAAGACCTACATAGAACAATAGCTCTTCCAACAAATGTCCCCTTCTCCCCTAAAAGTATAATTACCTCGGGATTATTAAAATGCAGAATATTCATTTTAATATTTTTTAGATTTTATTGCCATGACCATACATTGTAAAACCACTGCATGAACAGAAAATGTAATCCTGTATACAGCACCCAGCAGTAGACAATTAGTGTTTTTGCATGGATCATTCTTGCCTTTGGTGTGTCCAGTTCATTTTAGGCACTTCATCTTATGTAGAAATTACTATGTTTTAAGATAATTTTTGCCTGTTAATGGCTTTACATATGAGGAACTTGCTACACCAACTGCACTGTTGCGGCACAAATCTTTCTAGCTTACTGGCAGTTTACAAATTTAAATTTTAAAAATGTTTACAAAATGTAAACTTTATATGTACACGTTTATTGCATTAAATACTGCACATTATCATTATTTTTGTTGTAGGGCTGTACAACACATGTTCATGGTGCTGGTAAGAAACATTTAGGGGGCTTAAAAGAAGAGTTAGACCACAGGGGATGAATTTGTATTTGTGTGGTAGGACATTTTTTTAAGGGCGGAGCCGAGCTTCTTGAACCCCCACACAGCTCTGACGGGTTTCACTAGAGCCAGCCCAGGGCCAAAGGGTCAAGCCGAGATAAAACTCTGAAAGAATCTGAGGTCATCATGTGCAATATGAGACGGACTTCCTTTTTGCTCAAGGATTTGCCTTGCCAATATTCTAGGACATACAAAACAATTGGGGGCAAAAATTTGATAAAAATAGAAACTTTTTTATTGGAAATAGATGAGATAGATTAAATTAAAAGTCATAGCTAAATATTCAAATTTTTACTGAATCACTTTTGTAGTTCCTTGCAAGAGAAGATTGGTATGTTGTTATTGTTTTTTTAAGTAAATGTAGATATTTTTCCCAGTGTCCACCTCTAAAAAGATAGGAATAAAGTTTGGACCTCTACCCAGCCCCACAATACAATGAGCCTGTCTTAATTATGCGAGAGAGGAGCTCAGAGAGAGAAGGGGGTTGTGACATCTGGGCCATGACCTTTGACATGGAATCTGGGCAAGCTAAATCCTGCAAAAGGAGGGGATATAGAGCTCTCTCTAAGGGGGGAGGGTCAAACATTAGGAAGTGAGTAGACAACCCGAAAACACCAAAAGTCAAAAACATTTAATAAAAGATGAGTCCTGATGTAACTCACAGCGATTGCTCAATCACTAATTTAATAGAACTGCAATGTTGCAGTTCTATAGATGCCCTGGTTTGTCCACAAACTGCAAATCTTTAACATACAGTGCATCGATCCATAGTCCTGATGCTAAAATAATGATTTTTATTTTTACAGCAAAAATTCATATTTTGGATTATTTGAAAAATCAGCTAAAAAGCTATTAATTATTACATTATAACAAAGACGTTCTTGGAGAGTAATGTCCTGTTGTGCTATGTGCCATTCCTGGACATTATCCACAGGGTTGAAACTCCCACAGGTTCACTCCCATAAACTATTCTCTTTGCATTAAAGGGCATAATTCAGCCATTTGTGGTCACCCTTTTTACAGATAAAGCGCAGGTCCTGTTGGCCTCTGAAGTTTTGTTCTGCCCTACCAAAGGCCCCCCAGGCAAGCCAGGCTTGAAAAGGGGCCATAAATGTCAACTTCCAAAATGAACCCTCACAACTGCATCTATCATCTCTACTTCTCCACTTTTGGAAAAGCCACAAATCAACATCAAGGCACATACTCACACAGTAAATAAGTACAAAATGCATTTTTAAAATGGTGAACTAAGAACCAGTCTTCCAGCCAGCATGTTCTTCCTACAGTAAAATTAAATAATAATACATACATTTTTTTGACTGCATGTCAAGCTGGACAGCCTGAAGCTGTGAGATAAATCCACTGCACAGTGCGAAGCCTGGTGCCAATACGTATGTAAGGTATTTATGTCTGGGTAATGGTTCGTCAGATAGGCTGAGCACAAAGAAAGGGTCACATCACTTTGTCATTTTAATCCAACTAAAATCACTCTAATACATGCCTGTGTCTGTGTCATTTGCTTTTAATTGTTTGAACTGCACCTATACCTCCTGCTCTTGGAATGTCCTTGCGCAGTGGCACAAGCTGAATCAGCTGTACTGTACTCTGGAAATCAATGCTCTTGGCATCAGAGCAAGGCTAGAGCACAAACAGAAAAAATGTCAGTGAGTTAATAAAATGTTTTTAAAGATTATGTGTTCAGATAAATGAACACAATGTGTAGTCTTTAGATAACACCAAGAATTAGCTTGGGAGTGGTTGGTGTTACGTTTAAATAAACATAATTAAATACATTATTTGTTCATGAATATGTTGTATAAAATGAAAACCAGCCTAAATGATCATCAATCACCATGACAAAATAAATAAAACTGAAGCACTTTAACAAATACAATGCTCAGTTATTTTCTAAAAAACAAAATGTGTAGTAATTTTACTACTTCACCAAATTCACAGGAAAGACAAAAGTAAAATGCTGGTTAATCAGTGCATGAGAGACCAGTGTTGTTGAATCAGCAGTTAGTGACAGGATGCATTTCCTTTAGGCATAGGGCAATAAACCATCTTTGTGCCTTCCAAAGCCCAACACAATGGGGTCTTTGATGTCAACGCTCCTCCAGCAACACTGCTCAAAGAAGTCATAAAACACTTAATGAATATTCTTCACAAAACAGCTTCCATTTAAACAGAAAACTGCAAAGCCATTGTCTTGGTTTTATTGTAATATAAAATTTTGTATTTATATATTGATATTTTATTTATTGACTGATTTATAATAATAATGTTTGAAAAAGTAGGTAAACGTTCATCTAAAGACTGAGACTCTGCTTATTGTGACATTGTCCAGAACAGCATACATTTTTTTGAATAGCTCAGGATTAATGAAATCATACCTTAAGAGTTTGCACTAAATCAAATGTGGACGACGGCAAACTTAACAGTTGTTGTAATTTACAGTGCCTCCTCATCTTTCCTTCTTTCTTTCTAAACCCTTCTTTTTGATTTACAAGTCAGCTGCTGGCCACCTGGTTGACCCCACTGGCCACAGATGGTCAGTTGTCCACTACACTGGCCCCGGGACCCTTTTCCTCTCACAAACCAAAAGGGCCAAAATGAATTCGACCCAAAGGCCAAAAGAGCTGCGATATGCCAACAGCAGCATCCAGCAGCTGCTGAAAAGATGCTCACTGAAATACTGCACAGAGGTTGCAGGTCGGGAGAGTGGGATGTAGTGCTGTACAGGCCCAAGCCTATTGACTCGGGGCTTGACACATGACGCATATTAAACAATTGATCACTGAAGAGATGCTCCTTTAACTACCACAGTTACTTCTATTTCATCATTCAGGCTATCAAACTGTACAGTCTAATTTCCAGCAGTAGTAGGTGATGAGAGACTTACCAAGACCCCCGATGGTGTGTGTTTTGACCGAGGCACGGAGCTGGACTGGGGCACTCTCAGGCTGGCTCTCCTCGTGGTAAAACAGTCTGTAGCCCTGCACACTGACCGAGTTTCTTGGTCCCAGCTGCCAGCGGGCTACAATAGTGGTGCAGTTTAGGGGCTCCAAATGTAAATCTGGAGATCCAGGAACTGCAGATAAAAATGGCACAATATTCAATGCTGTTATTTATATGATTACTGGCAGTTTGTAAATTAGTAAATATAGAGCAGTAGCTTTCTTTAAAAGTGAAACTAGCAGCTGTTTCACACACACAGACACGGAAGGGGCGCCTGTGAGGACTGAGAAGAGTGGTTTCACACGTTTCAACTTTAGAAATTAAGTTTACCAATACAAAGGAGGAAAGTGCAGAAACAAATATTCGTGGACTGAAAATCCTCCCATCCCCCAAAGCCTCAGATGTAGCTCTAAGCTACCATATACATTTTATGGCATATGACTGAAGCCCTTCCCGTGTTAAAGACAGTGAAGGGCATAGGTCAGAAAGTAGCAAACACAATGTCTTACCAAGACTATCATAGAAAACATTTCATTCTGTTAAAAACTAAGTTCCTTCATTACTCTGGCTTTAATCTGTTAAAATGGAAAATTTTATTTTTTTAGTCTGCTGTACCTTGAGCACTAGATGCCTTTGGTGTGCGGTGGGAGGTCCAGGCAGAGGGCTCGCCCCACCCCACGCTGGTGGCAGCAGCAATACGCAGGAGGTAAATGGTGTCAGGCTGCAGGTTTTCAAGTAAATGCTTAGTTTTCTCTCCTGGTAACTCCATCTGGGAAACTGCATTCTCAGCGCTTGTGCGGTATGACAAGCGGTAAGCACTGATTAATCCGCGACTCAACTTGTCTGGGAGAGGATGCCAAGACACCTGTATGTCTGTAGGACTGTGGCTGGTGAGGCTGAGCTCAGGAGCACGGAGGGGAACTGTGGGGAAGGCACAAATTGTAACTATGTGTTTTCCTGACACACATCCTAATGACCTAAAACCTTAAAAACCCTAACCCTTGGGCCAATAAGAACCATTTAAATTAGTTAAAATGCCAAAACTTAAATATATTTGCTCAAGGTGGCATAGATGAGGGCCATATTATGGTCTTTGCAAGTAAAATTAATTATTACTTGAAGTATGTGTTTTTTATTAAACTGTATAACACTTGACCTGACCACATTTTATCGGTGCAATGGGTCACACTCTTGCGCTTTCCAGAACAATAAACACACACACACACAAACAACTTCATAGCTACAGGTGTGTAAACCTGATTTCATCACAAGTTGTTTCAACTGACGAGGAGGTATATTTTATGTAAATTAGGTCTATCATGTTTTAAAAAATGTTTTTAATTGATTCATGTGGGGGGCACAGTGTCAGAGAGGTTACAACACAATCTCTCTGGGTGGAGCCTGCGTGTCCTCCTCATGCTGTCCTCGTGGGTTCTCTCTAGGTATGCATGTGTGAATTGGTGACTCTAAATTGCCCCTAGTGAATGAATGTGAGAGTGAATGGTTGTCTGTCTGTGTATGGCTCTGTGTCAGCCCTGTGACTAGCTGGCACCTGTCCAGAGTGTACCCCGCCTAAGACCCAAAGTTAATGGGATAGGATCCAGTACTCACAACCCCTAATAGGAATAAGCAGAAGAAGATGAATGAATGATGAATGAATAAGTCTATCATACTATACATTAATAAAATTTGTAGTAATAACAATAGTAATAATTTTATAACTCATAATTGATATAATACGAGGTGTATATTAAGGTTTTTCTGCAGTTAAAATGCTCTCTAGGTTAGCTCTTAGGGTGCACAAAAACAACAGACATACAGTATGAAGGTAGAGAGTGCACACCCAAACTGCAAAGCCTAATGCCTTATAAATATTACATATTAAACAAATAATTTGCATGTTGGCAAATAAATGTACATTAAAGATGTATTTTCTCAGTATAGTGTGTCAGTGCTCAGTGTGAGTCTCACCATCCTCCAGTGTGTGCTGAAACACATGGTCTGACATTCGACTGGCTCCCATTGGCATGTAGGCCACCACGTAGAAAGTGTAGTTGCGAGCCGGCTCCAGGTCATCAATAATGTATCGAGTTGTATCATTTCCAATGACAACTTGATATTCCTCATTGTTTAATCCTACACACACAAAAAAACCGCATAGTTACATACAATTACTCCAAAATCAATAGGACCACAGTGCAATGAATTTAATATTGATTTTAACAGTGAGGGTTTATTTGATTCTGGTTCACAACATTCATATTCTGCTGGCAAAGCACTGTATATTATTAAAATGTTTTATGCTCAAAACACTTTTTAGTAAACTTGCAAGACACTTGATACTAAATTAAAGTAAGCTACACACTCGCGTCTTTATCAGAGCCTCTACCCTCACAACAAGCACACACTTTTGGACATTTCTCTGTGTGGGCTAATTAGTGGCTACATTCACTCAAGTGCAGCAAACACCACTGAATTGTACTCTGTCAATCTCACTGAAGAGCAGTTCTCTCAGACCAAGGACAAAGATGTTGTATCCTTAATCACAAATCAAGTCCAGAAACTCCCAGAAAATGGCACTTGTTTAGGAATTAATTGAGAGGAATTTCTCCAGTCCCTCCTTATCCCAAACACAATCCAGCAGGTGCTCTCTTGCCCAGTACTGTTCAATTCACTTCACAAACAGAAGTCAGTGCCATTATAATTAAGAACACTTCCTGACAGGGGAAGTTGTTTTTTAAATGCTGCATTGTCTGGATGTGGCTCTGGTTGTCAAAAGCTAAAGTTCCCAAGAAGGCTGAATGGCATTTTTGCAGCTAAGCTACAACCCTTGAGTTTTTTTGTTTTGTTTTTTGCTTCTCAAAACTTTATAAACCTAAGTCAGTTGTATGTTATATTAGTTTCTTTGTTTCCCAGACTCATTTAACAACAGGTTTTATCACAACTGACCTTCAGCCTTCATGTAGTGCACTGAATAAGCAATAACTTTGTTTGAGTTAAACAGAGGTCTCTCCCAGGCCAGGAGGATAGCTGAGCTGGAAACAGTGTCTGCCCTGATGTTGCGGGGGGCACTGGGTCGGTCCTCGGACATCACCACAATGAGCCGGGCCATGGACAGGACTGAGCCCAGTTCATTCTCTGCCTGACACTGGTAAATGGCATCATCTTCTGGGATGATCTGGTTGATCACTAGTTTGCTGCAGAAGAAACAAAAAGTTGAAGTATACAGAGCAACCACTGTGGCCATTTAACAAGTACTAGTAGTCACTACAATTATCCTTAAGTGACAAATAAGTAAAAGAGATAGTGGCAGTAAATTATTGGCAAAATAACTAAAACCCCTTTCGCACTAGTATAAAGTATTCAGTGTTTCTTTGAAGACAGATGTAAATTGATTTAAAATTAGCTTAGATGTATTGTTCAGTGGTTAAAGTACTTTGTCCACATTTCGGTCACTAGCTTGTTACCTGTTGTACATCTTGATACGGCCATTAGAGTGGACTTTCTCTCCATTCTTGAACCAAGTAATTTGAGGAGTTGGGACTCCCTCAGCTTGGCACACGAAACGAGCTGTGCCGGCACGTGGACGTGTCAGGCTCTCTGGCCATTCAACCAAGGAGGGAGGTGCTTTGGAAAAAGAAGATTCATATATACAGATATATATATAAGGCTAAAAATAATTTTGTATTATTTGACAATGTTTTCCTAAAGTTTACCATTGCTATGCTTACCAAGCACAGTGACATTGGCTGAGGCCATAGTGTGGTTTCTGGTGCCAGGAGTGGTGGCTCGGCACAGATACACCCCTCCATGTTGAGGCTTGATATCAGAGATAATGAGATTGCCATTTCCCAACACTTTTGTATTGTAAACATCAATAGATCTGCTGTCCGCTCGGCTCCATGAGATGATGGGTCGGGGATTGCCTGTGGCCATACACTCCAGGATGGCACGCTGGTGCACCGATATCGAAATGTTCTGTGGCCCAGCAATAATGCGTGGCCTCTGGGGGAGCTGGGGGCTGGGAGCTTCAGAGAGGGACAACAAAAGAGCTTTAGTTAATGATGCGTGTTTGTCCAGTGGGATAAGAAATAACCCTCATATTGGAAAAAGATTTTTAGCCAACCTGGAGTAACTGTGAGGGTCACTTCCACACTTCGGCGGCGACTGGCAATGTTGGTGGCAATACAGCGATAATTTCCAGCATCAGTTTGCTGTACACCATAGATCTGCAACACACCACTGGGCAGGACTGTGATTCTGGGGTGACAAAAAATATTGAATACAGAATAAGAACAAGACACATAAGTTCACCATAATAACTAATCCTGATGAACTAAAAAAGCCACACAGTGCATACCTTTCAGTGGTGGGGGGTAATGTTATACGATTGAACTCCCATGTGATGATGGGAGGAGGGTGTGCACTGATTTTACAGGAAAATCTAGCAACTGAGCCTTCAGTTACCACTATGGAGGTCGGCTGGATTGCAAAAGCAGAGATACCTACAGAAACACAAATAACAACAAATTAAACTTGTTTCAAATGATGTGTAAAAATATATGTGGTTAAAATTCAAAGCTGATCAGCATTTTTCTAGCAAATTAAAGCAGATGTAAAATATTATGACTACATAGATACTACAATTATCAGCATTTATTATTCAGCTTTTAAGGCATTAAATACTAGTGTGAGTAATAAAAAATGTATATCACTGTAATTTTCAAAATGGTGGTATATCATCTTCAGTGCGTTTAGTGACACACTTAATCAGATTTGAAGGCTTGCGGGTTTATGTTGTCTTTGCAAACAAACAATCCAAATGCAATACTGAAATATAGTATTCAAAATAAAATATACAGTCAAATGTTCAAAGATGCAATTCTCAAGAGCTATACTGTAGCAAAACAAACAAAAAAGTCCACAAGGAAAGTGCTTGTTTGGCTTTCAGTTTTGCACTAACTATTTATTTATTTCTTCCCTGGTATCACGGTATACAGAAAATTCATATCATACAAGGAAAAAAGACGGTATTTGGTATGAAACGGTATATTGCCCAGCACTACTGACAACTCATGATTAACAATATTACTGAGGACAGGCTAAACAGAGATCACATTAATGAAATCATTACTGTAAAAGCCCAAACAAATAAAATGTTTTCAGACATCTATCCACATTAGATTTATAGAACGTCAAATACACAGATGCTACAGCCTACAGCCAAAGAACTGCTGAGTGCTGCTGGAGGTGATGACTGGACTGGAACAGCAACATCCTGCTGGGATTGGGTTTCTCTGAAACTGAGCCATTGTCAGATACCAGCAGAGCAGCCAGCAAATGAAGCCCAATGAATTACAATCAGTCCTTGTAGTAGTCAGTCGAGGACCAACCAAACACCCAGCAGTGTAACCCACAGATGTGTGTATTTCAGCATGATTCAGGCAGTTCTAGTCTTTTTTGCTCATAAATACTCTTTGTGACAATGGTTTCTCCTGGGCTATAAAGTCCTGGGAGCCATTAGGTAATCTACTGCGGTACCACCCCCCTCTGAGTTCAAAAGCTGGAAAAATCTAGATTCAGTCATTTGTTGAAAGGAATCAATTGCAGTTGTTGAGAAAATTACCAAAAAAAGTGTGAACTTTAGATTGCCCACTGATATACAGAATTAGAGTAGATATCAATGACTGTAGACGGATGTAAATGGTAGATATACAATAGGTTTGTCAAAAACAGTACTTGATTAAATGTCCAGTCATTTTTCCATGATAATAGCAATTCAAAATATAATTGCATAAATTTACATTGCTCCAAGTTTCTATAACTCTTTCGAGATCAAACTATCAGCTCTTGAGTAATGGATGAGCAAACACACTGCACTGCTATTTAACCTCTTAGGTCACATTCAAGGCTTTTGGTGCTGTGAGCCATCAACACTAAACAAAAAGAAAATAGAGCTAGGGGAGGAGTACGTCAAGTTACGTGTTTGGTCAGAACTTAAGAGCTTAAAACATTCATCTATTTGCTCTACACTTACCCCCCCCCCCCCAACAAATAGGGCAATGTGGTAAGTAGAAAATCAACATACTGTGCAAAAGCACAGTTGTGTATAGTGGGTTTGCAAGTGTGTTTACTGAATAACCTCTAAACAGGCAAAATCAACATATACACACCATATATTTTAATATGAAATCTATTTTTATCAATTATACTCGTTGAGAGTTGAGAAAAAACATTGTTGTGACAGTGTTTGCCATTTTAGCTCTGACCCATTTAATTAAATTAGTTAACTTTGTGTATTAAGCTCTCTTGTGGATGACAGAAGTTGTGAGAAGATGAGCCCACTCATTAACACAAATTTGTGTTAATGTGTTGAAGTGATATGACTGCGGGGTGTGAGTGATGAGTTCACTGATCCTCCGCAGCTCTACTTTGGCTTTCCATTCAGCCCAATGATGTTGGATTAACAAACAACAGGATGATCATTGATTATTGACAAACTACGAACACAGCGTGGGAAATCTATACCTGCTGGGGTTGAGCCAAAGCCAGCTTGCAAAGAGTGATGATATTTGCCAAAAGGCATCTAATGTCATGATAAAATCATCAAAGTAAACACATGAAGCGATTTAGATTAATTTAAATGGTATAAATTTGCTTCAGTAAACTCTGGGTACAGTGTTTTCTTTGCTAAATATACTAGAAAAAAACAAACTTTAAACAAAAGCAACTTAAACCAATTCAAAACACAACAAATTCCACAAACTATTCCCTAAAAGCATTCAAAACAGTTTGGACATCTGCATTTCCTTGCAACGTCTCCTCTCACCTCTGGACACACAAATCCAGGCGTACCAATCGTGACCACCAACACATTGTGTTTTTGCTGCAACAATCCAACACTGATAATCTGACAGTATAATCTAGCTAGTAGTAGTATCTGACAGTGTGTTTATTTCAACCCTGTACTTCAATAGCTGACACAGTACTTAAAATGAACTGATATTACAATACATATTCCCTTCAGTCCAACCTGAACTGTGAGGGAGTGAGGCTAATTTGCTGTAGGCTGCAACAGATGGGCCTGTTGATGCCAGCAGCTCTCCAAACTAAAGGTCAATGGACAGGTCAGGCCCAAACAAAGGTCCCATTACAAACACCAGGACTTAGTTCAGCCATTTCTTCCCTGGTTTTGTGTGAGTTTCACAATAGAAGTACACCTCAGTTGATAGTTATCTTAACTTTACTTTAATACTGAAAATATATTTATACATATTATTATACGAATAGATTTATAACATATACAAAGAAAGTTCTATTTGTTCTAACGTGTGTGCTCAGGGATTAAAATGGGATAACCTCCATACTCTATTTGCCATTTCTGTTTCAACACCGAGATCTTGCTCAGTTGCTAAGCTATGCAGTAAAAAATGTTTCTAACCAAGTGACTTTTAACCTAACCCATCCCCCAGGATTCAATCTTTTAGGGGTGACATTAAAATTGATCATTTTTTTCCTCATCCTGAAGGCAGCGTGGTAAATTAAGTAGGTATCAGGAGGGCAATGAAAAGGTCCTTCCTAATCACCATAACTAAAGTGACTGAGCAAAACCTAAAATACTGTAGCTCACATGTGCTGGTGTCATGAGCATTTGCTTATAACCAAAATACATGATACACTGTCTTTACAACTTTTTCTCAGACTGCTGACTCACAGCACTAATTAAGTGAATAGTCCTTGAGAGTGATCACAATGAACATTTACTAAAGAACATAGAAAAAGGGGGATTGGTAAGTAAAATGAAGAATAATGCAGTGCTAAAAAGATCACTAGATGTGCAGATGTGCTCCTTCTCAAAGCTGGCTGCATGACAGTCAAGTGACCATAGGCCTGGCTAAACAAAGAGCAATTCCCGTGGGCAGCGTGACCTCTTAAAAGACCAGTCCGGCCAGTGGGGGAGCAGAGCTGGGAGAAGGATTCTTCCCCTCCTCCAATCTCTTATCTCTTCTGCAAAGTTTTCCAATCATTCAACTGAAGCCTTTTACTCAGCTCAAACAGTGGCTGCATTGTTGTTCTATTGCCAAAGAACAGTGCATTACATAAGGCAATCTGTTAATTGTTTCTTATATAGATTATGTGATAAGATTAAGTTTTACCTCAGGACTTTGATACAAGTTTGAACAAAAATCACAATTTCCTAAAACTGCAGAGGACTGCTCCAACTTCTGCAATAGCCAATAAAACTAGTGAAAAATTACATTTGTAAAGATTTAAGTCTTGTCCTGTCAGATCTCTTGCATCTATTGAACTATTTAAAGCAACCTTTGACCTTTGGGCCTGCTGCTCAGAGTCCCCATGGCAACCTTTCATGTCCAGCAGAGGAGAAAAACAAGATTCAGGCATGGAGTTTTTTTCAATTTTCCTCCACAGCTCATGGCAATCTAGGTTTACTTTAATTGTTTTGGGGTGACCAAATTTCACCAAGCCATGGAACACTGGATACATGTCTGGCTACTTCAAATCGTGCTGCTCATTAAAACTCTCATTAAGTCTTCATGTTCTTCAAATTTTTTATGTATCTGTATAACATGTGGAAGAAACAATGTTATTTTATGTTATCCACTATGAGGACCACATCTTTTAGTGCTCTGAGTTAAGAGGAACTGACAAAATCCTCTATTTATTCGTGTGCTGTGTCCTGTAATCACTCAGCGCGAGAGGCCAAAAAGGGAGTCAACTTTAGAAGGCAATCTCATCATTGAGATCGCCATCAATCAGAAGTCTATTGACAAACGTCACTTGATGAGGCTCGAGTGTCACATTCCTATTCAGCCAGGCTAAATCCCTCCTGTCTTTTGTGCCTCAGCAACCAAATGTTTAAGGTTACCCTCCATCACACTCACACCAGTCCTACACAAACACCAGAGTACATGATAAAAAAATTAGACCAAATGAAAGCCAAAAGAAGTTGAAAAAATAAGCCCATATATGCCTTGCCAAAAAATATATTCACCTACAGCGCAACACTAAAGTGGACATCTGGACATACTACATTTAATAACATTTAATTAGTAACATTAACAACTTTTTGAAATCTCCCAGAGAGAAGATATATCATCTTCAAACTGTAGATGTCCAGATACATACACTAAACATAACCCAGCTGAACCAGAACGTTCATCATTGGAAAATATCTAGGATGTTCATTAAGAATAGCCATAACCTAAAATTTAAAAACTCAACTACACTATAATATAATTAACATTACGATGGTGCACACACTGAACTCTTCTTTTCATTGATCTCTGGACAAACAACTTCCCCCCTAAAAGCTCTTTCTTTTGTCAGTCCAGGGGGCAATGTGGACAAAAATGGTCAGAGTGAAAGGCCATTCAGCCTTTGGTAAGAGTAGTGTGGCAGAAAACAATTGTGTGAACCCCCAGCCCCAACTGACTGGGCAAGACCTGCAATAAAGTTTGGTCATTTAGACACTCAGGGCTGGGCTGTGGTGCCAGGAAACTGCAGATCACATTTGTCTGCATGTGTACATGTGAGTGCAGACACTGCTCCCACAACACCCACTGATACCTCTGTGTCCTCCAACTGAGCATTTCTCAGGTATGTGCAAATTTTATGAGCTTACAGATAGACCCTGAAGCTACCCTAAGTGGCAGTTTAAAACAAACTAATAAAATTTAGAGGCAACATTTATCGCCTCTTAAAATTAAAGGTAGAGGATTTATGTGTAATGTAATGTCTATAAATATACTTTTATTAATCACTCTAATTATAGTCAGACTATGGTGACTTTTAAACCTCAGAAATGTACACAGAGCTGGTCTTGTTTGACAACATTTGTAAAGTCGTCACACCATGTTTTACTGTGAGTAAACACAAACAGTGACAAATACTGATTTGTGGGTACACTGACTTGACAAGTTTGTAAAGGTCTGACAAATACAATAAAGGCTACATACTGTACATCTACTGAACATAGTCAAGCTTTTCTATTTTGTCTTTGAAATACATGTCCACCACATGCACCAGTGGAAGAGAAAGCATTGAAAAGAACAATTCCTCTAGTGACCAATAACATAAAAGAGTTGTCTGTGAATAGGGGCCATCCGGAGAACCTCTATCCAGGGCTGCACCAACTCTCCTCATTTGCACACCAATGGACAGATTTCCTTTCCAAACAGTATATGTTTACAGGCACAGGCTTCTTCGGTGACAGTGAAAATGATCAGTTAATCATACTCACTTGCGATTGTAAGACGGGCTTTCTGGCTCAGGATTGCTCCATATTTATTTTGAGCGAGGCACTGATAAAACCCTTCGTCTGATTTGTCCCCTCTTCTGCTCTCCACCTCTGAAATAAACAGGGAGCCATTGGAAAGCAGGTACACCCTTTCGTTCTCCACCAGTTTTAGTCCATTCTTGAGCCACTGGACATCAATGGGAGCCTCTCCATGCACGTGACAATCCAAAATGACTGACTCTTTTCGCATGATTGTGACATCCTGAGGCTCCTTGATGAAAAACAATTCGCTAAAGCATAAAAAACCTGTAGAAAAAAACAAAATAGAGTAATATGTTAATATGGCAATGTGAAAATAAAGCTATTGGTCAACCCAGAGAAACACAACACAGGAGATTGGAGGTTATCCCAGCAAATTGTGCTGGGTACCCCTGGACAGTGGACAGTTAGTCACAGGACTATAAGTTTGAACAATTCATACACTTTAAACAATTTCAGATACATGACTTGGTCCATATTTTGCACTTTCTGATATATATATGTATATGTGTGTGTCTGTGAATGATGTGTTTTTTGTCAGTGCATAAGCTGTCGCAACTACTGTAATTTCCTGTAAAGGATTAATAAAGTATATTTATCTCATCAGTACACAATAAGTTTCATGAAACTAAATACAGCCCTAGTCATGGCTGGAGCTGTGGTGATGTGTGGGATACACATATAAGCCACTTAAATAGCCTGCCACCAGGAGGTCCAGGTGTCCTTTTCAGTTGGGACTTTTTGTAACTTCTTTTAGCAAACCTAATTATTTGGGTGTCTGATGATGAAACAGTGTGTTTAGTGAACATCACCGACCAAAAATAGTCCATGTGTAGACTAAATTAGGTCCATGTGGTATTCAGTAAAAAAACAACTTTTTGCGCCCAGATAACAATGATACAAGCTATTGTAAAGCGGACTAAGCAAAGTAGTCTACACACAGCATAAATAATGAACAGTTTAAACTGAGCATGCTATGTTTAATTTAATATAAGTTAGTGCTACTGTTTGTGTTAACATGAGTGTAAAATGTCTATTTAAAGTTTGTAAGCTTTTTTCAGGAGTGGTGGTCACTCAGTCCGCAGTCCTCGGCTGTGGTCAGTCCTAGCAGCGGGATTAACTAATAACGACTTCACTATAATTCGCCATAAATGAATAAAATTGCTTACCTGAGATTGGTAGAACGAGGATGAAAAACACCCAACGCTGACATAATTTCCTTTTGAAGGGCTCCATTTACTTGAGTTGTCCTTGCATGCTCGCTTCTCTCGGAGCTCCTCTCTCCTGAAGGACCGTGCTGCTACTGACCAGCAGCGCTCTGCTCAGAGGGACAGGTTTCCCTCCAACCCCCCTCCTGTCTCTCTCTGGGACGGACACAGTCAATTAATCGCGTCTGTCACGGAGCCATGAGGCCTTAGCGCCACCTAGACACTGCCCCCTAGGACAATACCACAGGCAGGTAGAGTAAGATCAACAACACCTCAAAGAAAACCCTAACTTCTCTATTGGTACCTAGACTGATGGTAGTGACCCATTAGGTTTTTCATTAATTTATGAATTAAAACTTTAGTGTAACTAACCTGATTAAAGTTGGTTACTGCTTACTATTATGCTACAAACAATTATGTTGACAGGAATTATGCTATAAACACAGATAAGTAGAAATGTTTTAGACCAGGGGTTCTCAAACAGTGGCAAGGCAATTTTATTTGTATAGCACAATTCATACAGAGAGTAATTCAAAGTGCTTTACAGAAAAAAAGACAAGTTTAAAAGTACAAAGACAAGAATTACAATTGAAACAATAAAATCAAATTAATCAAATATGATTAAGAATCAATTTAAAATGAAATTAAAAGAGAAGAGTGCAGATAAAACACTTTCAGTTGGCATATACACAGCTAAAAAGAACAGTTTTAATGAGTGATACACTCTTTCTTGTAAAACACAGTGTCTGGGAAACCATTAAATAGAAAATTGCAGACTAGTTTAGAATAAGTTTGGTCCTGATTTAGTCCTGGGTTAAATCTTGAGTTTCCTGATTAGACCTTTTTGAAGATAAGATTAGTCCTTCTCTGTTTATTCCTGGTTAAGGACTGCTTTTGTTCTGGACCAGTTTAGTCCTGTTATAGTCGTGCCTAAGATTAAATCACTTTAGACACGGGTTAGTTGATTTGGGCACATTTTAGTTAATTAAAGATGATAACTCTGGTGGTACTTGGGGTACTTTAGGCCAGTTTGGGGTTAATTTGACAGAAACATAGTAATTGGTATACTGGTTAACGCTATTCCTTTAATGAATATCGAATGTCATACAGAGAAATCAAATACAAAGGGCTAAAACAGGTCCAAATGCTGCCATTGCCGGGTCAGACTCCTGATTTTAACTTTATTTGTATGAGATTAATTAGTCTAGTATATATTTAAAAAGTATGTTGTAATATGGGCTTTCATTCAGTATAAATCTAGATCAGTATTTAGATTTTTCTCATTCCAACAAGAACCATTCACTTTCCTTTATCAATACAATTGGTCCAGTCTGAGATGAGATCCCCCACACCAAATGGCCAATATTGGCAAAAATGTTAATGGAAATGAGATCGGCCCTTGTCTTTTAAAATTGGACCAAGCAATTACAGGGAAGCATTGGTCAGAGCAGGACAGCTGTTGTGTCAATGTCGATATTGATCTGATGACCACCTCTTATTGTGGAGAGAAACCAACCCCCTTCCCGGGACACCCTGCACTGAGCTCTATTCAGGAGCTCGGCCGAAGTCCATCTGTGATCAGCAGCCATTCAGATCACAGACAACTCAAAAGGTATTTGCTGAAAAGCTAATTTATAGTTAATTTTTTATAGTTTTCTAAAAATAAGACTCATTTGTGTTTGGGCCTTTCTTCAATGAATGGGTGAAAAGTAAAACCTCAGCAATTGCTAGTGAATGTTGTAGTTCAGTTTTTGTACAGAAGTATATGCACTTCAACATGTTTTTAAAGCTTGAAAAGAGAAAGTTATACTGAGATGCCACTGTCCTGACAAGTTTTGGTTTCAAGTATATGCTGCACTATTCCTATACGGCTACTATTGCAATTTGAAAATATTATGTTATTATAACTTATATCCAGCAGCAAATATCCCAACTTTTAACACACAATACACAATGTACTTATATTCTTTAAAAAATATTTTAGATATTTGGGAATTATGTTCTAAAATTATGTCAGCAAAATGTGAAAGAGGTTTTACTTCAAACATAAGAAATGTGTTTCCATGTAGGATTAGTGTTAAAGCCACCCTTTAGAGCCAATTTACCTGTAATCCTTACATCACAGTATTTGTGCTGCATCATTTGAGGAATAGTAACCGTCGTTAGTGTAGGTCACAGGTTGATCTCTTACATAACGTGAGAAAGTGTGCAGCTGGCCTCATGCACAGTGAGAGAGAGCCACTCCTCTGGGTGTTTGATTAATCAAGAATTCACTTTCGGCACCTGCCAATTTGGTGCTCTTTGTGGGTAGAGGGATGGTCAGCCTGCTGTGGGCTGGGGTCAGCTCTGAGGCCAGATCAATGTGGGAGAAGTCATTATCAGGTTATGAATGCGGGTGAGATGGTGGGTAAAAGGGAAATCTGCGCACCCCAGGTCTGCTGGTTGATCTGCACACTGGCCCATCCCCACTGACCCCAGCAGCGTCCAAAAGGCTGGCCTGAACGAGGCTGACCTTTCAACTGACCCTTGTAGAGGAAAGAGGGATGTTTTAGTGCCACAATGGAGGTGGCCAGCACAGAAATTCAGGCTAGTCCCAGTTGAATCGTACAAAGTTGAAACCACACAAATAAGAACTCTACAGTTGTTTTTCAAGAAATGTACTCCTGCTGGAGGTCAACTACATTCACATATTTAACAACATGCTTCTTAAAAAGCAATAGCTTTTCACAGTTGCCACTAAATTGTACTGGATTTTAAGGTTATAACTTCGACTTGCACTGTAGCTCCCCCTGCTGGAATAAAATCAGTACTACTGTTTCAAACCTTCATGGATATATATTTTTTTATATTTTAGAGTTAAAGACTTAAAATATGATGTTGTTCACACAAAATATAGGAGTAAATAATCTTCACAAGTTACATTTCAAACGAATTTTTTTTTTGTATAGCTTTATTTAGTCTGCAGTAATTCAAGACAGTCTGCTTCAAAACTGCTATACAGTCTTGTTACTTGCATGTTTTGTGGTAATGCACTTGCGGTATTACATTTGTTTGTCTACTTTATAATAGTAAAATTTCATGTACATTGACTTAAAAACATGAATTAACATAATCAAAGTCTATAGTACAATACAGTACAATACATTACATTAAAGGTCTGCATAGGTCATTTTAAATATGAACAGAATGTGCCATGCTCAGCACTCTGCACATGTAAACATTAAAGAGGTGAAAACATTGTCTTAAATTGTGTCAAAAGCAGTGTGCTGACAGACTCGCAACATACAAATGGATCAGAAGTAAGACTTTGATAAAATAAGTCACTTTATAAAGGTATAAAAGTGTGTTTGCTGACAAGAAACCACTCCATGTAATTGTCCTGTAAACATTACAGGCAGACAGTGTAAACATGTTTTACCATTATGACTCATGATAATAGCTCTGTTTAACTTCAGTTGATTCCCTACAAACATCTTACAAGTGATTTCTTTGAAAAATAGCATAAGCTGTACAGTTTGGCAATGAAAAAACGAAGAAAATTAAAAAGATAGGCTCTTAAAATAGAGCACTGTAGTTAATTTAGAGTCCTTTGAGGAGTAGAGGACAAAGGATTTATGTACTATATGAATGCACCATTATTGTTTTATCAACCTTTAAACTGGTACATTTGTGAGGGTCTAAAACAGTTTAAGTAATAGTGGTTTTCAGAAGAGATTAATTGTTGTATGTACAAAGTATGTACATAATATATAAGAAAGGTTAAGGTATACTTTATTGTCCCCAAAGGGAAATTCGTTCTCTGCATTTGACCCATCCTTCAATGCTGCTGGGGCAACCCATCAGGAGCAGTGGGCAGCCACAGTGCAGCGCGCAGAAACCAAGATCCTGGTCAGGAGTGCTTGGCTGGAGGATTAGCCTATTGTGCATGTTTTGAGGTGGATGGGGGAAATCAGAGCACCCAAAGGAAACCCACCCAGACACAGGGAGAACATGCAAACTCCACACAGAAAGGCCCCACACGGTCTGGGAATCGAACCTGGGACCTTCTTGCTGTGAGGCAAGAGTGCAAGTTACATTCATATTATGTAAATATATACAGTAATGCATATAAACGGAGCATAATCTAACACTGCAATTAGTCATTTTATTTAACTGTTGGTCTACAATCTATAATGATTTCATCCTATTACTGGTCCTAGTAATGGTACATCTCTTATTATTAAGATCTGTGTTTTAAGTTTTGTTGCTCTTGCCTGCTACAAATGCGTTTGAGGTGGTTATAAGTTTCTGCATCAGCATTTTAATGCAATGGAATGAAATGTGATCAGCACATAACCCAAAACATACTTTGTAACTATTAGGCCTCGGTGGCAAATGTCTTAAAATTTCTGGTTAATGTTGCTCTTAATGTAAGAAGCTACATTTTAGGTTACTCAGACAAAAAAGCAAATATTATTGAGGGAACATGGTTTAAATATACCTTCACATTAACATTACCATTAGAAATATTTTACACAACAACTTTACCATCATGACAGCACTGTGGCAAAAACAAGTTATAACAAGTTTGAGAGACTGACATTAAAAAGTGAAGTTTAAGAAACGTTTGTAAACGTCATGTGAGCTTGTCCAGAAATGGTGCACGTGGTTACCAACAGAGGACCAAGGAGTCTGTGGGCCAGTCCTTCATCTGTCAAACCTCATCTACAGGTATATTCACTTTATCCTAATCCACACCGTCGAAGCCTTGAGCATTCTCAATAGCGATGTTGAGTTTCTCTCGCAGTTCCTCGAAGGACTCATAAGGAGGCAGGTCCAGTCGATTAAAGCTTTGAGGGAAAAAAGATAATTAAATATTATGTTAAAATAAATATGACAAGGACACACACAAGTAAACCCACTGTGGCCTGCAACAGTGTAACATGTTACGGTAACGGTGTAACATATAGGGTGTTTGCCAATTGCTAGGCTATTATTTTCTCTTGGAAGGATTTTTATATTAAAGTTAAGTCATAATTATTACATAAAGTTTGCAAAACATTTATATAATAATTGATCAATGTTTTCTTTCTTTGCAATGCATTTTGGGCATTTTGCAGTGAGGTGAGGCCACGGAGGATACACAGGTGCATCCTTTGACTTTGTGACTTTGTGCCAAATGGAGGAGATGAGCTCAGAAGGACGTGGGGGATTTAACCGTTTGGAACAGCACTTGGCGAGGCGCTGATGACGTGGGTTCAGTAGTGCAGCCGCAAAAGATCCTGGCAAATGAGAAACACTAAGTGAAGGCCTTACCAAGTGTGGGCTCGTGGTAGCTTGTCACGTGTTCCCCACTGCTCAATGGTAAAAAGCTGTGGTCCATTAGAGCCTAAAAACAACAGTTTCAACAGTCGAGTTTTAATTAGTGCAAAAAATGTCAATGTTTTTATCAAGGGTTAAGTCATTAACCGAGACAAGCTGAAAATAATTATCTGAGCAGTTTAGTGACCTAAACTGCAAGAAAACACAATCTCACCATAAAGTTCAGCAAATCCATTCATAGGGACTCTGGAGGTGCCAGTCACAAACTGTAAGAGTCGAATGCGCTTCTCTGCATCCATTAGCAGCACTGTCTAAAATATAAAGAAAAACAAATATTTAATAGATTCCTAGACACTTGAGGCAAATGAGTTTCAGCTGTAGTTCATTGGCTTCAGGCATGGAAAGACATCTTACTTTCCAAAACCACTGGATCACCACGTGGTTGGAGCAGTAGCCATTCTTGTACTTTGTGTTTTCTTTCCAGTCGTTCACATCTACATCTCCTAGTCCACACATAAGCAGCTGCGAAGGTGAAAAAAGGTAAATATATGGCTTTAAAACAAGAAGAAAGTAATTAGATGTACTAAAACGTACCTCCAGTTCGTTCTCATCAAAGATCTTAATCAGATCTTGTGGAATCAACTCAAAAAAACCCTAAACAAAAAAGGCACATTTTTACAAATGTATGCATGCATTTTCTATAAAATAAAATCCACAAAATATTTAATACCTCTTTGAAAGCAGTCATCTGCTTTTGTACTCTGTTCACAAACCTCCACTGTATCACCAGGCTGAATAAGATTTAAGCAACATTACTGAACATCTAACATGGCAAATTTATGCAAGTTTCGTCACTTACTGGATGTATTCTTTCTTGTTTTCATTGGTTACCACAATTTCTGAGCCACCGGGCTTCAGTTCATGCTGATGAGTCTTAGCATATGTGCAAAAACAAATTCATTAAAAAGACTCAAATAGGCTCAAAATGTCACTGTTGAAAAACTAAACAAACCTGTCCAAAGAGTTCCTCATCGACAGTGAACCTCAAATCCAAGTCTGTGGGGTCGTTCTCCAAAATCCACATCAATGAGTTAAAATATTCACTGTCCTAAAAAAGTAAAATAAACATTAGTTCCTGGAATTATCACATTAACTAGCAATGCATTATGAGTGAAATGGTCTGTAATATAGATACTTACAACAGACTCCATGTCCTGGAGATTGATTGGTTTCTGCAGCATCATTTTATAGAAAGGTCGAATGAAGAAAGCTTTGGGAAACAAAAACATTAACAAAAATAAATCGCAGTTAATTTTAGGTGTTCATGATGATTTCAGTAGGAACTCACCATCTAGGAGCTTGCCATGAAACACAGCCATGCCTGCAACACGACCAATGAACTTGAAGTAGGTAAGGTGGTCTTCGTTGCATAAACCTGAGTTAGGATTAATCTGCAGAGTGTAGTTGTCCCTGAAATGAAAGTGCCATTAAAGGCAAATAAAGTTTCAAGAGTTCACACTATACTACTACTTCAAACTGTATTATGTGCATTATAGCCATTACTAAAAATAGATGTGTAGGCACTCACGTGGCAGAATACTCAAACAGCCCATAGTATGGATTGAACATTTCCTTGGACATGAGGAAAAACCACTCTCTGGCCAAACCCCCATAGTCCAGCCCCTTCTCTCCCTCAAACTCCACCCACAGCCGCGCCTTCAGTAGGTCCGGCCTCTTCACAGACAGGATGCGTCGGTAAGAGTCCTCCATCACAGCATTTCGTCTCAACTTCATCTCAAATCGGTTAGGGATGTCAGCCTAAATAAGATTCAGATGTTTAATTAATGAAAGTTACTGTAATTTTTGTCCCTTCACAAAAAGATAATGCAACCATTACTCACTGGTTTCTTTAGTTTTTTTTTGAAGTAGTCATACTTCTGTTTATAGTCTCTGGAATATGGCACTGCCTGTAAAGAATATAGGTTAGTATTAAGTAAAAACAAAACAATCTTAAACTGACTACACTGAGACAATTACAGTAAACATTAAATCTACAGTATACTGTATATGCATATAGATGGTTTTGAATTATTGCAATATTACAGAAGCATAAACATCTACTCACTGGTCCGGTTATGGCTGAATTCTGTAATCGGGGATCCTCCCATTGTGTGGTCCTGGTGTCTGTCAAAATATTTATTAATCAGTGAATGCACTTCACTGCCATTTTTAAAAATACTGTAATTGTTATACATACTATGATCTATGTAGAATATGCGGCCATCAGAGTGGACTCTCTCCTCCCAACAGGGCTGCAAACAAGGATGACAATTTATACAGATACATTTGCATACGTATTTTTAAAAGGTTTCGTTTTAGTTACTAAAATACATTGGCAGATTGTCATCACACCACAATGCATTTACTCTAAAACTATAATTTGACAGTTAATGTTTTTAGTGATTTCCTATAACAAATGACCCTACCGGCAGAGGGCCGAGATCAGATGGGTCAAGTAAGGGCCTCGTCCTCATTTGCACAGGAATCCTTAGCCTCGGGTCTTCCTGTTCACAGGAATGGAAACAGGATACTTGTCACTCACACAGAAAAAAAGTGTTACTCATGATTTTTAAGTTTTCTTTAAACTTTGTTACCCAAGTGGTTGTCTTTCTGTTATGGTCAATGAAAAAGGGTCTTCCATTGGGAGCACTGCGAACCTCCCAACCTGCTGGCAATGAGCCACATTCAGAAGTGGGCTCGGGGTCTGAGGTGTGTTCAGGGGACCCCTCCACAGACACAGGCATTTGTAATGCACCAGGACTCTGAGATAAACCTGGGTCACTCTGTGGTTCCGAAGCTTCAGGGGCTCTCTGTGAAAAATCATAAATACAGTACATATGTACATATAAAATCTGTGTTAACAGAAGATGAACAATAACACATTTTTTGCGTCTTCCATCCATCCATCTTCTTCCGCTTTATCCGGGGCCGGGTCGCGGGGGCAGCAGTCTAAGCAGAGATGCCCAGACTTCCCTCTCCACAGTCACTTCCTCCAGCTCTACCGGGGGGACCTCAAGGCATTCCCAGGCCAGCCGAGAGACATAGTCCCTCCAGCGTGTCCTAGGTCTTTCCCGGGGCCTCCTCCCGGTGGGACATGCCCGGAACACCTCCCCAGGAAGGCGACCAGGAGGCATCCGGAACAGATGCCCGAGCCACCTCAGCTGGCTCCTCTCGATGTGGAGGAGTAGCGGCTCTACTCCGAGCTCCTCTCGTGTAACTGAGCTCCTCACCCTGTCTCTAAGGGAACACCCAGCCACCCTGCGGAGGAAACTCATTTCGGCCGCTTGTATCCAGGACCTTGTCCTTTCGGTCATGAGCCCAAAGCTCATGACCATAGGTGAGAGTACGAACATAGATTGACCGGTAAATCGAGAGTTCCGCCTTTCAGCTCAGCTCCTTCTTCACCACAACAGATACACAACCGATACAACGGCAGCATTACTGGAGACACTGCACCGATCTGTCTGTCAATCTCATGTCCCATCCTTCCCTCACTCGTGAACAAGACCCCAAGATACTTGAACTCCTCCACTTGAGGCAGGAGCTCTCCCCCAACCTGGAGAGGGCAAACCACCCTTTTCCGGTCGAGAACCATGGCCTCAGACTTGGAGGTGCTGATTCTCATCCCAGCCACTTCACACTCTGCTGCAAACCGCCCCAGCACATGCTGAAGGTCTTGGTTTGAGTTTTTTTTTTCCATCTTTGTGATTAAAAAATGTTCTTTAATGTTTACCTGAGTGACAGGGCGAGTCCATGTGGTGGTTCTGCTGTTATGGTTTACAAAGTAGCGTCTTCCTTTACTGTCCCGCTTCTCCTCCCAACCTGCCGGTAACCCAGCTGAGGTTGGAGGAAGCTATTGAGTGAAATAATAAATAAATAAATAAATAAACAGATCACACATTACACAATAATAATGAATAAAATGTAAATAAAAAAACTTCCTAGCCACAGAGGTGTCAGAGTGATAGATAAAAGATGGCCGTGTCAAAATCAGACAGTAAAGGCTAAAACAATGATAATTTCAACAGTCATTGTAATACACACCACAGGATTAACAGGATATTCCTCCCCTGTTGAGGTTTGAGCATTTCCTCTTTGACTGGAATGGCGAGAGTTACTAGTGTGATTCTAAAACAAAGGAGAAAGACATTATTAACATTTAATTATCTTAAAGGTACTATGAGCAGTTGATTTTTTTTATTACTTCATATAAATTACCAACATTTCTCCGGATATGAGGTAATCATGTTAAAATCAAATATTAGTTTTACTGATAACAATGGTACAGATGATTTATTCATGATTTTAAAATTCACATAATGGCAAGTTATGTTTACATGTTTTTGTTTTGTTTTCTAAAACCCTTGCATCACCAATCGTTCAATCAGAAAAGTGGGAAGAGCTCCATGCTCTGCAGTACCGTTTTTAAACCAGTACGAGTCCATGCTGCTTACAGTACCTTTAACCCTCAGAGCATCTTGGGGCCCAAACGTGTACTTTTTGCTGTTTTTACATTTTTGATCCTCAATAAATCAGAAATTTTAAAAGCTGTTGGTATAATAGCATATTTTTGACATATTGTAATCCTGACATATTATAATACTTTTTTCATGAAAGTCTAATAAATCTAGGTTTTTGGTCAGATTGCCCCCCCCAAACCACCAGGGAGACCTGTCAGGTCCTTCAGGCTGACCACACCCAGGAAAAACAGCTAATAAAGACGTCACTGCAGTTAGGTGACGCTTCTGAGGAAGATTGGCGGTGTCAGTTGAAACATGAAAAGATAAAGGAAATATCACTCCTGCCTCTGTTGTCTGACTGAAAAATAAATCATTACATCTGACCCAGCAGGGCCAACACCAGCAGAAACCTGCTGTACCATGATCCAGTGGGAAAGGGGAGGCTCTCTCTGGGTCAAGAACAAAAATGTCAAGAGCCTGTTTTCTTAACCACATTCACACCACTAGTTTATAAACAGAGCCCATTTGGCCTTTGAATACTTGAGTTTCACAGACAACCTCATGACCACACAAACAAAATATATTCTCAGCCACCTTCCCACTACTTTGTTACATCACTCCTAAAGGCCGGGACACACCGGGGCAATCATCAGCTGTTGGGTCGGATGGTTTGACGCAGTCGGCAACGTGAGTCTGTTTGATGTGTTCTCCACCACTGTATGTGGTGGGACACAGTTGGATATAGTTGTGGCCGACTGAACATGTTGAATTGGCATCAGGCATCATACTCACATGAGCGCTCTGACTGACAGTGTGTCCTGTTCACAATTGGTGAAACAGCTCACGTTTTAACATCAAAATATAAGGAACTTTCTGTTCTACAACTACTTCATTATGTTTCTCACATCTGTGATGCTAATGTTCAGTAGTTAGCTTACCTTAGCTTGCAGCCTTGTGCAGATAAAAATATAACCCTCCCTCTGAGGCAAACAGCTGCAATAATCCAGTCTATGCAGTTTATTCATTACTGTGATCAGATATGTTTAGTTTAGCAGGTATAATTATTATTCACTGATAAATACTTAAGTTAAACGTGTGTTGCAGAGTTTTGTTTACTAGAGTCTTATCTAACCGCTGAGTTCAGTGACTAGCACCGCCTGCTGTTGTAAATAGTTATTACGTCTTGCACATACGCACTGCCCGGTCGTGGGTCTGAATTGCTTCGGTGTGTCTCTAGTTACTTAGTGGCGACGTGAGGAGACAAAGCAGTTGCCCTGACTCTGACGGTGGTCGGGCAATGGGTTGGTGTGTACCAGGCTTAACACACCAAGACCAATTTATTGGTGTTTAGCGTTTTTATTCCCATGCAATTTGCAAGACAGAACTACAGACCTCCATTGAAAATGTATGCAATAAAGCTCTGCTGCCCTTGGTGGTTTAGGGAGGCAATTTGACCAAAAACCTAATTTCACTTTATTTTGTAGGTAGAGACTTAGATTTATTAGATTTTTGCGGAAAAGGTATTATAATACGTCAGGATTACAATATGTCAAAAATATGCTGTTATAATGGAACTCAATGGGTCCAAACGCATTCCAAAGTTAACAAGGGTAAGTTTTTACAAAAACCTATTCTTGCTCCAAAAATAAAAATACTTCAAAACCAATGTTGTTATTAATTATTGACTTAGTTAAGGCTCTAATAACGTCACCCTAAGTGAGCCACTCTGCACCTCATTTTTGGATAATATGGCATTTTTTTGTGTTTTTGTCATCTAAAAAAAAAAAACAGGGGTTTTGTTGACAAAACGACCATAAAAACAGACAAAAAGTTGATAAATGAAATTAACCTTCATATCTATGGTTTGCTCTGAAGTGGTAGAAAAGATTTCATGCAAAAAAGTAAATAATAATAATAATAATAATTTTTGACACTCATAGCAATTTTAATGAGTGGCCCCAAATGGGTCCCGAAGTTAAAGAGTGGAAGTTTTTTACAATAACCTCTCATTGCTCCAAAAATAAAAATGCATCAAAGCCAATGTTGTTATTAATTACTAACTTATTCAAGGCTCTAGTAACTTCATCCCAAGTGATCCACTCTGCACCTCATTTTTGGATAATATGGCATATTAAGTGTTTTTGTCATCTAAAAAAACTTTTGATGACAAAAAGGCAATAAAAACATAAAAAATATTAAATTATAATAAACTTTATATCTATGGTAGGTCTGAACTGGTAAAAGAGATTTCATGCAAAAAAAAGTAAAAAATAAATAAATAAATAAATAAATTTGACACTTCAAGAGTGAGTCAAGAGTTCAAGAGTGTATGTAAGGTGCCCTGAGGGTTAAGTAAAAAAAACTCACTGTTTGGGAGGTGCGCTGTTCACAAGCTGTTGCCCGTGAAATGTGAATGTTGCTCATATCTTCACAAAATGAATAATTCTCGACAGGTGTTTGAGACTGAGGTGATGCAACCTGGTTATTGCTGTGGTACAAGGTGGACTCATCATCAGTTATGATTTCCCAGCTCTGAAACAGAGTAGACACATCAGGCACAAAAACAGTGGAAGTTAATGACAAAAGTTTTTCAATTAGGTAAATTTTTCATCCACTACTCAGTCACACATTGGTGGTGGCAAGCTAATTTTGAAGCCACAAACAGAGATGTGGTGGCCATTCTACACCTACAGCCTCTCCGACCACCGCCAAACACACAATCACATTCATACAGGCAAGGTGGAAGAAGTTTCTTGTCCAAGGATACAATAACAGTATGAACTGGAGAGATGCTCTACCTCCTGAGCCACTGTCGCCCATTACTATATAGAAACCTGATGTTAATTTTGAGGAATCAGAAACATTGCAAATATGGTCATAAAATCTGGCTTTAAGTATTTTATGTCCTACTGTAGTAGGAAGACACATAACGTCACTGATTCAGTTATAATATGAGTAGCACTGATGCAAAGGATTAAGCAAAACCTAGCATTGAATGAAAAACATTGGTATATTTTGTACCTCTGGGGACTCATGTGTGTTCTGTTCATCGGGGTCTGAAATCTGTCGGCGCGTATTAAAAGCATGCTCCACATCCATGTTATTTTGTCTCCTCTGGAACTCCACACCATTGTCCCTATTTAAAACACACAATGTGTAAAATTAGGAAATGTTTATAACAAGAAAACTAGCTAAACTGCTTAAAAAAACGTACTGTATTGTAGGTCGCAGCCATTGTGTGGTCCTACTTTCATGGTTGACATAGAAGGTCCTTCCAAGGTTGTCTTGCCGTTCCTCCCAGCCAGGGGGCAGAGCAGGAAGCAGTTGGCTCTGTCTAGGACCTGACATGTCCTGGGACTCTAGAAACTCCCAACCAGGCTGCTTCAAATTAAGAAATATATAAGAACATAAATGCAGTGTGATACATCGAGACCAGGTTTAGAGTAAGTGTATTTTGATAAAATAGGAATGACAAAGCTGAAAAAGAAAGCTTATATGCAGTGGCTGGGCTTACATCGTTATCATCAGTCTGATCAGCAGGTTCCTGGTTTTGGTCTGGGTTTTTAGGAAGGTATGTCATTTTCAGCCGGAGATGACCCTTGACCCTTGACTTGTGACTACATAATAATTACAAAAATAGATGTAATGCACTATGCATAATGCAAATTCTTAAGAGCTAATAATGTCCTAAATGAATAAAACTGAAATGCAAAAAACAACATGACTGAAAAGTATGAAATCAGGCTGACCTTCGTGGGTGAAGCAGAAAATCCTTGAATGTGTATGGCCTTTCTGAATTAGGATTTTCTGTCTGAGAAAAAAAAGTTCAGAAATAAAGTAAATACTATATACGTTTTGACTGACAATGTATGTATCATATGCATACTCTAATATGTGTAATGATGGTGACAGTGTAGCATGAGGACAAATTATGGTGTGTAGCTGTGTTTATAATAAAACAGAACTCAGAACAAAACAAACATGGTGAACCGTGTTTCCAAAACTTCAGACAGTCAAGTGGAACCAAATGTGGGTGTTTGTATTTATGGGAGATTGTGGGTCAAACTAAGGTTAGGAAGCTACAAAGCAGCGATTTAGTTTCCTGTAAGTGAAGAAATACTTACTGGTATCTGATTTAGAGGGACATCCACCTGTCCTAAAAAGTCATCACGTGTCTGACAGAGAAAGAGAGAGATGTGAAGATGTCAGTATCGTGTCATTATGTCTTTGGATGAAAGAGAAGCACACTATACCCTTAGTGACATAGCAAAGATTATATTTCTTGTGTTGTATTGATTTTAATAACTTGAAAGAACTTGAAATATCAAAAAATAATAAAATCAACAATAGCATTTGCAGCTGAAACACACTTGATCTATTTCCATATATTTTTGATATGTGACCTACAAAACAATGTCTATATCATCCAAAATTGAATGGCTGTGCAGTGTTTTTACTCAATGGTCCTTGCCTAAAAATAAAGCATAATAAATTATCTAGGAAATGCTTCACATATTCAAAAATTGCATGAATAGTGGCTAAAAGAGGCAAACAGTCAGAGGCAGCTTTGTGACCAAATTAACACCCCCAACAGTTTAAACAATTGTACAGATTTGAAACTGAAAATAATCCAGTGTCTATGAATACCACATTTGTACAGAGCCACAAATATGTTTTAACATTTTCAATATATACATAATAATGTACAGGTGCTATCCAATAAATTAGAATATCATATAAAAGTGCATTTTTCTCTCAATAAAAAATATAAAACACATATTTATAGTTTCACTACGCACAGAGAGAAATATTTTAGGCATTGTTTTCTTATAATTTTGATAATTATGGCTCACAAACCCCAAATTCAATTATTCAAAAAATTTAAATATTACACGAGACTAATAAATAAATAAAATGATTACAACAGTAATGTTGGCCTTCTGAAAATAATACATGTAAGTACTCAGTACTCAATTTGGATGAATTACTGCCTTAACGTGGCATGGAGTGTCCTGGAGAGGATTGGTCTGTTGCACTACTGAGGTGTTATGGAAGCTCAGGTCACTCTGATAGAGGCCATCAGCTCATCTGTCTTATTTGGTCTGCTGCTTCTCATCTTCCCTTGGACAACACTCCATAGATTCTCTCTGGTCCAGAGAGTTTGCTGGTCAGTCTGTCCCAGAAATACCATGGTCAGTTGCCCAGTGAGTGTTACTTTAGGCAATGTGTCCTGAGTCCTGCTGGATAATCAAATTAGCATTTCCATAAAGCTTGTGATCAGAAGGAAGCGGGCAGTCCTCTAAAACTTCACAAAAAAGACTGTGTTGATTTTATACTACTTAACTTCCATAAAAAAGATGCTGCTGACACTCTCTGGTGTAGGACAGCCCTGACAGAGTTGCAGATACAGTAAATGTTTTGATCTGTCTGTGTGCGGTGGCTCCTGATGCACTGACTCCAGCCTCAGTCCACTCCCAGTGAACTTCTGTGAAGTTCTGCTTTGGACTTTTCTTGACATTCGTCTCAAGGATGCAGCCATCTTGCTGCTTGTGAATCTTTTTCCTCAAACACTTTTTTTGTTTTCACTCCAGTTCTTAGTAATAACCTTTAATACACCACCCTGTGAACACTGAACAGCAGCTTCTTTATCAATAAGGTTTTGTGATTTATCCTCTTTGGAGTGGTCAGTGACTGGACAACTGTCCGTAGCCCTCCCTGTGATTGTGGGGCTGACTGAACCGTACTAAGACCATTTACAGGCTCAGGAAACCATTCCAAATGTTTTCAGTTCGTTGCGCTGCACTTTTTGAATTGAACTCTTGAGAGAAAATTGCACTTCTACATGATACGTACTATTATACTTGACAATAATAGAGGATGAGCATCTATATGCTCATCCTCTATTATTGTCTTGCATTGAAAATCAGAAAATGGAAAGGTTTTCTTTGAAAATAAGTTTGCAAGTTATTACAATTTACATTTATTGCAAGTTGCAACCCTCAATTATTTGCAGGTCTAAAGTTAAAAGCATCCTCATTTCACACAAATGAATTAATAACTTTCAGATCTGTAGCCACATCATATCACACATAATCTACCAGAATGAAATATTGTTATAACAATGTTTAACAGCTGCTGGTTGTTAGGTCTGTGCTGGTCAGCTTTGTCAACCTATCAAATATCACAAAAGGATTTTGACATCCAATTATTTGTTTAAGTTCTTTATATGTGATGCTTAAAGGTGCCGGTATAAGGATAACCTACCAAAGGCCTGCTGGATTTTCCAGAGACTCAGTAACTACCACTACAAGCATCAAAAATGTCTAGGATTTTGACTAAAGACATGGAAGAAGTTAACCACTCGCTGAACTTTATGTCAGAGGAACTAAGTAAGGTGGTGAAGCAGCAGATGGGCTTACTGGAATTGACTGAAGAGGTACAACAACTGAAAGCAGTGATTAAAGGCAAGGACAAGAAGACAGAAGTACTGGAAAGACGAGTGGATGAGCTGGAACAGTACACAAGAATGGAGGCCGTGGTAATATTTAGAACTGGAGACTAAACAACGTATGGATCACTGCAGGTAACAATGAAGGGGAGGATGCACCACCAGCTGAACTGCTTACACTTGAGCAACAAGTTATTAAGTTCTTCAACAGTAAAGACATTCCTATTGTCAGTCAAAGTACATCTGCCTGTCACACAGTACCTCGAAAACTGACCAAATATTATCATTCGATTTGTGAGGCGAAAACATAAAATTGACCTGCTATAAGTTGCAAAAAAGCTTAAGGGCACAGGAGTATTCATAAATGAACATCTAACATGGAGAAATGCAGAAACTGCCCAAAAGGCAAGAATTTTGAAAGAGAAGAAAATAAAGAACACATGGACAAGGAACTGCAAAGTAATGATATGACTCAAAGGGCCACCAGAACAGGCTAAAATTATAACCATCAGACATGTCTCCGAGCTGGCTAAATACAAAAGAAATGAAAGGTCATTTGTCAAAGGTAAGGTCACATGTTTTGTGATTTTTTTTTGTGTTTTGTAGTAGTTTGGTTATAAGAGACTGTATAGAAATGGGTGAAAAAAGATACTTAAACAGTTTTAAATATTGAGAACATTTATGAGATAGGAAACAACATTAACCCAGAGATCCATTTCTGTCATTCCAGGTTGGCCTGACTGTGAGTATTATTCTGAAGATGATTTCAGCACGGAAATGAAGAGATTCTCACTTATCCATTTTAACACCACAAGTCTCTGTAGTAACTTTTGCAAAAGTTTAAGGAGAAATTCACTGTTATAGCAGCCTCAGAGACTTGGATAACTGAGGGAAAAGAACTATTAAAAAAATTAGATGGCTATAAAATGTTTGCTCAGAACAGGTTTAACAAAAGGGGAGATGGTGTTCCTCTGTTTGTGAGGATAAGTTTAAAATGTAAGGTAATTGTCAATATGACATGTCCTATTGAAAACTTTATGGAATGTTTAACTATCAGAATTGAGGGCAAAAAAACTAAAAATATATTAATTTGTTGCATTTATCGGACCCCAGGCTCTTGCATAGACCAGTTTAATAAGAGGATTTCTGAGCTGTTTGAGAGGTATAATAAAAAACTAACTTTGGTTTATGATGATTTTAACATAGATTTGTTAAAATCCAATGAACACATAAAAAACACAGAATTTGTCAATACCATGTTCAGTTTGGGCTTCTATCTACTAATTTTAAGGCCAAGCAGAATCACAAAAGACAGTGTTACGTTGACTGATAATATATTTGTTAAGGGTGCTCCGATCAGGATTTTTGAGGCCGATCACAATCAGCCTTTGCTGTAATCAGCCGATACCGATCACAGCCGATACAGATCACGTGGTCTTCAATGTAGTAATGTAATGTATGCAGGCTATTATTAGTTCCACTTGAAAAATACTGTAGCCTTTGTAAATGTAACAATACAACAACATTCTACTTATTTTTGTTTTAGAAGAGGTTTTGTTGCATTATTGGCCTTCAATGTGTGCCCAGTGTCTGTGTGGCTTTGTTTGAATGCTCCGCTGATGTAAAAATCAGCTGTTCTTAATGGGTGCCTTTAGTACAAGTCCGCGGGTGCAGCGCCTGCGTCCGCATAACGCGCAGCCAAACCAGGTTGAAACACAGTGGACTAAAGGACAGCTCCTGCAGCCAGTTTTAACAACGTCTGAAGGAAGAAAACGTGCACAAGAGAGCAGAGAAGACAACGATGAAAGGTGCTCCTCTCAGACACACGGACACATGGGCTGCCTTTTTACTTTCTCTTTACATTAGCAGCCATTTGGTGCAGTTTAAGCCACAAAACGCACAGTTTTCTCCGCGTAACAAGACACAGGCAGACTCTGAACTTTCTTAATGCTTTTAACGTAAATGTTAGCGGGTTAGCTGTAGCTCTATTTGCGTTGGTGTTTGCAAATACACACACTGCTGCGCCTCGGTTCTGTCCCGTGTGCTCCAAAAGCAGGCGGGGACCAAGAAAAAAACACCTGCTGCTATTGAAGCTCTGAAAGATGAACTTTTAAATTATGACAGATTTTTTTTTTTTTTTTTTTTTTTTGAGAATTTATGATAATTATTCATTGTCCTCTGAAGGAATGTAAGCAGATATAAAAAAATAAATAAAAATCAAAACCATGGATGACAAGGGGCTTAGAAAAGGCCTGTAAAAAGAAGGACAAGCTATATATGGACTTTAGGAAATATCAAACTAAAGAAAAGGAGAAATGGTATAAAAAAAATAAAAATAGGTTAACAGTTATAATAAGAAAGCAAAAAAAAAAAAAAAAAAAAAAAAAAAAAAAGAAAAAAGAAAAAGAACATTACACAAAAAGATCATTACGAGCAGATGTTAAAAAAACACACCAACAATATTAGGGGCACTTGAAGTGTCATAAACAGAGTAATAAAAAATCATAAATATAGGGATTTTCCAACAAGTATTAAAATGCAAACACAACTAAAAATAAAAAGGAAATTGTTAATGTTTAAAATCACTTTTTTGTTAATGTAGGTCCTAACCTTGCCAAAGAGTTACCAAAAGGTGAAGATGAGAAGTCTGACACGTTTATAAAAGAAATACAATGTTTCTAAGTGGAGCATGTCAAAGTGATGTGTTGGAAGTAGTTAGTAAGTTTAAGAATAAAAAATCTAGTATTGATATGTCTCTCATCAAGGAAGTCATCCACTGTATCACTGAACCATGTACCTATATTTGTAATAAATCTTTTTCAACTGGTATTTTTCCTGATTAAATGAAAATGGCCAAGGTGATTGAAATTTACAAAGGTGGCAATAAACAATTAGTATCCAATTACAGACCAGTTTTACTGCTACCCCAATTTTCAAAAATACTTAAACTGTTTGCGCATAGACGAGATACCTTTACCAATAAGTATGATTCATTAAATGATCACCAATATGGGTTTAGGTGCAATGTTCAACATCCTTAGTAGTGATGGAATTTGTAGAACACATTGCAACAGCAGTTGATCAAAACTAAATACAGTGGGTGTATTCATTGATCTGAACAAGGCATTCGATACTATTACATTATACTATTGACCATACTCGTTTACTAAAAAAAAAAAAATGTGAGCACTACGGCTTATGAGGTATAACTAATCAGTGGCTAAAAAGTTATTTAAATGATAGATTTCAATATGTAAAAATTGAGAACAAAGAATCTCAGTTTGCGAAAGTAATATGTGAACTTCCGCAAGGCTTAGTCCTGGGACCAAAATTATTCACACTATATGTAAATAATTCAGTATCAACTATGTTGAAATTTATTATTATTATTATTATTAGTTTGCGGATGACACTAATTTATTTTGTTCTGGCAAGAATATAGATTTATAGAGTTATTGCAAGCTGTAGAGAAATCATTAGTTTTGATAAAAAAGTGGTTTGATTATAATAAGCTACCTTTAAATAAAAATCAAACAAAATTCATAATATTTTATGGTAATAGAAACCTTTGTAATGTAAAGTTACGGTTAATTGGTGTAGAAATTGAGAGTTTATGAAGTAACATTTTTAGGTGTGATCATAAACAATAATCTTTGTTGGAAATTGCACATATATTAAACATAAGTTATCAAAATCCATTGCCATATTGTATGAAACAAGACAATAACTAAAAATGAATTGTAATTGATATATTGCTCCTTGATTATACTTGTCGTACTGTGCAGAGATATGAGGGAATGCTGGCAAAAAAATATAGATATGGTAGTTAAATGCAACAAAAAAGCTATTAGAATAATTAATAAAGTGGGGTATTGTGAACCAACTAATAACTTATTTATTCAATCTAAAACTTTAAAATTAAGGGACATTGTCTATATTAAAATATTAGAGCTCCTTTACAGAGTTAAAAATTATACTCTTCTGATTTCTGATACAAGGACTCTTTAAATTAAGAGGTCATTATAATTTAAGAGGTCTATTTATGTTTGAATGTGCTAAAGTAAGAACCAATGTGAAATTAAAATGTGTTTCAGTTCTGTGTTCAAACAGTGTGCTTACCTGGCAAGGTTTAAAAAATGTCTAATGTATAAAATTATCAATGACTATTGTCTCAGTGTTGTGTAAAACTGAGTGACAATGTTCTTGTTTTTTTGTTGTTGTTTTTTTTCCCTCTATGTTATGGATGTTTAGTTGGTTTAATCTTTAATATACCGTGCATTTCAGGACATAGTGATTTAGCAGACTATATTTACGTGGCTTGAATAGGACAGGCTAAAATAAGCATTTGCTTCAGCCAATTCCTTTTTTGGTTAATTATGTGTTTATTGCATTGTGATTTGTGCTAATTGCAGTAATATATGCAACCAAAATAAACCAATCTATCTATATAACAACAAAAAGGCATTGTTTATAAAACTAGAAAGAGAAAAAAGAGAAAATGACTAGAGTCATACAAAAATAAACTTGATAAGCAGAACTTGGAACAATCGAATTTTGAACATTGGCAAGATACTGCCTTATTTTTGGTACACTCGGGAATGTAAAATAAATATTCTACAAATTATCTTTCTTATTTCTGAAAAATAAAGTACAAAATGAGATGGTCAAAAATATTAGCCCCATGCAGGGCCGGATTAAGGATTTTAGAGGCCCTAGGCTACTACATTTTGAGGCGCCTCAGAAGTAACCAAAACCTAAACTCCCTGCATCATTGGAAAGCATTATAGGCTATGGAATGCAAGTATATATACTTTGTTGTTCATTCATTCATTCATTCATTTTCTACCGCTTTTCCCGTTAGGGGTCGCGGGTGACTGGAGCCTATCCCAGTAACTTTGGGCCGAAGGCGGGGTACACCCTGGATAGGGGCCAGCTTGTCGCAGACAAGTCGTACTTTGTTGTCTACTATTTTGTTAATATAAAATAATTAATTAATAGAGATAACTCTTTTTATTACATTTATTTTAATTTAATAATATTAGCACACTATAGACAGGAGGGGGATCAGACAGTGGTGCAGAAAGGGGTCTTATCCAAAACCCTGCTCTTTAGACTGGACGCAAAACTTAGTCTTAGGAGCTTGGACGTTCTGGTCCCATGTGGCAGTGCCCACCTACTCTTGTCCGGTGCGCAAGGATCATGTAGAGTACGCGCCCCAGCTTACCGCAGCCTCTCACCGCTGGCGCAGGCTCTGTCAGGGCGCCAGGCACGGCTGACATACAGACGAACAGTTTACAGTATATAGTTTACATCTTTTATTTATTTTGTCTTTTGCTTTTCAACACCACGGAAAAGCACGACAGTGCGTGTAAATAGCACACCAGATTTAGTGCCATTTTGCTGCCATCTCAACGCATTTTTCGCTTTTTGCGTCTCTTTTGAAACACTTTCTGATCCGCGTTAAATGGTCTCACATCAGCAATAGAAATACATGGGGACAGTGGCTCGTCAGAGACAGAGATCACGCACTATGGTCATACTCAAAAACAAGTCCAAAAACTAGCAGGATACTGTGTGAAAAGTATGCAAGTTGCTATAGCAATAGCATGTCCCGTCTGGGAGTAGACAGGACAGTAGCCAGTGGAGCAGCGCACGCCCCTCACCTGTCTGCGGCTGTGACACGGGGAGCACTGTCCTTAAGAACAATGAGCGCGAGGGCACACAGCAGATTTAATGCAAACGAAAGATGATTTCTCTTACGCGCAGCCTTCGCCGATTACAGAAGTAACATTGGCGATCTGTGGGCTGTGGCGCACAGCGCGCAACAACTGCGTGTCCACTACTTGCTCATAAGAACAATACCCAAAACTAGCCCATGTGAAAGGTTTGAGTGCAAAGTGTGCAACTGGCTAAATGCTTCTCAGTCTAAAAGGCAGACAGGACAGTAGCCAGTGAAGCAGATCGTTGAGGCCCACGCCCCGGCCCTCATCTGTCTGCAGCTGTGACAGGAGCCCCGCCCCTCACCTGTCTGCAGCTGTGACAGGAGCATTGCCCTGAAACAGCCGCGCACAAAGCAAAACAAATGTCTTCTGTTCAAGTACAGTACACATTGCAGTGTAATACGTCATTTATCAGTAAAATAATTATAAAAAAAAGCCAAATGAAAATTTTCAATTACCCCGTGTCGCACGCAGCCCAGCATGGCAGCACCCCCATGTGAAATTGACTTCCCGCGTCCATGTAGTTGCGATCGCAACATCGCGAAATCCTTTAGCCTACCTCTATTGCTGCTAGCAACTGCCGAGGTGAGTTGTTTCCCCTAAAGCACAGTTGTCTTCGTTGTTATTTTCATCGTTATTTTTTTTTAAGCCAGTTAGTTTTGAATTTGGATTAATCGCCTTTTGGCAATTAACTATTATATTTAATTGTCATTTTCTTCTTTTCTGGGGCCCACTTTCATGTTTGCGGGGTGCAGGATTCATTTTGATCTTAATCCAGTGAGAGTCTTCACAGACATCTTAATCCAGAGTTATTTGAATCGCTGCATTGAGGCCCCCTGCTGGCCGAGGCCCTAGGCTGCAGCCTATGTAGCCTGCTCCTATAAGACGGCCTTCGCCCCATGTGATATTGTGTTTTTCACATCAGCACAACATCACATAAGTTTTGGGGATCGTGCTCAGAGGCCAAGCAATTAAAGGCAGATGTTTTTGCTCTTGTGAGTGCCAACACAATATAAACAACTTGATTCATGGTCATTGAAAAGATAAAGATTGTGTTTGATTTTATTAAGGGGGCTAATAATTTTGACCTCAACAGTAGATATGTAAAAATGCATATCCAAAAGGTCATATTACTTTCAATTTATTTGATAAGTTGGTCCATGCATTAGTATAAGACTAGATTAAGTTGCAAAATAAATAAAGGGATATGTAAAACTAATGGTTCAGTTGTATTTTTCTACTTCCTGGGCAATTTGCAGTTGATGCAACCACAATATTAAAAACAAAACTGAAGAGGAAATGCTTTGTATCTTCTAAGAAGAATGATGTGGAGTCACGCTCAAGTGCAAGCCATGACACTACTTATACTGTAAACTGTGACTTGATAGTTTATATCAGTAGCAAGTGGCTCTTTAGATATTTTTTAAGAATAAAAATAAAATCTATTTTTACAAAAGAACTCATCTAAATGGACATGCTAATTACTAGTGGAGACCTTCTTACTTGATAACCTGCTAAATGTGCGTTGTGGTGGTGGGGTGTGACAACTGATACTTCACAAACACTGCCTGGCAGGAGGACCCAAAGGGAAGGGAACACACCATCCTTTTACTTGGAATGGCTCACACTCATCCTGCCTACATGACCCCATGTCCACAGATGGCTGGCATGACAGTGCTCTGCTCTAGTATCATGTTAAATTTGAATCCACGGGACTGGGCAGTGCTACAGACCACCAGACTATCTGGAGTCAGGCGGAATATTTCAGAGTCACTTTATTTATATCAGCAAGAGGCACTGCTTTTCCCACCACTAAATTTAGCTCAGCTAAATACTTAAGGCAATTACTCATAGCGTTAACAGAATAATAAATATAATGATATGTTTAAAAGTGAGTTAGATTTCAATCACTAACAAATGAACATATGTAAATATTGTCAAACTCTAAAATCCACAATTTTTTGGGTAGAAAACTGTATACAAATGGATTCACTGTACTGTAACTGAACACCATTGAATGTTTGTCCACACTGGGCTTGTTAATTGCATGACTTAGCTGCAGCTAATTTCACAGTTACTGTTAAAGCCCTATGTTGTTGTGAGGATAATGGGCAACAAAAAGTATAGTTTTGTGAAATAAAAACTTAGTACAAAAGTGTAACTTGATCATCTAGATTACAGAAAAGTCTTTATGACTGCACAATAGACGTAAATATCTATGTATGTTTGAAAGAGCAAACACGGATCTGGCAGCGGATGTCCAGAAGGCTATGTAGAAGCACTGTCAGAGAATAATTCAGTTGAACTGGTTTAACCATAATAAAATTGATCGATGGTGAAGAGTAATTTGTTTGAGAATAAAACGTCACAATGAACTTTCAAGTATATAAACATAAAAAAAAAAAAAACATTTAACAAACATTTACATAAAATTATAATAAAATACTAACCTCTGTCTTTTTGTTTGGACTTGTAGATGTATTACTCTCTCTAAGGTGTGTATTAACATCATAAGGCAGCATATTTGGGAAAACAGGAGACAAATGGATGTGCACGTGAGGAGAACAGGAGCTGGAGAGCTTTGGATTTGAAACATGACATGAAATTCCAGTATTGTGGTACGGCACCTCAAGAGAAAAGCTCCTTTGTATGGTGCGATGATAGTGGTTTTGTTGGCCTTTTACTGAGGTCTTCTTCTTATCTGGTGGTTTACTTGAAAATAAACAAGCCGATGTGCTACGGTACAGTTTTTTGTGAGGGTCCTGCTTTTCCTGGGGATGGGGAAGTCTGTTAAAAGCCTCAGGATATCCCAAATGAACAGTAGCTCCTTTTGCAGGTAAAGACGGTCTCTGATGGGCAAAGTGCAGTCGAACACAGCTAGAGTGACGATTTGGGCGGTCTAGTGTGGATGACTGTTCAATTACCTTATTGCTGTCCTCCATTTTATGAAATTGTGCCATATTTCTAGCAGCCTTACATGCTGAACAGCTCCCCTTTGGGAGAAAATGGCCATTTACTACTGCACAAGTAGGCCCTCCACTAGTCATATCCTCATCATCTCGAGAAGATTCACTCGGCAGAAGAGAAGGTACAGCAACAGGGCTGTCTGGGGAAGCTGGTGGTGTGCTGCACGGGCTCTTTGGAAATATAACCAAGGACGAACACCGTCTCAATGGTATTTTGGACTTGCAGCAGAGCATGCTCTTCTCTTGGGTGGTCCTCTGCTTTTCTGGAGGCTCTGGTTCAAAGATGCTGTTACTGCTACAGTATCCAGCGTCACTGGCCATACTGCTGCATGAGCCTTTGTCAGAGCCTGTACCTGCTCCTCCTTCACAGGCTCCTGGATCTCCATCTTCAGTACTGCCATCCACATCCCCACTGGGTTTTCCACAAGGTTGAAGTGCGATCTGCAAAATGCTCTTTTTACTACATCCTCCAGCATTAACCCTGGGTATAAACAGTGCTGAGTGCTGTTGTAAAATCCCATATTCTGGTGACAGAGGAGTCACCTTCAAGTGGACTGAACTGTGCGCCAGACTCTCTGTGGGGCTCTGAGCTGACACACTGACTCCAGTCTCTTCACCATGGCTGCTGTGGCTCTCTGACAGAGGGTCCGTGTTACTTCTCCTTGACGCAAAATGCAAGCGGAGCTGACGTGCCATTCGTTTAACTCTCTAATCCCTGTAGTGCCAGTGGGTTATTCATGATAAACCTGCCGATAGGAAAAAGAGGAAGAAAGCAACTGCTCCGCGCTCAGCTCTGTGATCACAATCATTACTGGGTCTACATTGCCAAAATAGCTCTGGTGACAACCTACATTCCTGTCCAGGCTGATCTCAGCTTTTAGTCAGAGAAGGTCAGTGATTCTGTTTGGAGGCATGACCCAAACATACACCCCCTGAGGCTTGAGCAGTCTCTGAAGTTGTCTCTTTAGGCCTAGTGAAAGTTAAAGTATACTATAGTGAAAAACAGTGGCTTTTACTGTTCTTATTAGAGAGGCTTCATAAGGGTTTGGCAAGCTAAGTCAGCTGTTCCTGTCAGACAGATGTCTTAACCAAGAGTGAGGGTTCTCAGTCCTGTTTGCTTACAGCATAAAGGAAAAAACAAGATGGTTGCCCACGAGGCAGCCTCTAAAAGCCAAAGCTGTGGTAAAGTGTAATCAAGACAACTTCCTGCAGCTGCAGCTCTGCTTCTTGCGTTTCTACAGCTCCGTGCCCCGCAAATATTTTTACCTGCTACTATTAAATTACAGGATATCAGAGTAAACAGTACTCTGGATACAGTTCAAATGTATGTCTCTCACAGAACCACAAGTATTGTATAAGCAAAGAAAAGGAAAACACTGTACATCTACAAAAAATTGAAGCAGATAAGACTCTTTTGGAGCGACTTGACAGCTGTTATATGACACCTCTTTTAACAGTTTGTACTGCTCTGATTGCCTTCCCACGAATTTGGACACACATTTATCTTTTGTAAGCCAGGCCTGCCTATTTTTGAGCATTAACAAAAACAAAAACTGTGTAGCAAACAACAAATGTAAAAGTCCTAACCTTAATGTTGGACTAGTTTTAACATAACTTTTTAATTCAATCTTGTGTTTATAGCACATTTCTTGAGTTATTTTAAGGTGCTTAATAAGAAATCCTAAAAATATGGTTTTAAACAACAAGAGAGGGGACACAGCACAACTGGAAGAACAAAGTACAAAGACTCCTTTAAGAAGCAAGATTCTAATTTTGCTCATGGCCACAACTAAATTCACAAATATTTCTTACTAGCAAATAAATACACAGAGTACACACCTCTTTCTCATTTCTATGAATTATACCTGACAAGGCAGAACTGAGTTGCCACACCCAGGTTTGTTTAATCATATGACTGTAAACTGTGACATAACATCAGGCTCGAGAAGCATTTGTATAAAGTTATTTTAAGATCAAGATAGGATAACTAAATCTAACCACCAATATCAAATAAACAAAAATAACCTAGCACCACAAGTAAAACACTAAACAGCAAGAGCTATAACTAGTTTGAATAGCTGGTTCTGACATGCAGTATCTTTGCACTGACAAGACTCTAATTCACTGGTTGCATTAATATGAAATCAGACTCTACCAGTGGGGAAGGTTAAAGAAACAGAGAGTCTTTTAACTGAAAGAAGGCGGCAGGGGAAGATATGCATATTGAGTTTGTAAATATTTTGAACATTTCTTCAATTTGAAAATATTCTAGGATATTGGAAAAAATGAGTAAACAAGAATTATCAGTAAAAATATATTTAGGGCTGTCAATGACCTGAGGCTCCTTACACCACTCTATTTATAGCTATGCTAATATAATATTGTACATTGTATGTGGTCATTAAACAAGCTAAGCTGTCAATGCAGTGTGACCTCTTCAAACTATGTTGACCTGAAGTGTACTCAGCCAGCAGGAAATGGGTCAGCTGAATAACTGTTTCTGCATGGCAGGCCTGCTGCTGCCAAAAACTTCTCAAGTGTATACATTGTAACGGTTTAATCAATAAACCCCCAGCAATCATACCAACACGTCTAGCCTTAAGTGTTTCAAAACTGTGGCCATATGCAACAGTTTCGCAATGCTTACTGTATTACACTTTAGCCACAACATTAGCATGTGTTTGTCTTAAGCCAGATTTACCCACATTTACAGCTTTGCATACTAAGGTACTCAGTTTACCAATAATATTGCACATCATGGCAAAATAAGGGTGGCTATGCCATTAACCTTGTAATGACTAAAAGCACTTAAATGTGACAGTCTAAACAGCAACGCATTAGGAAACTCAACTAGATTATAATACAATGCAGCAGAGATTAGTTCTGACATTGTATCAAGTTATTTAAGTATAGTTCATGCAAAACAGTAACATGTGATAGACTTAAAAACATCACAACGCCAGAGGTGTAATGGCCAGTAAATTATAAATCTAAGAACACAAAAACACCAACTTTCAGCATAATGATTATCTGCCGACTGGTGTGAAACCCATATTATAGCCATTCTGTGTTAGTAGAATAGCCAAAAGATTTTTAAAAAACACACACGCAAACCTACCAGGCGATTCTCATCAAATACTTCCAGTAGAAGGCGATGCTTCTTGGGATCAACCTGCACCAACAAACAGCAAAATGAAACGCTGGTGACTTTAAGGTCATGGAAAAACTGATAGAAAAGCTTTTTGACTTACTCTAAAGAAGAATTCTTCATTCCATTTTGGATCCAGAGTCTTTGGCGAGAAATATTTAGAGTAAACAAAAACAACTTACAATGTTGTTTGAACTGAATTGATTTCAGCCACAACAGTTAATGCTTTTATGTTTTTATTCACCTTTTTAATCGTTTTAGTTTGAAGACTTGTTATTTCGCCGTTGATGGGATCGTAAAGAGAGAGTCTTGTGTAGGGATCACTGTAAAGGCATGTTTGTTGTTAACTATGATGCAAACCTCAGACAAATAAATATTTCTATATTAATGTCATGTCATATGTTTGTACTTTTGTCATATGTCATTCTTTAAAATGTTCACATCATTAGTCACTGCACTCAAGTACCTGTGACACAATTAATCCAGCTTCTGTGCATCTGAACTGACTTAAACTGATATTTATAGTGGTTTGAGGCAATGCAAAATGGATTTAAATCTCATTCACATTATCCATTATCTAATTTACTGCCACATGGGGCACATGAACTGGCAAGCAGCAAGAAATATTTTGCCATTAGTGATGGATTAAGTAGTCACATCAGGGTCAATGACCAGAAAATCCACTTCTAAATCAAAATACAATACAGGAAAAATGTTTGAAAACTTGCGTATTGCTGTGTAATACAGCAATGTAGTGTAGTGTAGTAGCATTACATGTAGTGGATTAATAATAAATAAGATTGGAAGTTGGAAGTCCATACAATGTAATGTTTTAGGCAATATTATATATTCAAACAAATACTTGAAAACATAACCTTGAAGGACAGGGCTTTGCTTCTTTGTAAACTATAAACAGTACATTGAGTGTCATACCTGGCTCCAAGTATGTCTTTTTTTGCCAAACCAATTCCAGCAATAACTTTGACTTTTAGGATTCTGGTGTCATCCTGAAATAAAACAGCAGATTGTTAAAAATCCTTGCTTAACAGTTTCTGAATATAGTTTATTCATTTGTATAACAGACTAATTTTGCTCTAAATTATGTAATAAGATGTAAAGCGTGGGCATAAATGTATTCCCGATGATGACGCCTCACTCACATGACTTTTCGTAGGAGTTATTGTAGCCTACGATATTGTGAATCATTAATAAGGATTGCGCAATGACAGTTGAGTTGACGTTAGTGACAAATTGACAACTTTATTTCTGAATTGAAGCTCAGAACCTTATTTCAGTCGAAAAAACTAACGCAAATAAATAAATAATGAAATCACATTAACTATATCAGTGGTGGGAAACAGCTGCTGGCAAAGACGTTACCAGCAAACCTGTTGGGCTCCATGTCTCAGAGAGCTTTTGCAGCTCCATAAGAATGAGTTAAAGATCAATAATAGATTTTTCGAAAGTGACTCTTTCGCGACACGAACATTTTAGCTGGAAACAATGTCAGTGGGTGAAGCGATATAACACGCAGTCTCTTTTGGCCAAGTTTAGCCGTAGTTAGCCGTAAGTACTCGTCGCTGGTTGCTAACGTCGTGATCACATGAGCGTTCATTAACCGATGCCAAAGCGTTCACAGCGATACTTTACCTCATCTGCAGGAAGTCCGCGTATCTGAGGAGAAAGGGCAGCCATAACACTCCGTCTGCTCCTTTTCCCGTGGACACAAGAAGATAGTTTCCAGATAACAACAGACTCTTGGGGTTTCTGATTACCTCGCTGCCTCTATTCTTCTTCTGTGTTGTTTACGATGGTAGTTACCGTGAACCAGACCTACTTGCGGGCAGTGACCGCCTCTTCACCCAACCATCCTCCTCCCTTCGTCGTCGTCGTCGTCCTCCTCCTGTGGCTTCCTACTTCCTCCACCTCCCATTTCTCCCTTTCTTACTTCAGCCTGAACTGGAACAAACTCAGGCTCAAAAGGAAACCAAAAACAGGGCAACCGAAACAGGCTTTTAGTGTAGCCTAAGTAGGCCTGTAACATACTTTCAGTTAGTAGACAAAACTGCGACAATTTTCTGGAATTTTTTTTTATTTGTTTCCAAAAGCACATGAAAACAAAAATCTCATTTAAAACACTTGAAGCAACATTTTATACAGACCACAGCAACAAAAGTATGAGACGGTAAATTAGCTGAACTACTTGCATGGGGAAGGGAAAGAACCACATGTAGGCTTACGATACGGGAACAGAGAGAAGCCATGGAAAAAACGTAATGTGTCGTTAAGTGAGATGAGATCATCTTGTACAAGGCATAAAACAGCCAATTACCAATTTTAATATTAATATGAATATATAATACAGTAATTATGATTTTACTTATTTTTAATTGAGTTCAGCTACAATCATTTTAAACATTTAGGTGTTATAGGTTGTTTAACTTAATTATTATTGCTGTTAATATTAATTATTAAATTATACACTAGTTTATAATTAAAATCAATAAGTCACAACAGAGATTGCATGTAATTTATATTTTGTTGTCATCATTGTCATGTATTCTGTACAAATAATTTACTATATGTAAAAAGCAGTAAAACAAATCAAGCCCGATGTAATAAAGGTAGTATAAACACTAAAACTAACATAGAAATTTTGTTATGGCCTTCTCTAGATTAGAGTACAAATAATTTATTTAAATTAATTTCAGTGCAGTGGTAGTTCTACCTTTGTATTTAAATATGATGTACAGTATCATGGCTATTATTAACAGTACCGTTTTCAAATTCGTACAATGTTTGAAAATGGCCAGGCAAGTGCACATTTGTGCATGTTATTCTTTGGTTTACAAGGTTTAACAAGTAAGATCATCTTTAAATTTGTGGTGACAATCAGCTCACGGCTAATAGTTACTTTAATTATTGATGATATTATTTAGGACATCATTTTGGTCTAAAACAACAGTGCATTTTACATTTTAAAAATGTTAAAAAGTACAATAAAGATTGTCAGGGCAGTGTATGTACAATCTGCTACATGACAAGTGCTACATTTGGAACTCTGCTTTTTAAAAGCTTCCAACTAAATCTAATAGATATGTCTGGACATTTTAACAAAACTTTGCATAAACATCTTTGCATAAGTGGTTCAAATTTTGTCTTGTACAGTTTTAAAAGTACAGAGGCCCACCGATTGGGCGGCAGTAGCTCAGTTGGTAGAGGCGCTTATCCATTAACCAGAAGGTTGGCAGTTCTAACCCCACTCCCACCGTTGCATACTGTCGTTGTGTCTTTGGGCAAAAAACTTAACCCACCTCCGGTGTCTGCGCACACTGGTGTATGAATGGGTGAATGGTTCCTTGATGTAAAGCGCTTTGAGTACCCATGAAGTTAGAAAAGCCCTATATAAATGTGACCATTTACCACTGATGAATGGATTTGAAATGCTATTCTCTTTTTTGCCTTCTTTTCCTACAGATAACTAAGATATATATATATATATATATATATATTTAATATATGCATAGATTTACAGTATATTTAAGAAATATTTAAATATAATTTTTACTGATAAAATGACCAGCATTTCAATCAGGGTGACAGTTGTATAAGCTTAACCTGGTACTTATTTCAACTTTGATGCAATATAAACTTCAAACAACTATAAATAATAAATAAAAACATGATCAACATGACTACAGTACAATAATTTCAACCCATCAAACCTACAGCTGGATGATCTTTACTCTCCAGCCAATCAAGCCCACCAGAGTGAACTGTCTCACTGGTAATCTGTTGAAACATTGTGTTATTAACCAACTCCTCTGGAGTTTGATTTTGATACTGCCCTTGGTGCTGACTTGGGTCAAAAAGAAGGTTTCTGTCCAATGCATTAAGGTCATTGATGCTACTAGAGAGATCTGATGTCATTCTGAGTGCACAAGGGAAGTTTGCTGCTCCTGTGTTTAACTCGGACACTTGCTCCACACTGCTGGCAGTAAGGCTATTCTCTGGGACCAGTTCTTTGACAGTGCAGCTGAAATCCAACTGCTCATGCTGCATCATCGTCGTTGGTATCGGCTGCTGAGAATGATCTCCAGTTAACTGTACATGGCTTTTATTAGTATCAAAAACAAGTTGTTCATTAACAGTGTTTTGATGAAGGTAACAGGGGTTTGTGGAGTCAGAGGTCAAGATGAGATGGTGGTCACTGCAGGAAAGGTCTGGATCAGATTCAAGTATCTGGCTAAGGTTCATGCAGGCACTGTAGCTGGAAGGTAAATTATTCATCCCAAGGCCTCGGAGGGTGTCGTCATGAGACCTTTCCAGCTTGTTCAGTAGCACAGTGCCCAGGTGTTTAGTGCTGGTTGACTGGCCTTGAGGTGGCATTTCCTGAGTTTGCATCATAATGTTGAGTGGCACAGAGCGGCTTCTCTGAGCCATGCTGCTAACTCCAAGATTTGACTGATTGTCAGAAAAAATATTTAATACTTCGGGTGTCACAGCAGAGTTAAAGGGAGACAGGACTGAACCTGGGGCATAAGAAAGGACACTATTTCCTGTGTTGGCATTTACATTTTTTTGATGTACTGCAGGGCTTACACTTCTACATCGAAAAGTTGTTGAGTGGTTGTTGGCTTTATTATCTAGGGGAGCAGGCACAGCAAAGCCCTCCTGTTTGCTTATGTTCGCCATGCTAGCTACCTGTTGCTGCACAGGTGAGATGGGGGTCAAACGGCCAAAAGTGTTTTCCTGATGCCTTGCATGTGGTACTGCAAAAGCATGAGGTTTTTGAAAGTGGTTGTCGATTAGTCCTTGATAGCTAGGCACAATGCCCATTCCACTGTTTGACTTAGATATACTCCCGCTGCTGTTGTTGTAACTATTATTCATCCACTCTAGCCTTGTCTTGTCTGGGTGTGTAGCCATTGGCCTCTGCATGGGCTTAACAGGGCTGCTAGTGACATTGCTGTTATCATGGAAACCAGTGTTGCTGGAGTTTATTGGAGTAAATGCAAAAGGATTCCTGCATTCGACAGGACTGGGAGGCACAGTACTGCTGCAGTTGGAGTGTGGCGTTCCCACAGGCGTGTGACGACTGCTTCCCAGGGCACTGTCTACAGGAGTTGTAGAGGCCATGTGTGAGCGGGGACTCTCCCCAGTCAAAACTTGAGCTCCTCCAATAATTTCATATGTGGGAGTAGGCGTAAGTGTGGGTGTTGGAGTCTGAATGGGGTTGCAACGGCTATTTGTGGCAAGATAACAAGGATTCATGGTCTGATACTTTGCCATGATGTTGTCTTGAATCCCAGGTTGTTGGCCCTGCAGAGAAATACAGTTTCCAAACCCTTGGGTTTTAAGTTTCATCTGTTCCTCCATCTGTACCAGCTCCTCCACAATACTATCCTGTGTTACATCATCATCAAAGGAAAAGTAGTCAATATCTGTCTGCATATTGATGGAATTTGTTGAAAAATCTTGATTCAAAAAATGCAAATTTTCAGTAGCAGGGTTTGACTGCACAGCATAAATCCGTTGAGTACCGTCCATACTCTCACTTGAGTTCGGAACCAAAATGTTGCTTGCAGCTGGCTTGCTCACATTATTTTTTGCCTGTGCCTGCTGTTGCTGTAATAATGCCTGGCTGGATGAAGCAGTACTTTCCAAAACAGGGTTGTTTTTTCTCTGTGCTGAACTCTGTGTTTTGGCTACAGAGTAAAAGCTACTGGCTCTGAAAGAAGGAGCATGTGCATAAATTTGAGAAGACATGACAGAGTTCATTTTCAACTCAACTTCCCTGGTGACTGGAGCACTTTCTGGGCGTGCAGGAGCAACATGTCTGTTTGTCAGTGTAGCCCTTATACCACATTCAGAATCAGCAGTCCCCTTTAACATCTGCTTGGGCACAAAAAAGCGTTTGCTTGGAGAAATATTACAGATGTCTGGACTGATGCCTGGGCGCTTCCTTAAGTTTTTTGTTGATAAAATGCCTTCTTTTGCTAATGGTGTATTGCTACTTACTCCAAGCGAAGGTGTATTGCTTATGTTCATAGAAGAAGCAGGGCTGGTATTGAGAGTGGAGGGACTTGAGTGCAAACTGCTTGCATTATCAGGATTATTATTGCTTTTAGTGATGTTTGCCACAGTGACGGTGCTTAGTGAGGGCTTCTCATTGCAGTTATTGAAGGGTATTTCCTCAACCCCCAGAAGCCTATTAGTTAGTGGTATAGGTACACTGGCAGCCCTCTGTTTAGCCCCTATACATTGATATGCAAAGTTGCTTTGGCTGTTCTCATGAATGGCCTCAACCTCCATTTCCACATCAATGTTATGGCTATTCAGAGCCTGTCCTGGCATGGTCACCGGTGACAGAATGGGCACAGTAGAAGCACTCCTAGTTTGACTGGGTCTGCATTCTTCTGATACTGTAGAGCTGCTAATGCCCACAGATGCTGGCCTCAGAGTAGTACTGGTTAGAGAAGTGGTTGCATTATGACTGTTAGGTGCCAGAGATATTGCTGCCATCTTGACTAAACTGACGGGACTAACATGACAAGTAGTCATCACAGTTTTAATGGGGCTGTTGGCGATGATCATTGTTGAGGGTGAGCGCAGAGCAATAGCTGATGTAGACAATGGTTTTGGAAGAATTTGTGGATAGCGCTGCCGAGCTGAGCCTGTTGGACTGGATATAACATTTTGTTTGAGATTCTGTTTTACAGTTGAAACTGACTGGGTCACCATGTGGAAATTAAGTGGAAGCACTTTGCTTTCCATTGTTGCAGCTGGGCTTGGAGATATCAACTGTCTGCACTTCTGAGTCTGGGATATAAAAAATTGATATAGTAAATCATTACAAACCTGACACATCTGACAGAACTATATTATGTAGAACAATGAGTCAAACATGTTTGGCTTTCTCACCATGATGGGACTTGTGACAGCAGCTACCACTATGCCTAAGGTTGGCTGAGGTGAAGGAGTGGCAAGATTATTACAGGGCATGCTCTCATCCACCTGCGGTTGGCTCTCTCCTGGTGTAGGTGAGTGCAGTTTCAATTCTTGTTGCTTTCTCTGGATCTTCCTCTGGAGCTGTTGCTTTGCATCAACAGAAGGGGGTGACAATGTTGTGACTTGAGACTGAAATGTGTGAATTTCTGCAGCTGGTACAAATCCTGAAATGGACTGTGGAGTCCTCCCCTCTGTTGATAAGAAATGTGGTGAAAATTATCATAGAAATGATGCGGTAATATGCACCTGCCACTAGATGTCACTATTAATCTTTTACAGTAGCAACTTTCCTCACCTGTTGCAGCTCCAGTCATAATAGTAAGGGCAGCCAAAGACTTGTTGCTTATGTAGTGACTGCTGACAAGGAAACGAGCCAAGTCTTCCACTGCATCAAACTGGCGTTTTAAAACCTTTTGGGCCCATTCACAGACAAGATCACAAGCTGCAAATCGCACCTCTTCCTTTATGCCACTCATGTGAGCTGGGGAGTCAAGCACGTCACACTGTAGGATTAAACACAAATGGAAACAAAACAAAGTTTTACAAAATGCACATAATAAAATTAAGATAATATTATAGAAAAGTATTATTCTCACCCCATCTCCTGGTTTGTGTAAATCTAGACTGGGTAAGGATGGGACATGAACAAATGGTCTCTTTCTTAGTCCACTATAGCAATATGTAAACATCTGTCAAGGGTAAACATTAATGACAATTATGCTGTTTGTTCAGTTATATAATAACTCAAAATACGTAAATAAATAAAATATATATATGCATAGAGAGTTACTTAGAGTTAGTTGTAGACAATAAAACAGATAGGATCGAATGATAATAATGACAACAAAATTTTCTACTTTTTGTTAGCGTGTATATAATAAAATGTATAGGACTTTTTACAGATTAGTAGAAACTAAAAACAAAGGCCATGTCACATTGTGTCCCCAAGAGGCTCTATGTTATGTTGCTACTTTCAAAGTAGAGGGGGGACTTTATTTCATTTCACATCTATATTTAGAGGGCAGCTTATGAACTCCAACAGCAGATGGTGGTGACCAGAGACAGGGCCAGACTGTTACAATCCATTCCAGTAAAGTCCATTTCACTGAAGGATATTTTGATTTTCCTCTCATGCCAAGTCGACGAGCTTTCATATTTGGAAAAACATTTTTCATCATTTTTCCAAAGTCTGCAGCACTCAGAGGGTGGTAATTGAGGTTGTCACAGAAACTTCTGAAATACAAGATGCATAAAGATAAAAAGATTAGAAACATTTAGAAAACAAAAGTGTGTTCACAATGATTCACAGGTTTTTTAAACGCAGGAAAACTGCATAGACAAAATTCCAACCAAATACTTGTTTATATTGTGAACACAGTGTATCCTGTTGCGGAAAAATATTAATTCAGGAATTAAAGTAAAATATAAAACTAGGGGAATTTACATAAATATGAAACTAGAAATGGTGTTTGTGTTATTACTTGAATGCAAATGTTGCTGCTCGACTAACTATAAATAGGTCAGCTATTTGTTATCATGCTTGTCATAACTACTTTATGAGCTGTTAAAATGTAAATGTAAATAAGTACAATAAAGAGGAGTCCGAGCGCCATAGTGTTAAAACATGACTGTGTTTTCAGTCCCAGGTTTTTTTAGCCAAGTGCTTTATATCACTTTATTATCACAGGATACAAAGACAACATTGTAAATTATGAGGGTATGTTTGAATATAATTAAAAGTTTTGAAATAAAGGACACTTCTTTCATCTGTCAATCGCCCACTGTATTTAGTTAAAGACAGTTGTATAAGCCATTAAGGGTATTTCAATGGCTGTCTCAGACTTTCCATTCTAATATTACCAACACATGCTGCACTGTAATTCCCAAGCCTGCAGCATCTATTTATACTGGCATTATAGCTGACAGCACAGACACAAGAAAGTCAAACATCAGTGGTACTGAAGTTAAACTTCACTGATGCATATTTTGCAGAACAGACACAGAATACAGTATTGTCTATATGTATTTCTGTTTAGGTTAAATATCGTAATCATTTAGTAATTAAGTGTGTCATACAGTAATTTACACAAGTGCTGTTAGCAGAATTAAGTTGTAACAAGTGTCAAACTGAATAGTAAGTGGTACTAATAATTGATTGTACCAGTTTTAGTACCTTCCTATGGGGTTGCATTGCCAAGCCAGCAATCCTAATTGTTTTCCCTAATATACAGAGAATTAGTCCCTAGAATGGCCAGCCTACAACTGCGGAAGCGTGGTAATTAAACTCCTTTTTTTAAAGATTTTTTTTTGTCTTTTCCTGGGTTTATTAAATAGGAACAGAAGAGACATGACAGGAAATCATGGGAAGAGAGCAGGGAGAGATATTTTCTAAATCATCAGAATCCAAACCCTAACCCATGACGCCGAGGAGAGCTGTAGTCACTGTATATGTGCCACATGCTCTACCAACTGAGGGCAAATTTTCTTTTTAACATACTCCAGTCATTTCATTGGGTCAGAGAATTGTCACAAAGTCAAATGATACTAAAAAAAATACAAAAACATGATGGAAATATATAACAGATTGATGTTATAATTTTTAGTGACCTGTATATTTGCTGCCACAAGTAAAACCAGTGTCTCATTACTTCATAGTGGTCTCAGTGCTCATACAACACTTGCTTTATCCAAGCAGGTTTTCAGTGCCAGAGTTAAATTATAATTGTACAACTTTGTTCACACTAAATGTGTTGCTGACATATTTATTTTGATATCTCAGATTACAGGTTTTTGCAACTTTTCCCCAACATATTCCTTGTATGCTTGTTTATACTACGTACTTGTACTCGTCATAGACTTCCTGTTTTGGAAGAGAGGTCTCAGGATACTCCTCTAAATGATTACGGATCCAGCTGAAAGCATGCATCTGCTGTGTACGGCTCGATGAAAGGGCACTCTGGTCACTGAGAAAAGACAGGAGTGACAACTGAATATTTTAACTTGACTGATTATGTAAATCTTTTACCAAAATTATATACAACAAAACAACTAAAAAACTAAAATAGTCCAGTGTAGGTAGTGCTAGGTAATTACCATTTATCTGTAGTATTGCACGGACCAGAAGGCAGCTTGAGGTAGAGGTAGAGTTTTTCGATGTCTGAGAACTTCTCAACATCTTGCTGTTAAAAAGGGCAATAAAAAAGTTAAAATTACAATTAGGATGTCTTATTATAAATAAAAGTGGATTAAAAAAAATCAAAGTAACGATAAAAAACATCTAGAATATACATATTTAAACATCTAATATATCATAGATTTGAGTTTTTATCCTTGGCCTTGGTAGCATCAAAAAGAGAGCAATTGTCTTAAAGCTATATCAAACTACATTATACAATGGATAGAACTCAATCATAAAATATGTAGACACATAAATAGAAGCTAGGTACTAAATGTAATTTACAATATTTGCCATTATTTGATAGAAGACACAGGAGTAGTTAGACTACTGTTCTTTGAAGGGTTAGTTAGATTAGGAAGATGTGAATGTTTTTTTTTTTTTTGTTATAAACATTTATTTTAATGTTTTTCTTTATTTGTGCAAGTTCTCACATTTAAGAGTTTAACAGTAAATGGCACTATATGGTATATTAAACCATTAAACAGGATTGAAACACTGACAATATTGCAAACTAGAAATATATTTCATTGGTAGCTATGTAGTCTTTGGCCAACCAAAGGCACGTAGTGACTGCAGACAGACACTCAGAGCCAGACAGGCTTTCAATGTGCAGGACACTGTGAGTAAGGTGAACTCCAATGCTCTACTATTAACCCTTCAGCGAGGACAGCTAGATACACACTACCAGATACAGACACACTACCAGCACATGCTTTCATTCATAAAAATTCACCCTTTCAATTTGCTCCTAAGAATAAATCCTTTTCTGCTGATATTATCTAATTTGGTTTCTTATTTGTTAGGGAGACACAGGTTAGCGAGAGCTGGAGATAACACACACTTAGCTTGTTAGTCACGAGGGCCAGGAGTAAAACACATAATTCTTATTAATAGCTGCTGTCATTTTTGAACAGGAAAATTAATTAGGTCCTTGGCTGCATTTCAAATGTAATCATACAAAAACCTTTTAAATAATTCAATGGACATCTTTGGCCTTTTTGGCATGATTCACTTCCTTTTCAGTGTTCTTGGCCTGTCAAAGCGTATATGTTACTATGTCATTTCCTATGTAGAATTTCACCTGTTAACTTAATTCACCTTGAAACCCTGTATGAACACAGTTTGCAGAGTAAACAGTCTGTAACAGAGTTACAGTCTTTTGTACACTTTGTATGCAGTAAAGGGAAATGGATCAAGAGAGCGCATGACATAGAGAAGGACATACTGTAGTATTGATGGAAATTGGCTCACAACATCACACAAAAATATTAGTATATTGTGTTACCATAGTCCTGACTTCCACTTGCAATGATTAGGAGCAATGTGTATTGTTTTAATTGTAAAGACATTGGGTTAAATTAATTGTAGCGAGTTATCAGATATCCTAAAAACATAATAAATAGGAACATTTCAAGATCATGACACTCACCAGAATGTTTTCCACTTTGGACTGAACAGATTTGCTACGAAATAGAAAAAGAATAAATTAGTAAGTGTGTGAAACACGATCACTTGTGTCTAAAGTGTATTTATTTATAAAGCAGAGGAATGTTTGGCATGAGCTGACCCTCCCTTTTGCATCTCTCAGGTCATGTAACCACCAACATGAACACATGTTGTCATATGTAAAAAATGAGACAGGCACTGAGTTGACATTGTCTTCAAAATGGTATGCTCTTATAAATTGGTTTATCTGGGCAATGCATACAAACTAAATGTTGTTAAGTGATAAAATGGTTAGGCAAAGTTTATTTTTATTTAAAGTAAAACCATAACAAACAGTTACAAAGCCCATATCCTTGAATAACGTCTTCAGGTCTTATTGCTAATCTGCAAACAGGTCAGAGTGTTGTTGACAGTGACACAGAAGGTAGGTCTTACTCAGTAGCACTGTGTGGCCGGGAATCAGGAGATGCCTCTAAGCCATGGCAAGAACAGTTCACTTTAATTCACTGTTACTAGGGGACAAGGATTGTACAGTGCTCAGACCTTTATTAAGCTGTTTGTGAAGCAGGTTTGGCAGGTACCCGGAAATACACCTGAGGCCAAAGGTATTACAGTTTAAAAACAAAATGTTATGGTATTAATATTTCAAATATAAGTGGACATAAATACTTCAAACAGCATCCCAAGTGTAATCTGTATTTGTTGTTAGTGGCTTGAATAAACCATAAGTGTAAGTTAAACGCAACAAGCAAACAAATTATCTAATATCTCGGTTTGATAATGACCAGTTATGACAAACGATGCTTGTTTTTCTTTTTTTGACATTTAAATCCTGGACTGTATCATTTGCAGTAGTTTAACCTTATGAAGTTTTATGCCAGTTTGATATTTATATCAACAGGTCAAAGTTAATGGACGTCACTAACATAAAGGTCACTTTATTTGAAAATGTGAGTTTGTGAGAAATAAAAGATCCAGGTTAGGCAGTGGTCATCACAATGTTCTACAATGAACCATTTGCTATGTATCTTGTTCTTCTCATCTCTTTACTGAGCTGATCGGAAAAGGCAAATATTGACACAGAAAACACACAAAATTATAAATCAAGGCATTATGTAAACATTTGTATAAACACAAAAGTTTTGCATCATAATAACTGTACTACTATACTGTCAAAAGTGAAATGTTTTGATAAGCCACCAGAAAATAGACATGGCTATTTATATCCAACTTCATACTGAATCCATTTATTAGACTCATTCAGAAACCTCCCAGTATTAACAAATATGGGTAATATATTTATGGGCAATCTGGAGATAATGTGACATTGTCATTAATGTTTAAATCAATTAGCTAATGTATGAATAATTTTTCAATAAAAAAAACATGTCAGAATAAGTGTTCATAGTCTGAACTCCAGGCTTTAAAACTAAACTACAAAAAAAAAAAACGACAATAACTTTAGTAAGTAATAACTAGTTCACATTTTTCTAAGGTTGTAATAGGGCTATATGAACAGTTCTATATTCTCTACATGACACCAACACCACACCACCTATATTATCGAAAGTTTAAGTACTGTTATCCAAAATTACACTCTAATGCAAATTATTAGAAGCTATTCTTACTGCAGAATAGAACTTGAGTGGTCTCATCTCTCTTTTATAGGAGATAAACTGTGCACGTTATAATGGTGTCCAAGTTCAAGCTTAAAACATGGACCAAAGCAGCAGAACATTTTCTCACCAGATGGAGTTCTTGATCCTGATTTGCAGAGCACTGGCTTCAGTGCCCTGCAGTCCTGAAAGCAGTCCTGGGACCAGGCTGGAAGCGCTGGCCGCCCCCCTCTCCACCTGCAGCTGCTGAGGGTCTTCCTCGGACATCACAGCGGGCCTCGGAGCCGGGCTGGGCTAAACGGGACAGGAGGAGTCGTGCGTACCGGGTTAAAAAGCATGCGCCGAAGGACACGGCGATGCTAACGGGACAGCAACGCGCCCTGTTGTTGTTGCCACCCCAACCACCTCCAACATCGCTTAGTCAAAGTTCCACCAGACAAAAGGCTATGCTATAAAATATTTGCAGGACAGATATCTGCAAAATAAATTAAATGTGTTTTTTTGTTCAATGCACGCAGTCTATTATCTAAAAAACAAGCATTGTGTGCTCCGGTGTGGTCGTTCGCTCACGGTGTGGGATTTGCTGCATGTGCATGGCTGTAGTAGCTGCTAGACATACGCATGCGCATTCAAGCACTAGAATTAAAAACAACACGATGGCAGATGATATTACTTCTGCTTTTCTGCAACTGTCCGAGGCAGCACAGGCTGTGGCAGTTCAGTCACTTATAAATTGCAAACATGTTAATTGTGGATAGCTATAACTACAGATTCTGATAAGTCCTTGATTTTAGACTCTCAAAGTTTACGGTATGTGTGTGTGTGTGTGTGTGTGTGTGTGTGTGTGTGTGTGTGTGTGTGTGTGTGTGTGTGTGTGTGTGTGTGTGTGTGTGTGTGTGTGTGTGTGTGTGTGTGTGTATGTGTGTGTGTGTGTGTGTGTGTGTGTAAAAATTAAATAAAATAAAAATTAAAGCCGGGCCACATACTGTATGCAAAAGAAACATCCGACATCATTACAGCACTACTTTTATCTAACCACAAAAAAATTAATAAAAATATCACATTGCATTAACTAAAAGTTTGGCCATTTTTACATATAATAAAAATGATACAGTTTTTATTTTATTTTAAAATAAATCTCTGTGTATAATCGGCTACACAAAATCACTGAGCACATCAAGTTTTCACTTGATTTTGACAAAATATATAAAAACTATGCTGAGGCAAAAACATTTTCTTAGCAGGTTAAAAGTCAACAAACGGCTTCCGTACATCTCCCTGGTTAATGGTTGCTATGCAACCACACGCGTCTCTGCGCCACAAAAATGGCAGAAAGAAGTTCATTCAGAAGGACCACTGCATCTGTTTCACAGGTTTGTCGTTAAAGTTAGGCTTATTAACATATCTTGTGCAATATCAATTTAGTCTTTGCTCTTTAGATAATTTCCAAAAATGTGGGTTTGTACAATGCTCTCAAAACACGCTACAGAGTTTGGAAAGATGGTGGATGTTAGTTGTTTAATCATGAGCTCGAATGACGCTCACACAAAAGCTACTAGTCTACCTATATTTTGCACAGTTAACATTACACTGAAGCAAAAATGTAAGACTTGTGTTTCTCTATTGATTTTTCAAAGGCCAAGAAGCCCCTGTCATCATCTGACAAGAAGTCAGAGCGGTCACAAATATGTGAAGCAAGACCACAGGTAAACTCGGCCCCTAGTGCAACCACAAAGCCCGGCGATGACCTCTTTGCTAAAGAAGAGCATTACAAGTAAGATACCTTTACATTACAACTCAGAAGTTACAAATCATTAAGAAAATACTACCAGTGAAAATAACATAACCTACTGTTTAATATAATGTAATAATTTTAAATTCTCTTTAAGACTTTTGAATGCAGCGCTCGAAGCCAAAACGGCCAATTTAGTAAGACAGGCAGAACAACTTATGGTAAGTGTTCCTATGATCTGCTTTAGAATGTAATCATTTTAAGTAATGGCCTTGTTATTTATTGGATTTTAGAAAGAACAAAATGAAGTTTTGTCAAAGCCCTTGTCCACTCTCCAGCTTACAGACTTTGAGGATGATGAAAATGCAAGGTAACATAAACATCTTTAAAGCCTAAGCATCAATTGTTCTTCAAATCAAAGCTTTTTTAAACTCACATGTGAGACCCATAAACTAATGGCAATCTGTTTGTTGGTTGGTTTTTCTACAGAATAATGACAAATTCACAAGACACTAGTAGCCATAAGCCTCAAGTTAAGGTAACTGTCTTCCCATAACTTTAATTTATAGAAAAACTGTATAGTGTGTATAAAGTGTGAAATTGCATTTTCCCCATGTAGATGAAAACCAAGCAACAGACCACACCAAAACACATTCACACTGAAAAACAGCTGAAAGAGAAAACTATGTAAGACACAATTAACCATAGAAAAAATGCATATACATATCAAAATTTTCCTAAAGTGCTGTTTTATTTTTGAAGCCCTAAGATGTCATCTGTAAATAATTTGGCAGCACTAGAAGAATCAACTGACACTTTCTTGGCAAAGACAATACAAAACATGGAAAAAAAAATGGATGACATGCACGCTGTGAAGGAAAAGGAACCTGTTGCTGGAGATACTACTGTATCTAGTATGTTTAATACTAAAAATGTCTATTTTAAAAGTACACTTAATTTGACATGACTTTTATTTAGTCTTTTAGTCTTTGATTTTTAAATTCCATTGTTTACTTTCCCTTTGGTAAATCACCCACAACTGAATTTTCAAACATTCATAGTAAGAACAATAACAATGTTTTTTTGATAGTGTGCTTACTGTTGTTTTGACAAGACATTTCAGATGCACAAATACGAGTTTTGAAGGCAAAACTACGAATTATGCAAGAAGAATTGGATCAACTAACCAGCGACTATTACAAAAAGGTACTTTAGGCATTGTAGACCAACAAATCTTTTCCCTTAGTTCGTATATAACATAGCTTGTGTAATAGTTAAACCAAACAATAACTGTTATAATATTATTTTGAAGGACGATGAAAACATTAAGCTCAATGGCAAAATTAAAGAGCTTGAGGAAGATCGAGCTAGACTGCAGAAGTCCCAAAGCATCCAGCAGACACAGATTGAAAAGCAAAAAGTTTTGGCCGAGGAGTCTGTCAAAAAGTGTGAAAGCCTTCAACTACAAGTGGCTGGTTTAAGCAAGGTTTGTGCCAATGTCAATGAAGAGACCATGGTTAAAAGTTTATTTTTGTCAAACATGTACATTGTGCTACCTTGTCCATTTGTGTATTTCTTTGTAGGAAATTGAAAACCTAAATAGATCCAACAAACAGACAGCAGCTGTCCACAACACTGCAGAGATCCGCCTCAACAGAGCCCTGGATGAATCACAGAGGCTAAAGACTGAACTAAACAAGATGAAACAAATGAACAAGGTGAGTTTATCAGACATTATCATAAATGATTGATGCTTTTGATATTACATTATATTGAATGATTATTAGTTAGGTGTGCTCTAATAACTCATAGTGGCAAGATGAATAAGGTACCTTTGCATTTATTCAAATTATAGAATTTTGGTAAAAATTACAATCAATTACAATGAATTAACATATAGTTTTGATGCTAATAATATATTTTATGCTACACAGCTCAATTATAAGATGCATAGAGAACAGCATTATTACATGGATATAGATAGTAACAATATATTTATAATTTAAAAAGCAGCACCTAAACCTTACTAAATATTTGATTTAGCCACAGCTTTGGCCTTTTGACTCTGTTTACCCTCTACTAATCCTTGCTGTCTAAAAAGGACAAGGTCAATGAAGAACACCAAAGTAAAGAACGTCTACTTGCAGAAAACAAAACCCTAAAAAAACAGAGAGCAGAACTCATTGTGGGCTTTAAGAGGCAGCTCAAACTGATTGATATTCTCAAACGACAAAAGGTATGTTTTTCTGCTCTAACTTGTAACCAGTTAAAATCTTGATTTTATGTCAGTTTATTTCTTTTCTCTAAAACATTTTCTGTAGATGCATTTTGAAGCTGCCAAGCTGCTGTCCTTCACAGAAGAAGAATTCATGAAAGCACTTGACTGGGGAAAATCATAAAAGTTTTGATTTATGTTGTGTTGTATTTATAATATCTAGGTGTATAGATTAATTCTAAAGTCTCATTCATTCGCATCCATTACTGTTTGGAATACATTCATAGTAATTAATAAGACTTTTTCCTTAAGATTCTTAAAGCAACATGGGAAAAACCGTCATATGCATCTTCATCCACTGCAGCATTAAACTGCCCTCTAGTGGCAAAAAGGTGGAATTTAATATTATTCGTCATCTTCCCACCCATCTTCAGAGAAGATATCGGCCTGACGGGCCTGAAAGTTTTTCTTGAAGTCTTCATCTAAATGCTCTAGGTCATCTACACGCAGCAAGCCCTGAAAATGACAAATAATTATAAATGTTATAATAATACATAATGTGTTATTACTGATAAAGTCATTCATACCTTAGGTAGGTAACCAAGTAGTTGTTTTGCATGACGTTTAAGAAGTTTTTGCCTTTCTTCTTCAATGATCTTCCTGCGCAATGCCTCTCTCTCCTCTTCTAGTGCCTTTTCTTTAGCCTCAAGCTCCTAAAAGAAAAATATACATGTTATTAGGCACATTATTTATACAGTGATGCAAAATAAAACAACCTACACATTTTTCTGCTGTTTTGTACCTTATCAACCTCATGCTGCCGTCTTCGCTCCTGTATGAGTTTTTCTACTTCACGTTTGTGCTCCAGCTGCTTCATACGTCGTTTCTGAGCATTCATCTGCTCTATTCGATCATCCTCTGCAAACTTGGCTAGCAAAATTTTTCGGAAAGCTTCCTCTTCGTCTTTCTCTGCTTGCCTTTGCATTTCTTTGAAAGCCATTTGCTGTTGACAGGTCTGCTGCATCATGAGCCTCTGACGGATCTTCTTCTCCATTTCCTCCTGTAAGATACAGTTTATAATACATTTATAAACTTGTATATATTTTCTTTTTAAAATAGCAACTAGAATAAAACTTACAATATCTCTCCGCCTGTTAGCCTCTTCCTGCTCCTCTAAATACAACTCCTCACGCACTTGCTCCATCTCCTCACGCTGTTGTCTTTCTTCTTCTATCTTCTCAGACAGCTAAAAAAACAACAGGTCTACATCCTAAAAGTGTTCAAAGTGTTATTGAAATAACTTACAGAAAAATAAAAAAAAACTTGTGTACTAGTTTGTGAAGTTTCTCCTTTGCTTCTTCTCTTTCTTTATTCATGGCCTTTTGGTTTGCCTCCTTCTGCTGCTGACGGCTTGCATACTCCATAATACGTCTGTTCTCAGCCTCCATCTGCTCTTGCTCCATGTGTCTCCATTCAGCCTGCTGTCTCTTGAACTCTTCAATGTGTTGCTGAGTGGCTTTGACCTTCTCCATCTTCAGCTGTCTCTCCCTACAATCAGTTAATACTTTCATAGTAAGGTTGAATGTGTTTTCTATGCTTTTAATGCAGTATTTGCTTGATATACAATGCTGCCCAATAAATTTAAAAAGAAGAAAAATTTTAAACTCTTCTCATACACAGGAAAGCACTGCTTGAGGCAAGGGGTGTCAATGGTACAATAATTTAGCTATACAATACAATAACTTTGGCTGTCTCTGCCGTTATATGGGATTAAGGTCAAGTATATAATCATAAACTGTAGTTCTGTAGGTATGGTGTTAGCTCTGCAATGACTTGAGAAATGAAATCCATATAATCTATTTATAAACTATAATTTTAAGTTGTATAATATACAGGAGTGTAAGCATGATGTGATAAAAAAAATAAAAAAACAATACTTACATCTGATCTTCCTCATAAATATTCTTTACAATCTCATCGACCAAGAGCTTTTCTTTGAGAAAGTCCTTGTATGCTTCTTGTCTTTTGCGCTCCTTCTCCAGTAGCTGCTGGTCCAACTCTTGTTGATAATGTAGCATCTCCTCATGGCGTCTCTGCTGCAGCTTCTGCTCCTCAAGTGTTGCTCGCTCTTCTTCTTTTTGCATTGTACGGGCAAAGTCCACTTCCGATCGCTAAAGTCACATACATGATGGAGGAAGACCTTTACTATTTCTAAACATCATAAATGTAATAATGCTGTAATCACTTTGAACCTTAAAAGAACAATAATGAATAATGTTTTGTTTGTAATATTTGATTTTATGTGTTGCCAAATGCATTTACACTGTTGTTTTTTTTTTAACTTGGGTATTGTTTCAAATGTAAAAATAAAACAAACAGACTGTACAGAGGGCTTACCATTGTCTCATATCTCATGGCTTCTTGCTCAACAATCTGTGCAGCTCTTTCCTTGTTCAGATAGTGCAATTCTTAGTTTTGACTCTAATTCCCGAAGCTCCATACTAACAAAATAAGGACAAACAAACCACATTTCATTAGACCTGAGCCCCAAGGATGGCGTACTGCCTATTGTTAGTTATTGTTGTTGCCGAGAATGGTAAAGCTTTGGTGTTAAGTGTCAAGTCTGGGTACCTGTTCTCTTTAATATGCTGACGAATTTTTTCTTCTCTTTGCTTCTCAAAGCTGATGCGGGCGAGTTCTTTTCCAATCCTTTCCTCCTGTTCTAGCTGTTTCTGTCTCTTAATTCTCTCTTCCTCTGCCTGGATGAAAAATGTATTTGATTTGATTAGAATCTTTCCTATTTAAATAGTGATACATCAGACATGGTTTTATCTTTAGAATAAACCTATATGTGTGGAACGTATATATGAAATATTCATTGTAAAGTTAATTTAAAATTGTACAGAACATGTGTTAGCATCTGACGTTAAAAATGTGACTGTACGCCTACGGACAATAACTTATTTATTCAATATAAGTGATGGATGACGAGGAAAACACTCACACAAACACTGCTGACAAAGACTAAAGACATACCTTTAGTATGGCGCTTTCCATTTGTCTTTCCTTATGCTCCTGCTGCACCTGCCGCAGGTACCTCCGCCTCTCAAAGCCCTCCTGGTCCCGCAGACTGGCCTGCAGCTGGCGGTCTTTGTCCACACGCATGGCCGTCTCCTGCCGTTGCTGCTCTTGAAGCTGCTGGGCTATCAACCGTTGCTCATTGTAAGACCATCTACGACTCTACGGAAAAAAACACACCGTGACAATTAAAAACTGAATGGCTACACTTTAGCAAACAAAGACAAACATTGTGGTTATTAGCATAACAGCTAGCCAACTCCTTTCGGTGACGCTAGGTTAATTTTGAATTACCATGTCTGTAGTTATTTAAGTCTATTCAGTGCTCCTAACTTTACTGTACAAAAAATAACGCTGGGTCTGTCCAAACACTTTTGACCTAAAGAGACGGCCAAATAGATTGAAATCCGTAACTAGTTCAGCTAAGTTACAGGTTCTTGGTTGTTTGGCGTCAAGTTGCCATGGGAAACACCGCGTCTCTGAAGTACGAGCCAATAGAAATTCAAGTTGTTGATGACGTCAGAACCAGAACCCCGATGCCGAAAAGCCCTCACAATCCAATATAAAAAAAAAATTTTCATGAAATGTATTTTGTTTTCTCCCCTTGTGTTTGCATTGTAATATGCATTATTCCGTTGATTTAATAAAAATTCAAAATTCACGTTTTTCGTTTACCTCCACGTGGTATATTTTTTTATCTACTGTCTGTTTACTACTGTATGTAGTTTATCTCTGATTGTAGCCTTCTTGTACGGCATATCCATACCCATGAGGTAAGGATTTTCGAATAACAAAAACCCCGCCAAAAAGATATCTTTATGGACCAAAGAGCTGCTTGCGTGTAGTGCTACATAATTTTAAAATTTAAGTTTATAGTTCCCTTGTTGTAATGAACATACTGTAAGTGTACTGTGTAAAGATTCAATGTAAAGATTCAATGATTGTGTATACAAATAAAGAGGGATTGTTTAAAGAGATTTTTTTTCTACCTAATTTATTTATTTGAACAGCTGCACTCACCTCCACCATGCTCCAAGCGTTCAAAACGATGCTAAGTTACAATTTTCTATGCACAGTTTTATTTAACGATAAAAGAAAGAAAAAAAAATCCATTTGTTAAACAATGCTAATAATCCAACACTGGCAAAAACCAGTATGTACAGTATATGTAAAAATGAACACAGCAAAGTCATAAAAAATGTACAAAAAAAACAAAAAAAAACAACAACAAGTAAATAAATTAGCAAATGTAAACTGAAAATTGAATGACTGATATTGCAAAGTGAATGCAAAGAGATTTATATTTTATCATACTCTTATTATTAGATGTTTTTTAAAAGTTTGTAATAAAAAAAGATAGCTCACATAGTTTGATCAGTGTACATTAAAATCTGTAAAATGATCAATGTAAAGTACAAGAGCAATGCTACATGCAGAGAATTACAGTGGATGAATTAAATGCTAATCAACGAACTTACAAAACTACCTCACTGAGATACATACAAAATAACAGTAAAGCATTATTTTTTCTATGAACAAGTTAAACATCAAGAGTAAGACATTCATGATCATGTTACATGTCCTTTGTTATTATGGTCCTTGGTCCCTTAAAAAATTGTCACATACAATTCTTGCTCACTAATCTGTAATTGTTTCACCTTGATCTGAAACTACTCCAGGAGAGCCAACAAAGGACAAATCTGGCTGCAGCAACCGCTCTGAATCTTCAGTGGTGACAGTGTCTAAGGATCCATTTTCCTCTTCACAATTTGGTAATGTTGATTTTACTGAAGGTTGTGACTGATCCACACTAGTATCGGCAACAGCTGTGCCACTTGTACGAAAATGTGCCTTGTCCTCTTTCCCTGGCATTTCAGTAGCTGCTGATGTCAAGTCTTTGGCTGGTTGTCCGAAAAGATGATTCCTGGATAAAGGAGGTAACTCTTAGTATTACCCTAACAGGCCAAATAATCAATTTAAAAATACATCAACAATTAGAATTTAAGTTTTTAGCTTTGTCAAAATGTAGAAAAATATTTGAGATCACATCCAAGAGCCATAAAATAAAATAGAGAAAGAAAATATGACTTACACATTGATACAATAATTTTCTTTGCAGATTAAAAAAGGGACAAATTAAGTTTGCTCTTATTAATGTTAAATCATTTACAACTACATTAAAATATGCACCTTCTATTTGATTCTTTAAATAGAATTTGCAATACTGAACTCTAAAACCAAGCACTCGTATATGTTTTACTTACACTTGATCTTTGGCTTTGATATCTGCTGGGTCAAAAACAAGAGACATCTATTCAAGAAACACATATAGCTAAGTACTTGACACTTACCATGACTACGGCTACTCATACCTTTTTCTTGAATAACTTTGCATGTGTGACTGGGCCTGTCAGTTAAATGTTTGGTCATCAGGTCACTGCCGGATGCATCCATAAGAAGATCACAGTTGAGGCAGACAAGGGTTACTCTGTACATATTAAACATAAAAAAGGTCATTTCAGATGACAAATAATATATATAAATATTATTTTAAATATTAGCAAAACTGTACTTAAATGTGGAAGAACATTTTCTATTTTCAGTTTTTGAAAACCGGCTCTTGTTAATTGTACTATGAAACCTAAAGAAGTAAAAAAAAACAAAAACAAAGTCAGTCAAAATGTCTGTAAGCGTAATTAGTTGGAAAAAGAAAAACAAAAACATTATTAAATAATGAGTGGTTACCTTATCATATGATTCCCAATGGATATTTTACAGTTTGTCTGGTATTTACATGCACCGCAATTTAAAATCATGGGGAAATGAGAGAAGAAGTCATCAATAGGGCCATTGCATTCAATGCATTTATATTTTTCTCCGCAGGCTCTGAGGGAATAAAATAAGCGCTTTATTCAGGATTGTATGCGCATTGCAATAAAACAATTACAATTAACCAATCACACATATTTAGCAGTGAATTTGGAGGCAGGAGAAAAAGTAAACTGTGTAATACCTAAACTGACTTGATTATACTGTATCAAAACTATCCTGCACTATATGCAAATAATTTTTAGAGAATGTAAAACAGTCTGGAAAAAATACAACTAGTTTTGCATACAATTCAGCTCTAATTACATATATTAATTTGCTCTGACTATCCCACATATGCCCAAGGTTAATACCAAAGTCACCAACCTGAAATTCTTAAGTGCAAAGTTATGTTTGGAAGTCCCACTATCTTGTTTTCTGCTTTGAGGAACTTTGGATTTCCCTGATCCAGAGTTTCCCAACTGTGACCTTTGCACACTGACCAACTTGTTGGTATTTTGTGTTTCTGATACAACTATTAAACCAAATGGACCAGGGGAGCTTGGCGTTACAGGTGGTTTTCCTGTTAATGATGCTCGAATGGTCACCTATCTTACAAGAAAGACAACAACCATATAGATCACTCACAAAAGATACAGTAGTTCAATTTTGAAAGCTTGCTGAGGTTTCACTGATGTGTATAATGTGTGTATTATAATTTGGGGTTGGACCTTTGTTCCTGGAGGAAGACCTTCAAGAGCTTTGGGTTTTCTGAATGTCCTGTGAACTTGAGTCCGGTGTTCCACTTTTTCTTTAAATGAAAGAAAATTGAGTCTGCATTTTCCACAACGAAAAATTCCCTTTTTCTAAAATAAAAAACAAAACAAAAAAAAACAACAACAACAAAAAACACATAAAACATGATTAATGTGTACTAGAACTTTGGGGCTAATTGCACAAATGTTTCATTAGGATTTACAGAAAGATTACATCAAGTACAAAAACTTTCACAGCTATTATTAGACTGGCAATTAATTTTGCCTGGGTCCAACTCTACCAAATTTATTGCAGCTTTAGGGCAGGTGAATAGGAGCAGGCTATTGTCAACTTGTTATGTATTACAGTTAGGAGCTCAGCAGACAAGCAAATCAATCTAACTTTGGACTAACAACATAAAAGTTAGGACTTCACTGCATCATTTTAGCAACTTGTTACATTACAGTATACAAACCTGGTGTTTCATGTAGTGTTGCATATAAATGTGGCTGCTTCTAAGGACTTTGAGACAGAAGGGACAGAGCAGATCCTTTGTGTTTTCATGCGCATTTCGGAAATGTGTCTCCACATCTGAGAAAAAGGATGACCTGAAATTGCAGACCTATGGGACAAGTGCAAACATATTAAGCAACAGAAAAACAAAAAAACAAAACACAGGGTAAAACATGACCAACCTGGCAGACATAGGGCATTTCCCCGGGTTTGTGGTTATTTTTCATATGGTCAAGGAGAACTTGTTCTGACTCAAAGGCCAGTTCACAAATCTTGCAATTGGCTGAAAAAAAAAAGAAGAATTATAAAGTGACTGCTAAAAACAACCAGAATAGCTGGGAAAAAAAATCAATTGTTGTACTTGTGGATTCAATTGGGCTATGAGCGCTCTCAATGTGGCACTGCAGCTGGAATGGCGTCAAGTACTGTCTGTAGCAATGCTGGCAGGTTGTGTGGCTTTCGAAGCTTTCACTATTTTGCTTTTCCAGCTCCAGGTGGTGCTTCATATGGTTCATGAACCTACAAGAAGAAATGCACATACACAGCTGCCATTTAACCCTGAACAGAAAGAGTGCTTATTTGCAGTGGGACAATGGCTCTGAAAAGTGAGGTAAAAAATTATGAGATCAGAACTAGTTACATTTCCTAGTAGAAACTCTACAAACCGCAACAGATTTTTTATTCCCTCAATCTTTAATTAGTTGACCTAGACCCACAAATGATTAAAAATCCCTTAATGCGTTTAATTTACAATTGCAGTTCTAAAAAAGCATTGTGCTGTAAGTGTACCAGGCCAAGAACACATCAATTACACCCATTTATTTAAAAATCCTCTTTTCTTTCACAGGTCAAGGTTAACTACAAAACAATGCAGAAAGCATATGCTCTTAATCTACATTCAATGCCCAGAATATATATTTAGCACTTAAATTTAAACTACCACATTTAATTACCATGAAAGTCAAGTAGTGAATAAAATTATGTATTCATGGCCGCATACATGCAGCGGTTACAGTCTAATTCCCAAAGGTTTTAAAAAGATAAATTAGGATTTCTCCTTGCACCTCACTTTCTAAGCATGTATAATGGCTGTTATAATATCAGCAATTACACATAGATTTTGGTTTTGCCTAATGATGTAGTGCCCCGTGGCTGCATTAAGCACCTCCACAGGTACCTGCCATTGGTGCCCTGACGAGGCACGGCCCATTTTTCAGCCTGTACATTCTGCTACCTCAGCTCCCCTAATAGAAATTTTTATGTGGATGAACCATGACCTCGACAGTGAGAGCGTGGTTGGAGTACAAATGTGTTTCCCCATTAAAAGCAGCTTACAGATGCTTTTTTTGCAATGTTCTGAAGCAAAGTTATTTAATCAAAGGAGCAGTTCTTACGCCACCTAAACTAGCAGTCATTTTTCATCTTTAGGCCCCTGAGAGAAAATGGTCTGATACCATAATTTATCTCAGAAGAAAACAGCAGTGAGAGGCAAGGAAGACATGCTTTTATTGGCACTGAACTCGCTTCAGCTTGAGTCCTAATATGTTCTGTGATTTTATCAATTACTGAATGATGACAGCTTTTGTTTGAAGAATCCTTACAAAGAAATTCCCTAACAAGACTCAAACTACATCTGAAAAACAGGACAACTGCTACAAAACCTAATTAAAGAAACAAACAAGGTTGAAGCTTGATTGACTGTCATGTAATAATTGATCAAGTCTAACTCAAATAGGGCAGTCATTTTCATTTTTTGGACTAATGAGACACAAATGATACACAAAAATATCCTATCCTTGACTACTTTTATTTATAATGCTACATCTCCACTGGAAATAGTCCCAGTGCATAATATATTTAGCTAGCAGAACCTAATAGCTGCACTGTAGAAAATCAGTCTATGTGAGAATGTACATCATAGGGATGTAGGAAAATACTGAATCTGTAATATACTGCAATATTTGAGTTGACAATACTTTATCAATATCAACTGTTTTTTTAATTGACAATATATTTTATAACAAAAGAAATTGCAAGCACTTTTATGTTCTTGCTCATTTGGAAAAAGGTAATTCTGTCTTACTGTCTTGTTACAGTATCATGACATATCAACAATAACGTATTGTGACAATTAGCTGGTGTTAGTTGCTACCATTCAGTTACATTTAGTACAAGGATTAACACAATTAACAGACTAAGCCTTGCTTCTTTAACTTGTATTGTATTGTTCAAGGACAAACGTACCTGATGTTATTCTTGAGCACTTTCATGCAGCTATGGCACTTGAAAGTGGTAGTCCTTTCAATCTCCTTTGTAAATCCATCTCCTTCAAAATTACCGTAGTAGAACTCGCCGACCAGCATGATGCGCTTACTTGCGCAGGATTGCTGGGGTGATGATGTTGTACTTTCTGTGGTGTTCGGGGGTCTACAAGTCTGATGAAAAAGAACATGTATATATTGCTTAATAAAAAAATGTAGGTTCTTATTGTAAATCGCAAAACACTGATGAACAACCTTCTTGGCTACATAAAAAATAAAAATAACTATAGCATTTTAGGCTATTACAAAACCACTGTTTTTATTTTATTTTATTTTATTTTATATTTGATTGCTTGCTTGCTTTAATTACTTACCATCATGTGATTTTTCAGCCCATCCTCATCCAAAAAATTACTTTGGCAGTGTGGGCATTCATGATTAGATATCCCATTTTCTGCCATAATTCCTGTATTTGCAGGCCCTTCAGACAAAAAATGTTAATGAAGACAAAAAGCAGAGCACATTTCTAGCCTAAAAAATAAAATAACAAATATGTACCCAAATCAGTCTTTGTTCTTTTTGTTGCATTGTCAACTTGTTGCAATTGCAATATTCTTTTGACTGGGTTTTTATCTGTTGGAAAAATATAATGATTTAAGCATCTTTAGTTCTGTAATGTTACAGTGGTTATACCTGGATAAGTAAATGTATACTGTAATAATAAGAAAAGGTATACTCTTACTGCTAACTGGCACAGACAGTGTTTGCTTGAGCTCTGTGTTGGTCTGGTTGACCTGCAGTTGACTGGATTGAGTGTTGAAGACAGCAGGACCCTGGACATTCGACAGTGTCACAATGTTGTTGCTAATTTGTTGGACCTGAGGCCTGTGGACCACACCTGGTATCAATGCAGTTGGGGCAATATGTTGAAAAACCTGTGGTTGGGCTGCTAAATAAAAAATGAAACATAAGAAATTATTAATAATAATCATATTTCTCAAGATAATAAACTGTACAAATGGTGAATCACTATTTAATTATATTGTTGCTAGTTAATACATCTTTTTTATAAAACAAGACAATTAGGATTACCTGGTACCAATGTAAATGAAGTGCCAGGGGGATACTGACTCCCGAGGGATGCAATAAAATTACTGCTGTTTGTTAATTGTGGAGCGACAATAAAGCCCTGAAAAATTATTTATTACAGTTAATTTATTTGTCAAACAAACATTAGCAGATTTAAAGTGTGTATGTATGTAAGTGTAAGATACAAAACAAACCCAATTAAAAGTGCTTCATTAAAAACAGTCACCTGGTTATTGACAATAATGGGCTGCGGTGTAATAGTTGGCACAGCAGGTGTTGGGGTAGTCACAGGTTTTCCAACCACATTAAGAGGCATTATTGTTGGTGAGGAGACTGTGGCAGGCTGAGGATTGGAATGTCTAATTTCTTGTTTTTCTCCACGATTCCGCTGAGTGGGTGGTGTTTTAGAACCACTTTCCTTTTTGTTTTTGGCTGTTAAAACATATAAAAGAACCAAATTAACAAGGTGTGCAAAACAGTGATTTGTTTAATTTTGAAGTGTTTTGAAAGATTCCTTGAGCAAAACTTTAAACTTCTAATTGTGTGGAGCATTTAAATAAATCATGTCCAAATAACCATATGTTGTTTTCCTACATACCCAGGACTCCCACAAATATGGGTTCATCATCATCATCATCCTCAGTCAGGTTAATCTGTGGGACTTGCTTCTGCCATGGCTCCAGCTCCTCCTCCACACACTCCATAAAAAGTTCAGACATTATGGACCTGCAGAAAAAGCGGTAAAGGTTATATATTAAATATCATAAATAGTAGCCTCTAACGTTATAGGATTTAATATTATCAACGACAATGCAAAGTGATCCACAAACACTTACTCTTATATGGCACACGAGTGTTACAGTACCATATCTAAACAGTCGTTTGTCTAGTGGAAACTCTTACGACACTGCTGTGCCTACAGCTTTTAAGAGAGTAGTGTTGCAGGCAAGCTAGCGTAGCAGAGCACTGTGTTGCTGCCTGGTCCTTTTAGACAACAAATGCTTGTGTTTTCTAGCACTAGTGCTTGTTCCACTGTAGTGAGCAATATTACACAAGTATTACAAAGATTCATTCCTATTCTGTGCAACAATCCCAGCGCAACCATAACATTAGCTAATGCTGTTAGCACCCGCTATAAGGTGGAGTCGGGACAAAGACAGAGGGCTGATCAAAGGATGTGGGATATTAGCATGTTAGCCTACCCGTGTTACACCCAGCTCCCAAGACTCGGTGCGACAGGACTGTCTCTGCAAAACAAGATTATTTGTGAAACGCAGATGTAGCTCACACAGGGGTCTACAGACACTGGACCAGAAAAATGGCCCCGGATGGGTGGAAAAACTGCCGTCGCTCCGGACCAATTAGGACATAGGTCTGCTCTCTGTTTACTTCCTATTTATAAATTGTACTTCCGGTTTTGGATGGCGCCTGTAGGATTAACGATATGGATAAGAGTTTAAAGTCCTCTCTGTGTGCAGGGGATACATAGGGTTGCCAAACCATACTGACAATATTTTTTTGAATCAAAAAGCAGTCAGGCTATATATCTAAAAATCTACCCTATTATACAAAATCATAGTATAAACACACCCACCTAAGCATATTTTATGTTTTTATGATCAAATTAATCAACATGCAAGCTCTGTTTATTAAAAGACAATGCTGAGTAGCCTGCAATAGAAAATTTCCCAAGTGAGATAAAGTTATATTATTTTTAATTGTGAGAATGTTACCCATGGTAAAAAAAAAAATCTGTGAATTTTATAATCATATAGGTTATATTATTTTATTATAATAAAATTGTCCTATTGTCCTATGGCCTATGTAAAAAAAAAAAAAAAAAAAGTGTTGGCCTATGTACGTACCTATGTGCCTCAAGTGACAGACAGCAACCCTTCATGCCATTCAAACACTAGTTAGTTTACATGCACCCAGCTGAGCATTGACACCATTTGTTGTGATTGCGTAGCACACATGAGCCTACAATTAAGACTTCTGATTGATTTTTTTTCTTGTCCACTTTGAAGGGTACATATGCATTCACTTTACTGCTTATAGTGGTCTGAGTTTGTCCAACAGGTGGCAGTCTGGATTTAACAAAACAGAGACAGATGTGCGGCAGCATTGAAGAGTCATTTTTACAAATATTTTATTTATATTTATCGTCTTTTTGTTTTCTGTTTCTTTCTGTTTGTTGAATTGACAATATCTGATTATACATTTACAAACTGCAATAAAGTAGTATCCTAAACAATTTGTTTAAATCAGGATGTTCAAAGCAATAATTGTATAGGTCTTTGGCATTGCTTTGAATATCCGACTGTAGGCTACGAAATAGCCTACTTGTTACTTACTTCCCAACACCTGGAATGAGGGGCCTGAACACCTGGAATGGGGGGCCTCTTGCTCTAAACAAAGTTGAATTATTATTATTATTATTATTATTATTATTATTATTATTATTATTATTATTATTATTATTGTCATCATCATCTTTATTATTATTATTATTAATTACCAAGATAAATATAAGAGTAAGAAGTTTATAGAATGTTCATAACCAACATCATATGAAACAAAATACAGTGCAGTCTTTATATCCTTTAAACAGCAGATGGTGGACAAGTATGGCTTTTTAAAAATAGGTTATACATATAAATGTCACAGCATAGCAGTCTTGAATTTTTAATGTGGCTGAGATCTATCACAGTAAACTAGAAGACAGTGACAGAAAGCTTATACAGGCTAACTCCATGTGAAGGAATAATAATAATAATAATAATAATAATAATAATAATAATAATAATAATAATAATAATAATAACAGTTTGGGACTGATTTAGCCTAATTAGTGACAGCATATTTTTCTTATTTATCTTCCAACCCAAATTCCAGAAATGTTGGGACGTTTTTAATATTTGAATAAAATGAAAACTTACAAACTTTCAAATCACATGAGCTAATATTTTATTCACAATAGAACATAGATAACATAACAAATGTTTACACTGAGAAATTTTACACTTTTATGCAGAAAATTTGCTCATTTCAAATTGGATGCCTGCTACATGTCTCAAAATAGGTGGGACAGGGGCAACAAATGGCTGAAATTTTACAAAGACTCAGCTCGGAGGACCTCTAGCAACTAATTAAGTTAATTGATGTCAGGTCTGTCACATGATTAGCTATAAAAGAGATGTCCTAAGCAGTCTCTCTCAGAAGTAAAGATGTGCAGAGGCTCTCGCTAATCTGTAAAAAAAAATGTGTGTAAAAAGATTGTGGAATACTTTAAAAACAATGTTCCTCAACTTCAAATTGCAAAGGATTTGCAAATCTCATCATCTACAGCGCATAACATCGTTAAAAGAATCAGCAAAACTGGAGACATCTCTGTGTAAGGGACAAGGCCAAGGACCTTTATTGGATGCCCGTGGTCTTTGGGCCCTCAGATGACACTGCATCAGCATGATTTTGTCAATGACATTATTAAATGGGCCCAGGAATACTTCCACAAACCACTGTTGGTAAACACAATCATCCGTGCCATCTGCAGATGCCAACTAAAGCTCCATCAAGCAAAAAGGAAGCCATATGTGAACATGGTCCAGAAGCACCGTAGTGTCCTGGGCCAAGGCTCCTTTAAAATGGACTGCTTCAAAAAGGGACAGTAATCTATGGTCAGAAGAGTCCAAATTTGACATTGTTTTTGGAAATCACAGATGCCATGTTCTCCGGGCGTAAAGAGGAGGGAGACCTTCCAGCGAGTTATCAATGTTCAGTTCAAAAGCCGGCATCTCTGATGGTATGGGGGACATAAGTGCATACAGTATGGGCAGCTTGAGCGTTTTGGAAGAAATGCTGAATGCTGAAAGGTATAGAAAGGTTTTAGAGCAACATATGCTCTAAAACTCAGCTGCTCTTTAGCAGTTGGAAACCTATATCAAACAAGAATGGGACCAAATTCCAACACCAAAACTCCAGAAACTCATAACCTCGATGCCCAAATGTCTTCAAACTGTTTTGAAAAGAAGAGGAGAGGCTACACCATGGTAAACATGTCCCTGTCCAACTTTTTTGAGGACTGTAGCAGGCATCAAAGTTGAAATAATCAAATTTTGTGCATAAAAGTGTAATTTTTTTCAGTGTAAACATTTATGTTATCTATGTTCTTTTGTGAGCAAAATATTGTCTCGTGATTTGAAAGTCTTTTAGTTTTTATTTTTTTATTATATATATATATATATATATATATATATATATATATATATATATATATATATATATATATATATATATATATATATATTCAACATTTCCGTAATTCGGGTTATGTAAGGACCATATTTAAATCCATTAAGCCTATAGTGTGTATTCTTGAAAAACATGGCTTTGAGCACCGCGGAGGAAAAAGTAGTTCCTTCAGAGGCAATCTACGTGCTGCAGCCCACTGTAAATGTCTGTCGCTCTGTTGATTTTATTCGCACAAAAACATTAAGCGACCTATCCGCCCTTTAAGCTCTTCTATTTCATTGAGTATAAAAGTTAAAGTTAAATGCACAATATGTGTATTTTGAGAAGTTGATAGAGTAGTGACCTCTAGACACCTGTAGACGCACGAGCTGCCTGTTTTCACGAGAGGCTGAGGTGGATTACAATATTGGTTTTAATACGTGAAGCCTTGTGCCCATTTGTCACATTACTGCATTATTGCCACACGGTTTCAGTTACTAAAATATATCTGTGCGGTAGTGGAGTTCTCGGTTATTTTTAAAATTTGTTCAGTAGATTCCCTAGGTCCACAATTATGTTAGTAATTATTACAAACGCATTTAAAATAGGCTTATTTTTTAATGTTTGGGTGATTAACTGTGAATTGGGGTAAAGCTTTTCTGCGCCCTAGAAAAAGGTTTTATCTGAAGGTCTACGTCTACTTTTCAGACTAGGCAAAGTTTTTGGGCTGGAGTCGGAGCAATGTAAAACATTAAGCTATTTCCACTGAGGCTGAGTTTACATTCCAGGGCTAACATTTGGAAAGATTACATTCGTTCATGGAGTCAATAAGCAGATCAAACCACCTGTGGTCAGATTTAGAACTGAATTGCCCTGAATTTTCCTGAGGTTTGCCTCATTTTTGGGCAAAACTTTGGTAGTCGTGGCCCAGTTTAGCGCCACAGCTGCAGGTATCAATGAAGTCCATTCTTAAAGAATTGATTTCTCGGTGTTAGATGTCGCCAGAGGACTGGGTCCCATTCTCGATTTTGCAGTGTCACGTAAACACGTTTGTTCTTTCGTGGCCTTGTCAAAAAAATCTCTGAGCCACTCCTCTCCTCATAACACGTGCAGCAGGTGTAGTGGTCACGGTGCACAAGCCGGAGCCCGGACAGTGCGGGCATGTGCGTGTGCGCGCCACTGTAGCGCTGAGTCCCGCAGCATCCCGCTGTGCACAGTGTCTGCACAGCCAGTCTCTGCACAGCCAGGCTGTGTGTGGGACTTTCATGTCACCGTCTCAGCGGAGGGATACAATAACCACTGTCATCGTGGTGCTGAGGCTTTCGCAAAGCAAAAATGTCTGCCTAAGGGAAACTAGTAACTGATAGGCTATATAGAGGATATTTTCCTTGATACTGGCACTTAGAACAACATTTTCCTGCTTTGAGGCTTATTTCAAGAAAGAGAAGCATCACCAGATCACCCTAGTTGGATTTTGTATCGGACACAAGGTAAAAAAATCTGTGGGAGTTTGCAAAAAGCTTTCAGACCAGTGAAAGAAGTTAGGAGTTCAGGGAGACATCACTGGACTCTAGGAATTATGATTTATGTTTTATTTACAATGTATGCTGATGTTTTTTAATGTTCAGCTAATGTGCAGTTTGCTTTTGTCTCGTTTGCAACCGATGGTGCGCTGTGTGTCTGTATCCCCACGACTAAAAGCTGCAGTCTACCGTTAGCTCTTTTCAGCCTGAAATGAGACTGAACTGCGGCTAGTGCTACGTGCTAACCTCCGCTAACAGAGAGCCATATTATCTTTATTCTCACTAGATTTGACACACAATGCCGTGACAGTAACATTGTTAACCAGACCCTTATAAGTGAGTAACAAACATGTGTTACCAGTGAGGTGCACTGCTACCCAAGAAGAAACATCGTTACTGCAATTACGCGATGTTGCGGGTCTCTGTTTAACGCTTTGGTCTTATGTGTTGATTAATTGACCAGTAGATAAAATAAAACACAATGTTTTTGTGCCATTAAATTAATTGTTATGCAGACGTGCTGTCACTTTGTCGTTTTACACCAAAGCCAAGTTTACTTGTAATTATTTTTATCCTACCTCCATAGCAAATGCTTCTCATGGCAGTCATTTCCTGTGGCACGCGCGGAATAAACCAGTGTATTTGTAACCGATAACCTGTGTTTTTCAGGTTTCTAGACGGCCACAATGAATCCTCAGCAGCGGATTGCCGCGCTCGGAACAGACAAGGAATTAAGTGACCTGCTGGACTTCAGTGCGGTAGGGCGCTCTTCACACTTCTCTCACTTTTGGTTGTGGAGTACAGGGGCAACCACTAAACTGACCAAAGCGCTTTTATCCAGTGCGTACAACTATCCTCATGTTATATGAGGACAGTTTGTAGGAGACACAATTGTCACAGCCATTAAAAAAACACCAAAAGATATTGTAATATTGTTAATGTGTGGTTGGCTCAAAACATTTATCTCTCCTAATGATAAAAGAGCCAACATCTTTTATTTTTTCACTATGGCCACCTTATTGCCATTTAGCAATTTATGGACAGATCAGTAAAAGCTTTGTGCAAAGCTTTTTTATATGCTTAAAGATGCTGTTTATTAATAATTACAAAATATCACAGAAATTCTTACCAGTCAATATATATCTAAACCAAACTCAAATACAAACATCTGCTCCTTCTTAAGGAGTTTTGGTTATAGGCTTATATCTATATTGATCATTACAGATGTTCTCGCCACCTGTAAATGGAGGGAAAAACAGGCCCACGACACTGGGAAGCAGCCAGTTCAGTACATCAGGTAGGAACTCGTTCTTCAAACACTTAAAATCTCAGCACTTCATTACTTCTACTGTGTTAAGCTATAAATCCATTCATGCATCAAGTTTCTTAAATAACTTTTGGTAAAGATTGCAGGTAAAGATTTTAATAAATATTCACATGATTGTTTTCCAATCTCTTTGTGGGGATATGATCACATCTGGCACTCAAAACATGAGCTTCCCACCTGGAGCTGCTGTAAAGATGTGGTTCATAGGACTCAGAAATATATATACTATATATATATATATATATATATATATATATATATATATATATATATATATATATATATATATATATTTCAGTGGCTTTGGACATGTGTAAGTTTGTAAGTTTTGTATTTATCCAATTATTGTGGTAATGTAGCCTCATATTTCACACATCTGTCATCTAAGGGCTAAGTTTAAGGTACATCTGTGAAGACAGTGCAGTCTGGGCAAAAAAGTTATAACTAAATTCAAGTACACCGTGTTAATACCGTTTAATATGTTGTCTGTTGGAGGCAGTTGATGTTCTTTAATGAGATTATTGCAAATGCAGTAAAGTGGATATTTGCTTGTAAATTTCAGACATTTTCTGACCTCCTCTTCTGTTGCTCTGCTTAATGACCCAATTCCTTGTTTAGTTCTTTTGTTGGACTCTTTTTACCAGGCCGTGGCCATTGTTGTCTCTTTGTGTCTTTGTCTGACCTTTTGACAAGATTTATATGCATGTTTTGATGTTGGTTGTGATGTGTTTTAGACTGTCTATGTTGGGATCACTTCCTATCGCTATAAATGGACATTAATGCAAAGCATCTATTGTCTGCATTGCAGGAGTAACTCAACAATCAAGCATTATGTTTTGTGAAAGCATGTTTTGTGCAAATTCACAAAGCAGTGTTGTCTTTATTTAGCTGTGAAACCAAAGACACTGAACTGAACAACAAGACCAAGACACAAGACCCGAGATGTGTGTGATGTGAGAATAAGTTTTACCTTATCATTCAAGGAGCTTTATGTGTGGAGCTTGTTCAGGAATTCCTTGTGTAAGTTGAAGTTGTGAATTGGCTGGTGGATCAGTGAGTTTGTGTTGTCTAATTTGTTTTTGAGTGAAGTGGTCATTGTGTTGACAGCCACCTTTAGGCTGAACTGTGCATTCGGTGACTTTTAAAATAGACAAGCATCAGCACACAGCTTTTGTTTTAACAGAAAAGAACTAGAGTGCCTATTTAGTTTTGTTTGCCTAAAACAGATATAGATAATTTGCTTTTTTGCTTTGCTTGTTCTTATTTTGAGCAGTTTTCAATTTCTTTTTCGATACCTAAATTTCATTTTGACTGAATATCCCATCTCCTCACAAAATTTCTAATTTCTCACTATCTATGGCTCATCCACTTTCCTGTGCTCCTCTCTTAAAGCTCAGGTTTTTAGACCAGTGTAGACCCGTGTTTTTTAGACAGTGGATTGGGACACAAAGGTCAGTAGCCATGAACTATATTTGGGTCACCACAAAATTTACAGTTCTCTCTTTGAATAATTAAGTAGCATATTTCTAGCCTTATGCATTAAAAAAATTATGGGCCTTGGCCTGAGTTTACTTATTGATCATCACTGATGTATAACCACTGAGGACCCAATAGCCCTCATTAATCTAGTGAATGAGTGCTGGACTGTTAGGGTAAAGAACGTCTAAATCATATGCCGGTTTTCAAATTGTGGCTTTTAAACGTTTTTTCAGCTATATTCACCAAGAGCTGCATTTTTTACCCTTTTGTTGTGATTCAATTACCCTGGATGAGTGAGAGTCTTCACAGACAAGAGCTGTATTTGAAACTGTTGCTCATGCACAATAATAAAAGAAGACAGAGGGCCATATCTTCTACTTCTTGGTCTCTTTTACCGCAACTCTGTCACTTAGTATTTCAATACAATGGTACAGGTGATGTTTAAAAAACATTTACATATAGGAAAAGGCAATTTAGCCGACTATCTTTCTTTGTTTGGTATTGCAAGTGTAGTAAATGGCTAAATCTGTTCATTGTTTATTATTGTCAGTGTCAGACAAAGCAGGTCCACTCGCTCGTCTGTCCGTGACCTACAAGGTACTACTTTAGTTCAGCACACATTTGATAAATTATGACCAAGATGTGCAAAAATAATTCTCAGTAACATTAAAGATAGATTATTATAGACTATTATAGAGACATAAAAATGTTGGTCTCCACAAAGGTTGATATACTGTATGTTGCTTGGTTTGAGAGTGTGATCTTTTCTTTGAGATATTTATTAGTCTACTTGTACCTTATTTTTAAATTCATTTTTGTTCCATTGTTCAATGCATCAATTAGCTCAGAAAAGCAAAACATTAAACAAAGCAGAGAATATCAAACACATCAATGCTTTTACTTACTGTGGAGAAGTATATGAAATACAATATTTAGTCGCAATAGGTGCTTTTCTAATGCACCACCCTTTGGATGTACTTAATTGTTGCTCTTTCTTAGTATAGTCTTTGTGAAAAGCCAAGCATACAGTAGTTAAGCTAATATAAATATACAAAGGTTGCAGAATAAAATGATTTAGAAGTAAACCCATTATTGTGTAGACAAGCGCAGAAGTGTGTCACAATCCCTCCTGCTCGGCCTGCTGCATGTGGTCCTGTGTCTCTAATCTTCGAGGTGGGGAAGAAGCACCTCCAAAAGTGATAGTGAACATAAGGCAAGTGACTGTGCAGACACAAGTGTGGAAATTGCTGGGAATGAGAGTTTGGATTATTGCATCTCAGCTGGGCACAGCTCGATAATTGAGCCAGAGTGGGACTGGCAAGACCCTTCAGATGTGTGCCAGAGGAAGATGGATGGGAAAAAATAGCCAAAGTGCCTCTGACCGAGATTCATCACTCCTTCTTTCCAGCTGTGTTGATGATGCAGGTTTGATGAGGCCATTGACTCTTCAGTGAAGCCGGCACTGAATGAGCGCTGTTAAATGGCGGATTTTCATTTAGTGCCATGTAGTGTTTTGTTTTGTTGTATCTGAAGTGACGCTTGGCAGTAGCTTCCAAACTTAGCAAATGTAGGCATATAAATCAAAGAGAACATAGTAATTTGTTGCATTTGAGCTAATATAACACTTTTCTTAAAATAGATCTGGCTAAAAGATCTAGAATATTTAGCTTGAACTAAAATAAGTCTTAATTTATGTTGCATCATATTCTTATTTTAATGATATGATAGCAGTTTCACTTAATTGGCTTGTCATGAACTTGCTAAAACTGTGTTTAAATTCAGTTGTAAAATGTATTCTTCCTTACTTCTTTTTTAACAGTATATTGCCTGCATGATGCATTTTGTTTGTTTGCATTTTAAATGTGTTGTAAAATAAAGCCTTATTGTAATTCTCAATTGCATGGTACCTCTGCTCAATATAAACCCAAAAGAACTGTTGTATCATCTTGTTTTTATCTCTATTTTGGTAAAAGTGTTTTCTCAACAGAGTAATATGTGAGTTTAGTGTATTTCTTTTTATTGACATGAATCTATACATGCCAAGTGAGGTCATTATTACTTTTACCTCAACTCAAAGTTCTTAGTTTAACCATTGTTTGTTTAAATAAAAACACATTGTCATTAGTATGCAGTGATATGATTTTAGCCATTTTGCTTTTATTGGCCCTCACTTTAGTGCTCAGCAAAACTTACATTTTGCTATCAAGTTATCTTATTTTTACCGTAATAGACATTTCATGCATATTCAAACAGTTTGATTGGTGTTTGCTCTAATTTACACATAGAGGATAGTGTGTTGAATACAGGATTTCTACAGAGAAGCTTTGTTCTTCTCTTTCATTAGCTGTGCATTAGAGCCAGTGCATTTGTGTTTTTTGTTTAGCTCCCTCTGTCAGTGAGTAATCTTGTTGTGCTGCTGCCTGAGCTCGAAGAAGAGAGAGGACCCTTGAGCCCCGATAGGAGATGGTAATCAGACGAGATGACAGCCACTGGCCCATAGAGTAAACAGTCTCACTGTTGTTACATTCACTGTGTAATGGTCTCATTTGGTGTTGGCACAACTTAAATTTAAGCTGTAAACTGCTATTAGTAACATGCATGAATTTGAGCATTATAGTGTAGTCAAGTCTTGGACATTTTAAGAAGAGGAAATGAGCCTGTTATTTTCTAACTGAACATAAACAAGCAAACAGAAACTCCTGTTGTTCAGTGGAGCGTGAATTTTTAGCAGAGCTGTCTCTGGCTTTCAGCTTTATAGTAAAATTACTCTGAACGTGACACAAGCACAATTTTACCTTGCAACTAATCAAAATGTACCCTTTTAAATTCCATACAAATAGGTAATAAAATGCTTAAAATAACAACATTATCATTTCTAAATGAAACCTGAATGGTAACTACATACCTTATATACCATACCAGTAAGGCAAAGGGTTCTGTGAATGTTTGGTGAATTTGAATTTATTTATTTGACAGGGACATGCACAATAATACATTGACCTCAGAAGAGAAATATGTTTTGTGCCAAGAACAGAAAACTTATTTGAATAAAATATTACATGTCAAATTGTTAAGTTAAAATATATGCTAATAACATTGCTGTTTCCATGTGTCTGTAAGCCCATACATCTGAGGATTTTCATATGAAACTAAATTGTACAAAAGGATAGGTATTGCATTTCTTGAGTTAGATAAAATTACAGCTGGAACAATCAATAACTTAGGACATGTTGATGCTTTACCCTCCCTGCAATTTTGTTTGGTTTGTAGCTGTTTGACGATGGCAACTTGAACAATTGAAGCATCAAACATTTTACACACTGTATCAGATAAATTAGATTGAGAAAATCACATATGCCAGATGGTCTAGCTCTGCTGTTGGGTTAAGGTTATTGGTTTTTGTGTATCACTTTGACTTTTGAAAAATAGAGGGTTTCTTTAAGAATTATTTTTTTTACATTTTTTGCCTTCTGCTGTTGGCTATAAATCATTGAAAAATTATGTAGGTGTTGTTGGAAGGTCCAATCGGTGTCACTGTCAATAAAAGTATAACTGTATACAAATAGAGCAATTTTCTTAAATCTCACTTAAATCTGGGATAATATGACCACATAGTTAAGACAAGTGTTAGGACAAATTTGGTGCTAGAATTTCACTGTAAGGATTTTCATGTAGTGTATTGTTGTAGACTGTGAGGTCAACTTAAAAAGGAAAGGAAAATATCTCCTTCCTTCCCTTGCTTTAACATGCACACATCTCTGGGGAAGTCCTGTTTGTTTTCAGCAGGAGAGCAAATGGTGAAGCAGCATTTTGTGAAAAACAATCCTATGTATTGTGTGTTTGGGAGATAGCAGACATACTATGTGTTGAACTTTGCGAGTGCTCTTGACTTGCGGAGTGAGTTGTGCATGTCTTTCTCTGACAGGTCTGGATGAGCGGACCAACCAAGCATCTTGGGCCCCAGGTGGCGAGTCCAGTCCCTCCTATGAGTCATCCCGGGTAAGACGATCCACAACTTAACGCCAGAGAATGGCCTTTCTGCTCCACAGCACATCATTTAACACTCACAACATCAAAGCACACAGTGTTTTAGACTCACCTGTTATCAAATATCAGTCATGCACTAAATCCTCTAATTGAACCACTGCTCTCTGGCCAAAAGCGCAGGTTAATTCTCTGTTATTATAAAGGGATTACCTCAGTCTGCTATTATTTTATAAAGGACTTTGATGTTATATACAGCTTATGTTTAGTATTTAAAAATTTATACTGCCTTTAAAATGCCCCCTCAACTGTTAATTAGTTTGCAACAACTCGGGAGACGTGACATCAGCTGGCCTCCGGACTATCTCCTCACACATTGAAATATTGCTCTGCACATCACACTAGAGCCGTTCAAGGATCATGTCTGGGTGTGAAAAGTGTGGGGGATTGTGTACAAACCAGTCACTCCTCAAGATTTTAGTAGAGCATCCAGGTGACGGTGCATGTTTTTAAAGAGCTAGTGTCTCTCCCTGCTTGCTCCTGCATAATTTCCAGTCCTGTCCAATAAAGTCATTAAAAGAAAAAAATGCATTAAATTTAAGTAATTTTTATTCTATACTAAGGCATTACCTTTCTCCAGATAACTTTCTTTTTGTAAAAATTTACTGATTTTGGAGCAGGTCTGTAAGTGCCTGTTTAAACTCACTCTCAGTTGTTTGTTTAGCTGGGAACATTTCACTGTGAGTGTGAGCAAGTGTGAAGAGCTCTGCCCTGCTTGTTTGTGCCTCACACATTGGTTGTTCTCGATGCCCTGTATGAATTTCATTTAATGTCAATCTCCTGTCACTTTCCATTAGAATTCAGTTAAATGTCAGAGGCACTCTGGCTGCGTTACCTTGTTTATTTCTCGGTGCCCTTCCCGAATGAACATCTACAGGCTATGGTAACGCAGGCAGCTTGATTTGAATTATAAGACAGAGACGCTTGAGATATCTTTGCTCCAGGTGCATATAAATGAATGTTTCTGACATTGCAAGGCACAGCATCAGCTAGCAGACAGCTGTTTACACCTCCATAAGGCGTGCACGCAAACATTCACATGCCACTCAGCCACAGCTGCATACACACACACTGATTTATACAGTGTGTAAAATGTCCCTTACATTCATGCGGGGATAAGGCTGGCATTTTCAACCTTGGTATTCTGTAATACCTGTATTATCAGTGCCTGTTTTTCTCCAGTAATAGGCATTTATTTAGACAATCAAAATGTTGCTTATTTAATTAATACATGGCATTTATTGTTATGATAAAAACTACACAAGGAGGAGACATTTGGGTTAAGGGCTCAGACAAGACAACTAATAATATGCACACAGGTCACTATGATTAGCTATTAAGCTCAAATTGTAGAAAGACAATTCAAGTTGTGTGTTAGGTGTATTTATCACTATTTCATTTGAGATCTCGTCTTACAAAGGGGCTTGTGTGTACTCCCTGAGCTTGTTTGAGCTGGTGAGCTGTGAGTTTGTGATCAGTGGGCTGTGAAGAGTCCCGGGCCCTGTCGCACTGACCTTGGCTCTCAGCCAACCGTTGTATCCTGGGCAGCTGTAGCTGGAGGCTGGTGGTCTGACAGGCACACCCCCACTTCCCCAGTGCCTTGCTCCGACTTGATTCTCGACCCCATGTGCATCCATCATGGTCATATCATTATTGTTCTGGGCCAACACATGCAGTCACTCGTTCACCTGGGACAGGGTGCATGAAGGGAAGTGCTGGCTTTAAACAGTCTGTTGAGTGATGGAGGATGAGGATGAGCTTTTGGCCACATGCTGCCTGTGTTAGCTGTCACTTATTTAGCCACTAGTGCTAACACAGCCTCTTTGGCTCCAGTGACAGCATGTGTTAGTATCTCACACGATGTAGGCTAGTGTTTAGACCCCAGAGCACTATACATTGATACATTTACAACCTAGACGCACCACAACCTTTGTTTTTTAGCCTTAGGTCATACTTAACAGGAAAACTAACTGAGCTGATTGCTAAATGATATTGCTAATAATAAACCAATTCTTTTCCATGTTCAGGTAATACATTTAAAACATTTTCCTTGATGTTGAACAAAAAAAACATGCTTGGTGCTTCTTAAGTTAGCAGTGTAAGTTGGCGTGTTGGTTTGCCACAGCCTCTCTGTTGACTGCTGTTGTTATTGACGCTGCTCATAGTGTGATTAACAGTGTATGCGCCCAGGCAGGAACACAATAGGGAATCTCTCAGGTTTTCCTCAACGTAGCACAATACTCCGCTGCCTTTGAAATTACTCCATCACCATCCACAAACAGAAAAGATGGATAATAAGATTTACTTTTTGACTGCAAACTGAATGCATAGGGTATGAGTTAGTGAAAATAGCTTTATAGAAATACAGCCCCTCTGCTGTTTGGTCCCTCTGGTGGAAGTTAATGTAGTTTGCGAAAATGTATTTCACTGGAGCACAGGGGGATTTTTCACAGGGCTTGGGATTAGCACTGTAACAGAGCATCTTTTATTACATGGGACCCCGAGTTTTCAAAAACCATACTGTGACTGATATTTAGACCTAAGCCCCTCAAGCTGATAACCGTCATAAAAAGGCACCGTTAAGCTGCAGGAGAAAAGGCAATTTTTTTAAGCTGCAGGTAACTGAAATGATGTAGGCATGCACCTCTGTTTCTGTGACTTCCATCTCCACTGTCCTGTATTTCCTACAGTCTTCAGTCTGTGTATGAGCATAAAACAAAATCATAAAAAAAGTTATAATGAAGATGATAATCACTATGCAAGGGCAGCGTAAAATCTTATCAAATGATATAAATATATAGATTTGACATTACAATAATTATTGTAGTAGTTTTTGATTGACAAGGTTTAGTTATAGACTCCACAAATAACTTTTTTCACTTTTTACTGTCAGAATGCTCAGTCCCAGAAAGAAAACAATGCAAATTGTGCTACATGGACAAGCAATTTCAGATTTATTTAAGATAGTATTGTAATGTATTGTAATATTGTAGTATTGTTGCTTCACAAAGCCACCCAGTCATGCTCTCCTCTGTCGTAATTAGCGGTATACCATAGCACTCAATTAGAAGTTGTCCAGTAATGTGCTTAATTTTCTGATCTCTTCCCCCAGGGTTTCGCTGACAGCCCTCATTATGGCGATCATTTGAGTGACAGTCGATTAGTGTCCCATGAAGGATTGTCCCCAACACCTTTTATGAGCTCCAGCATAATGGGTAAGTGATTCACACCAGCTCATCCCTGAACACGCCCTTTGGTGTTGGAAGACAGTCTGGGAAAAAATAGTCTGATTGGGTTTAAGGCACATGCATCTGGGAGCTGTAGGGCTATTTCTGCCATCTCCTGCTGTCTTCATTTGCCTTTAATCCCCCTCCTCTTCTTCCTCTTCCTCCTGCAATGACCCTCCTCCGGGCTAGAAGTCACGGCCATCAGTACAGCTTTCTGTCATAGGGAGAAGCTGTCCCCTGGCCATTCAAACTGCCTATAGCAACTTTGATTGGTAGCAAGAAGGGAGGTAGGGTGTGAGGTTAAAAGACAGTTGTACAAAGAGGGTTTCAAAGAAGTACTAACCCACTCTGACTTGATAGATAGACACATGGACAATATTTACAACTGTTTCTGTTGCTTATTTTGTTCTCCTTTATGTACAAATGCAAGTTGAACAATATATATATATATATATATATATATACAAAAAAATGAACATAAATATTCACTTAGTAGTCACATTTTTATCATATAATAACGATAATAATAATAATTATTATTATTACCATATGGCAAGCTGAAATACTAACTAACTAGCTTGCCATTATGATGTTGTGGACCATCTTGATAACTTAAATAACTACATAAGCTCATTATGTAAACAGAGGGGTTGTGGATTATAAATGATAGCTGCTTCCTTGTAACAGATCGCTCACACTCTTTTTATACAGTATATTGTCCTTGTACGTGGTCCTAAAATAAAAACAATGTGTGTTGGACACTGAAGTATATATTAGTGTGTGATCTAATATATCTTCTTTAAAAAGAACAAAATGTTGCTGAGTGGTTTTGCTAGAAGCAGTAGAACCTGCATATTTTCAGAAACATACAGCATCCCACTACAAAGATCTTTCTTACCGATGTCCTCTAACATTAAAGATGCTAGCTAAGCCAAACTGATTCTGTGATGTATGCGAATAGTAAAGTGTGTCAGGCAAACTGTGCAGCAGTAGCTCTGGATAATGATTTTAACAACATCCTAAGTTGGTCCCTTAATTTTTCCGCCTTCAGCGTATTTCCTGTCTCTTATTCAATGTGTTGTTCCTTTTGGGAAGTTCCCAGTTCATAACCTTGATGGTTAATGCCCAGGAGCATACTTTCCATGTTTACGTGGTTACGTTCAATTCATTAGCAGTTACATCACAAATAATTAAAAAATGAATAGACTTGACCATAAAAGTTAAATGTTGATACTGTATGTAAACAATAGCTGCATTGTCTTTACACTTTAAGATAAACTATGTTATTTTAATGTGACATAAAAACACAATTTCCTCTGAACTCATACATGGGTCATATCCTTTTCTCAGGAGAGTGCTGTATACTGGCCTAAAAATGAAAAACGGTGTTGATGAATGCCAGGAAGGTCTGACAGCTTAGAGCTGTCCCCATGGGACAGGCTGTTCGTTGGGGTAGTCCTAGGATCCACTGGTCTGACTGGCTCTCATGTGTGTAAGGCTGTACCTCTTGTATCACAATCCTCTTACTAATGTATATGTCATCCATGTCACGCAGCAGGTGGGAACCACACTGTTCATACATTGTTGAGATTGAAACATAGACAAACTCTTGTTCCAGCCACGTGAGACTCAATGACTCAAGCAATCTTACGTGCAAATGAAGGCTGTCGTGGCTATGACTGGCTAAAACAAATCATGGTAGGCAGTCACTGGCGCTTCATCCAATCACTTCAGGCTGTAGAAGTCCTGAATTTCCAAATGCAACAACTGTTGAACCTGGCACTATTCTTGAAAAAATATGTTTTGCAGTGGGTGCCTCATGTACTGACTCTAGAAGTCCAACTTTGTATAGATTTTTTTTTTTCACCATTGACAGCTTTTTTTCTTTTGTGGTGCAATAAGCTGAGCTGCATTTATCTTGCTGAGACACACTGCTGGAAATACAGCATATTTAAGATATTGACTGGGTTTGCTTCAAAAAGCATTACTTAGCATTGACAGTACATTGTGTTTGTATAGAAATACACGCTGACAAACTACTTATTAGTTTGACATCATTTGAGCAGTATTTAGGCAACCTAGAGCTCTGTGTGGCTGGACTTTTCAGAAGCCTGTGATGGTGCTACTTTAATCGCATCTTACCTTATTTTGTGTGTAAAAATGTATGACCTCTTTATCTTCTTTTACTGAAAATAGGTCTAATTCCTTCCTTTTTTTAGCCTTGATGATAGTGAACAGTTCATGCCTCGACAAGGGATGGTTAGATCTCATTACCTGCTGAGTTTTTTTCTGGTGGTGTCAGCTAGATGAGGGAAAGTCAGTGGGGGAGGTTGATTTCAAGCTATCTGGGCAATTACCCCAAGCGATGAGGTACAGCTGAAAAAGCAGCACTGTGCACTCTTATCATTACATCTTGTGTATAGTGATTAGATCTGAGTGTATTGGTGTGTGTGTAGGCTACTTAATGTTTGCCTTTGCCAATATTTACTTAATGGACTAAGGTTGTTTTTACTGAGCGTAAAAGTGCTCTGATTTTGGGACATAACCTTAGACCTTAAGTAATTACCACATTTCCCACTTACAATATTTACTTTACAGAATTACATACTTTACTGGGGCTTTTAGATGCCATCCAGCTGTTGAGCGCTAGATGTATTTTTCTTTCCAAAAAAGCATCACTAGGCAGTATACAATACAGTCAAGCTATTTTCTTTGTGCAGATGTAAAGCTTTGTTTGTTTGCATCAAAAGATGTAGTTTGCTATTGTCTTGCTTCTTGTTTAAAGCATCATATACCTAATAATAAACTGCTGAGTTGTTTTTTCATGTGTCTCCTATGCGCTTTTACAGACATTACTCATGTAGTCTTAGGTTGCTATTAAAACTAATCAGCTTAATGCTGTCATAACACACACATCCAGACACATGCATCTTGCACCAGTTCATCTGTAACTTCACGTGACCATCATATAACTGGCAGGACATGTCTCACATGCTTCTTACACTGCAGGACTATCATTGTTTGCCCCCTCCAGGACAGCTAAGAGTAATTCCTCTTTAAAAAAGGTTTTACCTCTAGCTTCATTAAACAGAAAAAATTCCCGCACACTGTCGAACTTGCAAATGTGAGAGTTTGTTAAGATTCAACAAGCAACATTTCAGCACTAGACCTTTATCAGGAAAAAAAGAAGAGCACTCGGTGACCATCTTAAATAGAACAATAAAACATAGAATTTTCTTATTAATTTACATTATACAAATAACAGTGAAAAAACATCTCATTCAGTGTGTAATATAAACATGAGAATAAATATTAATAATACATATAAAAAAAGAAGTGTATATGAATACATAGAGAAAATTTATGCAGCTACCAGGCAATTCAATAATCCTGGTAAACTATTAGAGGTTGACCAATATGGGTTTTTCTATGGCCGATTTTGAACATTTAGAGCAGCCGATGGCCGATAGACACTTCCGATATTTTTGTGCCGATATGTAGGGCTGATTTTTTTAATGAAAGAAATGAATATTATATTGCCATTTGTCTTTGTAATACTTAAAACTCAAACAAATGGGTTGTATGGGACAGTGAGAACAGCTAAAGATTAGTTTTTTGAGAAAACCAAGGCAGTCTCAATCAAACTTGCTGTGCAAGCAGAGCTTGGGGAGAGCTACAAAATACTTTTTAAATTTTTGTTCTATGAGGTTCTATGCCAGAGAAATGAGCAAAATCTTTTTATTGCTGTTTCTAAACTTTTCAGGCTGATAAAGCAATTGTGGATGTTTCCTATGAACTGCAGTGTAAGATGTCTAAACCTCTGAAAGATGGTTAGGGATGCACTGAACTGGCTTCTCAGGACATCCCAAAGCATCTTAAGTCCAAATCTCACAGATTTGTAGCACGGCTGCCACAATGGCCTCTAATGAATTGGGCAGTGAGAACAGATAAAGATGAGTTTTTTTGAGAAAACCAATAAGGTAATCTCAATCAAAGATGCTGTGTAAGTAGAGCTTGAGGAGAGCTACAAAATGCTTTTTAAACTTTTGTTTTACGAAGTTGTATGCCAGAGAAATTACCAAAATATTGCATTGCTGTTTTGAGCTTTTCAGGCTGAGATAAAGCATTTTTGGAAGTTTAAAATGAACTGCAGTGTAAGAGCCCAGACTGCTACCAGATGGCTGGGAAAGCTGGGGTCCTTCAGTCACACGGTTGCCCAGACATGTGCCTGCCAAAAATTGGCATTAAAATTGAAAGTTAAGTTAAGTTAAAATTGACTTAAAAAGGCAAAAATTGTCCCTCTAAACTATATACATAACTCCATGCATACAATAGGACAGTCAGAGTGCATCACAAGGAAAGAGCTGTCAATATTTTACATAAAAAAAATTGTTTATCTATTAAAAAAAAAAAAAAAAGCCTAAGTTAAGTTCATCATTGAGGCCATTTGGAGCTAAGGTTTGAAGTGTATGAATCCAGTATGCCCCTCTCGTTCTGAGAAGTTTATCATGGTCTCCCTCTCTGAGTGGAGGGGGACAGTGCTACAGAATCGAAGGGAGCAGATATCACAGTGAGAATCATTAAAATGTACAGCAACAGGATAGTCTCTATCGTTTCTCCGAATGGAGCGTTTATGTTCACCGATTGTCTTTGTTTGAGTTTTCTGTCGGTCTTTCCTATATATGCCAAGCCACAGGGGCAGTGTAGCATATAAACAACATGTGTGGACGCACATGTGATGACACTTTTAATGAGATATTTTTTACCAGTGTGGGGGTGCAGAAAATGACACATGACAATGACATGATTTTTAACAGTATTGTTAGACTGTGCAACAGTGATGGCCACTGGGCAAAGGATGCAAGCGTGTTTGTGAGAGTGAGTGTGGATTTTTTGTAAAATTAGTCCGTACCAAATAATCTGAAGACTTTTTACTCTTTTTGTTTACAAAAAGAGGTGGGTGTTTAAAAATAGAGCTGATTTCCTTGTCAGATTTTTAAAATGTACCAGTGTTTTAGAAAGGCTGATTTGATTGTAAATGCGAATGAGCAGAGTATTGAGTAATGCAAGTTACAGAAAAGTTTTTTGGCTTCTAAGCGGGACTTTTTTAGAGCCCATTCCTATGCATTATTGATCCAGGATAAAGGACCCTCGTTGCTAGAATCTTGCTTTCATGACTATGGCTTAATTTATTAAATCTTCAGTAGATTGGCAGATTCTGCTTAATCTTAAAAACTGACTTATAGGTAAACCTTTTTTGAGGAGAGAAGGATGGAAATTAGTGGCTAGCAGCAATGTATTCTTGTTTCTTTACAATACAGTGAAGTGAAAATTGTCCTATTATCTTTTATTACCCACAAAAAACTGAATTTATCATGACTGTGCTGAAAAATAGAGGTTAAAGCTGAAACTGTTCAATAAGGATACAAAGTTTTACATCTACTCAGTGCTGCCATTAAAGATACAAAGATTATCATCTATGTACCTGAACCATTTGATCATTCTTGGTAGGTATATATTTTGAGATGAATTAAAGACAAAATTGTTTTCAAGCAATCCCACATACAAATTAGTATAGTTTCGTGCGCAGACCGTGCCCAGTACTTCTGCCAGCAACCTGCAGGTAATAGTCATTCTCAAAAGTAAAGTAATTATATTTCATAACAAATTTAGCTAAATCTCTTCCAGCTTCATTAAAACATTTAATACTTCCTCGAGTACATTTAAACTTCTATGATGATTAGCAAAACATAATTTTAATGTGTTCCCCTAAAAAGTCCACCACAAAGATAAAAGGTGCTCTAATAAATTACATTTGCCTCAAGAGAACATATTTATTTAAACTGAATCAGCATATCAATATGAAAAATCTACAAGGTTCGCCTTTTTCATTTGTACTTTTGGTCCTTCCCTGAAGGCTTTTCAATGTGTGACAAATACAACATGGTGCCGCCATCCCTAGTGTGTTTTTACTGAAGCAGGTGTCATGTGCTAATGCTGCATCCTGTGGGAACCCTGCTCAGACCCAGGCTGTGGCCAGGTGCTGTTCAGGTGTGCACCCTCTGCAGCATGGGTCACAGGTGCCTCAGTGCTGCCGTTCACACACATGTTCACATCTAGTGAACTGAGCGGAATCTCACTACAAACAAAGTAATTATTTTACAAAAAATGAATTTCTAGTGCAGGGGCAGGGTGCAGAACATCATCTGTTTCTTCCATTTCTGATTAAAGCTGCCTGATATTACATTTAATATGCTTTTACTGGGGGACAATTAGAATGAACATTTAGTAAAAAAATTGAAATATGCAGTATATTTTGCCTTTTGCTCCTTTCAATTAGAAAAATATATTGATATGCACAGTGAAAATTCTTGGGAACATGTTCATCACTTTGTGATGCACATTGTACATTTTGATATCAGAATGATGTAAAATTTTCATTAGCCTCCTTATTCAAATTACATAAAAAATATACTTGTCAGCTGCACACAGTACATACACTGTAACAAGAATAGAGAGCTGAAAAAGGAAGATGAGGCAGCGAGGTACAGTACAGTTTAGTTGATTTAGTCAGTCATTATGCAGAGCTGCAGGGTGTGCTTATCTATTACTGCGGTCAGTGGAGCATGAAGAGCTAAAGACGAGCAGAAAGGGTGCAAATCTCCTTTCTTGATCCTGTGCCGCCCACCTCTCTTTAACCATGTGGTAGCTGCATCTCCCCCCCCCCCCCCCCCACACACACACACACACACATTTTTCCTCAGGCTTCTGTGTTGCTGTCCTCGGGCCCATGCCCCTAGTGTATGAGTGGAGAGGCTGCCCAGCTGCAGAGGATCAGCTGTAGTCTCGGGAGGCCTGGAGGGCTGCCTCTCTGAAGACGATAGAAGAGCTGGGCACTGGCCAAAGTCTGATGACATAACCAGTCTCTAGGAAGCAGCTGCAGGGGTCAGCGAGAGCCATGATTAAATTTATAATCTGTGAAAAGGTGTCTTTATCTGAGCCTCATTTTTTATGAAGAAATGCTTCTCATATCTTTTGAATTAGCTGAGTATTTGTTTTTGTTATGTACAGTACACATAATAGCAGATGCATGCAATCCAAATTATGCCTATAATTATACACATATTTAATTTTTTTAAAGATCATACATTTAGTTAAACCATTATGTGTTTGTACAGCTCTGTTTTTCTTCTTCACTTCCTCTATTTGAGTTATTTCTCTTTTGCTACATGTTGCTTGCTATGAATGCAAGAAAAATGTTGCAGATTATTAAATAAATCCTGTAACACTAAAAGGGAAATCATTCATTCCGAAGAATTACTTTTAGTTGAACAATTAATGTTGCTCAGTTTGTTGTCTCTTGTTGCCACTGCCAGCTGCAGCTGCTGTTTTTATCTTTATAATCACTTAACAAAACACCAAATTTACCATATGCTCTATTTAACAATTAAATAACTCATATAAATAGTTTCACTACAAAGCCATGTGCATGATTGTACATTTCACTTTGTATACATGTTTCTAAGATAAGATAGTATGCTCTACACTTTTCAAATACTGCTTTCTATCATTGAAACTCCAAATTAAAGTAATTTCTTTTGTCCTTTTATTCTTTTCCATAATGTAGCAACACCGCGTAAGTATGCACCTGTTGCACGGAATGCACTGATTCTTGTCATTGACTTAATATGTTTTTTGTCCACTTGCCATTCTGGGACACAAAAGTGATACTGTATGTACATGTATGAACTACCCTTACAGTAACCACCACTTACAATTCTTGAAGACAGATCATAAAATGTAACAGAGGATTCTACTGTCCCCTCACTGAATCATAAGAGCACATGGCCACAGCACTCACAACTCTGTCAGTGGTCTGCAAGCTGCAGACAGAGTGACTTGTGTGTCTTATTTGAATGAGGTGGATCTGATCAGTTTGTAAAACACTAACATTTGTTTGCCTTTACTCCCACTTGATAATGGCTGACATTTTGTGCTGCTCTTGCACAGCCCTGACAGTGTGAAGTGTGGGAAGTGGAGAGAACTATGGCTCTTTGAGACTGTTTTCTGCCAAGAATCTGGGGGTGGGACCGTCTCTTAATTTATGAACTTAAAATCTCTTAAACTTAAAACTCTTTTTGACACTGCTACGGTGACCCTCTTAAGTTTCTCTTGCACAGAGAAAGCTCATTAACAAGATTTACCCCCTTTGGGCTGTGCTTTTGTTTTATTTAGTGCAGCCTTGTATGTAAAAGGAAGACTGTTCTGGCTTTGTAGGGGTTTTCAGTGTAAGGAAATATGCCAACAGTGCTTGGAGCAGGATCAGCATTCCTAACCCATATGTGTATCCTTCCTTGTCCTTCACCTCACTTCAGCCTGTTTTACTGTTCAACAGTTGTTTGGCATCTTGAGCCAAACATGCACTCATACTTTGTTGTACACACTGTCTTGATTTTGAACCTGACTTGGCAACAGTTGCTTCAGCTTTTTTCTCAACCTGATAAAGAAGGCTGCAAGTCTTTGTGTGAAGGTTTGACACGTGTGAGCAAGTTTGCATCTCTGCTAAAGCAGCATTTATTACAGTGTTGGTGTTCACATGGTGGGAGATGTTATTAGGGAGCTCATCGGCGCTCTCCTCTGAGAGAATGGATGTGTGATTATGAAGTCATCAGCCGTGAACCAGTGAGGCTGGGGAGAAGCACCCCTCCTCATGGGTCCTCAGGGTGCCATTGATTGGTGACCATGTGTTTGTGCCTGATAGACTGTGAAATGGTGTGTTGCTGCACGGCTGTGTCACACCTGCGTCCCACCAAGGTGATTGATTGGTTTGGTCATGTGGAATGTTCCCATCTGGTCCACAGTAATGCATTTTTTCCCTCATTTCTGAATAACAAGCATTAGCAGGAGAATAGTTGGGCTTGGGAAAAGGCAAAGGCCAAGTGAAAACATTTTCCCCTTGCCACCTCCTTTTTTCTTTTTTAGTGAGTTAAAAAAAATTATACAGATCACATCACATCATGCCGTCTGATTATCCTGATAGTAAACAAATACGATCAGGGAATCCACATACTTTATTCTTAACACTGCAATAAATGTAATAAGAAAATAATACAGTTTTGCAGTGTGGCATTCTATTTATCATGTCATTCTTCAGGGCTAAGCAACATGCTGTCAGACGAGTGATATCTTTGATCTAGTGGAGAATTCAGACCCCTTTATGTAATTAGTAACACTTGATGGAGGCTTTTTTTTTTTGTGAGCCTTATGTGTTATTTAGTCATTCCCCCTACTTTGATTTTCTTAATCCTGGTTCCTCTCATTTAATTGATCTATTCATTCCACCTAATGGCTAATTACACATCAGCCTCCATGAGCTGATGCATTTATCATCATACTATGTAATAATCAGTGACATTTCAACAAAGAAAAAAAATAAATATGCAAATAAGAAATCATTAACATTTGCTCTTGCTGTTTTGAATAATGTCACCACTGACAAGGTTGTACACATAAAATTATTTTGAGCTTCGGGCAAGACAGGAGGCTTTCCTTGATGTTTGGAGGATCTGTCATAATTTTTCTTACAATTTCTTTCTATGCTTTATGACTCCAAAGCAACAGGCAGCAAGGCCTCTGATTCTCATTGATCCAAAGTTTCATCTACAAATGACTATTTTACTAATAGCTTCAAAGCCCTTTCCACCTATAATAGATGTTTTCACATGGTTTGTTATAAGGCAAATCAAATAGCGAACAGAAAGAGAGGCCCTTGGAATGTGTCTCACAGGCAGTAAAGCACACTCACTAATTGGCTGTTTTTGTGCCAAGGGTTTTGAATTGATCCTTAGGGAGGCTTAGGTCACTATTTCTCACATTATCAAAATAAGGCACTCAACACAGTGCCACGCATGGCTGTACTGCAGCCGTATGATCAATAAGAAACTGCCCTAAAAGTGTATGACCATCTTAGACTTTCTTATAGCACTTATACCCGCAGTAGCTCTTGTAACTCTGCAGTTTATTTCTTTTTGATATTATTAGTTATTTCTTTGTTGTTGTTTTTTATTTTATACACTTTCAACACTATCAAATCTGCTCTTTAAAAAAACAAACAAACATTTGTTGTAGGGGAGTGAAGGTTGTATTAGTGACTTGGATCATTGGAGACTGTGTATAATTTAGTCTCCAAAAACTGTGTCCAACTAAGACCTAATCCTAATTTAAGTAGTGCACCTTTGCCCATTATCATGCATACATATGTACATTTAGTTCTGCATCTAAACAATACATTAATACATAACACTCCCCTCCCCCGGCAGTATATTGGCAAAAAACAGCCTTGCAGTAATGGAAAAACCAACCCGGTGTCCTTGAAATCTTAGGTCTCGCTAGAAAGTTCCAAATCCTAGTTAGCCATGACAACAAACGCTGGCTTCAGTTCTTTGATTTTCATCACCTAGACCTGCTAAAAGGCAGAGGAAACTGTACTGGTGCTGAGCAACAATTACATTTTTTAATTACAATTATGTTTTTCATGTTTTTCTGTAATTCTGGCTCTTAGCTTTTAGAATTCAGCCAATGTTGTGCTGTTTTGACTTATGGCTGTGATTTGTTAGTGTATATAGCACCAAATTCCTAAAACTTCTTGAAGCCCAAATAATTATCATTGTCATCATTATTTTGCCAATGCAGAATAAGTACACTGTAGCAGATAGACCTACATTTTCAAGAAATGCCTAAAATAGTGATTGGAATGTTTTTTACCCTTTGAAGGGCTGAACTTATTTTTCCAATTTTTAAATACATTTTTATATTTTATATATTATATTTTATATTATAATTTATTTTTTATAAGTCTATAAAAGTCTTAAAAGTCTATACTTCGTCTGTAACTCTCATGTGTCGTCTTGCCGTCGCTGTGTTGTTGTGTCTCTGTGTTCTCTGTCTGCTCACTTCTCATTTTTATGACCATCCAAAAAGTTATGGAAAGTAAATATCTTTTGTTGTTGTTGTTGTTGTTTTTTCCAAGTAAAATATCATTGATACTACCTGAAAACATTAAATCATTAAATCTCTATTGAATTTAAATACATGTGCGTATATTTAATAGGCTATTTTCAATTATTATTATTGGCTGTACGACTTTAGCTGTAAGAAAGCTTAAAGTTTTCTCTGTCATGATCATTTTAGGGCATGTCCCTCTGCTCTTCCTCTCTCCTGATCAGTGCACCCATCTTTGGGCACATCAACCAGTGCTAATATAAACTTAAATCGGTGTTTGCTGTGCTGCATAATTTCAGTTTTTACCATTTAAGGCTGATAATTTGCACAGTTTGCCCAAGGGTTAATGACAGTATGGTTAAATCATTTTGTCACCACAATCATTTTCTTGTGCAGAAATACTACCTACATTTTATTTTTGATGTTTTCTCTGCATTAATGCTGTGCCAGGATACATTATGTTCAATAAAGACTCCTTTCTGCAGTCAAATGAATCACATTAATTGTTGGAGCATCAGGGCTCAGAGTACTATGCTAATGAGCAGCCTGCAGAATATTTAAAACAGAAGTGATGGATTTTTCTTCCTGTAAAGATTGATTTTTCATTGCATTAGAGATGTACTGCAGGTCGACAGTGCATATTTAAATTGATATTATTGATGGTGATAGAAGTAATTAGACAACTTGGCTCATGGTACATTTTTTACTAATATCATAGGCATATCTACTCACACACTGCTGGAAGCATGCAGTATTAGATAGCTATAGTTTGAAAATTCCAATAGTATGTATTGATAATTTTATTTAAAAATAGATGGCTTTGAATAACTTTACCTAAAATTTGGTTGTGTGTAATTTAGGACTAGATATTGTAGATACAATTTAGTAGAGATTATAAGATATTCGGCACTGTGGAGCCCTAATAGTCAAAGACTTTTATTTATTAGAGCTAGTTATTATTAAATTATACGATATGTGTATTCCACAAGTAATACTGGAAATCAATTTGAGATACTGAGATCAGACTTAAATTTTGTATATATGTGTCTCTATACAGTAAACTGGGTCATGAAACAATAAGTATAGTTTTGATGTTGATTGCGTTATGGGGGTGTGATTGGCCTTAAAAGAACAGTGTAAACTAATGGGAGCCTAACAGTAAATGCATTATTTAATCATTTTTATACTTTAAATTATTATGGTATAGTCTTTGAAATTTTACCACAACAGTTAAGAGTTAATAAGAGTTTATTTTTTGGAAAGACATATTATTGCAGTGACCCATTTTCTTCCGAACAGCATTTGTGTATCAGACACAAGATTGTGTGACTTCTTGTATGATAAGGGAATATTTTATTCAGCTAATTTAGGCTCCTGGTTTTGGAACTGGCCAAGCCAGCAATATGTTGTCCTTGATATATGACTTTGTTCTACTTTACTTCAGCATCATAAATATGCATTCTCTGAAAATTTCAACAGCAATTCAGCCACAAGAACTGCAAATAGACTCAGTTATTTTTTAAATTACTCAGTTTTATGGTTGTTACTTAATTACTGTAGATTTTAAGATACTTTTTTAATAAGCTATGTGGATTTGAATAGTGTCTGTACAGTACGTGGCACACATGATTAGCTCAGTGTTGTTGTCCTTTAATCTGCCTTTCGTGTAAAATATGAGATGAAAATCCAGACTGCTAACTAATTTATGCACGTTGTTGCATAATATTCTGTTGGTCTTACTGATCTTCTATTGTTTTAATTGGGTATACCTGCTGAATTGTGTTATTTTGTTTTTACATCCTGACATGCTTCAGTGACACAGTTTGGCCAAACCAGTTATGTTTAGATAAAGTTGTTAATTAATTTTGATTGCCTTGATTTAATGAATAACCTGTGACCAGTAACACTGTAAACATACACGTAACATACACTGTTTTTCTGAGGATTTGAAAAACAATGAAACCTTCTCATTCATTTCAGGTTTTTAGAGGTTTGTTTTAAACAAATGTGTCTGCTTCTTGACACCAGGAACTGCAGCACTGATTTATAAATTATTCATGTCAGACACGGTGTGTGTGTCAAAACACATGCTGCGCCTAAATATTTAACTCCTGTACTTGACCAGTGCCTTTCATCTGAGGCATTTAGAATCATTATTTTCATACTAAATCAGTTTTAAAAGGAAATAAAGAAATGAAAATTAAAATGTGCAGTCATAGGCTATATTTCATCATCCTCCTATGCTTGAGGACGTTGGTGGTAACCGACAAGTTAATCCTATTTTCCTTTTGCAAGAGCGATGGCTCAGAAGCGTATCACATTATTGTTGGGAGACAAGCGGCTTTGCCAGTTAAACCATCTTTCCAGATTTTCTCATAGCTTCTTAGTCTCGGGAGACATTGTGCACACAGATGCAGTATACAGTCTCCTGCAGGACTGCTCAGATAAGCACAAGTGAATTCTCTTAGATCTACTGCTCTTCACCTGCGCTCCAAAAGCACAGTTCATATCAGTCATTGTGTAACAAAACATTCAGGCTAGGCAACTTTTTAACTCACAACAAACATATTTACCATGTCCCCCGAGTAAACAGAATTTAGTCCTGCTGCTTGTGTCTGAGCTTGTAATATTTGGAAGTCTGACAAAAATAATGCATGGTGCTGTTAAAGTTATTCATCACTCTCAGGCAAGAGCTCTCATTTGTTTGTATGTTTGTTTTTGCAGCGAGTCAAACTGCTGAGTTTGGGTATTGTGATGAGTATGATTCATGTGTGTTGTGTGCTCAAGTTTTCTGTTGTTCCTGAAGACTGCCATTGAGAAGTCCACACATGGTTGGTTTGCTGTGACATACAGTAAGTTGATTCATGAACCTCTGGGCATGAAAAGGTTTTTAGGTTGTGCCAAAGTGTTATGGAATTGTTAATGAATAATCCTAATGTGGTAAATAAACATGCAGCAATTGCTAATTGGCAGATGATGATGATTTATTATTTTTTGTGTTTCAGGTAAATCAGAAAGGGGGTCATTTCTTGGTTATGGGAGGGATCCTGGAGTCTCTGGCTGTCAGGTGAGCTCATTGACCCATGATTTATATTTAACTTACTGTCAAACATTTTGCCTGATCTTTTTGTCTGTCCAGTTTAGTATTCAGCTCTCTCAGGTTAGAGAGTAAAGTGTGCATACTGAACACTGAGCTCCAAGAAAATAACTTTTGTGATAGCAGGGCCCATTTTTATCTCTAATTATTTTATTGTGACCCACTTTTTACAGAACCATTGTATTTTTTCTGAATTATTTTGCTGTGATCTTTATGGCACTTTTTTTTTATGTTTCACAATTTTAAATAATTAAACAATATTTTGTATTTGTCCTGGATGCTTTTATGACCCACATTTAAGGTTAGTTATTAAACATGCAAATAAAATAATAAAAGAGAAAAATAATACATTGATACCATATTTTACATTATCATTCACGTTATAAAGTAGTAATACTATATTTTATCAGTTAACATTAAAGCTAATATGCTCAAATGTTAGTGTGTCACTGTGTTAGCCCCACTGTAAAAGGGATTTAAAGAGTCACATGAGGCCAAAACTACTACAGGCCACAGCTCAGGTGAATGGCACATGACTCCTGCTTCGTAACGTCTGCAACCAATTAGTGTAATTAGTCCAAGCTCTTAATTGGCCTCTTAACCCAGTTTGTGGGAGTTGTAGAGGTCAAAAGCTAGTGGTGATTGAGGAAGGGTTTGAAAGATACATGTGCTTTCTAGTATCTTTTAATATTTAAGTAGTTTAGGCCTGCAACAACTAATCAATGTAATAGATTATAATTAAAGTTTAAGAATTATTTAAGTAATTGTCACTTAATTTAATAATCAATTGTTCAATGTATGGCCCTTACATGACACAGGACAGGCTGGGACACACCCTTTAGAGAGAAACTATTATATTTATATCTGTTCTAGGCTACTAGCTAAGGTAAGCTAACTGTAGCACACTTGCGTCACAGATGTGGAAAACATAATGACCCCCCTCAAATAAAAGTTCTAATTTCATGTTTAACAGACTCTCATCGCCAACTGCACCAAACGGTCTCACTGTGCCAGTGTGTCCCAGAGAGTGATATATCCAGGAATATAGTTTGCTAGCAAAACTTTTGGAAATCTATGTTATTTCCTGTAGTATTATTACTAGTGTTGAAAAGGTACTATACCACCTTTTTAAGCAAATTGTCTTTTTTAGTCCACATTTACTATGCAATTATTAATCAGTTTATATAAAAAAAAGAGAGATTGATTAATGATCAAAATAATTTGTTGCAGCCCTCCATTCACATGTAGTTTGTGATTTTTTGTAGGCTTATATTAAAGGATTTAACACATTAAATCATTGTATACTTATCTTTATGTTTATTGTTTCAGTCATCGCTGAGGCCAGACGTCGGCCCTAGTTCAGTGACTGCTTCGGGGAAGTCAGCAGCTCCTTTCTATCCCTTCACTGGGCCCAATCCCAGAAGGCGCTCTTTACAAGATGCCCCAACTGTCGGTAAGTGCTGTGTCTGTACTTTTTTGACAAGGATAAAACTTCCAACCAATGCAGTGTTTGTAGGTCCTTTAACAAAAAAATAATAATTTGCTGCCTGAGTCTTAGGTTAGGCTTGGCAACTGCTGTAAATGGGACAAATACACATACCAATTGAATGATCGAACTGACAAGTTTGATTATGTTTTGCTTAATGTTTTGCCAATCTCCCAATTTAAGCACTTCTACTACTATGTTACTACTAATGATAAAGATGTTATTGCCAAGAATGTCATGATTATGTTTTGATTTATTATGTTTTGCACTCAAGTAGGATTTATTGGTTTAGATTGCATTAGATGTTGTAGTACAGTGAAAATTGGTGGCACTATTGTATAGCCTGTTTACAATGCACTCATAGTTTCTTTTTACCTTCTGAATGAATACATGTGCTTTCATCTTTTTTACAGATCCTCTACAAACAAAAAAGGTTCGCAAGGTCCCTCCTGGCCTGCCATCATCTGTGAGTGGAAGATCATCTCCTCTCATATAAACAAATTTCACAGTGAGCGTACTTAAGCAGACGCACACAAACATGTCCCTTTGACTTACACACAAAGGAGGCTCTTGACACCAACATCACACTTCTTGGATTAGAAGTCAGTATTTTGTTGTTGACTTGTCTATGGCTCCTCTGTTCCCTGTGAATTCACCAAACAAAGTAGTGGCGTTTCATGTTTGTTGTTTACACGCTTGATGGTAAATGTTAGCACAGGGTTGTCTCTGTAGGTTAGGTCTCTGTGCTCTCTCAGTGTGTGTACCTCGATGTGATTGATTTTTAGCGCTGCCCTGTCACAGTCTGGCCTCTCCCAGGAGAGAGAGAGAGGCTGTCAGAGCCCATCCCCAGCTCTGCTCTTTTGATGTTTAATTAGTCATTACGAAGGCGAACAGGAGGACAGACAGAGATTAATAGCACAGAATATCTGAAATTTCTATTGGTAATGATCCCACAGGAGCAGAAAGCATTAGGATGCAGAGAAGTGTGGAGCTCAGCTTGCATTTGCTTAGACAGGGGGTGTTCAAGTCCATTAATATGCATAAATCACAAAGTCAGATGTTCATTGTTAAAACCCTGGTGGATCAGTGAAAGGTCCTTACGCCTTGACTTAAATTCCATGAACAGTTCCACAAAAGTGTGTTTTTTGTTCCTAATCAAAAGCAACTGGTTTGCTAAAAACCAAACCCTTTTCTTCTGTGTAACAGTAAAAGGTTTTCCTGGGTGTTGTGAGAAAGTCTGAAGCTGGATTTGCCTTTCAGAGCTTTGATAATTGTCACCTCTGCTGCTGTTACTCTGAAATCAAATATGGAACAGCCTGCGTAACATAAAAGGCTGGCATGTGTTTTGTTTCTGGATTTGTATTTGAAAAGAAGTTTGTCAGCGCATATGGCAGAGAAAGGAGTCTCTGGAAAGATGGTGTGCTGCCTTTTTCTTAAGTAAGTGATATATTTGAGGTCTTGTCAGACGATGGGGGGGGGGGGGGGGGGGGTACAAGAATGACTGCCTCGCAGGTTACATCTCTTTGTTGTGTAAATGGACGCTGGGCTTTTATTTGTCAGTACTTAACACATGGGCGCAGGTGCAGCTCTGTGACTCATAAGAGTACAATCAGGCGCTACAATGCTGGATGGGGAAAAACTGTGACAGAGCATGGGATAAAATACAGATTCTTCTTGTCACTCAGTACTGCTCACAAGATAAAGCTCATAGCTTGGAGGAATTATCCCAGTTAGTCTTTGATCCCATTTGAACGAATAGAGTTGGCAGCGTTGAAAAATAAGGCTGTAGGTCTCTTTTAACCTGCTGAAAGAGAAAGAAAAACATTGAACCTGCTTTTGGATAGGTGGTTTGTGGGGGAGTGGGAGGTTGTCTGGCAGATTTCTGAAGGTGTAAAGATGTTGTTATAAGACTAAAAGAGGCTAGAGGTGAGGCAAGGTGCCATGAACTATTGCAAAGTGTAAAAAGCTACTTGTGGCCTTTAAATGTGTAGTGGTGGCTGTTAGAAAAGTGTGATTGCAGCATATCCGCGGGTGATTATCACCAAAGCCTGAGTTTATATTGCTGGCACTGACACTGGAGCTGGTGAGGCTGCGATGGGAAGTGCTGAGGGGTAGGCACACCTGGACTCAGAGCTTTGCTAGAGGCAGCTGTACCACAAGCCTGCAGCGTACCTGTAAAGCATGAATGCAGCTGCAGATGCCACTGAAAGCTTTTGCTTGTGTAAGCAAGCGCAAGAGCCTCACCAGAGACTCCAATAGATGCTTCATTTAAAAAAAAAAAAATCAACATAGTGCTTCCTATCATTATGTATACTGCTGGGAATTTTCTTATTTATTTATTTCTTAAATCCTCTTTTTCCTCTAAGTTTGTATTCTAGCTCAACAGTCTAAAAATAAATTTAAGAGTTTTAAATCAGACGGCCAATGTAAGTTGCAAGTCCAAGCATGCTGTGTGTACACTACATGATGGAGCTGAATCAAAATATTTATGGGAGCACATCCTCTGTGCATTGAAGTTTTGACACTGCTGTGCGCCGGATGTGAAGGTTATCTAGACAGGCCAGCTGGTGATTGCAAACATTTAAATGTTTATATGGCTTTTACATCTTATATACAGGCATCTCCTCCCTTTGCCATGCACATGCTTTCTCTATGTCCTGCTAAATTTGGGTCTGAACACACTGGCTGCTGTATTTATGTGATGAATATTTACCCCCTGTTTAATTTATTCCAAGAGTTAAAATCTTCTGAACAAAAGTGTCATATTAATAGATAATAATGATTTAGGTGCAGTGAGTGTGGACTGGGCTTGTTGTTGGACAGAGCCGAGGCTGCTGGGTGGGCACCTGACAGCGGCTCTGAACACACACACAGAGAAAGGCTCCTCCAGCTCATGGGGGGGGGGGGGGGGGGGGGTTGCAGGATATTTATGGGAAGCTGCAAGGGCATGGTGTGTGTGCATGTTTGTTGTGTAAATAGTGTTTTTTCTCTACAAACCCTTGTCAAAGCACCGTGTCTTGACGTGACACTTCCTCCCTGGCTATAGCCTGAGGAAGAGAGAAAAGAAAGTGCTGCTGAGCTTCAGCTTAGCCTCAGGGACTTTTGCAAGCGAGACCCCTCAGTGTGGATGACAAAAAAGATTGACATTTACTTTTGACAGATCACTCAAGCACTCTTGTTTCTGTGAGATTTGTACTGTGTGAGTTGTAAGAAAGCAAATCTGCTGTAGGCTCTGATTTGTAAAACCCAAAAATATTCCTTGCAGTGCTTGTCTAGTGCATGACATTTGAGCGATAAATAATTTCCTCTCTTTCTCTATCCATCTGTCTTCAACAGGGCACAAAGACCACACATGATATTACTGTATGAAAGTTTGGTAACAGTTACTGAGAGAGCAACTCAGGTGTGGATAGCTGTATATGATTAAACCACATCTCTCTACATATTCAAAGTACAGTATTTTTTTTATTTTTTATTTTTTTACTATTTTAGGCATTTTGCAAAATTAGAAAATGTGGAAGAGGGATTCAAGGCTGTGTGTTGTGTGAGAAATGCTCATTATTATTATTTATTTATTTATTTTTAACTATCTTTTCTATGTATCTTGTATGTATCTTGGGTAAAGTTATCCTTTTTAAGAGACAAAAAATTGGCAATACCCAAGATAAAAGATTTTAGAGATAAGTATTTAAGTACTCTATTTATTCTTGCTCAGCATCTCTGTATAAGCATTTGTACAAAAAGAAACAAATGTTAGTGGCCATCTGAGCTCTGTGTTACTCTCAAATTTGTAAGAATGACTAAATGTATGAGTCAGACGTCTTGTGCGTGGGCAGAGAGGTTTCAAATGGTGTAGATAAGCTGTTACATGCTGTTACATAGCGCAGCACAAGATGACCATATGCACACATAAAAATTCTCATTTTCTTGCATGCATTCTTCATCACATTTTGATATCATTTTGTTTCTGCTTGTGTGTGTTATCAGTGTTGAAATGGTTTAATTTGTATCTAGGGACTAACATTGGTGCTGTGCTCTGACCTCAGTTACTCCCCAGAAATGCCCTCATCAGATCTGGCTGATTAGATAGTAACCCTTGTTTTACTAGGATGATCCTGAACAGTCGCTGTCACCCCTGGGACCATGGCCTTTATGTTTATCTGTGTTTGGGTTGTTGAAATTTACTACTGATATACGCAGCTGGAGATAATAGAACAGACAAACAACCAGAGGCTTGTCCGCTTTCATCTGTGAGGAAAACAAAGAGTTAAAGGACAAAGGATACAAAATAATGCACAGATTAAAGTCATTACTCACATTCAGGGCTGTTGTAAATTATTCATGTTGGGCTTGCGTGAGTTTACCACATTAATGCAAACCTTGATTTGGGATCGCTGGCGGCCTCTCAGAACATGGCCTGTCAACAATAACTAAGGTAGTGTTTGTCATTTAGAGGACATTTTAGACTGAGAATAATGTTAAACGTACATGAAGCACAACCAGCTCATCTTTGTAAAATGATATGTTTCAGTACAAATGGTAAAAATGTATATTTATCATTTGTTGTATCAACTGTGTGTGCTGAAACAAAAGCAAACAAGTTCTTGGTTTTACACTTTATATAAATTCTGTCACAATTTGCATTAATGAAGAGAATATAGAAAAATATAAAAATGTAAAACATTATTATCATTATTATGAAAAAAGATTAGAGGCTGAAAAAGAGAGCTATTTATTATTTACTTCTAAATTTGTATCACTGGTCATTCATTTTAAAATGACTGAAAATAAAAGTTGTGTTAATACATTTTAAATGACTTTATTGTATTATTTAATATTTTCAAACAGAAAACATATAACATCAGAATTTATGTTTAATATGTTTTCAGTAACAATTGGACTTAATTTTGTACAACATAACGACAATGGCAGAACTAGTTAAAGGAAATAAACTGTCAGGCCTATGGTGTAATAAAAATCCAATACTTTCCCGAATATATATCTTAAAAGCTTCATATTCACATTCCTAGTGCACCATGGCGTTTGGGAGAGTGGTGGTCCAAGTCTCCTCTCACCCTGACTCTAAAGTCCCTAATTAGAAGCAGAGCTTCTTACAGGAAACAATCTTCCTGTCTGATGACATCATGGCTAAGTCCATGCATGAGATGGGGGTGACCTCAGCCCGTGGATTTGCTCTGTGTTTTTCAACACCCAAACAAATCTGTAGAAAAGCACCTTGTGAGGACTCCAGTGTCATTAGAGGCCAGTGTGAACAGGTGGGTGGGGCTCTGCTCACCTCCAGGGACCACGCTCATTTACGTGATACCAAGGTGGTGTTATGATCACTCCCTCCATAAGCTCTAATTACAGTTAACATTTTCTTTAGATCAAATTAGCATTCTTGCAACCATCTTTTACAAACATATTTTAAAATAACATGAGCTGCCATTCTTTCTTAATAATGTACACACATCTCTTTGCCTTTTATGTGCTTTTCTCATGACTTTTAGCTCCATGTCTGGACTTGTTTTGGGCGCTTCAAACACTTCTATCATGACCATTTTTGCTTAAAGCATCAACTTGAAACTGAGCCAGATATAAAGCGGTAACAGCATGTAGAGCCAGTGTTTTGGAAGAGTTTAAAAGAGCCTCTGAGAAGAAAGGGGGATAAATAATAACAGTACTGAAGGGAGAGGCATAATAAAGGCCTAGTTTTCTTAGGGAAGTGGGAGCTTTCATCTTTCTATAACAATAATGTTCTCAATGAGTCCACAGGCCTGTTTAAAGTCCAGGAAGCTTCGAGTGGTAGACATGAAAGGCTCCAGTCGTACTGTGCAGACTGGCCCCTCGGTGGAATATGGTATCTATCCTGCTTTCTTCTCATATCTTTGCGCCCCCTCCTCCCCTCTTTCCACATGATAAAGGTAACGAGGAACTGTGTGGCTTGCAGTGACAGTAAAGCATGGTAAAATGGCTGTCAATGTTTTGCTTTCCCCCTGTGCTCCCCCTGTCTGAGGCCCCCAGGGTTTAGGAAATGGAGCATTATTTTCCTGTTCAGACGTCACGAGCCGCCTCCTTTGCAGCTGTTGCATGCTTTACAACTCTGTGTTTACTGGCACTTCTCAAGTTCAGGTCTCGTTCTGCCAAATGCTGCATATTTTACATTTCATAAATAGACTTTAAGTATATCTTTTCCTCTGATGATTTGGATTTGGACTGTTTCTTTCTGTTAAGTGATCACTTCCTTCTTTCCTTCTTTTGACTCCTAATTAGTGTAAGGAAACAGGTAAAATGCATTACCAGATGGTTGTGCTCTTTTCCGAAGCTATATTTCACCTCACTGCCTGTAGATGTATCCAGTCATCACACAAACAAAAAGATTAAAACAGGATTAAAACATGATGAAGAGAGCTGCCTCATTGCATTTATTCATGCTCTCATTTGGACGCATTTTAATTAATGAAGTCCTAAAGTCATCATTCCCGCTCATTGGGTCTCCCCTGCAGAAAATCAGCATTTTTATGGTCGGATTTAACCATTTTTTGTCTTTTTCTAAATCCACTCGCACATTTGTTTTCTGTCCCACCCTCTTCTCTTTATCTTTCTAAACCTACCTCCCTGTTGCCTCCCTTCCCCCTCGTCCTTTTCCTATTTGCCTCAGCACTTAGAGGCTTAAGAGTGGGATGTACCACACTAGCCACTCCCTTCTGGCAAACACCCCTTCTCATAGTGAGGAATGGTATGATCCTACTTTGCATAAGTTTCCTGAGTGGGTCGTGTGTGGAGGCCAGTACTGAAAGAATTATTAGTCCCTTTTGAGCGCTTTGGATGTATGTCTGGAGAAACACTAGCAAGCTCCTTTAGTATACTGTTATTGAATATATAAAGCTATAATGTATTGCGCCTATCCTGTCCCTGGAATGGGCAGTAACTCTTTAATGTATTATTACAACGGAAAATCGGTGAGTAAGCTCTTAAAATGTGTGTTTTAGATAGAGCTGCAAAAGTCTGTGTATTTGCCTTTTTGTTTGATGGTTTGTGTACATTTTTGCTGATGATTTTTTTTTATTGAAAGTTAAGCTGTAAAAGTGTTGGTGAAGGCGTATGTGAGTCGGAGGCTGGATCTGAGTTTCCATTGCATCAGTTAAAGTCATGTCCTTGGACAAATGCAATAGTATAGTCCTTGCTTCTTCACACCACATTCACACAACGTCTTTAAACAATCTAGTATTTTAGGCAACACATAAGAAGTCCTGTTTTTTTCCCATACAAAGAAACGGAGAGCAGAACAGAAAAAGTTTTCATGCTGCCTTGAATTTATTTTTACTGGCTGAATGCTCAAGCTCAGAGACTGGTTGAAATAATAACAAGTGGGAGTCTGGGAATGATTAGGGGAAAGAGCCTGCCTGTTGAGGTTAGACTTTCCTGTTTGCAGATTGAGCTCCAAGCACCAGTGTTGCTGTTATTACATCTGTTTTTAATCACATTGGCATTTTTGACGCCACAGGGAGCCTAATGTGATTTTTGAACTACTCTGTAATGACTTCTTTGATTTTTGTTTTTCTCAAAATGTATCATAAAAGTATACACAATGTTGTGTATACATGTTTGGGCACACACTATACATGTCTTTTGAGTAGCTTGTGTAAGAATTAAGTCACATTTTAAATGACATAGTTGTAAGTCTGAAATTGAGTCTGAGGTTTTGAAGTACACAATCCTTGTCAAAGTAAAAACTGTTTTCTTGTTCACTTGAAGGAAACTTCACATGCTTGACATGTTTTGAAGACATTTACATGTAGGTTTTTGACAGTAGTGTAGTGTTTTTAATGTCAGATTGCTAAGAGGTTAGTGTAAACTTTAGTTTAACTTTTTCTTACCAGCTCCTTACAACATATATGCTCCACTCCAACAGCACCAAAGCTGACTTTGATCATTCTGATATTAAGTATTAACGGCTTGTGTTACATTTGGTGATGGAGAGAAAATTGATAGCATGTGTACAGAGTGGGTAAACTCTATGATCAAAAGCATCAAGTCTTTTTAGTTTTTTCTTCAGGAAATGAAGGATGGAGCTCATTCTATGCAAAAACTTGATTCATATTAACTTACTAAAATGCAGAGTTGCATGGCAGGCTTACCATCTGGAGCACTGGAAGAATTCACAGTGGGCCATTGGCTTGTGAGCTGGTGGCACGGAACCAATGCAGATGGAGCAATTCGCTGATCTTTATTTCTGTTGCCTTTTAACGAACAAGAAAAAAAAAGTAAAACCCTTGCTGCAGTTTTTGGCAGACCTTCACTTTTTTTTTTTTTTTTTTAAACATCCAGTCCATAAATAGACTGGCAAACAAATGTGTATACACATCATTGATACTTTAAGTATTTAGTACTTCTGCAATGCAACAAGTTATTACGCAGCTTCTAGCAGGTAATCCTCATTATCCCATAATGTAGTAGCACATTAGTAGAGCATGTCTAATGATGCGAGATGTACTGATTATGATCGGCTTTTCTTTATACATGTATATACATTAGTATACATACATTCATATTTACGGCTACTATTTTACAAGAACCATATGTATTTATTTCCTTTTTCTAGATTTTTTAAGTTTTGAAAAATTAGCAGCAAAAAAAATCTTCCTAATAGCTAAGTTAATTTACATAGAGACTGGTCATATTAGTCGAGTATAGTTTATATCAACATTGCTGTTAATATTATACATTTTATTTTTTCAAAAAACATGGCAGGATTTGTCTATAATTGTCTTGTAACATTTGTTCAATAAATATATAATTTTAAACATAACACTGCAATATTTTGTAATTTTGTAATAAGCTGTGGCCGGGCTCATGGAGTATTGAGCAACACTCCCCAAAGCAGGCTCAGGTCTAGTTTAAAAAGGCATTCTTTCTGGCTTGCACGCTAAGCCCTGTAAGAGTTGGAGTAGAAATAAAATGCCCCTGAGACACAGTTTGATTCCAAGCAATGGCAACACTCAAAAACAGGACAAGGCTTTAGGACCATGTTTAAATGTGTCTCTTTGAACTAGTTGGCCATTTGCCTGTTGTTTTTGCATTTGCATGTTTTCTAACTTTTGTGATTTTACTTTCCTTTGCTGCTGTTATGAGACACCCTCATGTTGGTGTTGGTTGATGTGTTTTACATTAGATGTTTTGATTGATGTGGGATAGACTTCAAAGGCAGGTATCAAGTCTTAACACAGGGAAAGGTGTGTGGAAAATGTTTAGCTGTCAGTAAAAGCAGAGTGCCATTGAAAGGCATTGAAAGGATATCTCAACATAAAGTACAGTCTTTGATCTTCCACTGAGTGACTCAGAAGCACTGTCTCTACATGAAAGGATATGTATCTAAAATGTTTTTAGTGGCCAACTTATGGCAACTGCCATTCATTTGTATAAAGTAACACATTTTGTGTTTTTATACAAAGTTTCATTAAATTTCATATTTTAAAAGTGATTTATTGAAGTAGCATCTGTGATAAGCAAGCCACTGGTATAGGTCTGTTTTGATCTGCTGCTCCCATTGAGTGACATGTTTTAATTAATGGTCTTGTAAAGGGAAACCCTGGCGGCCTTTTTGGGACAGGCCTGTGGAATGAGGCACCCAGTGTTTGGGATGGTTTATTAATGCTTTGACTGGTTAGCCCTGGGTAAAAAAGGACAATTAGCATTATCCTCTGCCATATGCTGCCCATTGAGCGTCTGACAGGGTAGAGACAAAAGATTGGGCTCCTGTGTGAAGCTAACCTGAGATGTACTACTATCAACCCTGGTCACATGTGTAAGCCAGAAGACCCCTGAGAGGTGTGCCCCTCCCACTGTACTTTAATTACACAGTCAGACAATACGCCAAGGTCCTGCTCACTCAGCACAACCAACAACCCTCAACCACCCTGATTCGAGTGTTGCGTACTCTTCTTTCAGCATTGATATTATGTGAGACATCCTGAGCATAATCTTAGTTTATATACTTTGGGTAGGCTGCATATTTTCCATATATACTATGTAGGGGTGTAACGATAGGTTTTTGCAATGATATGTATCGATTAGAATTGTTGTGATATGATTCAAGAACGATATTGGCTAATTTGGAACGATAGGATTTGATACGATTCAGCACGTTCATATTGATAATTGATACAGCAACTTTTTGCCAAAAATCAGAAAAATTTACTTTCAAATGTTGCATTGCGATCTGGGTTGATTATGTCCAGCAGACAGAGAGCGAAGAAAAGTTGAATATAACATTTTATTTCATTAAAAACACAAAAATTATATCCAAAAAGCTGTATCTGGTTTTATATTACCATGCAAATTTCTAATATTGATATTTTTGATATTATTGATTTTTTTTCCATGTATATTGATATACACTACCTAGAAAACAATACGATTTGATACAAGGTAATGTGTATTGATATAGTTGTATTGTAGGAAAAATCAATACATCAATATAGTTACTGTATCGTTACACCCTTAATACTATGTCATAAATTCAGGAAAGTTGTTAAACAACCTTTAGGACAGCAGCAGGTGTTTGAATGTGACAGCAGCTGCTAAGATAGTGGGATTATTCAAGTGAAAAATAAATGGCAACAGTTTTGTTGGTTTGTACAGATATTTTTTGTGTTTTTTGTTTCGCGTATCACAATTATTAAAATATACAAATTATCTTTTGGGGAAAGGAACATTCATTGGTAACTGTAGATTTTGAGTTTCCATGAATGAAGTTAGAGATCTTCACAGAAAAGGTAGGTGGAATCCAGTGGGCAGGTTCTGGCTGGTTCTGTTTAACATTACACAATACAGGGGTCATCTAGTCCTGTCTGTGTGAGAGAGAGTTTGTTGGCCTCCTGTCTCTGGTCTTCTGCTCTCTCTCTCCATCTGGAGTAGATGAAGTCAGAAACCACATCACTGGTGTTTGGCCTGTGCTGCGTTTGATCCTCCCGTCTAGCTTGGCACTCACACAGCTGTACAACAAGCATGCTCATTGTGCCTCTCTGTTCACTCAGCCACCAGCTCGCAGGTACACATTTAAAGACAGCAAAGCAGACTGTTTTTGTACCATTTATTTGATTTCTGCCTCTCTGGGAATGCTGTAATTTGCCAGGCATTTAGTCTATGCAAGTAAGCGGGTATCATTATACTTCCATTAGAGGTTGAGTTGATCTGAAATGCAAATACCCCTGATAATCCACTCCTCCCTTCATGAGCTTGATTGCTTGTGAGTCATTAAAGTGTGTTGGTGCATGTGTTTTTTGCCATGCCTGTTGTAGATGTGTTTTAATTTGGTCATGTTTAACTTTGTTAAAAAGTACTTTTTATGGTGATTTAAACAAAGTGTGGCTATAGTTGAAGTTTCAGTTATAATAAGTATAATTCTCATCACAATGCTTAGATCAATGTATTATGCAACTTGTAGTCAGTAGCTTATGTTTGGTTGTCTTTCTCATATTCCTCTGTTTTGTCCTCACTGCAGGTGTATGCACCATCTCCCAGCTCAGAAGAGTTCAACAGAGATTCACCATCATACACCTCCCCTAAACCCTCAAGCAGTATGTTTGCAAGCACTTTCTTTGGTGAGTTAACAGTCTTGTTTTATTATTGACATAGAGATCACATGTTTTGGATTTTCATTAGAGTACAGAAAGTACGTTTTTGATTATTGGCAGCTGAAATCTAGTCACATTCAGAAGTAAGCCGACCTTGAATTATCTCAGCTGTGTGTAGGCCAGGGATTATGTTTCAGATCCTGAGTAAGAAATAAAAAATGTAAAATGAGGTGGAGTATATTATGCTAAAATGTGTACTTTTATTATCATTAGATGGTACCCACAGTTCAGCCGATCCATGGAGTTCATCCAATGGGATCAGTCAGACGGGCTACGGAGGAATGCTCACAGGGTCTTCATCTCACATGCCACAGTCAGGAAACTACAACAGCCTGCACTCCCACGACCGTTTGGTAAGCTCCTGATACAACTGCACATAAAACAATCACATGTCATTGTATTTTAGTATATTGGGGTTATATACTTAAGTCTGTGTGTCTTTTTTGATCCAGCCATCTTCTACTACCCTTCAAGTCTGGGTTATTATCAGTGAAAACATTACTGTGCCTCTTGTGTTAGTTATGTTAGTTATGTTAGTGTTTAATTTGACTTGCCTGTCAGGCATCACGGATAGCCTGCAGATGCTGCTTGCCGTCTCTTAATTTATGTCTGTCCCTCACTGCTTTGTCATGGTTCAGGAGATGTCAAGACAGCATATTTAAGGTTGTGCCCTAATATATTATATAATCTTTTTTCCAAATCCAGAATTATCCTGCACACTCAGTTTCTCCGGACATCAATGCCAGTCTTCCTCCTATGTCCAGTTTCCACAGAAACAACACCAGCACTTCACCATTTGTCACTGCAGCACACACGCCATCTGTCAACACATCGGACGCAGTCATAGGTATGTTTTTACCTGCTTTGGACAGGCTAAGAGGCTTTACAAAACAACATACAGTACATATACTGTCAGTTCACATTGATTTTGGCAAAGTATTAAGTCGGACAGTTGGACAGCTGCTTTGTGCACCGTGACCGCTCTTCATTTGTCTCGGTTTGTTTTTACAAACCTCCCTCTGTGTTTTTTTAGCTGCTGCAAATCGGGGGAACACCACTGGAAGCTCACAGACTGGAGATGCATTGGGAAAAGCTTTGGCCTCAGTAAGTGACAACCACATTTAGCTTCTTAAATATCTGAATAATAAAGGATGTATAAAATATTAATTCAACAAATAAAATTTGAAGGAGGACAGGGATAATTAATGAATTTTAGTTGCATATAAATCCAAACGACCAGTGATAGCAGCAAAGCATTGCGAGGTATATTGCTTACTTTCATAAAGCTCAAATTATTATATATATATATATATATATATATATATATATATATATATATATATATATATATATATATATATATATATATATATATATATATATATATATATATATTTAAACAAAATTAAGTTTTTGTCTCTATATGAGGTGACGTCAGTAATCATGCTGGGAATTAAGTACTATTCTGAATGATGATTAAAAAAAAAGCTTGAAGGGCATGTTTGTAGTTGTTTTTAGGCTTAAGCCTGGATAATTGTGGGCTTAAAGTAAGTAGTATTCAAGAAAGAGAATTGTACATAAAAAAAAACTATGATGAACCTAAACAAATGTAGTCAAATTTAATACTTATATAAAAATTCACATGAAATTTTTTTACCATACTAGATAATTAAATCTTTTACCCCATACATAAAATTGAATAAATTTTTTGCTGTTAATCTGAGTTGAAATATAGAATTTAGTGATGGTAATAACAAATGAAGTTTTTTTTTTTGATATTTGCAGACTCAATATCATTAGCATGACAAAGCTGGACTGAAATGGACACTGTTGGACAGAGACGGGGGTGTGTGGACAGAGTAGGGAGCACTAGGGACTTGCTATGGCTCAACTCCATGGGCCGCCCTTTGTAAGGCTTTTGTTCTCCGCCCTTTTAAATTGGCTGTGCTTATTGGCCCCATGCCGCCCGAGGGAGCGTAACTGATGATGAGGCGGGGTTTATTTATTCCAGTAAAATGACTCATGTTTCACTTTGAATGCACAGTTAGTAGCCACCGTCTGAAAAGAATAGATGGTCATCTATTGCTGGCTCAGAAGTCATGATATAAACTCACTCGCTTGTGTCAAAATAAAAAAGTTTTGAGATTTGTTTTGGCCTACACTGTTAATCCTTCTCATTTATGAGAAAACCAACTAGAAAAGGGGAAATTGTTTTAAGTAAAAAAAAAAAGAAACAGTGCAGTGCAACTTACAACAACAACAACCCTCCTCCGCACTCTGTGACACACTTCAATGAAACCTCTAGCCTGATACTCCAAGTTGATTGAAAAACTAAAGCCCAGAGATCAAGAATAAATAAGGAGATTATTAATAATGAGTGTGTTCTATCATCCCCACAGAAGTCAAACAGTTTCCTGCAAGCTCAGTTTGATCTGTACTTGGGATAGAAATCTCAGTGGATCTGCCGTTTTTTCTGCTAATTAGTCCGGATCCAGCACTAATACCCAGCATTCTCCGAGACATGTTTTATTATAGTACAATATCCTCTTATTAAAAAGATAAAACAGGGATGCATTTGTGCTTTAATCCTGCATTTGTTTATACAAATGAAATCCCTGTGGAAGTTCTGAAGATGTAATCTCACTTCTCCCTTGTGATTGACTTGTCATCTGAAAACTCACTGACCTTAGCCTAACCCTACATGGCATGTACAATTGGCACAAAATCCACCATGGGAATAGAAAAAAGTTTGAATTAATTTCTGTTGTTTATTGAAATGCCAGGACGCATACCACAATTTTGTCTTGATCATACATTCTCCAAGGTTTACTTTGGGCCTTTCGGCTGGTTGTCCTTTGCTGGGTTACTATTTGAATTATCAACCATTCATTTATCAGAACAGTGATATTACTGGGATGTTGGTTTTACTTTGATTACAAATTACAAAAGCATTGCGACTGATATATACCAGTAACATGCTCTACACTGCTGAATGTATGTATTATCACAATAATTAAAAAATATAAACTTAAAACATTTTTGAATTATTTGTAACAGTTGTAGCAAAAGCCAGATTGATATAAAGTTAGAGTTGCTAACGCTGTATCAATGTGGAATGCCTCCTGTTGAAAACATTTGCACAGAGAATGGACTTTCATTAGAATAGTTGGAGATGATTGGATGAAGCCCCAGCTAAACAACAAACTGCTACAATAGTAAAACAATACAGTAAGGACGTTAACGATTTTTGCTGTTTTGTAAATGTATAGCAGCATACGCTATAGATAACAAGTATCTGTAAAAGTGCTTGTTGCTGTTGGCAAACTTGAAATGCACCCACTGACTCACCCACTGGTGCAGACCCAAATGAATCAGAAAGAGTCCTGATGGATTTTTATTTCACGACAATTCAGCTTTCTGTGCAAGGTAACAGAAGTTGTACTAATACAGTATTAATATTTTGTTTTTTACCTCTTACAGATTTACTCACCTGACCACACTAGCAGTAGTTTTCCATCAAACCCTTCCACACCGGTGGGCTCTCCTTCACCTCTGACGGCCACAGCAGGTACTGCGTCGGCAGGAACAGTAGTGACAACGGCAGGCACCACGTCTGGAAGGCCAGGTATTTCACAAATCCTACTATTTTTTTTTTCAAACACAACACTGTATTGGACTTGGAAAGTGATTCGTCAATGCTTTTGATAAAGCGCACACAGATATTAAGATCAAATGATGATTAGACCAAAAATAGATATGCTAATTGCTATTATGCTAATTAACAGAGACATTGTAATTATTTAACAATGTATTTAATTTCATGAAGTTAATCAAAGCTGAGACAAAGGGTGAGCAAAAAATACAGTTATACTTAAAACATACTAATAAATGTGATGCTACATTAGTTTGCTTTGTGTTAAAAATTATAAATTAATTATTTTTAAATGAAAAATATGATGGAGACTTAGGGATATCACAATATAGTTTAATGTAGTCCTAAATTGAAAACCTTTAATGTTTTACATATATTTCCAAAAAGTTATGTCATTTACAGTAGATAGTAAGACGGCACAGTCCAACATTTCTAAATTGTGTAAGAATTTTTTAATTGTGTAATACATTTTTTTATTATTAAATCTGGTATTTTAAGAATGGACAGTTGAACTGAAATTGTGCAATAAAGGATGTACACTAAATAATTATAAAAAAAAAACCTACAATATATAAATAGGAAGTACAAGGCTGAATGAGTAATGGAAAGTGAATGTGTGGACATAGAGTGGGGAAAGCCCTGTGTGTTTGGTTAAACTGGGCAGTTTTGTCATGTGTAGTAACGGAGTGGCGACAGCTGTCTCTTCGTATGCCCCCCTTATCCTCAGCTGTTGCCCTGCCCCACGGACAGCTGTTCCCCGCAACACACACACGCCCAACTGCAAAAGGCCTTGATTATCTGGAATGGGGGAGGGAGTGTGTGACTCAGCTGATGAGAAAGACCATGATGCCCTCACATAGGGAACCCCTGTTTACAGTACATCGAGCCACACCTGGGCCCTCAACAATGGACTTGAACTAGGACTAGATACAGACTAAATTCCAATGTTTCTTTCTGCTGATTTTAACTTTATTAAGGTATGAATATTTATTGTTTGTGTTTTAACAATACAGCATATACTGTATTATTGTATATTAGGGGCAATATATTATAAATAATCACGCACTGTGGTCAAAGGTTAAAACAAAAACATTATGCTGTGGAGAAAGAAAGAGAACAATACTTAAAATTGGCACAGACATTTGGCTGGCTGTTGATGTTAACCTCAAAATCCATTCATCATCGGGATTACACCAATATACAGCACATTACTCAAGACTGGTTTGTTCAATTAGCCCTCTCCAGTGCACACGGGGACCAGAGTCCCAGGCTAATTTTTCACTGCCTCCAGCCAGCAGAGGCTCACATGTTATGTTCCTGTCTCGTTCACCTGGGAGAGAGATCTGAAGCAGAACAGACTTTCTCATTCCTACTTCCAAAGTCACTTTTATTAGTTGGTTAATTAAAGATTTTGCATATTATCTGTAGTTATAATCACAACATCCTTTAGTAGGTGGACTAGTGAATCTGTATTTCCCATAGTGAAGCAATATGGGAGTGAATGGTAAAAGTCAGCATGTCTCAAAGTGTTAGGACTGCAATTAACTGCTCATCTCAACAACCACTTTTTGGTGTTATGAGCTTTGAGCCTCAAAAGGGAAATGATGCGTGTAGGCGCAAGTGACCATATGAACGCAATTGACCTATGACAAGATAATACATTTTGTGTAACATAGGATTGATTTGCAAAATATTTCTTTAAACACAGATCAAAGCCACAGGTTTTTCCCTGCTCTGACACAATAGGAAGCATTTAATGTTTTGTGTCAGGATGCCGTCCAGCCATCAGGAAGTGATGCAGATTAACTCCAAAAGATAAAAATATCTCATAAAAAACAACTAGAAAATCAGGACGTCAGTATGGTTCAGACATGTACTTGTGTCAATTACCTATCCTAAAGCAATACAAAAATGTGGGACAAGTTATTGCTAAATCTTTATTTGTGTTAGTTTATTAATCTTGAAAACTCTCTTTTAGGTACAAACCCATGGCCACGTGCTGGTGGACAGACTCCGTCTTCACCAAATTACGAGAACTCCCTTCACTCATTGGTGAGTTGTTTTGAAGCCTCTGGCCAGCAAATGTGCAGTGTGGGATAAACTTGAGAGAAGATATCCAGAAACTACTGATCTAACATTACACAGAGATTCCTGTGAGACAAATGTTTTGCTGAGAAATGTGGGGGTAGACAGATAACCAAACTGAACAATACCTGTCCCGAGGGTCTTGCCATCTGTCCTCTAGTTTGTGGGCCAGGACGGAGATGACTGTCGGGGGATGGGTCTAGTTAAGGGCCTGGTATGGGCACAGCAGCTGTCTGCTGAACCATTTCTTTGGGATTCCTTTGCTGTCATGTGACTAGAGCCTCAGATCACCTTTTACCCAGGAATATAATCACAACATGCAAGATAAAATAGGAAGCCCTAGATGTAAACAGAAAAAATATAAAAATAATTTATAATAAAATATAAATTGGACATATTATTTAGTAAAAGTATAATAGACACAGTTATAAACTCAATGTTGCATCTGTAAACATAAACATTTGTTAATTAAATTTAATGAATGCATTAACTCCACAATGTTAAGAAAATGAAAAAAATGTAGTAACCATGATTTCTATGAAGTTGAAGAGGACTAGTGTCCAGAGGAAAGGGGATGATGTAATTTGGCCAGCTGTTGGAGACCAAGGTCTGAATGGAAAATATGTGTAACGCTTTATGGCTAGTCTGGGCTGCACATGGCTATTGGCCATTGGTTTCAAAGTCAACAGTTTTGTGAATGAGTAAAACATATTCTTGTCTCATAAGTTTAAGTGCTCAAAATTAAATACAATTGCCCTTGTTCACTTCTTATAATTTTATTCTTCACACTGTCTTTTCACTGTGCATTTGGGGGTTTCATAGATACTGATATTTTGTCTTATTTTTATTTGACTTGACAGAAAAACAGGGTTCATCAGCAGTTACATGAGCATCTACAGGATGCCATGTCTTTCTTAAAGGATGTTTGTGAGGTATTACTGATTCCAGATACCGTTACAACTCATTACCATGAAGCATCCCATCATGTGCTTGTTTATGTTTATTTATTATTTTTGCACAAACTTGATTTGTACATTTTATTTTTCCTGTTACCTCTCGGCAATTTTATTTATTTTTCCAGAAGTAATGCCTTTTCATATTGTTTTAGTCATTCTAGCTTGTACATCATAAATAGTTGACTGTCACTCCTACACATACTGTATATAACTGAGTTTAAACTCAAAAAGTTAATCTTTAGTTTTACGTTTTTTTTTAAGTCCACACCATTGTCTTAATGGTCTTATACTAAGCTGTTTCATACTTTTCCTTTTTTTCTGCCCATCGCTAACTCCACTTCTCCAATCCTTTTGCCCTTTACAGTCGCGAATGGAGGATCGTCTGGACAGACTGGATGATGCAATCCTTGTTCTGAGGAACCATGCAGTGGGCTCCACTGCCAATCTGCCCAGCGACATACACAGTCTGCTGGGACAGGCACAAAATGGGCCAATAGCAGCTATTGGAGCAAACTTTCCAGCCTCAGCATTGGTTCCAAGTCGTACAACAGCAATGGTAATTTCACAAATTTGTCATTTTTATGTGCTCTTTTATGTTAAAGATATTTATGTAATGACAGATAACTCAACCTTCTCTTGAGAATGGCTGTAAAAACAGTTAGAACAATAGTGAAAGTGAAATGGGAAAAATAGATATAATAGAGTTACAGTAAGTTCTGCTTTAGAATAATATTGTTTAAGTATTGCTCTCTTTTTAAAGTGACTGCCTCCTGAGAAACAAGGGAGTACAGATCTCATTGTAAATGATGTGTTTACATCTCCCATGTTTGATTTTATTACATCTGCTGTAATATTCTTACTACATCATGTGGAAGTTTAGAAATTATTTGTGTGTTTAACTAAATATGTAAAAGTGAAAAACATTTTTGATGAATTAAACCAGATGAAAACATTTAGTAATATCTTAAATTAGCCTGACTGCATTTCATTTTACAGACAGTTTTATTTAAAAAATTGGTCATATATTTTTGTAAAGCTGGTATTAGATTTAGTGGCAGTGATGTTTTATTTACTGCGACACATACGCACCATTTCCTGTGTTGATGGCAGCAGAGCAATAGGCACAGCTATGGGCTTTTAGTCCACCGATACCCCACCCTCTTCTCTTTCCACCCCTTTTCATCACTTCTTTTTAACAACCCAGCAAATCTGAATCACTGGAAACGTGTGTCTAGCTCACGGCCTCCACCCAAAAAGAGTCCCACAGCTGTATGGTAATCAGGCGCAGCCATGAAAATGGCAGCGTTCTTTTCTGGCCAGCACTCAGGCCTCCCTCCTTCTCCTCCAGACAAAGACTTGTTTGGACACCTGTTGAGAGCATAGCAAAGATTAGCAATGTGCATAGGAAAGGAAGGGGGGGGGGGGGGGGGGGTTCCTGGGGCAGCAGGGTTAACAGAGGCCACCAGTGACTGGGGATCACATTCCTAGAAAAACGGGGAGATACCCTTGACTCTGCAACACAGTCCCCACCTTTTCCTGTGCTTCTCTGAGGAGAGTCAAATGACTCCTCCACATGTGGTAAAGCTCACGACCTTTCCTAGTGAGTTTCACCACAGGTTGGATGGTTATTGCACAGTGCTTCAGAGAGGTTTTGAAGCAATCTTATGTTGAAAATATTCATGGAAATAATGTATTTAACCAACATTTTTTGATTTACTTAAATCGTGAGAAACAAGATGATTGCTGACAGGGAGCGGTTGAACCATAAGTGTATATGATAGTGTTTGTCTTTATCACTGCACAAATATGATTTTAAATTAATTGTACATTTGTAGACACTAAGTGTATTGTGTCTCTTTCATGATGTTGGAACAGGGTGGTGCTCACGCTGATGATGCTGCCAGTCTGAACAGCAGCCACGGAGGCCTTCCCAGTGCCAGCTCCACATCAAGCACTGAGCTCAACCACCAAGTGGAAACATTCAGAAGTGAGCATGCGTATCAACATGACACTGTGTAACTGTAAAGCAGTTTGTGAAATGCAATAGTTTTATTATATATTTTTTATTAGGTCTAACCTCAGCCCTTAGTGGACAGGTCCCTGCAAACCTGGAGCTAAAGGTGGAAAAACAGGACAAAGATGAAATGCATGAGAGTATGTCTGGTGATGATAAGTCAGATGATGAAAGTGACAGAAGAGAAATGAAGACTCCTCGCACTGGCACCCGCACAAGGTACTACATTGCACATAAGTATCTTTATTCATTTGTTGGCACTTACTACCACATTTTGATATGTAGTTAGTTTATGTACTTGATGATATTGACCTTAGTTATTTGTGTGTATAAGTAGTATTACTGAAGACGAGGACTTGAATCCGGAGCAGAAGGCAGAGCGTGAGCGTGAGAGGAGGATGGCCAACAATGCCCGCGAGCGCCTGAGGGTGCGAGACATCAACGAGGCCTTCAAGGAGCTTGGCCGCATGTGCCAGCTACACCTAAAAAGCGAAAAGCCCCAAACTAAGCTACTCATCCTCCATCAGGCTGTGGCAGTCATTCTGAGCCTGGAGCAGCAAGTTAGAGGTCGGTGTCAAGGAAATATAAACTTTATGGCAGCATCGTCACAACAAAAAAAAAACATAATTTAGCACTGTGTTTCCTGGTTTATCTTATTTCATTAGGTTGGCTAATTGTTTACCAATAAATGTGGTCTTGCTTGTAATGTTTTTTATCGTTTAAAACTATGTTGTTTTGTCTCTGGACCCACAGAAAGGAATTTGAACCCTAAGGCAGCCTGCCTTAAGAGAAGAGAGGAGGAAAAAGTGTCCGGAGGTTCTGCTGAGGCCCAAGCCCACACAGGGGTCCACCCAGGCATGACTGACACATCCAACCCCATGGGCCACCTTTGAGGACAGGTATCTTCACTGAAATTAATCTTCCACAGAGAGCCTATAATTTTTGTGTGGCAGAACAAGCCATAAAGCCAAATTAGTAATAATACACTGCTGTATTTGATCCCCATCTCTCACAGCTCCTCTTGCAACTCTCTCTGCAGATCATTGTCATGAAGATAATAAATTGTTTCCAGTTTGAGATGGTAACCGTGCTTCCTGGTGACAGAAAGAACTCACGGTTTGTGACAACAATTGGAGGAGACAGACCACTTGATGTAAAACTGAGACTAATGTTAACCAATTCTAAGACTGAAGTGGAACCTCGAGTCTAGTTTCCATCTGCAAAATTTTCCCCAGAAAAATCCTAAGCACATATCACTGTCTGCAAGAAGTGTGTTGCTTCTGAACAATCAGAGACTTTGCAATCTCCTCTCAAGTGTATGTGGAAATTGCCTTGTGCCTAAACTGAATTGACGAATGCATTGTAACAGCAATTGTTTTTGTTAGTTTTTTCTATTTATTATGTTATTGATGAAACTATGTCTAAAGGGAAAGTTAAGCAATTTCAAACTTAAGTATGCAGCTTTTCAGTTGATCTATAGTTTGCCAGTGTCATCGTTAAAACAAAGCACTCCACCCTGGTAAGTCTGGCGAGTCCATGATGAGGGGAAACTATTTGGGCACTAAAAAGGAAAGATTAATTTATTGGCCAGTTCATAGTGATATTTATAACCAGTTTGTCACTTGCATCCCATTTTAACAAAAGATGGTGTATATTATTTATATTTATATTTTATGAATTTTGCCATGGCCACAAAAGGAACCAAAACTACTTACATTTGTATCATTGTATTTTAGATCAACTTCTGTGCTACTGACTGAAATCACAAGTACTGAGTATTACTTTAGAAGCCAACAGCTGTTTTAATTCAACTAGATTAGTACATACTGTATCTGCAAGGTGAACGGCAAACTCTAGCTTTACTGAAAGCTCAAATTTTGTTGTGTTTTGTCTTCAGTAGTGAGCAGAGAAAATACAGAAAGAAAACTATTTGGAAACCTTAGCATTCCCTGCATATTTTAGTGTCTTAACTGAGGAAATGGGACCTCATTGCCCATGCATTTCTGTTCATTTTTTGCCATATAGTGTTTATATAACAGTGACATATTTTATTAAGTTTAGCCTGAATATTTCATGCCTCTGAGTGGCCTGTTTTGTCATTTCTTGCCACCAGTTATTATCAGAGATTGCTTGATGAAGTAGTACTTTTAAACGATGACCACTGATTTTCCTGGCCTGATGAACGTATCATTTTTCTGTTAGTATCTCAAAACATGAAATTTTCAATTGCAGTTATTCTGAGTAAAATTGTTATTTCTTTTTATGTTGTAACAGATCATTTCCTCTGGCTTTGGCATATAATGTCCAACTTAACTGAAATGTCTAAGTTATTTTTCAACAAACTAAGCAACCATGCATAATCAGTACAAAATTGTTGTGTTGGGTATCAGTAATAGTTGGTTTCTTAGAGGTGTAGCACAACAGTGAACAAAACAGTAACATATTTTTCTTTGTTTAAAGACATTGGTCATGGCTTTGTTTTGTTTTCTGTATCAGTGTGCATGCTCTACATTTTCTCCTTTATTTGAAATCTTTTGTCTTAATACTTGCTTTATATTCCATATATTTCTTTTTTATATTGTCTTTGTCCCTTTCCCCCTAAACAAGGCTACCACATTCAGAGACAGTATTCTGTACAATTATGGTAATCCATATTAAATTACTATGCTAGACCAGGAGTTTATATTAAATTTGATTTGGCAATTTTAGTGCAGTCTCTCTGAATGGGGCCATGTTGTTCATGTCAGTATTCATAAACATATATTTGTGTCGCTGAAGTTGATTGGGACTATAATGTATGTCACTTTCTGCTCTCTTCATTTTTATAATTTCCTTAAGTTTTCTTTGCTCCTCGTTTTGCCAAGTTAGACTTGCTGTACTCCTAAATGCTTTCCCTTGTATAATACATAAAAAACAAAATCAAAAGGAAAAAAAAAACATTTGGCTTATTTTTCACTGTAGTTAGTCTTTTATACAATAATACTGTAAGAATATTTCTTGAAGTCTAAATATTACTCTTTCTAGATTTTTGAAAGCAAAAGTTTTGAGTAAAAAGTTTCTTACTTTATTTTACTATATTAGATAGTAAAATGTACGGTTATTTACCATAACCTGTCCATTATTACCTGAAATTTACCAATGTCATCTCGAGAACAGAGTGAAATTGTTGCTTGTAGTCCAGTACATGAAGGATTTTTACTAGCGCAAAATTACAGAAAACACAACTTATTATTCAGTCTCCACTGATTGAAAACAGATTTGTTATTGTGTCAAATGAAAAGGTATTGTTGGTGCACATCAAAAACACAAAATTGAATTTCTGTCTTTTTCAACAGAAAGAAAACAATGTATATAACATTTATGTTGCAATAAATGTGCCATTTTTTTAACCTCAATTGTATTTTGCATTTATTTAACTTGAGGAGCAGACATTTATTTCTGTCTTTTGTCCATCTCTCATTTTGTCCGTTCATGCGTCTTTTCCATCCAGGTGAAGTGTGAGGCAGGACAAACTCTGAAAGTGGCCATTGAAGTTAATTCTGTTGTTTTTGTTGTGTTTGGGGACATTTACAGTGGATTTAGGCCAAATTAGTGTTTTATAGTATTTAACTCATTTTTGAAAATAATACCAGTGGACCATTGTAGTCTGTATGAAAAGTACTATGAATATATGTTTCTATTTTTAATAAAGTGTGATAGCAGCGTACTGTAAATGTGCTGTATTCCTACTATTTAATCCATTTTATAGTTTACATTTTTCTTGCACAGTTCCAGTCTGCTGATTATTGTCTTTAAATAATCTTTTTACAGGATTGGAAGATACAACTGGTTTGGACCTGTTTTTAGGCAGAATACTACCAGAATATTTTTACACAAATATGTCTCACAGCCTTGGATGTGACCACTGCTCACAGCACTAAACTAAACTATAAATTCTCATTAATGTTTGGTTGAAAACCTCTTTGTGTCTCAGTGCTCATTCTGTGACTGAAGTTAATTAATCCCACTAGTACTGTGTGAATGCTGCTCTAAATGTTGAGGGCTGTAAATCTAAGGCCTGGGACATCTGCACTAAATTATCTCTGTGCAGATGCAAGCATGAGAGTCCTCATCTCCTGAGAGGTCTAATCCCATTTGACTTTTGTGACAGAAGTGACAATGTAAGGTAAAATGCTGACTGGTGCTCTGTGCTGTGATGCAGGCTTCATCATCCTGGCACCTTTCACGATCCTAAACGACAAAGCAGAGTGTGTAGGTGTTTTGGGCTCGTCCTCATGGATGTTCATACTTGTTGTGGGAGTGGGACCACCATGTTTGAAGGCTGACTTCCTGTCATGGCGCCTGAGACAGCTGACACTCCTTGGCTCACATCCTTGAAGTCAAACCAGAAAGCCTGCTGCGCCTCCTGCTTCTTCAGTACTATCATCTCCTATTTCCCTGCTCCAGCTCAGCAAACAGGCTGCCGACCTGAACTGAGTTTCTTCACGTTTTTGGGGGTTTAATCTCAGATCTATAACATGATGTCATTATCGTTTGCCTGTCAGTTTGGTACTAATATAATTAAATTCAAGGTTTAGCTTTGTGCTTTCTGTCAAAAACTACAACAATGGAGAAGATTAAATCTAAGGAGCTAAGCATGCACTGTTCTGACATCTCTGGTACATATCAATTAGATTGATTTGCCACTGGAAAGCCTGGAGTTAGTGCTAATCAGAAGAGTACTGAGCATGCCCAGAGGTCCCAGCTGTGGCACCTCAGTTGAGAACAGAGCTCTTATTGTGTGCCACTGTAACTCAAGACACTGGCACTGAACATTAGATTAAAGGCTGCGCAGTCTCAGTGAACACAAACACTGAAAAATAAAGAGGCAACTGAGTCTGAATTACACTGTAGACTGCCCTGCACGTTAGATAGATCAGAAAGATTACAGGCATTTTTCTAATTTGATATTGCATTTCTTTCATGTGGCTTTTGTAGTGGTGCGGTACCAACATTAGCTATTCATACATGAAGTGTGTTCTGTTTTACATTTAGTGAAACCGTAAATGCATTTTGTTTGGTAAGGATATTTACGTCAAACACCTCGAGCAGCCATGCTGTTCTCCAATAAATAATGAGCCCTAATCACACTACTGCAATCAGATCATCTCACCTCCCACTAGATGACGCTGTCGCTTTTTAAAGACATGGACCAAAATGACAGTTTAACCTGTTATTTAGGCTGAAATACCTGACTTGTTTAACAGGCACTGCACAAAGTATAGTGCATGCCTAATATATGTGTGTGCAATAGACAAACCCAAAAAGCAAACCCTATACAATTTAATAAAATGTAGCCTATACCTTTTGTGTGATAAAACTAAACGATGAAGTTGGAAGACGAAAACCTGTTGCTTAAAGTTAGGCTAGCTATTCCAAAAATGAGCCACAACGGTCCACACAATGTCCTAAATTCGTGAGAGGCTGTGAACGGGGCAAGCTACAGTAACGCATAAAGCCGTTCCCAGAGCAGACGTGGGACCTCCGCGTTGTTTTGGCGCCGGTGGGAGGGCCGCTTAGGCGGGTGTGCTCGTTTGAGGAGGCGGAGCGGCCCGGAGGGACGGACAGACGTCTTTCTGAAACTGTCCCACTCAGTTTCAGAAGACAACATAGCATAGAATAAGTTGGCGAAGTGTGGCGTGGGGCCCTTGCGCTGCGGCATATCACTTAAAATTGGCCCTAACAATTATAAATCTCCGAAAGTGAACTACTCAGAAACGCGGCGCTGGTAAGTAAAACTTGTTTTTGTTTATTGTAAACACTTGATGTAGCTGTATGCCAGTCACTAGGCAGCAACAGTCGAAAGGTTAAACTCAAGAAAAGTCAACAATAATAGTGTATAGTCAGCACTGAAATAAAATATAGACTAATATGATGTGATATGGGGCTCTTTAGAGTTATGAAGTAAGGGCGAGGCTGTGTAGAGAGTATGAGTTTGTGGACACCTGTTGCTCTGAGCAGCGCTGAAACTTCACTGAAAAGTGCGCCGACTCATCCTAGTACACTGCTTGATTTTCTTTTCACTCGCAGCTTTGACTGATTTCAACGGTAAAATCAGCAAAAACAGTAAAATCGCCACAGTTATGGTATTTAGTTATTTATTTTTTGTGCCACCTGGATCTGGGACTGGGTACGGTGTCGCCCATTGCGTAACGGTCCAACATTTTCCCACAGTCCGTGTTTTGAATATATTTTCTTGCTTGAACTCACCTTTGCCAGATTTTGCTAATTTGTCCCTGGGGTCATGGGACACAAAAAGCACCATAGTTGAACAAGGGCGGCACAATCTAGTTTATTAAACTCGTTTCCCTGCACAGATCAAAGCTAGGTCACATCCTAACCTGGCCCTGGTTCTAACCTCTGCTCCACAGCTGAGAGGTCAACAAAGGCAGCACCTATTAGACGGGATAGTGAAGCAGAAATAGCAGTAAAATACAAAAAGAGGTGAAGCTGGGTGAAGTTGAACAGCCTGAGTCACCATGTGTCACTAGTTGCTTGTGACAAGACCATGAAAGAGTCTTTTGAGTGGTCTTTGGCATTACCTTGCCCCACACAGGACACTCGAGTTTGTGCTCATTCAGTCATACCTTCTTCTCAAGCCAAAGTCTCTAAAGCAGACCAATTACAGATCACTGCAGCAGTCACAATTATCATTAGGCTTAGGAGTTTTTTTTTATCCTTTATCCTTTATCCTTTATCCTAAATTTTTATCTGAACAAGGCATGGCCACCCAGATTTTATGTTATGTGAAGGTTTAAAACTTTCCAACCATAAATGTGCTGTGAGGACTGGTCTTTCCTTTAGGTAATCTTTTTCTCAGGGGTTGTGGAATATATGCATATATTAGTCAGAGGAAGTTAATTAGAGGTACTGTAAGCAGCATGCGCATACTGGTTTGAAAATGGTACTGCAGTCTAAATTAAAACAATGGTCTCTCAAACATGTTACAATTGTTAGCCCGTAAAAATAATATTTGATTTATACATGTTTACATCATATCTAGGCACATATGTGGGTAATTTTTATGTACTATAAAAATATATATATGCTGCTCATAGCATTTTTAATTTAAAAAATAAAGAGTTCTCAGGTTATATATGGCAAAACTATGGGCCTATTTCAGTAAAATAAATAAAAATGACAACATTTTGGTTTAACTCGGCATTGGGTGTTATTTGTACATGATCAGTAGTTCTTATCATTAGAGAATGACCTTGAAAAACCTTAAGCATGAACACCCAAAATAATAAAACATAGAGATAGTTGTGTACTGACTAATGTTCAATCACTGTAAAAACAACACTTGTGTTTGGTAGTTTAGCCTGGATGATGGTGTATGAGGATGTCTTGAGCGATATATTGCACAGAGCATGTAGCCCATACTGCTCCCTGAATTGAAGCCTGCCTCTCTCTTTTTCTGGTTAATGTGATACAGCACATCCTGCACAAGCCTTTGTTGTGCCAATGTTATCAGTGTCCCTCATTTGGGCCTATCTCCTTTTGCCATTGTCTTGTAGCACCAGATTGAATGGGACACTGTCAGCGAGGCAAACGGGAACCTGTTCAAAGCCCATTGTCCAAAGAACCACAGCTTTCTGCGGATGGGTTTGTTTTCAAGGCTTCTCGGGCATAAATATTTTTTATAATGCTTAATAACTTAGTTCAATATTTGTACACAGTTTGCTTTTTATTGCCAGCTGCGTTTTCTTGATCCACTGCAAATCTGTCACTGTTGACAACACAGCCTTTATTATAAATCTGACAAAAGTGAATTTTGAACCAGAAGTTGTAAATTACCTTGTCAAAATCAGGCATAACCTTATAGTATACACGCATTTATCTAACACATCGATGCTGTGAGGACACTGCTCTTAAACTTTTCCTTGGTCAGAATGACTCACATTGAAGTGTTTTCTTTCTGCCAGTGCCTGTCCTTTTATAAGTTTAACCTATATCCTTTGTGGTGCACAGTAAACAGTCATTTTGTAAAACCGTAACTGGTAGTCACACACCTTTATAAGGCCTCTTTAAACATTACCTGATCATATTTTCTTTAAAATAAGAGTGTGACTCATGTTCTAAATAATGCTGGTTCTGTGTTCATAGTTTCTTTTTGTTGTGTGTATTTGTGTTTACTAATTTGCACCAGTTGTGATTAAATGTAGGGTGTGGCTATTGCTTCATCAGTGGATAAGTGTGGAAATATTTGTTGTTGAGTTGTGTAAAGCCAGTTTCTCACTTTCACAACCTCTTTAAATCTTTGCTTACAGAAGAGAGCCACCTGATCCAACGAGGGATTATTTTCCTCCAGCATTCCCCATGGAGTCATACAGAGTGACTGGTATGCCAAACACTGGACCTCAGCGGGTTTACTCTCAGCCATCACGCTCATCCAGACCAAACAGCAATGGGGCTGGTAGCTATGGCCTTAGCATTCGTGTCCAAGGTATAGATGGGCATCCTTATGTAGTGTTAAACAACCAAGACAGGGGTCCACCTCCGTATATTGACCCTAACAGTAATGGATATGTTGATTCAGACGGCTCTTTCATTGAGAACTATCATGAGTATGACTTTAGAGGCAGCACAGAGGCCGGCTCCAATAGTCCCTTTGGGGAGTATAGAGCTCAAATGATGATGCAATATTCAGGTTGTCACAATGGCCTCACAGAATCACAAGGAAATAAATCATCCACTCTTTTGAACTTTCAAAAACACCCTGAGATACTACAGCCCTACAATCCAGAAACTAACTCCCTAAACTTTCACAGCTTGCCATCAAGACCTGGGTCTCAAAATTCTTTGTCCAAATCTTCCATCCATGCTCTGTCCCAGCCTAGGTCCTCCAGTCTGGAGCGGAGTCAAGCCCAGCAACCTCAGACCACTAGTGAGACAGCTGGAGTTAAACCTCAGCCCATGCCCTTTTCACTGGTCACTCAGCCTCAAGTGGCCCAGCCTCAGTCTAAACCACGCAGCACAAATCTAAATCCGCCTCAGTCACAGCCCTCAGCAGTGAGCAGTGCCCATGCCAGTCTAGAACGAAACCATCGTGAACCAGATGTTCTTCCTCTGCGGAGGACAGACTCCAGTGGACCGGTGCTCCAGTCCACGTCACGGTCCCGGCACTCTTCATCATCGTCCACAAACACCTCCAAAACCCCAGGGGATGAACAAATTGATGCCTTATATACTGATGCCATTAATCGGCATGAAAATCGGCGCTACATCCCTTTTCTCGCAGGTTCGGGCAGAGACATTGACACAGGCTCTATTCCTGGAGTTGACGAGCTTATTGAGAAGTTTGATGGCAGTCAGCAGAGAAGAGGCCGGGCCGGGCGCAGGAACAGGATCAACCCAGAGGACCGCAAACGCTCCCGCAGTGTGGATAGTGCCTTTGGCCTACGCAATGGCTCCAGCTACACTAGAGGCACCTCAATGGAGCACGTCCTCAGACCATCACAGCTGAGACTACAGAAGTCAGTGGGGGGTCAGGACTCCTGGATCATGGCTGTAGATGGTAAAGCTGACTCTAGACCCTCATCCCAAGCCACCAGTGAGCCAGGGTCACCCCAAAGCACTGTCTCTAAAAGTGTGGGCTCCATCCAGGGGAACAGAAATCCACAAACACGCACGTTATACTCATTCAAGAGTGAGGATGGATTATCTTCAGCTCCTAAGATTTCTACAGCAGCTCTGTCAGCTTCATTAACCAAGTCCTCTTCAGCAACAAACAAAAAGCCCAGCTCAGAAGCAGATGTTCAGGTGAGCATATATGTTTGTGTGTATATGTGTGACTGAGGAGTGAATGAATAATGCAATGTAAAGCACTCTGAATGTCTAGAAAGGTGCTATATAAAGCCAATGCATTCTTATTATTACATCAGTAATAATTTTTTAAACATGAGGAGCGATTAGACATATTTAATGACATTATACTCTTCTTATTTCCAGGTAACACCAGATCTTTTGAAAGGTCAACAAGAGCTATCACAACAAACACATGAAGAGACAGCTAAACAAATCCTTTTTAGTTACCTTAAGGATGGGTGAGTTTTCAAGACTTTTTTTTTTGTCAGTTCATTTTACGGAGATGTTATTGAGTGTAATATACAGGATAAAAATATGAAGCATGGAAGTTTATTTAAAGGTACTGGAAGCAGCACGTGCTCATACTGATTTGAAAACAGTACTGCAGTCTAAATCAAATTAATGGTCTGTGGGTTGCCAATCACAGTGTGCTCTGCTGTTAGCTGTGTCCACAACTGCTACATGAATTGGCCTGTGTGGCAACCAGAGCATGGAGCTCTTTCCACTTTTCTGATTGCATGATTGGTGATGTGAGGGTTTTAGAACCAAAACAAAAATGTAAACATAAACAACTTGGCCATTATGTAAAATATTTATTTTAATTGTAAATAAATCAGCTGTTCTATTGTTATCAGTAAAACTACTATTTGATTTGAACATTATTACATAACATCTGCGAACGCATGTGGGTAATTTTTAAGTATTACAAAAATACTCTGCTCATATCTTTTAGTGTATGGGGGTTGAACTGCAAAGGAAACATGCTGTTGTCTCCATAATACATGATACACTACATAGAGGTAGAATCTGTGGCAGCACATTAGTGTTTTTTATCAGACTTTGACTTGTGATAAACATGAAGGAATGTGTTCTTACCCTCCCATCAGACTCAGGATGATCCAGCTGTGCAGAGCTTGTTTTTCTTGATAAATCTCACTTTCTCTGATTTCTCTCTGCATTTTGTGCATTGAGTACAATGCTTTTTTGAGTTTTTATAAAAAAGTTTAATGAACAAAGTACAAGACATATACTTAATAAATATAATGGGGCTGTTTTGATTGCAGTAGTTCTGTGCGTTTTGACAGTGATCGTATGAACGGTTAGTGCTTGTGCCAAACCCCAGGCTCAGATATATATATAGAGGGGGAACAGGAAGCATTTGGGTGTGTCGGCCTACAGGTCAGGAGTCACAGGACAAAGGAAAGGAAACACAGATGGAAGTACTAAGTCTGAAACCAAGCTACATTCCCAAAGCCCATAAGACAAACATTCACCAGAAGAGGTTATAAAGGTTTAATGAATATCACCTGCACAATGGGAGAGTAGATTTGGGGTGTCAGCCATGTTACTGAAATAATATATTGATTATGTGGTTATTGAATCTAAGGTTTTCACTATTACTGGAGGATTTTATGCTCTTCTGTGCGCTGAGAAAATCCCACACATTTTGTGTAAAATTGCTGCTCACAAAATGACGAAAATCTCAGCTCCTGACAGTTCAGTTTTATTTTTACGAGGCTACAGCAGCAGCAGCAAACATAGCAGCTCACTCATGCATTAATATCACATTTTTATCACTGTCTTGTGATCTAGCTGTTATACCCTGTGTGTTTTGCTCATGTTCTTGTGCAGTGAAGCTGTTCTTTCTTTGAGGTGACACATCAAAGTGGTCTGATCCTTTATGACCATGTCTAAGCTGGGCATTAATTACTTAAATTAACTCTTACACCTCCATACTACTCAATAAAAAAGTATTAATTTTACCATTTATGTTGTATATGTCCACAGAAGCAACGATAATGATGAAACAACTAAAAGAAAAGTGAACCTTGTCTTTGAGAAGATTCAGACATTGAAATCCCGGGCTACAGCGAGTGCTCAAGGCGACAACGTGAGACATTGTTATGTTCTTGTAGCTCCTTCATAAACACTTGAAGGTCACATGAAATGAAAAACCCCCAGTTTAAAGGCCAGTTTTGTACATAACAGAACAATTTTGCAACATGTCCAATCACCATAAGATTTATTTTTCCATACACGGCACATCTCTACTAAATGTATGGTGTGATATTTGTGACACCTTCGTGCGTGCTAAGAGTGAGTGTTGAGCGCACGTAATGTCACTGTCGCGAGCACATACTTTACCATTTGAAAAGAGAATAATAATTTGAGCACACAAACCTTTGCTCCGTGCGCGCTCAACTTTGCCTACATGCTCGCTCAAAGTCTACCTAGGTGCGCAAGTACGTGGATGCCTGCTCGCGCAACATCTTTGCGACAACTCATTTCTGCTAGCAACTCTGGCTCTGTGCTCGCTCGAGGTGGCACAGGGCAAACTACAATTGAAGCGAGCAGGACAGCCAATCACAGACTGGGATTCACAAATGTTTCTGATTGGCTGTCTTATATCCAATCATTTATATCAAATACAGTCGGCAATGGTGGGAACGCCCACAAAACGTCCCTTCCGATCCCCGTGGGAGAAAACATACCACTCACAGCAATGCACAAGAGTTACTATCGAGTTCATCATATTTAATGTAAACTAAAATGTGCTTCTGTAAATGTGTTAAGGCTTATTTGACTCATGGCTCATCATAACAGGCTGCAGACTGACGCACGGCGTTAGCATGGTGTGTTCAGTGGCGCTAGCATTAGCATTAGCTCAGCAGCTGTATGAGCTCTGTGCCATAAAAGAAAAGCATGGCTTATGGGCTGACTTCTACCTGGAGTTAGTGTAAACATAGGAGATGGGGCTTAGCTGCTTCATAGACGAGTCTGGTCAGAGCTCAAAAAGCTGCCGCACTAATGCTAATGCTAATGCTAGCGCATGTATGTAAAATATAAAATGTATATCCAGCTCTTGTTTGTATTTTTGTAGAAAACAAGGCGACAGAGTAACTCTTGTGCATTGTTGTGTGGTCTGTTTTCTCCCATGGGGGATCGGAAGGGACGTTTTGTGGGCGTTCCCACCGTTGCCGACTGTATTTGATATAAATGATTGGATATAAGACAGCCAATCAGAAACATTTGTGAATCCCAGTCTGTGATTGGCTGTCCTGCTTGCTACAATCGTAGTTTGCTTTGTGCCACCTTGAGCGAGCGCAGAGCCAGAGTTGCGAGCAGAAATGAGTTGTTGCGCGAGCGGGCATTCACGTACTCGAGCACCTAGGTAGACTTTGAGCGAACATGTAGGCAGAGTTGAGCGTGCACGGAACAAAGGTTTATGTGCTCAAATTATTATTCTCTTTTCAAATGGTAAAGTATGCGCTCGCGACACTCACTGCATGCTCACGCGGTGGTGGCACGTGGTGGCACAAATATCACACCATATAAATGTAGTTGTGCCAGTCTGTCTGTGTGCACAGTATACAAGTTACTGGCTCTGCCCATCACCTTAACTATTTAGTACATGTAAAATGAAAGAGTTTAATATCAGACCTGTAGCTCACATGTCAGTCAGATCCAAAATGAGTTTATTTTGATTTATCATGTATATTTTTAATGGGGAAAATAAATGCTTGTGTTATAATGTTGCCAGACTGTGGATGCTGCTGCACAGACCAGAGCCTTACAGGGACAAAATGCTGAGCTTGAAAAAGAATTGACCAAACTAAAAAAACAACTTGATGATCAAACTATGGTAAACCCCAAAAACTGCTTTAAACTTTTCTTAGATTTTCGAAAGTAACCCCTGAGCTTGTCCATTAAAGATTAAATTATATGTTTATTTGCTGCCCATAGAAAAAACAGACAGAAAGAACATTGACATCAAGTCTGAAGGACCTGCAGCAGAAAAGTGAAGAGGAGTGCAAACGTCTTGAAGAGAAGTTGGCCAAAACAGAGACGGACCTCCAGACCACAGTTGAAGAGTAAGTCTTGGTGATTTCTGTGGTTTTCAAGCCTCTGTCTTGTTTGTGTTGGTTGTATTTCCTACAAAGGAGGTTTAACTAAAGCAGATAATACAAATAGCTTGGTTTAATTCATTACTCGCTGTTGCTACAAATAAATTAACGTACTAGAGTTAACCTTTTGAATTTACAGTTTTAAAAGAAGCACCTTTCCTGCTTATTCTGATTTATAAACCAATTTTTAAAGAATATATTAATTTTACACTGTTTTATGAATGATTATTTACAACACTTTACACTACAATGGCTGTACTCTGAAATAGCCTTAATGGTGGTCCCAGTAAGGTTCCTTACATCACTTATCACCGTCCTCTCAGTGTTGCTTCGTGAAGGCACTTGCTGTATATTAATGTCAGACCTCATGTATTGGTTGGACCCCTGTGGGCTGATGGCCACATATGGAGCAGCCCAGGTGTGAGGATCTGTGTGAATTGAGATGCAGCTGTGTGTGGTTGTTCACTATGAGCAGAGGGCTTGTTCAGTTGTGTTAAACCGTATTGTGGTCTGTCAGGCTCTTCCAGGTGAAGATGGAGCGTGAACAGTACCAGACCGAGATCCGAGACTTGCAGGACCAGCTGTCAGAGATGCACGACGAGCTTGACACGGCCAAGAAGTCAGCTGCCGACAGCGAGAGAGACATGCTGATGGCGGTATAACACACTAACCACCCTCTCAAAGACTCCCTGACATGGTTCACATTATAAAGACAAAAAATTATATTATTTATTTCTGAAATCTTCACTGAAATCTGTTATTTAATGTAATTAAATGGGCCCTAATTTTATAGTTTGTTCCAACCTTAAATGCGGGTATGTGCATGCTCAGATGTGGAGAAGAGCACACTTACTTAAAAAGTAAATTATTTAAATTAGGACCAGTGCTTTCAAAATATATATATGTTGGCAAACTATTATAAACCTAATACTATTGAAAATACATTTGCTATTCAACGTGTAGACAGAAACTGTCAATATCCGAACCTACTTTTGAAATCTCAGAATTGTTACAGATTTTTTTCATTTGCCATTCTCGTCCTCACATAACCTAAGAAAAATATTATTTGTAAGTATGTCGTATTCAGTGTTTAATACTTTTGTCTTCTATGCAGGACCTGATGCAGTTGAAGGCAGAGCTGCAGGAGACTCTGCTAGCGAAGGAGGACCAGGATGAGCTGCTACACAGACGGGAGCGCGAGCTGACGGCTCTGAAAGGCGCCTTGAAGGAAGAGGTGTCTGCTCACGATCAGGAGGTGGACAAGATGAGGGAGCAGTACGAGAAGGAGATAAGCAGACTGCAGACGACTTTGGAGGAGGCCAAGCAGGTAATCAGGCTCCCCTTGGTCTGACTCTGTGTTCACTCCTACTTTTCAACCCTCCCCCTCGTTCTGAAACCCATTGGCCAGAGCACAGAACACAGATAAGCAGCACATCAGGGAAGCACTGTGTGAGTGGATGTGAGTTTTGCATTGCGAGACAAGCCATATGTTGGACTTTAGAGGTTAAGGCCCTGCTTTTGAAGTTGTTATTTATCCCCTTTCGCTGATTTCACAGCTGTGACATTGTTCATCCCTCGGAATAATACATTGAAATTGAACAATCATCTGAAAAAACAAATCATAAGATGTCACATAACTTGGCCCATTTATATTGTATTGGTGTAAACACATATTACGTTATATTTTAACCCATTATTGTCATCAATATACTAACTTAATGAAAAGACCTTCAGAAAATTGTCTCTTTCCATGACAATAAGCTTAAATGGACTAGTATTGGAATATGTGAAAATGCATGCAATTGTTGTTTTAGCATTTTTACTTATAATTTTCAATTTTGCTGCATCAAACTGAAAATAGATTTTTTCTTCTGGGAAGTTAATTTGTGTTTTTATCTTTGTTTTGTTTTTTTATGGGGAAAAATTGGATGACACTGTGGTAAAAAGTTGTTTTATAATTGAGGCCACCATTGTAGCTAACTGTAGCAAACTAATCTAAATGCTACAACACAATGTCAGGTCTGCAGTTAAAATACATCAATTAACATTAACAAAGAAGTGATTACATTTTCAGCTGCTTTTGTGTGATATTTAAAAGCAAATAGATAACTTCCTCAGCTTTCTAAATGAGAGTATGATGAGTTAAGGGGAACGAACAGAGGAAGAGGACTTACAGAAAGGGCTAAAGACACATTGTTTAATGGGTCTCTGTGCGACTCACGTGTGTCCTGTTTGTTTCAAAGACTGGAGCTGTCCTTGTTCAGAGCTTCCTGAAATCCTGCAGGGTCCACAGAAGTAGTAGTGTTTCCTTTTGTCCAACAGACGCACTGCTCTCCTAGGGGAATATGTCATTGGTGCTTTGTAAACAAATGGCAAGTCATTGTTTGTTTCTCAAAAAGGAAGACCTTTCTATTTTTTCTTTGTTTTCCTATAGTCCTTTTTAACCTCAAAAGTGAACAGCGTGTGGCCTTTGCTACAGGTTGTTAACAACTACAAAGATAGCTTCTTTTTATTTCATGTATACGTCCTCTTTGTATGAAGGTGTTGAAGAGAGAAAAACATTAAAAGCCAAACTGTGCATCATTTTTATTTTTCTACCATGCCCTGCTTCCCCTTTTGTGCGGCCCAAATATTTTCTACTACCCGAGCGGCTCATGCAGAGAAGAATGCTGGAAACTGGAGCACTAAATTGCTCTGTATACTAGTTAATTGCGGTGGCAAACCATTACTAATCTAATGAGCTGCCTGTTCTAGACTGTGTTGTGTCCCTCTTCTTTTGATGGCTTCAGAGAGCGGGGGTAAATGTGCACCCTCATCAGCAATGAATGATGAGTTTGTTTCACACAATAATAGCAGTGGGGGTAGGGACATGCTCAATAAGTGGGTCAGTATGCTGTAGAAAAGGGGCTGCACTGCTGACCCCCAAAAAAGAGCTGGGCCTTTTTGGTGTCTTCAATTCAAAACTGCATTGTGTTTTCAGTAAACTAAAATCTGCATTCTTTTAGTTTAAATTAAATAGTTTCTGACATGAGGAAAGTTTTAAACAAATAAAAGTTCCATATATAAACAAAAGCTTGAACGATGAATAAAAAAGAATAGATAACCTGGAATATTATATCCTGGTGGTATCAAGTGGTATGCTTAAAAAAGTGAAAAATCGAGGTGCATTTTGCAAAGAGAAAGGTTTGTCTCAGGAATGTTGGGGGTCAGGATAGGAATGTGCACCCTGTGATTCCTCACACTTGGCTGCAGCGCTATTAGTTTCAGCTGCTTTTTTTCCCCTTTTATCCCTCCTACAGTTGCATCTTTGTCCTTACAGTACACTGAACACTCACTGTTAGTTCTTCTTAATAGGTCTCAACCATATATGACTTATAACTGGCTTATCACTAGTGCCATAGCCATTTTTAGTTTTACCTCCACCACTGAGCCACAGTATGCAACTTGTCTGAATTGTTATCTAGCTCTCATCTGTAACCTCTATCCCGAATGCTGCATTTTTTAATTTCCTAACTCCACAGTTTCCCCATGAGACTCTGCAGTGATCCTGTGCTCACTTAAATGCAGTTAATTTTTCAGGCCCGTGCTATTCACCCTATCGCCACCTCTCTCTTAAGTCATCGCTCTTAGTTGAAGTCTTACTGTCTGATCATCAAACTTGCGTCGCCAGGAGAAGAGTTCCCCTTAGGCGTGTTTTGAAAGTAAAGACTCCCGCACCAGTCTGTGTGTTTGATGATAGCGAGTATTTTCTGTTATGGCTTTAGGAGCTGATTTAGCAGGCGGCAGTAGTAAGGAGGAAAATTAGTTTTCTAGATCCTGACAGAGAGGTGTTTAGAAATTAGCAGTTCATGCTCCCCTGCTAAGAATATTTTGATGGCCTTATACAGTGTTGTGCAAATGTTTTAGTGAGGTGTGAAGAATGCTATTAACTAAGATTGCTTTAATAAATACAGAATTTTATTTTAGATTTTTGTTATGAAATTTTTAGGAATGGTCATGGGCCAAAGAAATAATCTTTATTCTTTGTAATGTTTATTTTTGCACACACCTTTCTTTGTTTATAGCCTTTCTTAGAAAACTGGCAAAGACTATTACTATGTATAACTAAAAGTTATATAAGTGCAGGGTCCAGTTTGAAAATTTTGGATTTTTGAGGGCTGAGGTGTGGATCATTGTGTTTATTGTTCCTTTACTTCACCAAGTTGTAGGAGGCTTTTCTGCAAAAACAAATTGGGGAGTTAAGGTAAATACACCTCCTAGTGAAATGACCCAGAAAATCTGAGGTGGTCTTCAAAGCTGTTTTTACATTCATCACACACCACTTTTAGGCATGTGTGTTTTAAATTTAAATAGCTTGTCCTATTTTTAACTAGTCTGATGTAGAACTATGAATACAACTTTGACTTTTTGCTAGATAGATGTCTACAATTAGCAAACAGAAAGGCGGTAACAGCCTATGCTCTCTGTAGCTAAATCCCTTTAGCTGAGTCTGGCTGAGCACAGAGCTCTTAGGTGGACGGTGTAGGCTTTCATTTATCAGATGACAAGATTTAATTACCTTTTTCTTTGACCAAAGAGATGCCAAAGCTTCTTTACTGTCACATTTTAATTTCTTCTTCAGTTCTTTCTTTCAGTCTCTGATGTCCTCTGGTGCGCTTCACCTTAGGCCTAGTTGCTTTGTATTACTGAAGTTGTAACATATACTTGTTTGCTTGATACTTTCCTCTACAAAGGAGCGTTTTCTTCTTGATGTCAGTGATTAGAGTCTGGTCTAAATCCTTATTCGTTTGCCATTGGATGATTAAATACTGGAGTGGATGTGGCATTATGTTTTCAACATAAAAATGTGGTTAGTGCTAGGGGGCATTTTCTGTTTGTAAAGCCTCAGTATATTTTTGCAGCTGTTGCAGAAGGAAGCCACATGTTTTACAGTGCATCCTGGTTCCTATTTGCTGCTTTATATGAAAAGGGAAAAACATATTATAGGTAACTTCTTTATGTGGTTTAAATGTCCAATGCAATGAAATCAATGATACCCATATGAAACAAGAAGGGTGTAGTTTTTAATTAAACACAACCTGAAACTGAGTTTCATTTGATTGTCTTTTTATACCATCTGGTCTTTTGTTTAAAGGCTATTTGTTAGGGAAAAATAAGGCACTAATATGTCACTCAAATCTCACAACCAAGTTTCAAAGACTGCTCAAAGTTAGTTAATGTGCAACATTAGACAAACAGTCTGGGTACATATAAGGGCCCTATATTCAACTTTGTTAAAAAAGGAAAGATGTCAACATTGCTTTTTGATATTTTAGTATTATCAAACTGTGTGGAAAAATATGTTGGGTATAAATGTATATCGATGTATTAACTGATACTCTACTTTTGTTAACAACTATTGTTTGGTTAACCTTAACTAATTTTCAACTTGTAATAATAAATCATTAACTTTTTTAGTTGTAGACAAGTTGAAAATGAATGAAGGGAGTGATTCTGTCTAATGTCAAATACTTATGTTTTGGATAAATTTGAATGAGGTATTTGTATTTTTCCATAGCAGTGTTTGCAGAAATCTCTACCTGGGCTGCATGGACTGTGCCCTGACATAAACATGTCAAACATAGGCATCATGTCGGTGTGTACCACCTGCTTCACAGATATCCACAGTCTCTCTTTCTCTGTGTGTTTGACCTAGTGTGGGAAGTGGGACAAGTATACAGAAGTGACTGGGAGGTCTGGACTGGTGGTATTTGGGGAGCATTGACTGACTAAACATGCACTATTAAAGCTTATTGTTGTAGTGAAAGCTCTGGTCCCACCTCCACCCCAGTATAACCACAAACAGGATTTAATTTGAAAACACTCCTTCATATTTTTGTATTAAAATGCTAGTTTTTAAAATGTAATTAATGGTCCATATGTGCACTGCCTAACTATGCAGTTATGCATTTTGCATACTGTATTCATCACAGCAGTAGATATGATTGGTTTCTGTCTAAATGTACTGATCTTGTCTTTGATACTATTTGGTTTGTACGTAACATCAGCACTGTGACCATATTCAGTGAAGCAGAGCTGAGGGTGCCTCTTTGGCGACAGGGCGAACTGGTCTGACAGGCTCCCCGCACTCAACCAGGGAGGCACCAACAACTTTCTTTTCACACATGATGACAGATCATCCTTTTCCCGACTAATATTCATAGGTAGTAGATTATGACTATTATACGGTGATAGATTGATATGTGCTCTCCTCAAAAGTGAAACTAAAATGTGTTCTTGGTATTCCTGACAAACTGGGATGTCCTTTAGTACACAGCCATTTCCTACAGTGACACTAAAACAGGCTTTGAATACCAGTGTCAGTTTAGTTTTGTTTGTTTGTTGTGTTTTTGTGTTGCACAAACCTTGCCTCTGTCATTTCTAAGGTATTTTAACAAAACACAAGGGTGTGTGTCTGCTTTGATCACTCTATGACATACAGGGACGTCACCATTGCATTACCATTTTTATCCAGCTCTATCTATTTCTATCCCTCACAGTAATTCTAAATGATACCACAGCCCAAATTAAACATAAGGCTGCTATACTTCCTATAGAAGCTGCATTACCTCCCTTTGCATTTTAATTACAGTTCATTAATGTACAATTGGTGACATACCTACAGTGCTGAGATTAACAGTAGTTGTCAAACCAGCTTATTGACATTCCAGCTTCACAGCGAGTGATCTGGTATCTAAACAAACTTCTGCAAAACTGTTGTCAACACAACACAAACCAGTTATCTGTCGAGAGTCACGCTGCACTTTGTGTTTGACACATGAGGATGTGTGTTTCTGTCTGTCTACACTGATTGACTCATGTTTAATACTCCACCCTGAAATTGTACGCAAATATACTCATCCATCTTCATTCATAAATGTGGACACCGGAAGTATTTTCTCACTCAATTAGGCAAAAGACAAGGCATAGTAGGAAGGATTCCTTTTGGCTTATCTGATGGCAACCATCTACTGCATGTCTAAAGCAATATCTGCACTCAAAAACAGGATATATTTGACAAAACAGAGTTGGTCTTGTTTAGCCTCATTCTTTAAATAATTGTGCTAAAACTAAAGCTTGTAGTTTTGTTTCCTACTACATGAAGCACTATCACAAATACAGTGGTGTGCAAAAGTATTCACCCCCTTAACATTTTTCCTTTATTGTTGCCTTACAACCAGGAATTTAAATGGATCATTGAGAGGTTTATGTCAGTCACTTTACTTCACATGACAACAACTATGAAGATGCAAAATATATTTTATTGTGAAATATGACAGAAAAACAGAAAACTTGAGGGTGCAAAAGTATCCACCCAGGCAACAATAAGACCAAAGGAGACCCTGAAAGAGCTGCAGAGCTCCACAGCAGAGACTGTTGTATCTGTCCACAGGATTACTCTGAACCATACACTCCACAGAGCTGGGCTGTGTGGAGGAGTAGACAGAAGATGGCACAAGCCTATCACCTGACTGTGCCCCCTCTCTAAAGTGAAGCCTGGTGATGGCAGTGTCCTGCTGTGGGGATATTTGTCATTGCTAGGGACTGGGAAACTGCTCAGAACTGAAGGAATGAAGGATGGGGCTAAATACAGGACAATTCTTGAAGAAAACGACTCAAACTATACAGTGCAGCCAACCTTAAGGAGCTGGAGTTGTTTTTAGATGCAGAATGAGCACAAATCCCAGTGATTTTATGAACCAAGCTCATAAACACTGAAAAGATGAAGCTGAAAGTCCTTCAGAAGGTGGTTCTACAGAGTACTAACTTGAGGGGGTACATACTTTTGCATGCTCAAGTTTTCTGTTTTTCTGTCCTATTTCTAATTTGCTTCACAATAAAAAATATTTTGCATCTTCATAGTTGTTGTCATGTGGTGTAAAGTGACTGACAGAAATCTCCCAGTGATCCATTTCAATTCCAGGTTGTAATACAAAAAAGAAAAATGCTAAGGGAGGTGATTACTTTTGCACGTTTGTACTCCCTACATAACATGCCTGATTTGTTGCTTTTGTGCCCTTTTTATTTTGCTCACTGTGAAGTCTGACTTACATTGACTGTGACAGTCTGTTGCTTACTGCTCACTTGTCCAATGTCCTCTTTTGATCACCAGAACAGTGCTGCTGTGGTCCGGGAGAAGGCTGAAGTGGAGGCTGCCAAGGGCGCCGTGGAGGGCCAGGCCGGCCGTCTGACTCAGGAGGCCGAGAGACTGCGCAGGCGTACACAGGAGCTGGAGAATGAGGTGGCCAAACTCAACAGGATCATCGACGAGGCCAAGCTGCAGGAGAGCCGGCTCACAGACAGAGTGGGCCGACTGGAGGTCAGTTTTTAGATAAACTGCAGAAATGCCACAGAGTTGAAGTCTTTCCAATGACACTAAGAGTCAAAGCACAAGACAGTAGCTCATATTAGTTTTTACCATTCTTATTACTTGAATGTAAATTATAATCCAGTAAATACACCAAATAAACAAAATCCAAGGACATTTTCAGTCTGACAGATCCCAAATAATCAATTATGTTCAGGCAGAATCAGATTCAGATAAGATGGCCTGTTCACTCTGACAAATCAGACTTCAGGTCAGTGTGAACTTACATTTAATTATATGTACTTGTAACAGCGAGAAAAGAAACAATTGGAGGAGTCATTGGTTGAAATCAAGGAACAAGAAGAAGAGATGTCACGTGCAAATCGAGCTCTGACCATTCGACTGGAGGATGTGCAGGTGAAATTTGCACTACATTACCATGCCATGAAAAAATGTATATATATTTTTCAAGTATGATATAAGTCCTTTGATATTACTTTCCATTACAGAGGAACTTGACAAAATTGAGTAGTGAACACAAAGAGCTAGAGGAGCGGTTACAGGAGGAGAAAGCCCAAAAGGAACAGTTTAAGAACATGAAAAATGACATCGAGGACGAGAGAAGGCTGCTGGACCGAACAGTGGAGAAACTTCAAAAGGAAGTGCGTATATTGCGTGTGGGTTTTTTTCTATCTAATATAGTGAATATAAAGGAATTAACTTTTACTTTCTGACAGATGAACGATATTGTTGAGGCATCCCAGCTGTCGACTCGGGAACTACAAGAGCAGATAGACATCTACAAAGAGAAGAACCGTCGGGAACTGACAGAGCTGCAGAAACTTTTGAAGGAGCGAGGGCAAGAACTGGACAAATATCTCCTCACAACAAAAACTCTACAAGAAGAGGTACAGCCCACACACTTGGGTCTTATAATCCTGAGCACTGACAGTGCTTTTCTGGTGTGAGTGGTCAAATCAAGGCCATCATTAGTCAGGCTGAGCAGACTCTCCCATGCAGAACAGCAGATGATGAGGCATTGTTCTGACTCAACCAGTTCGACCCCTCCCACCACCATACTCCCCTCTCTGAAAGCGATGTCACCACTTTGGTATTTATGCTCCCTCTTCAAAACTGTAGCCATTTTAGATGCATAGTTGCGGGAAGTTATAGAAATAATTTGTTTATTAAGATGGATCCCTTCAGTGCTAAAAGTAGACAGATGTGGCCACAGTTCATGTGCAGTCCCCTTTGAAGCCCAAACCAAATAGCCTCTGACTCTTTTGACAATGTAGCCGTGTCAGCGCTTTGGTATGTTAGGAATATATTATCAATAATACACTGGAAAGGAGTGGCTTTGAGCTTTTGTTGATTTATTTAGCAAAGCTGATCACATAGAACATATTTTAAGAGAGCATTTGATTCTATAGTGAAAAAAATAGGATTTGGATAAAAAAGATGATGAAAGAGGGAGAATAGGGTTTGGGATTTATTAATGTTAGCTGTAGTCCATTTTATCCAAAGGGATATCTGAAAGTTATACAATACAGATTTGAAATTGCTGTGTTAATATTTTGGGAAATGTATTCAGCATGTTCAAGGTCTTGAAGATTCACAGAATGTACTTGACCCTAATCCAGGAAACAAAGGAGAGTCTGTTTATAATGAAATCTCCACTCTGTACTTTTTTAAATCATTACAATGCATGAATTTAAGCTCATAAGAAACATTCACAGTTTGGATCATGCTTTGCTACCACAACTTTGCCTTTTGTAGAAGTTTTTCTTTCTTGTTTCTCTCTTGCCCAGAGCCACACACTTCTTTGGAACGGAGACGCACTTTTTATCCAGTATTTACAATTAATAATATAAATTATTAAGCAATCAGTATAACTGCTTATCTGCTTGTGTTTTTTCACTGTAAAAATGTTGATGCAGGGTCATTGTCCAGGTAGTTCCTTTTGTGTCCACATCCATGTTTCTTTGTGCAGCTGGTGCACAGGAAGACACGGATGTCAGTGATGTGATATCATTGTTGTGAAAGCTGTGTTGGCTGGATTCACATCCTCCTCCTCCAAAGAAACTGATTGCTTTCAACTGGGCCTAGTGAGTCCACTTTTCCAGCCTCCACCCACATGGATTTGGCAGACTAACTAAACGTATTGCCTAGACTCAATGAAATTACAGGTTAAGGCTGTATAGAAAATGTATCTGTATATGCGTCCATTTTATATTTTAATTGCTTATAAAACTGTGCAGTTAACACATTTGAAGCCATGCCTAGGACATCCTTATTGATTTAGTGCTTTGGGAAAGAAACGGCAATTATATTATCTTATTATTTGTGTGTGTGTGTGCATGCAAAAAAAGCACTCAAATTTAAGTATTTACCTGATGATGTATGGAATAATTCTATCCTAATGGCCAAATATTTGTTGTAGGTGAGAAATAAGAGGCTGGTGATAAATTTCATGCTTTCTTCAAGCAGTGGGGGCAGTTTTCCAGCTGTGAGGGCAGCTCTGCTGAATGAACAGGCGAAACGCTCACTTCACTGGCTTCATTAGACACCTGGGACAACATAAAATCCTATTAGGCATCAGCCTAGTAGTTGGTTCCTTGTTCATCAGTTGTGCTTTGATAAGAAAGAGTGACATCTTAGAGGGTTGACTTTTTTGACTGTTGATAATATGACAAAATGCAGGGGTTGAGAATACATGTCTCTTGAAGCTGTCTCACAGAGAGGAAGACCTGCGTCGGTGTCAAAAAGAACAAGACGAGGCCACGCTCAGGGAAAAAGCATTGGAGAGAAAGGTTCAAGATCTGGAAACAGAGGCTGAGACACACGTCCATACAAAAGATGACACGTCCCGACATATGAAACTGCTTGAGGTAAATTATATGATGCAATAAAAGGCATTGTGGTTGTTTTAAAGGGACTCCTGAATGTCACAGGTTAGTCCTGAATGAGGCTCATGTGGTTGTCTCTTGTGTTTCAGGACAGAGTGGTTCAGCTCGAGCTGGACCTGGAGGAGGAGCGTCAGAGCGGGGACCAGCTGATGGACAGGATAGACCGAGGGCGAGAACAGGTACACACAACTCCTTTTCATTATAAGCCTTCACCTGTGTCAGTAACCTGTCCACGTCCTGATCACAGACTTGTCTATGTCCCATTCCTTTTTGTAAATAAGTTTAGATCTTCACTGCTAACATCATGACCATGACCTCTAATCTCTAAATGAAAGTCATGTGATCACAGCACAATCATTCAGGTGTACTTAGGAGACTTTGTGTACTGGGTATCTACACACAAGACTACTACTATAACTACATCTAGATCTTTCCTTGTGTGGACAAAGTTATTGCTCTGTAAAATAATCTTGGATAATCATTCAGACTGGCAGCCGGCCAGCGTGGTCTAAGAGCACCTATCCAATTTTCATGCAACAGTCCCAAAGATCCTTCTTAATGCACTGCTGAAGCCAAAACTGCACACTGCCAAATCTCTCAAGTGTTCAGGTTGTTGAGTTCACTTCAACTAGAGAACAAATCGAGTTCTGGTCCACAATCTCTATTTTTATTTTTTTTTATCTGAAGTTGCTACTGAACATTGCAAACATGAAAAACTTCAGTTTTTCCTAATTAGATTTACATAAAAAAAAAACATACTACATGCATAGAAAACAAATCCGATGATCTTGACAAACTTTGTCATTTAATAAATTATGAGCTTTGATCGTTTCTAGACGTATGTTCAGATCAAATCACATGTTTTGATTCTGTGTAAAACATCAGCCTGTGCTGAAGGAGTTAGTTTGGTTTGAGGTACGTTTTCAAACATAGTGACCACATTTTTTAATTGTGCTCTAATGTCCTAAGTAGAGGCTTAGTGAAGAGAAGTTGAGTATTAAAATCCTATAAAATGCTTTCCCTTTTGCAGAAGTTCTGGCAGGGAGCAAAAGAGTCGTTGTGACAAAGTGGCATTGGTTCAGCATGGGGTCGGTTGTCTAGGCAACGCTGGAGCTATGTGCAGTCGTGCTGTTGGTGTGCTGTCTGTGGGAGGGGTAGCGCTGTATGGCTATGGGGCGGCGGGGCGGTGGGGCAGCAGCAGAGGCAGCAGAAGGAACACCTGCGCCTCTCCTGGCACCAGGTGCTCCTCTCCTGTCTAAATGAGAGTAATCTCCCTTCTCCTCTCCTGCCGTCTCTCACAAAGCAGATTAGTTTCGCTGTATGTTCCAGTCTGCTGATTCAGCTCCCTCAAGCACTGTGCTGGGTGCACAAGTTATAGGGGCCATCGTTCATCAGAGCAGCCCACTGTCACACACTAATTGGCATAAAATATCACCAATTCTCAGCTCCTCTCACAAAGAAAGAACCATCACCACTTTATCGATTACTTTTCAACCTCTTTTCCTTTGAACTTACTGAACTGAACAGTTTGGGGTCTTTGTTCAGTGAGGCAAATGTAAATGTTCTTAAGACATTGTCACATATATTTTTAAAACAACAAATAGTTTGTACAAAACCCTGCCTTGATTACCTTTACAGAAACTAGTGACTGACTCCACTGCAATCTTGACTCCCTGAAGTATGATTATAGCAATGAAAACAATACATTAAATGCTGCCAAACCTGAAAATCGTGCTCACAAGCAGGGCCTCAAAACTATCCTATTGTTTAGCTGTGAGGCACGGTGAGCACTGTAGTGGTTTCTGTTGTAATTGTCATCAGACTGTGTGGGAGCAGGGAGATGACAGTGTCTGGGCTCGGCTTGACAGGTGGAGCAGATGAGGAATGAACTCCTGCAGGAGAGGGCCAGCAGACAGGACCTGGAGTGTGACAAGATGGCTCTGGAGAGACAGGTACACACTCTCCTGTCTGGAGCTAAACAGCTACACAAAATACAAGTCCCCAGTGCACAAACAGACATCCACTCATTTCATCTATGTGTCCTTTCATTATCATCTTAATGTTATTAAATCATACATAATAGTTTTATGTACCATTTATGCTCTACTGACCCCTTTTTGTCCCTACACATCACCTGTATAGAACAAGGATCTTAAAAGCAGAGTGGCTCATTTAGAGGGCTCCCAGAGGTCCAACAAAGAAGGCCTGATATCCCAGCTGGAGGGGCGCATTCAGGAGCTGGAACAGAGGCTTGAGGCAGAGGAAAGGTGAGGTCAAAAAACACAAGGGGATTAGAAATGAGCGCTGCAGCTTACAGAAAACTTTCTTAGAATAGAAAATTTGTTGTGTTATGACTAGTCTGTTTTTCTTTTATCAACATAGAAAATTATATGGGGGCAGCTCAAAAAAATAAGAATATTTTAAGCATTTATTTATTTTAATTGTGACGACATACATGGCTTGAGTGGTTCATTTAATCAATGGAAATTCTGCCTCAGCTCATAAAATTATAACATCACATAATATTACATAGTCATCATAGCTATACTGAAATAAATTCACTTTTCCACCATATTAGTTTTTGAGATTTATCAGAGATAATTACCAGGGTGGTACTTTCATAGAGATGTTTAATAAATAATTACTATATTTGGAAAAAAGATGTGTGTTTTTCAATCACCTTTGGCAGTTGTAGCAAAATTACCTAGAGCTTACGTATAAATGTTATGCACTTATAGGCAAGTGTGGTGTAAAGCTGAGCTTTTATTGATTGTTTTGGATTCTTAGGATACAGTTAGTAAATATTTAAATGATATAAAACAAATATATATGTGCTGCAGCTATGATAATGGCTACATTTTGTGTTAAGGGATCGTTGCAACCTGCAGCTGGTGAATCGCCGACTGGAGAGGAAGGTGAAAGAAATGGTGATGCAAGTTGAAGAAGAACAAAACACGTTGCAAGATGAAAAGAACCAGGTATTTAATATAAATAACATGCTAATTTGTGATATGAATGTTTTTTAATTTAACTCATGATTTCATAAAAAATGTCCTTGTAATTGTTTTTCAAGTTAAACCTCCGCCTTAAAGCCTTGAAGCGTCAGATGGATGAGGCCGAGGAGGAGATCGACCGACTGGAGCACAGCAAGAAGAAGCTGCAGAGGGAGCTCGACGATCAACAAGAGGCCAATGAGCATCTTCAGAGCCAGCTTAAAGCCATGAGAAGTGAAATGAGGTAAGGAGTTGGTGAACAGATTACACATGCTTTGTTGTGGAGCGATCTCTAATGATGTGTGTGCTTATGTCAGACGTAAGAGCAGCTCTGCACCACTTCTCAACACTCTGGATGATGACGATGATGACGATGACATTAGCACTGATGGAGAGACATACTTCAGCTCAACCTCAGGGTACAAGCGCTCCTCGAGCCAGGACAACATCTTATCCACATTTGCTTTGTAAATGACTGTTGAACAAACAGCCAAAACAAAGAAAGTGTTCTTTGAATTATTATTTAAATGTGGATATTACACTTAAAGGCCTATCTGAGAATTCAGGGACCAGCCTAAATTATAGCAGCGAAAATTCAAACACAATGTGCAAGTAATTATCCTGGAACATGCTTTCTGTGAAACAAGATGTTCTCAGTATTAAGTCAAATGCTCTCATTAATGGACTTATTTTATAAAGGTTTAAATGTTCTACCTATCTCATAAGTAGGTGTGTACTTTTTAAATCAATCTATTCCCACGTCTTAACCTTCCAACTTACTATATTTTTTCACTTTTTCCAAAAAATGGATTACATATTACCTGTTAATGATTATTTTAGCTTTTGTAACCTGAACACTTCTAAATGCACTGTAAAGTAACACAAACCCTTTGTCTTCGAACAATATGAAGTTACTAATCTATGCCTATCAAATGTGTTTATATGCATTCTGCTATACTTAAAGATAAGTGTTTTTATTATGCCTTCATCTATTTCTAAGAAGGAAAATTAAATCTCATAAAGTCATATGAAGTAAGAAAGACTTTTATTTATTCATCATCAAAAGCCTAAAATATAAATATAGGCTTTTTGATGTTAGGGACCAGTGAGTGAGGCACTTTGTACACGCTCATTTTACACAATTTTATACAGAGTGCTAACTCCTAAATCAACATGTAATGATTTTAGAGCATTTTACTGTTTTGCTGTCTACCTAAAGCATATTTGACAAATTTATTTTGTGATTATTGATTTTTTAAAATCACGTTTTATGCGTTATTGCGATCTCAGAACAATGTCATCTTGTATACTTCAATATAATGGACTACTGTCTGTGGTGGAACTGTGGAAACTTTACACTAAAATGTGTTGTTGTCTGTTGTACAAATGGCTTCACTTGTTGGGCACCCTATTTGTTTTCATGAAATATACCTAATGAGGGAATTTGACAATCATGTTTTTTTTTTGTTTTTTTTGGAGGGGGTGGGGGGGGGGTTCTTTTTTGCTACAATGTTAAAATTTGCACTCTGCTGAGTGAATTGCTGCCACTACCTCTGTATATACAGTATATTGTGATTTAAAAATTCTTTTGAACCTAAAATAAACTTACTTAGGCTACATTCCTCGGTGTTTACGCGTGTATGCCTGTGTCAAAGATACGTTAGATATATTAAATTCCTTCTCGGGTCAAAAATGCTGTGTCAATAGAGTCCTTTATCAAAATGGTGAGAGGCATTTTCACTTATTTCTGCAAAAACACATGAGGCGTGTGCGTATAGAGCATTTCAAACCTCCAGTCTCTGGAAAAGAAAACATTTGAAGTGCCTATGTGCTGATTACAATCTCACTATAAATCTTAAGCAGAGAGGAGCTAAATCGAGCATGCTTTTCTTATTTTCACAATGAGGTTAACTGGTCATTGTTACCGGGGCATGACCTTCATTTTCTGCTTTCTCTGTGCAATAAACAAATCCAGGCTTTCCTGTGCCTGTGCCACGGTGTTAGGGGACTGCAGGCAGCACTGTGGCTGCTTCGTGAAAGGCCCTCTCGCGCACAGAAGTGTATACATGTTTTACTCCGGCCAGTGGGCAGGGGCCCCTTGTGCTGTTAGGCCCAGAGGTTTGTGCCCTGTTAAGCCCATCCCGTTCATTAATACCGGGCTGATTATGCCCATTCCTCAAGTGTCAAGCCAAGCAGTAAACTTGGGGGCTGCGCACAGCCCAGCAAGAGAGGAAACTTTGTCTACACTTAACAAGGTGATCATTCCTGAGATTCTTCTGTGTGCTCGACTGACTTCGGCCCATAGTCCACTGGAAATACAGGTGGGCAGAGTGGTCTGCTGGAGTGCGTTTTGTTATCACACAAAGCGGCAGATTTAAAATAAAAAAACTATAACTTGGACAAGTGGAACAATTCTTTCTCATGTTTTACATCTACAACTAAAAAAATACAGTGTTTTACCTGTACGGATAGCTTCCGTTTATAATGCCACAGTGCTTTGCTGCCCCCTAGCGGCAACAATGGCATAGATACGGCTTTTAAAAACAACTACTGATTAACTGGATATTTTCATTCACTCATCTTCTGCCACTTATTGCCGTTTGGAGTCGTGGATGGTTGGAGCCTTCTCCAGCAACTTTTTTGCGTTAGGCGGGGTGGACCTAGGACAGTGGTCATTTTCAAGATAAATAAAGTTTTTTTGTGTGTGTTTTAGATGTGCTGAGTAAAAATTAGACTGAAAAGTTAACTTAAGGAGAAAAGGCATACATTTTTGCCACCTGTCAAGTTTTTGAGTAAATGTTGACTGTTTAGTGTGAGAATAACAATCAAGAGGTGAAAGGGTGAATAGTTTTTGTGTGAGAGAGGGGGGTAGTTTCTGGTCTTTATCATCCAGCTGATATCAAGACCTCTGCAGACTCAGAGCTATTGTGAACATGCTGTTTGGCTCCAGAAACGACATTAGAACTGATAAAAAAACACACACACACACACACACACACACACACACACACACACACACACACACACACACACACACACACACACACACACACACACACACACACAAAAAACATCTACAAAGCCAGGACCTTCACATCATTTAATCTAATAAGGCACTTATTCTCACACCCATAAGTTTCAGTCTTTTTTTGGTACAACTGGATTAAGATGGCTCTTTGTGTTTTTAGATCAGGTGCCAAAGTCAACATCCTGTAAACTCTTTCCCCCATAATGTGTTAAGAGCATTTCTAAAAAACCTTGATACAAATAGCTTACATTGCAGACAGTGTTTTAAGAAAAATGTTGTTCAATGGATAAGTGGACATTAACACAAGAACTGAATGGCTTTTGTTTCTGTGCCACACATTATTGTAAACAGTGCCACATTGTTAGGTTGTCATTTCTACACACCATTTATCTGTCATCAGCTCTTGTTGATGGTTGCAACACTAAGCAACCAACACTAGCAATCCTCTGTTAACACAACATACAAAATCTGCAACCAATAAAAAAAAATCAAACAATCCCTACAGGAAGCACCAAGGAGATATTTTGAGAAGGCTTCCACACATATTTCCACCTGATTTGCCCTGAGCCCCATCTTGAATAGAGGAAACCGGCCATTTGTTTAAACATAGGCCTAGTTACTAATTAACCAGTCAGACCCTGTGAATATACCTCTGATATTGTTCTGGATATTTTTCCTTTCATATTTATTGACCTCAGCAAACAGCAGGCCTGTATAGTGAAAAATATGACCCTGAACTTGAACAGTACTACTATGAACCTCCTCCGTACTCTATCAGCGTCTAGTTTCTATAAAAAGGGAGTGACTGCAGGCCATTCACACGAGGAATGTGATCTGGTTTTGGGGATGATTGTGCGCCTGTTCCTTAAAGATCTTTGACAGGACGAGCTGGTATGTTCAGTGTAAACTGTGTACCAGCGCATCATGTGGTGACAATTACATGAAAAAATAATGGCTGCTTTTTATCGCCAATATGTCCAGAGTATTAATAATTGATTTGAGGCTGTAGCACCTGTTTGGCAAGATGCAACCCTTGTACCCGTTGCATAAATAATGTTTAATTTATTTAAAAGGAAGTTTGAGGTTGACCAAGCTTTCGAGAAATAATGACAAATGGGCCCAAGCTTAAATTATGGTCACTACCTTCCTTATATAATATTTTTCTTTCAGTCTTATTCTGTTTGATTGTCATTTTATGATTGTTATAATACCTTTTGCTGGAGGTTTTCTATTTTTTTACTTGCTTGTGTCGTGCTATTTGCCACTTATATATAAGTGGCAAATAAGCCAATATATTTGCGACAGTGGGGCTGAAAACATTTTTATTGATGTAATTTCAATTGTATAATTCCAATTGGGAATATGCTTTATGCTTCAAATTGTAAACAAGCCGGGTGGACATACATTATACACAATAAAAATTTTATTGTCACTTTTCCTTGTATCTGTAAAATGTATGTATCTAGCGTTGCTTTATGTGCAATGGTGTCCTAAGGGTTAAAACCTTGTGTGTAAACATACAGCCTGTTTGTGTCAGAGTCCTGGGATGACAAGGGCACAAGGTGCGAGCTCCGCCTCCTGGCCCCTCCCTCAGATAAGAGCCTCTCCACCTGTCCCAGGCCAGGCTGGAGGCTACGCCCAGCCAGGGCAAGAGGCTGAGAGGGTAGGCCACAGCTGAAATGTGGCCCAACAGGTCTGATGGGAACTACTGCTGTTCATTGAGTGACTGACAGCCTGACAGCCAGGTGTTCTCACAACGAAGGACTTCAACAATGACATATGTGTTGTTTTAAACTCTGGGGCACTTTTAGCAGGAGAGAGACGCTGCTGCCTCTGTGGACACCTCTAGCTGCTCTAGTGAAAACTTCACAGAGTGGAATTTCCCTTAGTCTTGGACTTCTGCTGGAGCTCGGGGCCGATGGCCGCCCTGAAGGCTTGACTCAGGAAGGAGAGTGAGAGCAGGGAAAGGAAAGGGTGGGAGGGTCTGGCCTGTGAGAGGAAGAGAAGCGAAGAGTGGACACAAGAGGAGACATGCTTCGCTACGGATCAGGACGAAGAGTTTCCAGCACCACTACCACAACTGAGGATTCTCCAGAGTCTTCAAGTGAGGTAAGACATCCTAAACAAAGCCTCTTTCTCTCCCTCCCTCACTCTGTCTCTCTCATTAATAGACATTAAGTTTTACTCTGCTTTTACTGCTGTTGGCTGACACTTCGTGGACAGTGGGTGTTCACAACAGCATATTTAATAGCTGTCCTTTTGGTGCTCTGTCATATTTGTATCAGGATGTGTTCACTGTGGCTCACTGTGCAGCAGGCTGAGCTGTCTGTTTGTTTGAACTGTTCTCTGATAAAACAGGTCTTTGTACCAAATTGGCCTTTATTGAGACTCAGATTGTTTGTTGTTGAGGAAAGACAAACCTAGCATGATACCAAACTTTAAACATCAAATTATAAAATGTGCAGTGTTTATACAGCTAAACTACACACTAACTGCATTGTAAATAGGCGTGCAAAGTCAGAATTGATGTTTATATAATATTTGTTTGTAGGTCTGTTACAAATGTCTTGTATTGTTGTATTTACTTTGTTTTTCCAGAGGAAGTTCAGGCGGCTAAGGCTAACCCTCCATGCAGGAGAAGATGGAAAAAATGCAGACCTGGTAAGTTCTTTTATCATGAATACAATAATATGTAACAAAGTTTTATTTAAACTTTTCACAACTACACTGAAACTAAGCCAAATGTTATTGATGATACTTAAGTTACCACATTGTTCTGTAAACCTGCAATAAATCATGTCAATCAAAAATAGTGTTAAGATTTACGTCTTTTTATCATCTGAGTACCAGTTACACAATCCCAGCAGGGTGTGCATGTGAGATAATGCCTACACAGCTGTTTCTCATTCACTTCAAAGCAAAGCTCTCTCTACTGTGAATATCTTCCATACAGTATGAAAAATCCAAATACTGTGATGGAACTCAATACCTAAGATGTTATCTTTAGACATAACTCCTGATGACATTATTTGTTTTTAAAAAAACTGCAGTGTGATACCTCAGTAAACATTCATCAATGCCAATGTATGTGAAGTGCCAGATTAAACTCACAATTAGCTCTAAATACACACTCTGTTTTCCCCTTTGAGACCATGTGAAATTTTACTGTGAGCACACGCTGCAGGCTGTACATGTGTGTTTGCTGTGGGAGGCTCTGGCCTTGCCTTTTGTTTGTGTTCAGGATCTTATGCAGAAGTAAAATGAAAAGTTTAATGTTGTTGAAAAGGAGCAGTAAGATCAGGCTCTGTTGGTGTCTGAACCTTGGCCAAAGAGCCACAGTTTTGTCCGGTCCATTGATAGCTGTAATCTCTATGAGCTTCCACTATGAGCAGGGCGTGACCGCGTCAGTGCAACAGCAACAGGGACAGTGTGGTCAACAGTTACAGTCACTCACATGTGTTTTATAGTGACATACTTCTTTGTGTGTTTTCTATAGAGACCATAATATAGTGCATTCTTCACACAGGGCTGGCCAATATGTGGCAGTTCAGCGACCAGTGTGTTTACATAAACAATGACAGGAGGAAATGCTCACATAGGCAAATTGCGACAAACATACTACAACTTAATGAAACAAAACTGTTTAAATATATGTGCTACCATTTTAGTACAAAAGAAGCGCTGTTTATAAATAGTGTGTGTCCTACAGTTAAAAGAATCATGAATCATCATTTAATTCAGCGAGCTTAAAAAGCTTCTGAAAATCTTTACCTGCTCTGTAAATTATTGTAATTGTGGGCAAATCCAATGTAAAGTGGCTCAGAGCAACGTAATAAATAACAACAGAGTTGAAGAGTTTAAAAACTCTCCCATCTGTATCCTGTTCATGAAGTATTCAGCAGCTTAGGCTCAGTGCAGGTGCTGCCTCCCGGACAGAGCTCTGCTTTTGTCACAAACAACATACACTTGAAATAACTCATTTTGAAGTTTCACAAGACTTTAAGTCTTTGCAAAGGAGATTCTTTGCATTCATATGCATTGCTTCACCTCCTGCTTTAAATTGTTGTTAATCAGTTGGATCATGCTTTTCTCATTTTGTGATTAAATAATGTAAAGAAAGTTAAGCAAGGAGGTAGAAACTGCTGAAAACATCTTCTGCCAGAGAGAAAGTTTGATTTGGACTCATAAAAATACTAAAGCCAAAGGGGCTATTCTCCACAAAATTAGAGGGCGTGTCATGCAACCTGACACGTGATGGCCAGGATCCAGCCGGCCTAGTTGAGAAGTAATACATCTGCACCATGACACAGATGTCCACAGACATAGAGACTGATACTCTGTTATATTCTGTTGTTTCTGTAACGACAGCATTCGATTTCATTGTCACAAAAGCTCTACTCTTTTAAGTGAACATGTTTCAGGCCAATGAGATACATTAGCTGCTTTTTGTCTTGTTTACTTCAAATACACTCATATCATTATCACCAGGTGAGCCGTCCTCAGTGGAGTCATGTAGTGGAGAAGAGAAACAAATATTTGACTTGACGTGGGCATACTGTATAATTATGTAAAGAGGCCTCTTGAAGGATTTTTATGTGCTGTCATAAAGCAGGACTGAGCTATAGAATCAAACAAGAAACATCTCACTGACTCAGTAGCAGTCGCATCTTAAACTGGGTAAACATTGTCCAGTCTCTTTGTTCCTCTACAGAGACAGCAGGCATAAAAGGCGCCTGATCCTTCACTCTAAAGGAATTTAAGTTTGCCTGTTAGCAACCCTCCGCCATTTCTCAACAACATGCTCTGTGTAGATTAAGTGGTGGAGAAATGTCAGGCATTGCATTGTTCACAGACTACACTGCTGTCTTTGTTGGGCCCTCCTCACTCTTATCTCTGGGAGATGTGCAGAAAGATGCCTCCTTTTCTGGCTAACATTCAAAGTAAGGTTACAAGATGCCATGGAACTTTCAGAGTTAATAGCACTTTACAAAACGACATCTAACATTTATATAATTTAAACTAAAATGTCATGCCACTGCCAGTTGTGGTAGTAATGTACACAGACTATTTTTGCTCTATTTTTCTCTACAGTCTGATAAAGAAAAAGATGCAAAGGAGACATGGAAGAAGAAAAATGGGCTGATTCATAGAGAGCGGCCGCCTGGCAGGGAGTCACCTCAACAGGTAACCAACAGAGTATATATAGAGTTATACACAGTACATCCTGGGATTTCTGTGGAAATCACCTTCAGGTGTAATTAACTTTATCAGGAACATACACCATACACGGATAATAAGATAATAATTAACTTCAGTAATAGGCAACAACTTATCTAAAAACATTGTAGTTAAAATGATTATAGTGTTAATCCTGTGAAATAATCTCTTGGCCTATAGACATTTTCAAACTTTCTCTACAGATGCTAAAGCAAAAGAAATTTTGCATCTGCATTGGTAATTCATTATAAGACATAAAGGGCTTGAGGGCTATCAAATGTTTGACATAGTGTTAGACTTTGAACATGATTGTGATAAATGATGAAACTAGGAAAATGTAAATGTTAAAGTTTTATTTTTGTAGAAGAAAACATATTAATGGCAGGATTATCTGAGCCACAAAATATGCATTGCGCATTAGTTTTAAACAAAACATTTGCATCTTGTGACAAACCTTCATTAAATATTTATTGAAACTGAAGCTCTAGGCTACTGTCCTGTATAATGCCTGTTTCAAATATTTTAATAGCTACTGCTTTTTATTGTTATAATCTCATTATTATAGGACAGTGATCTGAGTAGCACAAATTAGTTTTCACTAGTTGCTTGGTTGTCAGTGGTACAATGGCCAGAAACAGCCCATGTACTGGGTTGCAGAAACATGACACCTTCAATACACCGTGCCCTTTTTATGCTGTTCCCATCGTCCAGTTTCCCAAGCTCAGCAGAAGTGTTAAAAATATCAATAACACATATGCAGGCATGCCCATCCTTCTGTCAGTGAACAAACAAAACTTTACGTGCCCATAGAGTTTGTGCATACAGGGAGCTAAATCCACAAACCGTGCTGGTGTTAGTGCTGGCTGTCTGCAGAAACCTGAGCGCTGTGATCCTGTCTCCCTCAGCACCTCACGGATGAGGCCAATGGGGTGCCTGAGCCCTCTCTGCAGCATCATGGGCCCAAACTGTATGGTGTAGTGCAAAGGACTGGCTCTGACAGGCAACAGGAAGTGATGGCACGGGAGTGGAGTGTCAACCACCTTCATGACGAGATGAGGTACATCCGAGAGGTGAGTGGGACAGACTGGTACAACAGTAAAGGTTTTACATGCTGTTACAGTGTTTGCACTTGACCTGTTTGTATTTGTGCTTTGCTTAGGTCAGAGATTCACTGGAGAAGGTGAGAGAACGCATGTACAGCCAGTTCGGAGGGGTGCAGCAATCAATGCAGAAGCTTACGCAAGAAATCAAGGTAAATTGCATATTGCCATCTTTTGTCCCAACAGATTGTCTTGTGTTATAACAGATTGGTAAATGGTGTGTTACAGACTGCCAACTCCCATAGCAGGAGTCTGGAGGCAGAGGTCAAGGTCCGAACCGCAGCCATGGAGAGCTTTGATCAAATGAATAGCTCCCTTATATCAGCCAACCTCAACCTACAGGTTACACATCCCAGTAACCAAAATTTATCATAATGTCATGAGTCATAATGTCTGATGAGTAGGTTTTTGTTCCAGAAATCACTGCTGGAAAACTGTCAAAACCGAGTTGACTTGAGAGATCAGGTGAAGACGCTGAGGAGCACCTATGAAAAAACCCAAGAAAAGCTCAGAGACAAAGAGAAAGAGCTAGCCCAGGTGCAGGCCGAAAACCAGACGCTGAGGCTTCAGGTGATGCTCACACAAGCACCATAGTCAAGTCGAAATAATACAGTAGATAGTAAAATATATATCCCCCAAACTACAGTCCTTATCCTATGCACTCAGTTTTGCAAAACCACAGCCAACCAAAGCCTATAGTAATGGAAAAAAAGTAATTTTTTTTAGTCTAATGTGTAGGTCAAGGTTGAAAATACAACTGAAAGGTCTTACCTATGATAACCTATTACCATATAGATTTAAGAGTTTTTGGCATAGAGATTTGGCATAGGTTTTTATGCAGGATATCCTTTTCAAGCAGCCCTCTCTATTTATTCGGAGTTGGGACAGGTGCAGAAAGAGTACACTGGCTTCAGTGCTCCTTTTGCAACAACTTAAATCTAAAGGGAACACCACAGTATTACAATAAGATGGGATGCTCATTTGAATATAATGTATAACTTATGCCACTGTTACTACAAGTTTTCACAAGTATTATGTGATGCATGCAGGTGGAGTCTTCGCAAGAGGCCAGCACTCGGGCGCTGCATGAGCTCTCAGCTAAACTACAGCGGGAATATGAGGAAAAGCTACAGGAGGAACAACGGAAACACAGGGAGGAGATTGAAAACTTACAGGTCTGCATATTTTACCTGTTATTCATGAACCTGCGACATAGTACACAATATACACTCTCGACTGCCAATAGAAACCACAAACTGTGACAAACAAGAAGCGAAGAATGCAAGTCATGATTGTACTGTTTTGGGTATTAAGATATTTTGCTTTTGCTGAGTTTATGTTTTTCTGTGTGTTTAGGCACAACTGGATGAATACATCAGACGACTTGAGGAAGCAGAGAAAACTATCAAAATTGCAGAGGCCAAGATAGAAGAGAGAGACCAGAGGATCATCGAAGTGGAGCGACTTCTAGACTGTATGGGGAAAGTAAGGATATTAAAAAAAATAAACTTTATAATGATAACTTAATGCATATGTGTACCAGCATTAAACCAGGACTAAATCAGGGCTAAGCTAGGACTATACAAGGACTAACACTAATCCAAACCAGGGCTGAACTAAGACTAAACTAGGGCTAAACTAGGACTAAACTAGGACTAAACTAGGACTAAACTAGGACTAAAACAGGGCCACATCACCAGGGCTAAACCAGGACTAAACCTGCCTTGTTCTCATAGGAAAAAAGCCAACTCCAAACCAAACTCCAGTCATGTGAACAGCGCCTCCGCTTGTTGGAGCTGTCTGACACCACAGATTCAAGTGTAGTCAAAAAGTAAGTTTCTGCTTTATTTTCTGATATAAATGTGGTATTTGAAAGATCTATGAAGATCATCTGTTGTGTTTATTTGTCCTGTTTAGGTCCAAACAGCTGGAGGGTGAAGCGGCGGATCTTAAAGAGAGGATCAAGCACTTAAATGACATGGTGTTTTGTCAGCAGAGGAAGGTTAAAGGGATGATTGAAGAGGTAACGTGACTTCATATATATATATATATATATATATATATATATATATATATATATATATATATATATATATATATATATATATATATATATATATATATATAAAACACATCTGTGTAAGTTTCTGTTGACTGTAGGCGTGGATAGTATGATTACTCTTTCCTCATTGAATCATGCAGACAATACAAAGTCCTGTGGATAGAAAGCTTTATGTGTTTAAGAGTAAATAGTGGGAGGATGGAGCTTATTTCCGGTTTAGTGGCTTAGACACATATTTGAACCTGTCTTGACTTTCTTGTTTGGGTTCCTCTCCTGCCTTAGATGAGTTTAAACCAAGTTTCTGTTATTAAATATTGTTGATGATCCAAACTATTATGTTTATTGCAGGTTGAATCGCTAAGAGCTCAGGTTGCTCAAAAAGACATGTTCATCTCAGAGCTTTTGGACAGAACTTGCCATTGTGGAGTGTGAGGTAAGGCCTGTCTTTGGGTGGATTTGTAGTTGGTAAATGTTAAGGTGTGTGGTGGATATCTTTGCATGGCAACAGATCACTGCCTGGGCTGCTGTGCTCTGTCCACTCTGTGTGCCACTGCCTGTCACTGTTATGGGTGACGCCAGGCCCCTTGCATGAATCTGAGTTGATTGCTTGTTTCCTGTTTTCCTTTTCCTAGAATAATGAGTTAGAAGACAAGCTCAAGTATTTTATGTCCACACAGAGTAGGCCCCGAGAGGCTTTGGATACAAGGGAGGTTGGAGTAGGCTGTGATCTGCTCCCCAGGTAAGAAAATGGAGTAAAAATGTCTAGAGATCTGTATAGGTGGGTTTTTGTGCTGATATGTAACTGTGCCTTCGCAGAGGTGAGCCAAATAGACACAATGTTGACAGTTCTGGTCCATTTGAACCACCTCATCCTAATCAGTCATCATTACCTAATCATCATCCACTGCCTGTCAAACCATCATCACCAACTCAAACACTTTCCCCAAATCAACCTCTGCCTCCACCGCTGTCTCCTCCTATACCCACATCACCCAGCCCTCCTGTCTCACCCAGTCATTCCTCATTCTCCATACAATCACAATCATCCTCAACCTCCCTTCAGCCTGCATCCTTCTATCTGACAGCAACCCCACCTCAACCCAGGACGTTCAGTACCAAAAACCCTCCCCCCAGCCGTCTAGATAGCAGTTTACTCAAGTACACTCCTGTCCAATACAGCCGCATCCTGGAGTCTAACCCCTCAGTGCCCAGTGGGGTGTTGTCATACCCGCGTCCGCCTGGGGGTGACTGTCCTGTGAGCCCGGGCCAGTCCGGCAGAGATGAGGTGGACTCAACTCATCGACAGGAAACAATGTCTCATTCAACCTCGCTTGGTAGACCAGGAGTTTATACACCTTTTATGAAGCTAATGGAGATGACAGCAAAGATTAACATTGAGTGAAGTGCACTTTTGGACAGTCTTCTCAGCTTTTGTTTGCACACAGCACCATAAACATGCTCTAGATTATGTAAATAATCCATACATATCTTGTAAATGGAGGAAGGATATATTTGTTTACACAATATGTCAACGCTCAATCCTAAATGTTCACATGAAGCTAATGTTAATGTATTTTTCCCAATATTTTATACTGGCTCTGTAAAAAAAACAAAACAGTATTTTTGTTATTGTCACATAAAGTGTAAAATATTTGTATTTAAGATGCTTTGTGCCTTTGTGATAAAACATCAAATATTTGATGTTGTTGGTGGAGGGAAAAAATCACTGCAAAAATTGGCAACAGGGTAAGTAAATTATAATGACAAATCTTAAACTATTGGTCCAGAAGTCACTGCCATTCCTGAGCCACTGGTGCACCTATTACATTTGTCTGCACTGCCAGAACTGTATTGTATAGAAGCAGCTTTAATGTGCCTATTTATGTTACATATGACAGAGCCCAGCTTACATTTGGAAAATAAAGAATATGCTAAACATTTCTTTAACAGTTTTCTCCTTTATGTTATATAGAAAACATGGTGTATGTTTCAGACTGTTGATTTTGAAAATTATACAACTGACAAAGTATTTATCCTCATAAAGTGCACTAGACAACATGATTACTACTATACAAAGCCATAGTCAATTATGTTTACTCTAGCAGATTCTAACTTAGATTTGCATGTAAGATGACTGTAATTTTCATCCAGGTCCTAGTACACCAAATTCCAGATGCCTATTGATAAAAGATATGAATGAAAGTGGTAGCCAACAGAAAAGACATAAAGTGGAATATTATATAGTAGTTAGGCTACACATCTGAGGTTTCATTAGCATCTAATAAAAAAATAATAATAATAAAATAAAATAAAAATACTGGCGCTGACCCGCAGATGGCAGTGAAGCAGCCATCTGCGGGTCTCTGCAATTTTGGAAAGGTGCACTACCCCGTGATGAACAGTAGGCGACAGTAGAGCCACATCGTTCCTGTTGTCCGCTCACGAAGAAGATCCACACCAAAGTGTTTTGGCGCTTGTCTTCAGAGACAACTGGCACTTAATACATTTATTAAGCGCTAAAATGTGACATATTTTATGTGTCTGGTGTACCGGGGGACAGTAACGACCGGGAAGTAGTTTACCTGATAAAGGTTGAGTCTTTAGATCCTGTTTTTGTGAATGGCAGAGAGGAGCTAGCTGTCATTAGCAAACAGGCATGTCGTGGACAGAGAGCCAGGAACAAGTGGGAGATCTGACACAACACAGCAGAAAAGAGCTCAAAGATATGCTACTGCGACAGGAAAAGATACTCTCCAACAAGTAAGTTTGATCTACTTTATGCTTTCAAGCATAGTAATATTACTGTGTTAACTTTACATTTACTAAATACTTTGTTGTATGTTTTAAAATTTAAGTTGTACCATAGTGGTCAAGTGAATGTTACATAACAATTATAACGTTGTAGCAACAAACAAAACTCGATTAATAAGGCTTCTGTTACTAAATATGCCAATTGTTTTAAAACTTGTGAAACTCGATTTGACCATCTTAAATAGTCGCGTTAGAAACAGGGCTATTTTAAACTATTACAAAAAAGTCTGTACCAATGATGTGTTAATGTAGATGGAAAAAATAAATGTATATGTCATACGGTATTTTTTATAATGATATTTTATATATAATTTTTGAGTTAGTGTATAATGCTGTTGTAATTTCAGAAGGCTTATACAAACTCTTCCGGACAAAGGGAAAAAGATCAAAGACTTTTCAGAAAAAATTCATCAAGCACTCGAGCATCATGAAGAAGCCGAAAGGAAACAAAGACTTGTTTCTGTGGCTAGGACAGAGTTCCAATCCAAGTATCATCAAGCTTTCACTATGCAACAACGTCCTGTACATAGAACCATGATTACAGTATCAGCACCAGGTGAGGTATCACAGGAGAGGAAGAACTCATCTGTTGTGGCTTGTGAGCAAGAAACTGAACCAGAGCCTTTTTCCGCATTTGGTGTAACTAGGGAGACGACTCTAAACTCTGATCAAACACAACAGAATGAGCTTGTGGAGGCCTTGGAAAGGGTCACACTCTGTACTGGTTCAAATGCCGAGGCCAAAAAGTCATTCGATAGAAAAGCCACAGACAATTACTTTGTAAAAACACAACCGCCAGCTAAGCCTCACTATTTAAGTGTCATTGAAAAAATGGAAAAGACCCCATCGTCGAGGAAGCCAAAATTCAAAACAAATCAGTGAGTAGTTTGAACTAGTAGTACAAGTTTTATTATTTTTGCATTGGATTTACTACTTTTTGTGTCACACTGTGTCACTGTTTTCAGGTTGCCAAGCAGAGATGACATTTCTCCCTCAGGTTCATCATCTCCTAGCCAGTCCTCAGAAACATCCTCTCCACTCTCAGCACAAGCACGAAGGGAGCGGGACAGAAAACACCTGGATGACATCACAGCCGCAAAACTCCCTCCTCTGCACCACAGTCCTGCCCAGCTGCTGTCACTGGAAGAGTCAGCTGTCCTCTTGAAGGAGCAGACTAAGAAACAGCAGGTACGTAAATCTGAAGATCATTGACTTTGTGTTATCAATATGGGCATGGCAAATTACATAAATAAGTGTGCTGCAGTTATTAAGTATGTTGTGTTGTATACCAGTAATTATTGTAAGAATTAAAAGGCCATTGTTTAGTGCCCTCCTACAAATTATATTGTATTTTTAATTTTAAAAATGTGAATAATATACTCCTGAACTGGTACCAACCATTTAGTGCCTGTAGAGGGCAGTGTTTGATTAAGGTAGGGTCTCCTCTCTTGACATTGACGATTTAAATGGGGACTGAGCCAAATGTTAAACAGTGTGTTGTCATTTTGAATGGCCTCTTTCCAGACTTTCAGCTAAGGGTTTAGTAGCTATGGCTGAGTTTATTTTTAATTATCTGCTTGTTTTCTGTTTACAAGTCTATTCATGTCAACTTTCTCTGTGTTGTTTTAATTTCAGGAGTTACAGGCCAAGCTGGCAGCCCAGAAACTGTCTGAGGGATTGAAGACCTCTATGGGGAGCTACACTCCTGACGGTGGCCCCATGGCTGCCTACAGAGAGGTTCACGATGAAGGAGCCCAGCTCTCCTCAGAGGAGGACTGATCCTAGGAGCTCAGAGCTGGGGAAACCAGTGTGACCTTGGCCCTGAGATAAACAGGCTTTGGACCTCGCAATCAAGGCCCATCAAACGGGATTTCCACTCCAAGGACAAAAAATTCTCAGAGAGGAAAAGGGCCTTTGCCTGGTGTGAAGGCATCTGAATGGCAAGTTAAAAAACTAGCTTAGTTAACTGTCAGTCATTGCACTACAGGCTGTTGTTTGTCTGTCCTGAAGGAAGTATAATACCTGCTTCCCAAAGGAGCCTGACATGCTACATTTAGATCATTGTTTCTGGTCTGAATAATCAGGAGAATATTTCTCATCATTATACTGAGGGAAGAAAACAGCTTTCTAAGCCCCACTGTGTATAACTTTTACTAAAATCTGATATACTATGGATCATGTTTTACGCTTAACTGGGCAGTGTAATGATACATTTACAAGTTTTGCACTGATACTAGATTTCAGTAATGCATGAGCAATGTCGCAGAGCTGTTTACAGAAACATCAATTAAAAAAGTACGTTTCACAATTTCATTTTTGAGTTTAATATTATTTCAACTAGTTGGTTGGAGTAAGCTTTATGACTTCTATATCTTAAAATCTCAGACACAGCTTTGCACTATTGATATGCACCTATATTTATTACTTGAAATCTTTCAAATAAACTACAAAAAAATAATTGTGAGATGATTTACTAAACTTCTCAAAGATAAAATGTGTTCAGATATATCCCAGTTACTGTTTTCTCCATGCATTTTACACTTCCAGAAACAGCTTAATTTACTGAAAGGAATAAAAAAGCATAAAAAACTGCTTGTATTTTCTTAAAGCATGCATGTTGAAATTTGTTTCTAGTGAGTGATGGTCAGCTGAGCAAACTATTTATAAAAAATGATCTTGCGAGATGTTATCAAGCAGGATTTTGTGACACACTTGATAAGATTAATGTCTAGGTAGTGAAATATTGAAGCCTGATGGCTCTGACATCTGGATTGCATTTTCATCATGTTGTTGCTTGGAACAGCAGGCGATGATGGGACAGCAGCGGGCTAATGCAACATGGCAAATACCATTTCTCAATTTCACTAATATGCACTAGATAAGGAGTGCCAGCTTTGTTCAGCATCTTTTTCCAAACTGTTTCCCATCAAGTCTCCTCCAGCTCTGCCGCTTTAAGGAGGATTTAATGGGAAGGCTCTGAGGCACATTTTGGGGGAAAAGAGGGTGAGTTCATATGGTCAGAGTCTGCTGGTAGATGCTCCTTGATAACCTTTCATAATTGCTGTTGAGGCATTGGTGGGAGAGGTTTTAAAAAAAAAAGTCTGTGTGATTGTTGTGTATTCAGACACTGTATCAGATGGGCTAAAGAAAGAGATGTGATGACGTCCAATAACGAATATACCAGAGAATCCTCATTGTTCTGGGATTAATTATACAGCCTACCTTGCTTACATAAATTTGGAGGCTGTTATCAATTATAGGGCACATTTTTTCTGTAGTGCTCCCCAGTGTTATCTGGCTTCAAGATTACTCTCTTTCTCTGTGTGTGTTGTTCTTGTTGAGGTGCAGCCTATCACTACTCTGGACACCTAAAGCGTTTAGATTGGTTACTTGGATCCCAGCACCTTGCATAGTTGTCTGCAAGTTCTTTGAGTGTGAAATCACATATCTGATGGGAGATAGTTTGCTGTTTTGGAAGGCAAAAAAGGAATGTGATTGTAAAAAGTTCCTCTTCAAAGAGCAGTCTGGCTGCCCTTAAATTAGATATACAGTATGATGTATAGACTGGCGTTAAACTCGTGTTAGGCCCTCAGCAGAATGATTGGATTATATCTGTCAGACTCTTGTGTCTGAGGTCATGCTTTTCCACTCTCTGATGTTTTTGTCTTTTTTTTTTTTTTTCAGACTAGATGAAATAATGAAGTGCACAGCAGCTTTCCATAGATAAGGTTACAGCCTATCTCCTCATCCCAATTAGAACCAGCTCTCCCTCTTCCAGCGTCAGTCAAAAAAGTGCAGATCATGTGGCCATTTTATCACCAATGGGTTATTAACTTTCTCAGGTTTTGAGAATATTGTACGCACGTGGGACAATGACACAGTGAGACTTGTGTTCATATTCACCATGCAAAGTTTTTAAAGATTTTGCTTTGGTTTAATAGAGACAGTGGATTGCAGGAAATCAGGGGAAGAGACAAAGGGTAATGACATGGAGTGTACTTGTCCGAGCACGATTATGCTCTAAGATGAATCTAAGTATACTGCTGATTTTGTGGAGTGCGTTTTATGAATTGATTTACATTTGGTGGTAGTTTATGCAGAGAATAATTATTATAATTATTAATCCCAGAATATTCCTAATTTACTCAGTTATAGTTCATTTCTAATAAAGCTGTATTTATGTTTTTAGGTACTGGTGGTGACTCCTATGTTATGTTAATTAATGTGCCTTAAATTGATTGCTGCAGCTTTGGTCCAAATGTTTCTTATGCAAATGGCATGAGCGGAATGAGAGACAAACCAGTGCTTGTGCATGTGTGGGTATGGGTGTGTGTAAATAGTTTTTTGACAGGATCGTGCCGAGCTTTCCGTTATCTCGACATTAAATTCATATGCGAGAGGAAGCTTGCTCATACTTTATGTCATGGCTGCCGCAGAAGGCATGAAATGTGGCTGCAACACTTGCAGCTGTCTCCCCCAAAATGTAAAGGAATCTATGGAGTAAAAACAGAAGAAGCCAGAGGTGTCTGGAGCCGGCTCTGACTGTAAAACATGTCTGTGATTTATGACTTTTTACACTTTAAAGGCTGGTTCTTTTACAATGTTTTGCTTATATTTACCAAACATAATGGTCTTGTTTGCAGAATTAGCATTTGCCATTTTGCACTCACTAGCACTCTCTTCCCTCTGTCTTCATACGGCGTTGATTCATTGTAGTAGGTATTTCCTTCATTGGCAGCAGTATCCAATGTGTGTTTTTGTTTTTACACATGGTAAACTTCTAAGTGTGAAAGTCTAAGCAGCTTTGCATTTTTTCACACTTTGACGTGTTAAAAAGCCCACTTTATGACCAGCGCCTTCCATAATCAATGACAAGTAATCACATATTACCAGAAGGCAAACATGTGCTTCTCATATTGTGTGAAGCACTTCAATTCTGTATACTATTGTTTTATTAAATGTGCAACTTTGGCCTCACTTTCTCACCACATAATAATGTTTTCATAGTAATTATGTTCATCCCACTCTTTATCTAAACTCTGTAAACCAGTAAACCCTAGTGTGTATGTTTCCTTTTTATTGGGAACAATGTTTACAGTGCAAAAGCCATACAAGTGGCCACAAATGGAAAAGGCATGGTGTAATGAGTTATCCTTGTGGAGACGCTCTTCCCAGCAAATGTTTATTTACATTCAAATAGTGCAGAGAGTGTGACACTGAATGGCAGTAGTTCATCTTTGCTCTTGGTCACAGGTAAATGGACCATCAAGCTGTGAAGAGATATCTTTATCGGATTGAATTATGTTTTGAGTTGAATGTGGGAAGCACAGCTGTTCACTTTTCCTGCCTGGTGCTGAAATAATCTTATCCGGTTTAGATAGCATGAGGTGGGGTCCCAGGTGGCGCTGCAACTTGCTTCACACGCCGGACCTCCCATCTATCCCTCAGTACGACGGGAGATTGTACAATTATGATCTGGATACATGTGCGTCTGAAAGCACTCCCACAATCTGCCATTGAGAGCTTTGCATAACAATTGTGAAAGAACAGGGTGGAGAGAGAAAGAAGCAATAGGAGAGCTGAGGCCTGGGACGGAGCAGCACGGGCCAAGAAGCTGCCAGTGTCCCAGCCGCTTTCTGTCTGAACTGGCACAGCATTAAGCGGCCTGTTTTTGGGACTGTCAAAAGCTCATCATGCTGAGGAAGCCGTCTCTGTGGGGATGCTGCAGGGGTGCCAGGGCCTGGTGGAACGAGGCAAGGGGTGTACAAACCACAGACCAACTCGGCATCGCACTCATAATGAGCAGGAAAATTCTGATTCTACTAACCCATTAATAGTACAGCAACAATGCACTTTTGTCTAAGTTTTTCCAGGCTTTTGTATTGATTAACTTATGTTTCTCTGACCTTATATCTGAAAACACTGAAAACCTACATACTATTTATAACAGCAATGGCAGATATAGGCTTTCCTCTTCATTATCAGATTTAGTGCAGAATGAAAACCCAGTTTATTCTCTCAGTGTATTGTTCTTCACTTTGTGATCATAAAACTCTTGGTAATGTCATTTGTGGCAATCAACCCCAGTGCCAGTGTTAAGGTATAATTTCTTGGCTCAGAGCAGTTTGTGACATCAATCTAAAGCTGTCCAGAAACCAGGGTGGACCACAACAACATCATATTCTCTTTCATTACTGCCTGTGAGTGAAATCATGCTTCTTGATTTGAGAGCATCCCGGGCTAACAAGCACCAGAAGTATAAATTCAGCTGTTTGGACTCTGGCCAAGTCTTACAAATCTTCTGTTAAAGGGTCACTAAACATGACCTCTGAAATATCAAAATGTGTTGATGCCAAGTCAATTTTTACGTCGCAGGTGTAAAAGAATGTGTGTGCTAAACTCAAGGACAGTCTTTTGCATTTTTCTTTGCCAGACTTTCTCACAGATCCAGTGACTCTTTTGTGTTTGTTTGTAAAGTTTGTTTGCAAAATGATGTCCATGAAGCCTGTGTCAGACAGTTGTTTTTGGCGCGGAGTTTGCTTCTTACAACAATAGTAAAACTGTGCAGAAATCCTCTTCAGTCCAACAATTATGGGGCCTCTATATGTGGAGTAGTGGGCTAGTTTACTGTATATGCTGTAATGTTGTGACCATTCCAAGCCCCCAGGCCAGGTGTTTTTGATTGCAGTATAGCACATGGGAGCATGCACACTCTGCACAAAATCCTGGCCCCACAGGATGCTGGTATATGGCATGATAAAGCCGATTGGGAGTGGGAGGCCCAGACTGTTTTCCTTATTTATTTATTAATGTTTTGTTTTCTCAGAGAGGAGCTGTCAGACAGACAGGCAGCTACACCCTCTTATTAGATGACTTCCTTCACTTTGCAAATGTATTCCAGCTGAGATAGAACATGTCAGCGTGCAAAGTGTGCAACACAAACAGCTGGAGCCCCACGACAATGGAGTTTACTTCAAAAAAATACTGAAGCTAAGTGTTTGCGTTTTTAAACAGAAGAATTGCAGTCTTCAGTTTTGATTGTTGAGTGTTAAAATTATGGAAAGACATACGTGTTTTATTTTATTATTTTCCTGTGAGTTCAAGTTTAGTTAATTGACTAAATTTATATTATGTATTGAACTTCCTTGCTGCTGATCCATCAGGAATGTGGCTTTATTTAATTTTACATTACTCGTGATTGTTATATAACACATAAGTGAAAGAATTTTGTGCTGCAAAAACTAATTAGAGGAATCAATTATAATTGATTATTAAAATAATCATCATCTAATTTAATAATCGATTAATCACTCTCTGCTGGAGAATACATAGACTCTTAAAGCATGCCATGTGCTGAGGGATAAGGTTTATTACTAAGTAAAGGAAACAGTAAAAGAGTATTGTGTCTATGCTGTATATACGCTATAGCTTCACCGTCTGATTATTAATCAGTTAGTTGAAAAAAGAATCAACAGTTTAATCTATTATCAAAATAATCTTTAGTTGCAACCCTAATTAAATCACAGTGAAATAGTACAATGTAGACAAACCACTTGTGTTTCAAATAAATTTTTACCTTGCATTATGACATTACTCAAAATATTTGCTGAACAAATCCTGAAATTCAAAACAAATTAACCACTTTAACATGCAAATGGTTACATAAAGTATGTGACACTGAGCAGGGGGCTATTTGTTTTTCTGAGAGAAGAGTGTCATCAAAGTCACATAAGTAAATTCATAGAGGCTGTTTGCTTTTATGTTGCTCTTTCTTCTCTGTTAGCATAAAACATAACTTTAAAACAGGCCCATGACCAATGAAGAATGTATTGCACGCTGTCAAAGGGTTCCCAGCTGCACATGGTCCTGCCTGACTGGTGTATCGCTGCATTAGGCCTTACAGGTGTCATGGCTCTGGATAATAAGAAGCAGAGTGTCTATGAGCAATGTTGTTAGTGGGACAAATGTGGCAGAGAGAAGAAGTCCTGTTTTACATGCTTCATCACACAGGTGCGGACATCTGTGCTCTTGCTGCAGTTTAACCTTTGGCAGGTTTATGCTCAAATTCTTAAATCAGAGCAAAAGCCCCACTCTATTCATCTGGCTTTGGCACAAACTTCAAAACAAATCCTTTAGACCTTGAGCTGGAGAGGAAATCTATTATCTTATTAAAAACAGACATACTTTGCTTGCACTGTGCTTACTGTATTAGCAAACAGGACTTTGGAGAGCTTTTCATAGAATCAACTTGATTAGATCCCTGAGGTGTTTAAAAATGTATTTATCTGGGCAGTGTATTGGCAGAAAAACCTGGCAATATGTATTACGATATAGGTGTCACAATACAATATACTGTATATCAGCATATCATGACTACTACATTAGCTAGATTTTATGAAAACATTAATTTATCTTCCCTCTCTTATTCCTGTTGGGGGCCATGGGAGCTTATCTCATGGTAACATGCAAACCCCAATCAGAGAGATCCTGTGTGGCCCCCTAAAATGTTTCAATACATTAATTTATACAATATCAATGATACCGTAATTTGTAAAGACAAGAGTTAAAACAGGTGGTGTACATGGAAGACTATGTCTAGTGACTCTGACTCACATGACTCACCAGTCTTCTTCATCTTCATGCAGCCACTTCAAAGTCAGCTCTTCTTGTAGTTTTTTCTTTTTATATATAATTTTGTCCAGGTCTTATATAACACTTAATGACAGTCATAAAGCAGACCATCTTCTAATCTGGGCCCTCTTAAGTCATAAGCCCATAACATGTAATAAAAGATCTTTATTATGCTGCTGAATATAAACTGGCCCTTTAATAAAACTTAATTAATGGTGGCCATGTTATTTTGGAGTAGCAGTAATGACAACATTGGAGTGACTCAACAAGGTCAGTATAGTAACAATAGCAGAATCAAGCGGAGTGCAGGGGTAAACCAACACTTATTAACTGAAAGAGACATTGCAGCTGATGTGAATTGCATCTGCTTTTGGTGTGATGCAGGGTACACTTTAAAGTATGGACAGTTAATCACAGGGCTGAGACATACACAACCATTCACTCTCACAATTTTGATTCACCAGTTCACTTGTACATGCTCATTTTTAAACTGGAGGAAGCTGGAGTATGAAGAAAAGCATCTATGGTAGGACTATTCAACCAAAATTTTCAGTGGGTCAAATTGTCAGAAAGCCATGGCCTCTGGGCCGGACATTTCCCTGTACTGTTACTCTCATGTTGGAAATATTGCGCCACAAACACTTTAAAAGTTTTCAATTAACACCACACTTAATAAAATCACTGTCACAGCAACTGCTGGGTTTTAGTGTAAGTTAAGAAAAGTAAACATAACCAGCTTCTGGTTTAATAACATCACAATACCAGGTATTGCTGGCTTTTGGTGAAAAACAAACTGGGCCGAGGCCTGGTCCAGTTTGACTTATGGGCTTGGGCTATTTCTGACCCAAAGGCCGCCTGTTGAATGGCCCTGACCGATGGTAATGTCCTGTTAGTCTGCTCATGGATCATACCCACAAAAGAGAAAATGTTTTTTAGAAAAACAAAAAAGTAATGGTCACATTTTGAACAAAAAACAAAACGTAAGGGTCAGTAACGCTAACACCGTCCAGATGGATCCAGAAACGTTTAAAAGGATTTTGTACCACTGCAAAATAAAGTAAATTTAGTCTGTTAGTAACATAACTTGAAATGTTAGCATTCAGTACAGTCTGTAGTGTTTTCACTAGTGTCACCAGAAGACTGGGGATTAAATTCTATGTCCCATTAAGATTCTAACTTCAGTCAGTCTTATATTTCTCATTGCTACAAATGTAAAAGCATTTTTCTTCTATGAATGCCAGTAGCTATATTGTACAGTTAAACAGCTGTCTATCCAACAGCTGATGCTGATTATGAGAGCAACATCTTTGCCCAAACCAATGTTATGCTTCATTAGCTAAATGTGCAAATATGATGCCAGAAATATGAACAATAGGTAGTTTAATAAAAGTTTTATTTTTTTATTGAAAACATACCTTGAGAAAAGTGGAGTGGTTAGGGCGCACCCCTGTGGTGCCAGAGGCTGTATTTTCCTCTGCTTGGCTTTGGATGAGGTTGTTCCTCACTACCAAACAACTTCATATAATAGCTCATAGTGGTTTTGGACTCAAGGTGCAAGGTAATCGTCGTTTTAAGTTTTATGCCTATTTATGTTAGAACCAGCGCAGGCACCCTAAACACCCATTTACGTCAAACTCGCATGTGAAGTGTGGCTGGTACGTGCTTGGAAGAGCTCTTACTGTATACAAGCTCCAACACAGTCACATCTGCACTGTTTCATTTCACTGGCATCGCTACCTGACCCAAATCTTTTCAACAAACCATTCGATTTTCTTTCTTCTCATTACTAACTGCCTGCTCATGTTTGAAGAGACAGTCTTAAAGAGAATTTTTATGTAACCATCTATCCATCTGATTTGGATTATGACATGTACGTAAACATGTTAATGTTGAAAATGGCTTGATATATATTTTCAGACTTAGATTAGGCATAACTCATGTGATTTAGTGCTACCATTATTATTAAATAACACAAGGCAACAATATCTGCAATGAACGACAGATCAGTCTGACCCTCACAGTCCGATTATGACTTGGGTGTACTTTATAGTTGTGAACCTTTGTTTAGGTCAAGAAAAACAAATGCCAGATCTACTAAAACTGTGCTTGTGTGTTTCATTCCTCACCTTTTCTTTCCAAGTCCGCTTGTGAACAAAATGGTGCTAGCCAAAAACATGATGCCATGGGTCTGTCTTTTTTTCCTTCTGTAAACATTTAACAATTTAAGAGGGTTGATATTAGGTTAATATTAGGCAACTCAAGACAAATGAAAACTAAAATTTTGTTAAAAGGAAAATGTGGTAGAAAAAATTGGTATACTCTTTCATATGAAAAATTTAATTTGGTCTAGTACTGATGCAACCAAAGACAGGCCATATAAACAGAAAACAAATAGTAAAGTTGGTCTTGGCAGAAAGAGAAAAACAGCTGTGTGACTGTGTCTGTGGCCCAAAGACATTTGAGAGTATTCTTTAATCCTGACACCTGCAAACCATTTCATCATGATTTACAGTGGGGAAAATACTGTCCGGGGGCAGGAGGCCACCAGAGGAATTGTTTTCACAACTGATGGAGAACACACTGTTGTTTCTACTAGGCTTGGCATTTGTAGCTTGTTGTCCACTAACATATGGAAAGACTAATTTGACAGCAGTATGTACTTTACTGAAGCCAGACAGAGTCTGTGTGAAGATTAGACTAGTCTAAAGATAAAAAAAAAACACAGGAGGAACACACACCTGGACACAAGGACAAGATACAATATGTTCTGTGATGACAAAGGATGGCAAGTGACTCAAAGAAGTTCCTTGCCTGCTCCTTCTTTTCTAAGGTGAGCTGAAATTATATAATTTGAAAGCCTGATGGGAACACTGGGCTTTTTCTGTGAGTTCACGGTGCTCACCATCTTGACACTGTGTCTCTGTTCTTTTGCACTACCAAAGATACCACATTCATTTCTTGTCCAGTGCACATAAATAATGAGTGCATGGCCTATGCAATTGTAATGCAAGTAATTCTGGCATGGAACGATCTTTAATAATAAAAAAAAGTTAACTCAAAACTTTTTGGGGGAGAAAATTGGGCATTTTAAAAATGACTTTATTAACTGAGCTTGAACTGAATCACAATCACTGTATATAATATACAATATCACCAGTAGTCCCACACTGTAAACACCAATAACCACATCAGTGCTGTTAATTGTTACAGACTTTACAGACTTACACTAGATGCCATATTATGAAGAGAAAGACATTACCTCTGCAGGGCACTTATCATTTGTTCCCACCACTCTTATCGCTCCTTGTTGTAATATTATTTATACATATTATTTATACATACATATTATACAGACTGAGCCGGTATCATAAACCATCCTCATTAATGAACACATGCTTCTTCATCTTTTTAACTTCAAAACTTTATTGACACAAACACAGTTGATGGCAGTAAAGGTTATTTAATATTTGTGGTCTGAAAGGCAGACTTGATTAACTAATAAGAAACAGATAACTGATTACATGTACTGGCCGGTTGCAGTAGTAGGAATACCACATAATACTGCATTAAACATAATAAATACAAAAATACAAAAATGAGATCTTTGTATAAACAAAATTTAAAAAAGTTTGAGATTGCTTTTTCTATCCAAGAAGGTTATGGTTTCGCCAGAGTTGATTTGTTGGTTGGATTTTGATAAATTTTGAAGGATAGTTCAGTAATGATTCAAGAAACAAATTAATCATTTTAGAACGTTTTTGAGAATTCTATACCAATAATAATGATAAAAATAATGGGTGGATCTGGATCACTGTCTGGTCTGATATTGTCTGGTGTATTCTTTACATTTGTGAGATATAAAGGGCTTTGTGGAGGATATAGTGTGTGTGTGTGAGCCTGGATCAAGTTCCGATCTCAGCACTATATCTTTACCATTGCGAGATAGGGCCAGAGCCTTGACAGAAGTCCACTCTCCCTAAGCTACAGTGACAATTGTAAAGAAAACAGCTTATCAAAGATGTACACTTTTCTGTCCTCTCGGTTTACAGTTACACTTTTTTTTTTCAGATTTTATCCAATCTGGTTCACACAGTTTCATGTGTCCAGAGCTTTGTTGTGCACATGACATATTTTAGACATCTCTTTCTGCGTTGGCATGGCGGTGCTTCCCTGTGTCTCAGAGCGTCTCTTTTGTTGTAGACCACACAGAGGGATGACATGTCGGAGGCACATCCCGGCTGGGTGGCCTGGCTGCAGGGCTGATGCAGCTGACAAGATCAGCCCTCAACACACTGTGGTAGTAATGCGTGTAGACAGTGTATAACCAGTTTTTGGAAACCTGTAGAAAGAGCAGCGCTGGCATTTCTGAATTAATGCATTTAGGAAGAAATAGAAAAAAAGGTCTATGGGAGCCTTGTTTTAGTTGGATCATAATGAAACAGACTCTCAAGCATTACTAATGTCTTTAAACCTCAAAATGCATTATCTTTGTATGCATAATTGTAATTGTAAACAACTTGTCTTTTGTACCAGTTAGTAATGTCATTTAAGATACAGTATGTATTAGTGATTTTATTTTCTTTGTACAGTCATATGAACAAAATGTTTTTTTTTTCTTTTAACACATATCCTTTATGATCCACGCACAAGGGGTCACAAGTCAGTGTGCTATTTATGCCTGTACCAAGCCCGGTTAAATGGATTGCATCAGGAAGGGCATCTGGCATAATACGTATGCCAAGTCAATATGAAAATGACTGTCCTCTAGGAGACTAAATGATTTCCTGAGGCTACCCCAGAACGAAAAAGGCAAAATTTTAGTACATCCTTTATGAAACTTTTATTTGGGAGTTACTGCTATAAATCACTACATGATTTTTTATTAGAGCGCTTCCACTTTATAATAAGATAGTTTAATAAGCTCTAGAATTTAATTTTAAGGTTAGATGTGGACTGGCTGTAATACTATGTATTTTGCATCAATGATTGAGCCATCATTGGAGTAGCACTTGTGTGAAGTTCAAGGAGGTTTGTAAACCCTTCACATGGGGGTTCCTACAGAAAATGGAGATCGCCTCTTCCCTGATAATCACCTTGTAGCATTTAGCACATACTTAACAAAACAAATGGCCCCTGAGTGTGACTGAGTGAGTGAATGAGTATGTGTGTGTGTGTGTGTGTTTGTGTGTGTGTGTGTGGGGGGGGGGTTGCTGCTGCTGGACTTTGTCAAGCAGAGAAGCTGCAGAAAAATACATCAACAGTGTCACTGCGAACGTCAGAGCAACCCAACAGCTTCTGCATTCTTCATCTGGTTAAAGGATGGCATGGCCTGCAATTGTTTATTTTGTTTCTTTATCTCATCTTAGCCCTTTTAATGAGAATATCTAGTTGCCTTTTCCCTTGTTAAGTTGCACAAAGATACAGAGAAAGATAAACACAAGCTCTATAAAGTGTGCATTTCAAAGTTCTCTATTTGGTATGAAGTAAATCTGTTTTTCTCAAAAGCTGTTGAGATAAGGTGAGTCATGGCTGTCCTGAGTGTAACAAAATCAACATGAAACTCCTACACCCACAGACTGACAGAGAATATGGGCAGACAAAACATTACAGATTCTAATAACATGAGAGGGAAATATGAGGGTGGATAGTCTTACACTTGATAATGGTGTTCAAATAAAAGGGAGCCTATAATGTATAACAGCTCTATTGTTGAGTTGCAACAAAGAGGGAAGTCTTTGGAGCTTGGACCAGTGAGTTTGGACATGCTACAGCCTACTACACCTCACTGCAGTATATATGGTTTAGTATGTCAGAGTGGAATAAAGCTTGTTAACTTGCTCTATAGGAGAGGGACGGCCATTAAACAGCATTCTAATGAATCTGCTGTCAACAGGCTGATAAAGACACAATCAGCAGGCTGTTGGAGCTAGTGGTTCCCTGGGCACCAGTAGGCGGTCAGGTGGTCCCCTGCTAACCACCGCTATGCCATTGTGGGCTGGAGAAGCCGCATGACTGATGCAACAAAAGAGTAGACATTGATCTCCCAAGACAAGTTTCTCTCAAAGCACTGAGTGCGTAACTGAAATGAGCAGACCGCAACTAAGCTCTGCCTTTAAAAAAAATAGTAGCTTTTAATCCGAAGCTGCATCAGCAGGGAGAGCTCGGGAACAACATACATTTGTGTAACAGGTCTTGTAAGATCCAAGAAGACTGTGGTAATGGTGCTTTATTGATTCCAACAAAGAATCACAAAGTGGAGCTTGTGCAGGAAAGAGGACATCAATGAATTTAATAAACATTCAAACCATATTTTTATATTCATAAAGTGTAAGCAAGCGATCCAGCCGAGCTCTGACAGAAGTGGCATTTCTACTGCACCCTTGAGCTTGGTACCACAGCTCACTTATCACAATTCAATTGTACTAATAAAACAATCCAGCTGCATAAACATGTTACCGCATGTGTGAAATCTAAAACAGAGAGCATCTTTAATGCTCTCCGGATAATGCGCTCCACAAAAGGGGCCAATAAATCATTTGAGTGTGGTGTAATGATTTAGGACCTCACTGTGTCCCATTCTCAAGTGGCACCAAGCTGGGCTGAGGTGTCGCGTTCTTACATGTCCATTACTGGGAAAGCTCACTCTCCCAAATGGCAGAATGGGGGGGCCCATTTGGGGCCAAGGCGAGCTGTGACAGGGAAACGCAGCTCTGAGGCCTAGGCCTTACACCTGTGTGTGACACTGGGGAGGTTTGAGCTCCAAGTGGGAGAGTGACCAGCTGTGCTCTCTTGTGGTAGCTCTGGGGATAGCCTGGAAAATGTCAAGTCCAAAATGTGTAGGCCACAAAAGCCAGTCTATTATTCTCCAAACTGATGTAAAAACTCTTTACAACTTCCAAAACACACATGTTGCTGTGAGTCAATCAATGTTTTTAAAGCAGATGTAAGATTTGTACTTTGAAACATACAAATGTACTCTTGAGATGAGATCATGAATGAACCATATTTTTGTGTGAGTGTGTTTGTGAGTGCACATGTGTGTGTTGGGAGCGTGGGATTGCTTTCTTAGAGCAGTGGGATGTAATTGCGGACTAAGTAAGCGTCTCTCAGGGGTGGCCGAGCTGCCATTCACTGCAGGTCTGCTCAGTGTCCCACACGTACAGTGGCTCTGTCTCTCAGGACGCTGCCTCATCAGCACTGATTACTGCAGACACATCCCCAGTGATCCACCTGACATGAAGCAGACATGGTCTGTCCACTCACTGAGAGACAGGCAAACACGTTTCCTCTTTGTGGACATTTTGACATTCAGGTCAAAACACTTTTTCTTGTCAGTGTTGTGTTTCTATATATTTTTTAATAAAATGACTTAATCCTCTAAAAATATTATTTGTTTATGGCCACAACAACACTAGAATAGGCCCAAGCCTTGATCCATCTGGTTGCAATTGCAGGATAATGCTATCATCACCTGTTTCCATGGTCCCGCTCACATCTGGGCTGCATTATCTAAAAAAAAAAAAAAAAAAAAAACACACACACAAGGTGCATTTTTCTCTCTTCTCTTCATGGATATTGGCTTGTATTTCTGAAATAAAACAACAATTTAGACCAAAAACTTTATACAGTCTCAAACTTTTTTGGTCATTGCGGTGTATTACAAATATATCTATGTACATAATAATAATAATAATAATAATAATAATAATAATAATAATGTATTAGTCTTATATAGCCCTTTTCTAAGCACTCAAAGTCGCTTTACAATTTGGTGCATTATTCATTCACTCCTCAGACACACTCAGTGGTAGTGAGCTACTTCTGTAGCCACAGCTGTCCTGGGGCAGACTGACAAAAGCGTGGCTGCTAATCTGTGCTTATGGCCTCTCCGACCACCTCTAAACACGTTCTCAAGAACACAACGACAGTCTGCCTTGCCAGTAGATACAGTATATGGCACATTCTTGTCCAAGGCACCACTTACTTAAAAATATCACTGCATTGCAAACATAACACTAAAATTCTATTATACTGATGGAAATGTATATACTTGTAACATGAGTTCAGGTGGATGTTTATTAGTCCTTTTAAAGCAGAGCAGCAAAATGTGTTGTTTTTCCAATTTCAGATTTTCTATTTCAGATTTCTATTTAGCATATTTATGCAATATAATCCAGCCACAAGATGTCACCAGCCAGTGTCGTCCTACTGCAGATACAAAGCCTGTCAAAATTGGAGGGGTGCCTCAGGAAGGACATCCAGGAAGGACATCCACCTTAAGATTTTCCTCACAAGTGAATACAGTTTAATCGACATGTTTTTTCAGCAGCTCGTGCTCAATGCAAACTAAAGCCTACAGTCAATAGGGATTTTTAACACCATTCTCCCAAGTGTATTCAAGGAAGTATTAATGTCGAACCAGAGGTTCAAAGGTCAGCAGGACCTTGGCAAATACCCAGATTGTCTAAATCTGCCAGTACAAGAATACTCACTTCTACTATACTATTCTTGTCCTTAAAAGCTCTGTCCAAATGTAGCTTCCCTTGGCATATCCGGTTATGACTTGATTTATCATAATGGAGCAATACTTGTCATTTTGGGGTTAAATATGACATTTTAAAATGGACATTCACTGAGATGGCTCTCTAGTGATAAAATGTATAAAAGGATGAAATTGAGCCCAATGGAGAGATAGACAAACTAATACATCCCATGCATTAATGTGAGCATTTTATCATCTGTAATGAAAAATCAACACAGTTTAATGCACTGTATGTGTTACTGTTGCTACTTCAGTGTGTTGTAGTGCGAGCAGCAGCTTTCACGTGTGTCACTCCCAGATACTCTTCCACAGAAGCTCTTTGATCAGAGGGACAACATCCTTAGGACATAAGTTTCTGTTTTCACTTTTTCACAATCTGATGACTCAGTGTTGAATTAAACCTTTGCTTGTTTTACACCATTTTTTAGAAATTCAATGTGAACCACCAATAATAATCACAGTGTATGTTAACAATTTTACCAGTATCTAGGTGGAAGAAGCACTCAGATCTGTACTCAAGTAAAACTACTGTTACTTCAAAATAAAATGTCTAAAGTAGACATTAAAGTAATCATCAGAATTATTACTTGAGTAAAATTAATTAAATCTAAACTTTAGTAAAGTATAAAGAATTTTGAAAGTTTACTTTTATTTAGGGCAGCTGTGGCTACAGAAGTAGCTCACCACCACCAAGTGTGAATGAGGAGTGAATGAATAATAGATCAAAAAATTGTAAAGCGACTTTGAGTTGTGTGAAAAGCGCTATATAAAATGTATGTATTATTATTATTATTATTATTATTTTTGCTACTGCTACTGCTGTCCTAATTTGGTTCAAACACAGAACCTTCTGATGCCAGGCAAGCATTACAACTCTTTGCAAAGAAGAAATCAATAATTAAATGAAAATTAACTCATTTTGAGATGTTTTTTATTATTTTTAAAGTAACAGTTGTTTCTCAAAAACTGATTGAAGTAAAAGTAGCTTAAAATGTGATATTTCAATTATATATTCAATTTAATTTTATATATATATATATCAACTAATTGAAATAATCAATTATAAGTGATTATTAAAAATATTTGTCAACTAATTTAGTTATTGATTAATCACTATCTGTCTTTGAAACAGGCCAGAAGAGATTTTATTACATTGAGAGTACAGTAAAGCCACAAAAAACAGTAAGGAGAACATCAGTATGGTTTATACTGTATGATAGCAGGTGTGCATACGCTTCACTATTTGATTATTAATTGATTATTTGACAAAATCAACTCAGATCAATCAACTGATTAATCGGTTATCAAAATAATTGTTAGTTGCAGCTCAGTCAAGGAGATATACTGCTGTACTGTATGCTACTGGAAAACAATTAGGGTTGTCTGGATACATCCTCTCTTACTCATTTTCCAGTGTTGTTATTCATGTACTTCTGAATTTAGGCTCTGTTCCAGTGACAGCTTTACAATAGACCTTATATACTGTGTCTATACCAAGCCGGTAAATGCAAACCTGATGTACAGTTTTTTTCTAATCTTTCACACTAAAGTTAATCTGTTTTGATTTTTCTGCTTACATCTTTGGCAGGTTGATTTTAAAGTTAATCTAAGGATACATTTTTTAAGCCTGTTCGTAGCTCATACATTTATAGAAACAATATGTGTGTGCTGATATAGAGGTTTTACATACATCCTACTTAGACTTATACTTGGTCATATGGACAGATGGAAACTATTTCAACATCATTAGTGACTGTTATGATCATTACACACTGACATCATTCTGGACGCTACCTCATAGTTATTTTTGGATATCCTTTGTGGACAATTCAACACACATTCAATGTTCAAAAATAGCTGAAAAGTTTATTGAGAAAACAAATATAATGCAGTGATGACTTTGTTAAACATTGATGAAAATGTCTGGGATTCACACCTCACTTCACTGCTTGAAAGATTCAATGTCACTGTCTCATTTAAGACATTCATTACAAATGAGCCCCCATTAGTTGCAGAATGGATTTGGAAAACTGTGTAAAACCTATAGATCATTTTGTAATTTTGTATTTGATCTCAAGATATTGGCAACAAGGAACTATAAGCGGCAATGTTGAATGGTTTGAAGCTATTGAGTAGATGAAGAGATTAGCATGCAAATGGCTGCCATGAATCATTTTTCTGAGCATAGGGTAATAGCAGTGAATGATACTTATCAAGCTCCATAAGTGCACCTTCCAATAAATACATGGTCCAGGTCGTTTGTATTGGGACTGCACTGTTGATGGATATAGGATAACCACTTAACCTTGGAGTCATTCCAAGACACCTCTTCAATCATCTCATACATTATGTCTCCCATAACGGCTTGACCAGGCTTTAAGGATAGCCCTTCTTAATGCACAATATGTTTTATGTGAAGGATCTAAGTAAAGGTGTGAGTATCCTATCCATCACTTAGATGAACTCATGACAACACATTCCTGTTCCTTATTTTTAAAGCTTATTTCAATGTGTCTTTTATGTATCACAGCCTCCATATCATTATCCCTATTTATGAATTTTATTATTGAATTTATGTTGTCTGTTACAATGAAACAAGCCTCTGTAACAAGTTTGAGTATCTTAAGGTCACCTATATGTGTATGGGAAATTATTAATTAGAGCCAGATCAAAACAAAGCTAGATCTTTTGTTTTTATGCTTTTAGCTACAGACAAGGCCAAACCTAGTAACACAAGTCCTGTCTTACCAAAAATGACAAAGTAACAACTGTTTTGGGGGCCGTGTAGCAGGAGCAGTAATGTTGAGACTTTTCTCTTCCCAGACACTTCCTCCACCTCTTCAGGGCCCCTCCCCAGGTCATCAGCCAGGCCTTCATCATGTCCTGTGTCTAGGGGGCATTTAGAGAAAAAACCCTCACCACCTCAGCTGTCTGACTTTTGATATGAAGCAGTTCTACATTGAGCTCCACATCCTCTCAAAGCAGCCAGTCAATCAATCTATCTTTTTTTTTATTACATTTTTAAACATGACCCAGATACTTTAATTTCTCCATTCAAGGCAGTAACTTTTTACCAACCTGTAGAGGACAATCATCGTTTTTCTGATCACAACTCTACACTGTCAGAAAAAAATGATACTTTTGGGGTGCATATCTGTTTTCTAAGGTACAACTACTGGTGTTGTACCCTCAAGGGGTCATAGTTGAGCCATAAGATTCTGATATGTACCCTTTCTAGGCTGAGATGGCACATATATGTTCCAAATGGTGAAAAGGTCCATATTTGTACCATTTTTCTCTCATGCAGGGGTACAATCCAAAATATGTGTAACATATTAGAGAACAACAGGTACAATAATGTACCATTTGGGTACAAACTGGATCTAAGTTATGGGAAGGCGCATTGATCCTATGTGAAAAATCCCATTGGAAGCACACTGTGCCAGATCACGCCTGTATGCTGCTCCGCGGAAATTCAACTGAGTTGCTTGACTTGACAAAGGAGTGGAGATTTTTCTACAAATGGGCTTTCACTGAAACGAACGTACAGTTATTGAAGATGAGGCAGTGAAACTGTGAAGAACACCCAGGGCTAGGATTATATGATTATATAAACGTTCTATTTCTGTTTCAAATTCAATTTTAAAATGTTAGGTGGCCTGACAAATTTAGCTTTGCCAATACAATAAAATAAAAATAAAATAAAATATGTAGAGCTTTATTCATAACTTAAAGATAAAAAGGCTGCATCTAATGCACTCACTCCCATAATTTAATCGGCAGTGGTTAAAACAGTTTCTTCTTTAATGTCATTTTAAGAAACATCACATTGCTGGGGAAATGCAGAAGACTAATTGATCCGTTGTTAAAAATAATGCAATAAAATTATGAAAGTAGTGTGTGTGTTTTTTTTTTTTTAAAGAAAAATATTAAACAAACCTTTCAGCTGTACTTAAACTTCAATTGTAACGTGGTCCTGTCCACATCAGTCATGGTTGCACCATGACTCAGACAAACAGTGACTCCTGTATTAACTGGAAATGTATTCTCCATATACTTTTTTTTTCTTTAAAAAACTGTCTATGCTGGAGGGAGTCATGTTTGCACCATGACAGATAAGGACAAGACCATATTAAGTTTTTATTTAGCTCCCAAAAATATACTTTTAACTTCTTGATACTAGTTTTTTGGTTGTTTTTTTTTTCACATAAATGCAATGCTCAAACATTATGGTTGAAGTGCCAGTCAAACAAGTCAAGCCTTTAACCACTGCCCATTAAATAATGTAGTGAGTACATTAGAATGCAGCCCTTTTTGTTTTTTTCTCAAAGACATCAGGTCATGTGTGGCATTGTTCACCAGTGTCATGGTGCTGTGTTCATTTTAACACTGAAATATTAACACTAGAGTAAAGAGTAAATTTAACACTAGACAGATAAGGATCATATGTTCACTGACCGTGTTAATTTAACACTTGACAATTTACTGTGTAGTTCCTTAAAAGAACAATTATTTTTTATGCTAATGCTTATGTTAATTAATTAAGGTACAGAATTGGCACTAAAAAGTGGTCCCTATAAGTTACAAAGCATGAGGTACATATTTGTACCAAGGGTACAAATTTTGGACCTTTGAAGGTACTGCCCCAGTGACAAGCCATTGGATCCCTAGGGGTACAAATATTGACCTTCTTTTCTAACAGTGTACCATACAGGCTTAAGGCTTGGTTTGAGAAACTAATAGAACAACATTGTCAGCAAAAGGCTCAAATATTGCTTTTTGAACAGTGCTGATTACAATAGAACTTCCAATGGCTTTGCAGTTTTAGAAAAAGCTGACATCCTTAGATCAAAGTTGATTATGATCATGTGCTTCTTGTTGAAAGTTGACTCTCATTTTACCAACAACACACAACCCTGACCCTGCAGCATACAATTATACATGAGAACTTTCACTCCAAAAACTTCACAGACTCTCACATGAGATCATTACTGGAAGGAGTCATTCTCAAATTTATAATGGATCAAAATGCATTTTACCTTTTTCAGAATGGGGGCGAATGTGATAATAAATGTGGTTCCTTCCAGGGCACATAAAAGATCCAGTTAAAAACCAAATGAGACACTAAATGTTCGCTGGAGATTTAAAATACTTGAGTTTATGTTCATGTCAAAAGCATCTTTCAGCAGCAGCTCTTTATGGAGGAGTTCATCTCTTCAGAAACGCACACTCACCTAATCTTAAGTGGAATGAGAGGCATGTTCACTGATGCTTGCACAACATTTGTCTGAGAATAATCAGAGGATGCCTGCACACACTGCACTCAGCATGCACAGACCATTCACTGTACCTAGTAACCACACCAGCTAATGTGATTAAATCAGACAACTTTATTTGGTCAAGTGAGATATTACTGAAGCATGCCTCCTTGGGAAAAATTATCTCTGTGTTGTTATCATATATGGTATATTTTTGGCACATGGCCTTACCTGATTCTGTCTAATTTACTTTTTCAATTAAAAAGTGTGCTTTTTTCATGAAATTAGAACTGCAATGTAACAAATAGCCAAATACCAAAATAAGCCAGTTACATCTTATATAAATCCTAAACTTCCTTTTTGTTAGAATATGGCCCTAAGTCAGTGGTTTTGAACTGATCTGTGTGGAATATACTGTATTTTACAACCACCTTCATGGCACATGCATTTAAATCTGAAACTAATTAAAACTAATTAAATTAAAATGCATGTACCATGGGACATTCAGTTTTAAAATTGTATGTAATTACAACAATATGTAGGCTTAAAAAGAGATAAAAAAAAAAACTATACTATGCTGTGCAACTGTTTTTATATTGTCGGTTTGTAGTGCTGACTAAGCTACTCTCTCTCTGATCTAGTGTTATAAGTAACTAGGCTTAAAGTCACACATGTAATGTTTAGAAAAGTGTATTAAGTAACTTGTGGCCTTGAAGCTTGTTTGCCACACCTACTGCCCTCGGTCAGTCAAGCTCAGAGACTCAGATTTCTGCAGAAATCATTAGCCACTCAATGGCTACACTCAGGCTTAGCACCAAATTAACTACTGCGCAAATTTGTCAGTAGTTTTATTTGTGTAGTGCAGCAAAAGGCCATAGACTTGTACCTGCCCCATAGAGGGAGCCAAAATGCAGAGTCTAGCAGTGTACAGGTATGTTTAAGTATGTTTATGTAACCATAAATAGCACATATTGTAAATAACAGACTTAACATAGCATACAGAAAATATGTTTTTATGTTTTTAGAAGAAAAAAACTACAGTTATTTTGAAATCTTATAATTTTATGGCATATAATCATATAAACATAAACATAGATGAACGTCAATGACAAATCAGTTACATAATGTTTAAAAGTCTTCTACTCTTCTTTTAGCAGGTAAGAGTAAAATGTTTTAAAGAGAGGTTAAAAATCTTCACGTTTACATCAGTCAAGAGTTGGCATACAGTGTTAAGTCATACAAGCTAAAATATAAACAAAAGACAATTAAGAGTCAAATTAATGTTTCACTCATATCTGAGACAGTGGTCTTAAATGAGCCAAGACTTAGAGACACATTTGTTTTTAAATCTTTTTAAAACTATCATTTACCGCACACTACAAGAACGTGGCTCCTAGCTTGTGACAAGTTGCTAGTAAAGGGCTGATTGCAAGTGCGGCGACTGAGTCTTTGAGCTTCCAGCATCTTCGGGGGTGGGGTCTGGGTATAAGCAGATGGAGCCAGGGGTTCCGGTCTCCCCCCGTAATATCTCTGTGAGTGCTTTAGTGTAGTTAGTGGTGGAGGTATATACAACGGCTAGCTCTCTGGATGTCAGTCTAAAAGGATTCGAGGACAGGAGGTGGATGGATTTAGTTGTACAGTTGTCTGGGAAGGCAGCAGTGGTCACAGACACAGGTAGTTAATGCAGATATCAGCACCACAGAGGGACCACCAGAGTGAAGTGGGTTGTACTGAGGAAGATGCTCCCTCCCACTAAAAGAGGAAGAGTGGCTGCCTTAAGAGTTCTTGGCGACCATCTTCATTGTGATGGTCTTCACCTCCGAGTACTCCTTCAAACCACTCTCTCCCCTAAAACGAAAAAGAAAAAAAAGGAATGTTTATCTTTAATGAGCATGGTTAATGAAATATAAAGTCAACATTAGACCAAAGATGATAATAATTTTAGCTCATGATTTATTCTGAAAATTGCTTTTTAACAGCATAAATTCCCAGGTTAATATAATTGTTATATTTATGTAGTAAATTGTTGTTTAACTTTGAAGGGGAAGTTATACTCACAATTCACGTCCATTGCCAGACATTTTATATCCTCCAAATGGACACTGTGTGCTCAGTGCATTAAAGCAGTTTATCCTGGAAAATACACAAAACATCTATCATCGTTCTCTCATGTTCCACTTGTGTGGTTTACAATCCTAATCTTAAACTGTATCCTTTTAAATACTTCTTAAAAATCATGTTGCTCTATTAGAAAATGGCTTTTGGCTATTTATGCTGTATATTCTATCTTATAAAACTGCAAAAATATGTTGAGCCAAGACTATGATGAAATTGCACTTAATTGCGTTGGGTCATGTGACATTAATTATCAAAGATACTTTACAATAAATCTTAATGTGTACAATTTAAGGAGAAAGAATAATTAGACAGAAAAATTTAAAAATAGCATTCTTGAAACCAAACTGATTGTATTGAAAGCAGAGAACTGCAGTTGAGTCTGACAAGTGGTGAAAAATCCCTGGCAGATGTTGATTGTTAGCTATAACTCTATACTTTGTACAGCCATCTGCAGCTAATTACAAAAAAAAAAAACAACAACAACAAACAAACAAAAAAAAATTGGGTTAAATCTAGATGGATTATTTTATGACCATTTTATTTATACAAATTATAAAATTATAGTGTGCATTTGCAGTTAGTGTTTATGTTTTACATACAAGGTGTTGGGTTTCTTTCACTGATGTCATTGTATCTTTAACATCTTAGTTGTGGAGAAAGAAGTGAAAAGGGAAGAAAAGCATATCTTTGTGGTTTATGTAATAAAAGTAAAATGGCATGTTGCCAGTTGCCAGTTTTTATGCCAGTTTTTAGATTGCGGATATTTTCCATATAAAGGATATAACTGATTTAAAGGCTGAACTTACCAGACAGTGCCAGCTTGCATGGTGGTGGATATAGTCAAGGCCTTGCTGATGTCGGTGGTGAAGACAGCACCAGCTAAACCATAGTCTGTGTTGTTTGCTCGCTCTATGACTTCCTCAATGGTTTTGAACTTCATGATCTGCTGTACTGGTCCAAAAATCTAACACAAGACAAACATTAGCATCCTCTGCCACTGTCTAATTTCTGATAAGATAAGCGGACTCTTTTTCACCTCCTCTCTTGCGATGCGCATGTCATCTCTGACATTAGAAAAAACAGTAGGCTCGATGTAGAATCCTTTTAGACCCAGCGCTTTCCCCCCACACTCCAGTTTAGCACCTTCACTGATCCCGCTCTGGATGTACTCCAACACACGGTTCTGCTGCTCACGGCTAATCTGCACCAACAAATATACACAGTTATATTTTTTTATCTAATCTAATAGTAGGCAGATGTCTATTTGCCATTTACCTGTGGTCCTTGCTCAGTGGTGGGGTCGAACGGGCTGCCTACTATCCTCCTCTTGGCTCTCTCCACGCTCCTGCGCACAAACTCATCATATATGGGTTCCTCCACATAGATGCGAGAGCCAGCCGTGCAGCACTGTCCCGCATTGAAGAAAACTCCTTGGTGGGCCTGTTCTACAGCCAGATCCACTAAAAGACACATTTTCCGATCAATGACCATGCTAAACTGGCTGATAATTAAAAGGGTCTGGTGGGAGCCATTATTTTTTCATATTAAAGAAGCAGAGTGCGTCTTTTGTAAATTTGTGATCATGGAGAGGTTTCCTGAACAAATATGATAGCTGACACCTGGGAGACAGGACCCTAGGTTAACAGACCCTTGTGATTTATAGGTCTCAAATGAAGCACCCGACTGGGACAGGGTCCATTCTGTTGATTTACAGGCCGCAGAGAGCCCCTCTCACGGCTGTTGAAAGCATTTGAAAGCCCCAGTTTGTGAGACACTCATACATCTAATGCCTATGTAGGATTATAACACATCCATGTTTTGCTGGAATTTTCACAGTACCGAGAGAAGGACACATAACTGGAGCAAACAGTGTTTGTGGCAGGCCACCCAGTAATGCTGACAAATGTGTGGTGCAAATGAATAGTAAGAGAATATACTTACAATCAGCATCTGCAAATATGATGTTGGGATTCTTCCCTCCCAGCTCCAGCGTCACTCTCTTCAGGTTACTTTTCCCAGCTGCTTCTTGGATCAGCTTGCCGACCTAGTGAGAAACAAAGCGAGGCTTTACTTACAGCAATGAAGGCCTGTGGCCAGATCAGTAAATCAGCAGGAGCCATTAAACAGCTTTAAGAGCTGGTTAGCTCCAAACATCTGAAACACGAGTTCTGCAAATACACGCACCAATATCTGTTACAGCTCTATCCAGATAGTAAAGTGAAAACACAATGAACATTTGAGTCTGAGGAGAGGGCAGGAAGAGCTGACCACAAGGTGTGTGGGCGCTGGGTTGTGATCTAACTCACAGATAACAAGAGCGTTCAGGAAAAATGCCTTGTCCTATTTCCACTTCATTATCTTATCAAGACTGACTTTACAGTGTAACCCAAAGACTCATGAATAAAACATTTCTGAAATTTCATCAGACTTTTAAAAAATGTCTTACAGATAAGATCCCAGTAGTTTCCAGCTTTAACTGACTCAGTAGACCAAATACACTTAACCATAAACATAAGAAGTGCTTTGCTTTTCTTAACGTGAAAAATGAAACTCAGTAGATAACTGTAGTGTGGAAAATCCATGTGCCTCCCTTCATAACCCTACAACCCGTAAGTATCCATCTTCCTGTTACTCATACAGTCTGTTTTACTTTCCAAAGAACAGACAAGATAAATGGAAAAAGTCCCTCTCTTTGTACAACTAACTGACACGGAAAGAGCTCATCTTGTGTCACTATTGTTTCTTTAAGATACAGACAATAAAGAATGAAAAATGAAAAAGTATCCCACAGTAATATCTGAAGACAGTGACTAATACTGTATTATACATAAAATCAAGCGTCTCAGACTCCTGAGGCTACATCTGGAATCTCATCCGTTTTTATCTGCAAATACATTTTATAGCAAATTAACAATTTAATGAAGACTAAAAGATGTAGTTTTTAGTTGTGTTTTGCCTTGACTTGTAGAAACATATCTCTTCTAAAAATCTCATTACAAATGATTTTTTCTTATTTCAAATAAACACTGGCAATATTTTGGGCCTGTGATGATTCAAATTATCACAATGAAGACAAGTGCACTGGATAGCTCAAATTGGGACAGGACAGCGTTTTGTGTCTTTCATCACAGCCTCTGACGGTATAACAGAGACTTGAGTCACAGTCACATGGCTCAGTTTGCAGATGAGTTGTTGTCCCAGAATGCACCTGTGTCTCCTCCTGCACCACCTCCACAGCACAGAGGGGATGCAGCTACTACAGCTCCGTGACTCACTGTCTGGCCAGAGGCCTCTCACAGCTCTGGCTTGTCCTGCCTGCACTAATTGATTCCAGATTGCAGGAAACAACAGCAAAAACTAGTAAAAGAAACTGGGCCACTCACAAAGGAAACGTTCAATCAGGATGGGATGCTAAAAAGAAGATGTTTGTTGTAGGAGCTCGAGACTATCTTTGCTTTATGTTGTTAACTACTGTTGTACCATCAATTTACCTGACAGCAACTACTGACATATATAAAAAAAAACAGCAGCACAATATGTAATGTAATAGGTAATATGCACTACCCTCCTTCAAGTGAATGGAGAAATTCACTCAAAGCTTTTAAAAGGATTCTGGGTATTTAATAAAGCACAATAAATGCAATTGAGCTACATACTAATTTTAGGACAGAAAACAAATTTTACCCCATTTTTTTTCCAATAGTAATTTTACAAGGGAAATCATACCATCCTATTATCTAATGTGACTATACAAGTATCTAATACAATTATTTGAACTTTAGTGTCTCACTTCCCCTAAATTACCCTCTGTATGCTTATGCTGTGCACATGTTGGTCACTGTGTCACGAGTGTTAACTGGAAGCAGTAGGCAGCTGTTGATCAGAGCTGAAATGATTGGAAGAGTACCTCGGTTGATCCTGTGAAAGCCACTTTGTCTATGCCCATGTGTGAAGCAATTGCAGCTCCTGCCGTTGGCCCAAATCCTGGCAAAATATTGACGACTCCCGGTGGAAACCCAGCCTGTCAAAACAATATGAGAGGAAACAAGCTTTAGTGCAGATGACAACAGAGCCAAGCAAAACCACAGGCAGTGTGGGGGAATCCGGACCCAACCCAACCTCCCTACTAGAACAGAGAGAGAGAAGAACATCAAAAAGTCACAGGCAGCAGACAGATAGTCTCCGAAATGAGTTGAGGCCAGAGAGTGCATAGTAAAGACCGGACCGATGTGGACACTGGGATTTGGTTCATAGACATACAGTGCCATGGGACATTGCAGTGTTCCTATCTTGCTCAACTTACTCATGATATTAACTTGCAACAACAACAGAGACGCAGTGCCCAACAGCTATGTGCCATTGTATCTGATGTCATCTGATCTGCGCTGGATCTGAAACTCTGCTATTCACAATGTGTTGCTGTACTGGGCTAGTATAGTCTCATATGCAGTCATATTCATGATCACATTTTCAGGGGATAATCTAAACATTGTATTGTCTTTGAAACCATAAAATATGAAACATTTAAGACTCTACTTTGGTGTTTGTGTTTAGAGGTTCTGAAACATGTTTTGGGGAGCGCACTGCCACTAAGCGGTTAGCATTTTGAGACTTGGTGCCTTGGAAAAACAAAAATAATTATGTCAAAATTGTTATTGGTTTTTTTCATTTCTGTGACAAGATAAAAAGAAATAAGTATCTAAATTAATCATGACATATAAAATGTGAAGTGTTATTAACCTCTTTGACCAGGGCTGCTATGTAGAGGCAGGTGAGTGGGGTCTGCTCAGCAGGTTTTAGGACTACAGTGTTTCCACAGGCCAGGGCCGGGCCCAGCTTCCAGGCAGTCATCATCAGAGGAAAGTTCCACTAAAGAGAGCAGAAAAGTCATGATGCATCAGGCACACTGGGTGGTCACAAGTGAGGCGCAATAACTCATCACTCTAAAGTCACTTGCTCCAATTTTCACTTTGTCTAAACATATTGAAGTGAGAAAATATTCTGGGCACTTGTACTGTATTTTCTCTTCCCACAGTATTCTGAGAAAACAGGGAAATTGCGACACATGTGCAATATGCTTGTATCACTGTACATCACAGGCCTGTGTTATTTCTGCCTTACACAGAAGCCCATTGGGATCAGTACAGAACTACACACTTTCTGCACTCTTGCACAATCACTAGCCTCAATTCCTTCTTGATCTTTCTTCACTTTCTCACCAGTCTTTTTCACGCTCTGTGTTAAATTCCCTTATATCTTCTGCTTTTCACTTTTGGTTCTGTATTATACAAACTGTTGGCAGTGACATGTTTGGGGCTTACCATGAGGATTTACTTGAATACACAATGCAAGAAAATTACAGGAAAATGAGGGATGTAATTCAACAGACAGACAGGCAGTTTCAAGTCTCAAATTTACATCTCAGTTATTGCACTGACATCTGTATATGTTCCTTTATATAATTCATACAATTTATACTCACAGGAATAATTTGTCCACACACTCCAATGGGCTCATATCTGGTGAATGTAAGATACTCTCCATCTGCACACACAAAAATGAAAACAAGGTTATGATTTTCAGTGGTTTTGTTGTAGATGTAGCCTGGTGCTGTTGACTGAGCATGTTCATTTGTAAATTAATCCACACACAGCATTCCTGGTTGCTTTACTCCTGTGTGCGATTAGATTTCGATGGGAGCCTCCGTGTGTGTAACTGTTTTAGGTCAGAGATGGGTGTTATGCTGGAAAGGTTTGCTCATTCCTCTTGCATTACTTGAGAAAGGATGTACTTACTAAGGGTGTGCCATGCTTGTTCATTCTCCACAAAAACAATTGATATTATGAAATCTGTGCATACATTTCTTACAGCCCTGTGGATTAAACATTACAGTGTTGTGTCGAAGTGGATTAATCAATGATGACAAAGTGGACAATGACATTACTGGACGATAGTAAATGTATAACTGTCGACATGCACATCTAAAAGGAGAAAAGGACATAAAACTTAGATGATTTTTTCAAAATGTAATTGGCTAAAAATGCCTTGTTAATTGTGGCTGTCCTGAATATTAATGTGACAAGTGGACCCATAAGCCAACATTTTAACTAACATCATAAACCAATAGTTTGTTTTTATCAAAGATCTAAAACCAAGCTTAAAGCAAAGCCTTGGGAAAATGCTTCCTGTGGTTCATTTGGCAGCAGCTCACAAGAGAAGCTTTGAGAAAGACAATGCAGTGGTATCAGGAGGGTCCCCCTGTGCACTCTCGCTTTCATGTTCCTATTTCCCTGTTTGTGCTTCCTGTTCAAATAGACAGACAGCTTTTCCCTCTTTTGCCCTCAGATTCAACCTGGTTCATAGTCAGTGAGGATGGACACACAGAAATCTTGAAAAAGAGGTTGTGTTGATGTTTATGTGCATTGTGCAAAAGTGAAATTCAAACATGTTTTATCCGGGGAGCTCTTACCCATTGGAATGGATGTGCCATGGATCTTGTCCGCATAGCCAGCAAAATACCTCAATGTCTTTATAGTTCCTTGGAGGTCAACAAACAGTGTAGGCAAGAAGGGCTTCCCACTGTTCAGAGACTCAATAGTCTTGAAAGGAAGATGATGAGATAATAAGTTAGTTTTATATTAAACATGTTAATAAGGGTTTTCATTATAAATTATGATGAAACAGTAAAATTAAGACAAGTAATACTGTAATAACAAAGTATAATCAGTGTCTGCTGCACTTACTGCTAGATAAATGCTGTCCCGTTCGACTAGGTCGGCCAGTTTGGACAGCAGACGACCTCTTTCAGATGCATCCATCTTTCTCCAAACTGAGCCCAAGGAAAAAGCAAGACGAGCCGCCTGCACTGCTTTATCAACATCAGCCTACACAAGACATTCATAGTCAGTTATTATTAATAGGGTGTCTATATATTTAATTACAGTACAGGTCTGGGGAATTTCTATAATGGCGACGATATTAACTCAAAAAGAGATATCTTTGCCCACTGACAAGTAAGCCTAAGGTACAAAGTAAAACATATAAAATTAACATATACGTACAAACATATAAAACACTAGAGTATATGACACTCATAAAATAATCAATGCATGTTTTACCTGTGAGTAAAATGGAGGATAATTACCTTATCTGCTTCCTGGACCTCGCAGATTTTTTCTCCAGTCGCTGGATTGTAAGTTGGAAACACCTTCCCACTGACTGAGTCATGCCACTCGTTGTTTATGAATATCTGTCAAATAAATGCAATATTAAATTAAGTGAGTAACATAATAGGGGCAAAGTTACATATTAAATACATAACTATCACTGAAGGCACTGACACATAAACTGCTATGATAAACCAGCCATGACTGTAAAGTATGCATCTTGTAATAACAACATGATTTGGAGATTTTTAAATATTTATACTGTGTTAAGTAATCATCTTGGCCCCAGTAACAGGCTTGTAGGATGTGAAAGACAAACAGCCCCCAGGCAGCCATCCCAAAACTTTCTTGTGTAAAGGATATGGGAGAATCTCTGGAAATCTGGACACAGATTCCTGCCTGTCCGGCATGGCTCTCTGGGGAGTGCTCCGCAATCCAGACAAAAGGGGTGCAGGGTTTGTGTGTGTGGCAGATAAATCCCTATCAGACACCAGATCCCCACACCCAGCCACCCCCCAGAGAAAGACAGACACACGTTTCACAACATCACTGCTCGTTTACGAGATCATAAAACACGTGCCGTGCTTGGTCTCTGTGATGCGTTAAAGCAAGTCTTCCGTTAAACAACCGCTTGAGATTCCAAACTGGACATATCCCACATCGTCCACATTTTTTTCTGGAGAAAAATAAATGTTTACAGAAGTGCAAAACCATGACAGATGTTAGTAAAGTATTCCCTTGGCAGATGAGATGAAAAGGAAAACATGCAAGGTGTGATTTGAAATTGTAAAAATATCTTCGGGAATGGTCTTTCCCTTCTGACATGTTTAGGTCTCTCAGGCAGACTGCTCTCACAGTGTTTTTAATGGCTGTCAGTCTGTCTGATAAATAGTGTGCAAAGAGAACATCTGCTGGCACATATCAAGTGTATATATATATATATATATATATATATATATATATATATATATATATATATATAGACTTTACAGCAAGGTCCAGGAGCTGGGTCCCAAGTGTGTTTACCTATAAAAAGTCAGCCTTTAAGTACTTTTTAATTGGACATAAACTGTTGGCTGTGTTTACCTTTGGGCTGGTAAAAAACATCAGGGTGTTTGAAAATGAAAAAGTGGCACTTTGCTCTCTGTCTGCCCTAGTTCTCCTCATTCCCACGGTTCACAGGCTCATAAGGCCCACTCTGTGTATGAATAATTTGCACAGAAGCATTTAAGGTGTTCAGTATTGGTAGGTAAAAAGGTATGTATAATGTTTCAGACATTACTTACTCCCACTTTTAACAGGCACAAGCCACAACAGCTCATGGCTCTTCCCTGGATTTGTGTTCTCAGGCACTCTCCATCAGAGGCAACCTTTAATCTGCTGCTCATTAAGAGCACTTCATAAAATTGTCAGTAACGATAAGGAGCTAAGGGCCAGCTACAAAAACAGAAAGTCCCGTAGAGCACTGAATTAGTTTTTAAATTTATAGGGGCCACTGATGTGGGGCACCCTAAATCAGAGGAGCCCCCTGACAGCCGCAACAGTCTGGGCAAGAATGCAGACCATGGGTAGCTTTATGTATGGTGTAACCCCTCTCACAGGACGCTGCTAAGGGAGGACGGATGAAGGCTGAGAACAGTGGAGCAGGCGACCACCTAAATCACAGCCAGAAAAGGACAAGTGTCAGCTGCAGTTTGGATTGGCCCTCTCTCTGCGCCAGGACCGGTGTTACACTTTTGTTTCGTCCCATTGAGAGGCTTGATTAAGATGACAGGGCAAAGGCATAAATCAATTCTTTAGGTTACTTAAAATTGCTTTTAGGATCATTTGGAAGAAGGGCAAAGATTAAAAGAATAAAAAACAAGTTCAGGGGAAGACATTTTGAAATGACTAATAGTGTTTTCTTTCCCATTCCCCACAGAGTCAAAACTAACGCTTTACTTGACGCTTTCTGTTTGTAAAAATCTCTTGCGCTAAGAGGTTTGTGAGTTTGGCTCGATATTGAGATTTCATCACTGTCTTTTTTGCCCCTTCCACTTATCCTGCTGTATGGTAAAGTGATTATATTAGGCCATCAAAATTTATGTGAATGAATTTTGGAAAATAAAATTTTACCACTACACAAATAAAAAGTCAAAGTGACAAAAAGGTTGTAGTAAGAACGCCTGAGGAGGTCTGACGTGTGCGAGTTACACACTAAGGAGTGTCTAGGTCAAAACTGTCTGCATTGCCAGAGCAGCTGCAAACATTTAGTGACTCCCATGCTTTTCTACAAACCCTGTCAGTGTGGATATTAAAAACATAATGTACACATATATGTCATTTTATAAATTTTAACATCCGCACATGATTTGTACCACATGATAATAATAGCCTGATGGACACTTCCTAGCAAAGCAATTTTGATTATATTATCAGTAATAAGTACATGTAAAAAAATCTCTGTTATTCTTAGTTATTTATTCTTAAGGAGTAAACTGTTAGTGTAAGAAGTGCCAAAAAAAATGCAAACATCTGTTTGGCTAAATGCTTTTTGCAGCTCACAGGCTCGCAGCTGAAAGAGTATGTAATGTTTGTTGCTCCGTTTTGAAAGTGTGGGAATAGGCAGGAGGTGGAGGTCAGGGTGGCAGTGGGGGAGGGGATATTGGGGTGTTTGAGAAGGTTATCCCTATATATGATTATGCATACAAATACATATATGAGTTGTTGGTTAATCTAAAGTAAACACCTGTAACTCTAGTCTCAGCAGGAAGTTTCAAATCCTCTTTGCTATCACTGGATCTTTTTTCTGCTGCTGATCTGGATTCAACAAGCTCTCGTAATTACTACAGTTAGAAGCTATTGGGGAGCATGTGAAAGTGGGGAGCGGCTCTACATGTCACACACTACACACTCTTTATGTTTTTCACACACACAGCTCCAGACAATGCCACCCTGCGCTTGCGGCTTTGGCAGGGATGACCTCACTGTCACTGGCTGGCAAACATCTCTGTCCCAGCGGTGTGTGTGTGTGTGTGTGTGTGTGGGGCCGTGTGCCAAGTTAGCATGACTGCAAAGTAATATGAGAGCATACATGTCGCATAAGACTGATTAGATAAGTGTTCTTATGACATTTTAGGGCTAAATGTATATCTGTGGAGTGTATGAATAATAAACACAAAAAGGCTTGTGTCATCTTACCTGCATCAAAACCATTAATTTAGAGAGCCACTTAACAACTCAGACTTACTTTTGAAGTTGTTGGACATTTATATAAAGATAACACGTGTATGTATAAAAAAATATAAAATGTAAACAACAATATGCAACAATAAATAGAAAAGAATCTAAAAAGCTGAAAAATTGTCCAAAAGGTTAAATGCTGGGCCTGAGCCAAAGCCCACTGTCATGAATCAACAGGACAACTGATGTCACCTCTCGTTTCCCCCCTCCTTTTAAACATCTAGAGTTTAACGAGTTCCCTTTGTTCTTACCTATTCTTTAAATTTCAAAGAAAAGCTTAAAGAACATTTCCAAGTCGTTTTACTCCTGGGGTCAGCAGACAAAGAGGAAGAAGAAGTGCTTTAACAGAAATGTGATGCTTCAACACATACAAATAAACATTAAACGGGGGGAAGCTCCTCTGTCGGCTGCGTTACATGCTCAACTGAGGAAGGAGCCTATTCTCCCAGATTTATGAAGCCGAGTGTTTTTCATAATGACACCATAAGGATTTACACATTGCTTGTCAAGAGGGCTGCAGACTCTCGGTATGGGAAGTTAACTGAGTAACCTCCCTGTCACTTCTCTTCCTTACACAGTGATTAAGAGACAGGGGACATCATGTTGACATAGAGGCTAAGTTGATAATTTACATTCGCTGCACAAGAAGGCATTTCACACCGACGGACATATTAATGGTGCCGCACACTTACCCTGTCACAATCAAAGAGATGTGTTTTAGAGTCTATGTGGCCATGCGTGTGTGTGTGAACAGGGAAATTGTGTAAGCAAAGATCCCGGGACGAGAGGGGGGAGGAGGGGGGAGGGAAGAGTTCTCGCAGTGCTTGTTGTGATAAATCATTTAGTTGCACAGTATCCCCTAACTTTGGCTGTGTTTGATCTCGATCGCAGTAAGATCGTGGTTTTGAAGTGAAAAAGTCCAGAACTGCAGGTCAGACTCTTGTGTCCCACACAGTGAGACAGGGTAATAATTTACACCCTGCTGGACAGCACCTAGCATCAGGGAGCCCCAAGACTCCATCTGTACTATCTCAATCAGTGACAGATTGATGGAGGCCCTTTTTCATCCTAAACTGAAGAGATGTCTGTGTGAAGGGCGTCTTAAGAATACACAATGCTTCAGTGGACAGGTCTAAGCACAGGGTCCTACAGTGAAAGTAGACTGTTGCCACTAGGATCATGCCAGCATTTAAAATTTATGGTAACATAAATATATTAGCATTTTGGTTTCTTGATAGTTGAGGCATTGCTGCTACTACAAGCTAAATAATATAACATCATTCATATTGATAAAACCCCAAACCTGATGATTTACAGAGAGACTTTATTAAATGGTGTCAAACATGTGTTGAGTTATGGCCTGACTACGCAAAATCAACAGAGTCCTGCCTTTTTTTTACTTTCTTGTAAAATCTGTCCCACTAAGTGTCTGCTTTAACAACTCATTATCACTGCCCAGTGTAAAAACCCACAAATGCTAAAGGTATTGCCACTTAAACAGTCCATAAAAGCTTCGCAGACTATTCCTCTACATTTCTCTTAAAATGTAAAAACATCAACAAATAGTTATGTTTCTTTAATTCCTGTCTTCTTCTGTGTACAACCTTTTTGCCTTTAAGCCTGCCAGACTGATAGGAACATGGGGGTAGTTGATGCAGCGACCTAGACAAAGGCTTGGAGTTTGATTTGCATTACATTCAAATTACTGGTTCTTTATTAACAGGACTTCACTTCAGAGCATAACTTCTCCACAATCAACATGTGTCTCTTGGAGAACAGTGTGTTACTGTGCGCAAGGACAAGGGGCAAAGATTGATAGCAGCAAGGTTTTTTATCACATGCTCCAAAACCTGATCACTGCATTGTATTTTTTATTTTATTTTTTTAACCTCTGTCTAAATGATCATAACTTTTCATATTAAAAAATGTATGACTGTGTGGCTTGGTTGTGCACACCCTGCAGGCCAGCAAGCGCACAGGCCTGAGCCCCTTGTTGCAGGGTGGAGAACAGGAACAGGGTGTGAGGAGAGCCCATGCTAGGGGTGCCCATAAATCAGGGCCCTTCTGCCCCCTATGTCCACAAAACCAACAGGAACTGGATGATCCAAATTCCTTGGGGTTAATTCACCAAGTTGCTCCCTAAATTTCCTTCTGTACACCACACCACATCTTGTCTTTAGCTGCTGCATTGTGGGTGAATGGGAAGCTCATATGATACAATGCAACACATCCTCGCTCAGGGCTTTACAGTGACCTTTGCACCTAAAACACTTGTGTATAGGTTAGCACAGTCCAGCGATAGCACTGAATGAACTTAACACTGCTATCATTATCATCTGTGCACTATGAGATGTGCCCTTTAATCTTACACTCGTAAAACCTCCTCTTGTACAATAATACACTTTAGTAGCAACACAATGCAGTCGCTTCCTGAATGTGTAAAGAAAAAACTAAGATTATGAGAAGACAGAAATCCCTCTGCGTTAAAATGTGTGTCTGTGTTCAACATCCTATACCAAAAACTACAATACAGACATTCCAGAGATTTTATCAAACAGGCAACAAAACTGTTAATCTCCAGATTATTTTCAGGGTGTGTGAGAAGACTTGCAGCGGGACGAGACTAAAAAGAAAAACTCAATCTTTCTTAAAGAGTTATGTTTGTTGAGTTCATTAGATTAAACTTATGTTGACAAAATGTTGGAGCAGTGCAAATATAAAGCTTGTATAGCTGACTTTGATGAAAGCCACATGTTTTAATGAACGACTCCCTGAGATTTTGGTCCAATGCACAATAATAAGATTTGAGCAATGATTTAACCAAAGCTCTTTGTTACAATCGGACCTTCTCCAGCTGTTTCTGCATCCCCTTTCTCCCACCCACACACAGAAATGAGGAGATACCTCTATGGAACTTATGAATTCTCCTGCGATAACACTTCGGCTGTAAGCAGTTCTAGCAGTTAAAACAATAATGAGTTACATTATTGGAAATGGTTTTGACTCAGCTGCTGCGAATGTGCTGGCAAACCTTTACTAAAATTTAATGATGCCATGAGAACACACTTTGGATGGAGGATGTTTTGGTTTCAACTTTAAAATAAGTCCTATTAAAGTATTTTAAAACCAGGCAAATAACATTATTATTACAATAAAATATTAAATTTATAAACAGAAACACTAATATTTTATGAATATGCGTGCGTGTTGAACTTAATAATGACTGCAGCATGCCTTTTAAATTATCCATGAACTTAATAAGCCCATAAAAGAAATTGGTAAACTGAAAAAACATGTAAGCTAATGTATACAGTATACATTATAGTAGTATGCGGTAGCATTTTCCAATAGGCTACACCAAAATAAACCCAGCACTAAAAATATATGGACGTTTAACCAATGGGTTATCAAGGACTAGATATTTTTTTTTATGATCTGTTCATAATACAAGTGACGTGTGGAGAAGTTCAACAATTATTATCTAATCGGCCTTATCGCGCAATAAACTATTTTGTAGCGTACGTTATTATTATTATTTTTTTAAATAATTGTACTTTTGCGTCTTTACAGCACGACAGACGAAGACACGGGCACGCTCAAAAAGTACATTAAATATACTTCATCTGCTAACTGGTAGTAATAATTAATTCATTTAATATATCTGTTCTTAATGATATTTTGATTTAACATCGGATCTAACACTAATTCCAAGCTAATTCTCCGCCAAACACGTAGAAACTGCCATGCATCTGAGAACTCGTCCGCTTTGAGCTCTGACTAAACTCTGTTTCGGGAAAGAAACTTTATCGGCCCTGGCTCAGTATCACAGTACAGTAGAGCACACTGCCCTGCACTGTTTCAGAGTGGAGCCCTTGTGTCCTCAGACAATAACGCATTGTTCACCCATTTCCCCCTCATTTTTAGTGAAATGTAAGGTAAAAGTAACGCGTAAAGTTTTGTTCCGCTGCGAGTTGAATGTGCGTGCAGACAGACCTTAGTGTACTTGATCTCGGGGTTGGGCACCGGGGAGGGCATCAGCTGGAGGGATGCCATGAGAGCAGCGGGGTCGCTCTTCACCTCTCCTGGGATCTCGATTTTGCTGGAAGTCATCGCGGCCGTGTGCTGCTGGTGCTCCTCTCGCTAGGCTTCTCTTTTTTGAGGAAGGGGAACAGATTCTGATTAAGGACTTGTTGGGCTCCTTCCTGGGTTTATAGCCAGGTGTCAGCCGCTCTTCATTTTCATTGGATAAAGGAAAAGGGCCGTCCTTTTGAAAATGAAATTCACGCATTTACATAAAACGACATCAGCCATGCCTGTTAAGGAGGAGAAACACATCCACCCCACCCACCTCCCCTTTACAGCGCTCACACTCATCAATGGCTAAAGTTTTACAATAAAAATACTCGCTTCCCATTGGCAAATAGTCTCCAAAAGTGGGCCCTATGGTCCCCACAACATAAAAACAAGTCTCGACTTTAAAACTTCAATACCCAAGAAGTAGCTAGTAGACTCACACGCTTCATGAAAATGATAAAAACATTAAAAGCCAGAATACACTTAAATCAAATTCAAAATTGGTTCGTTTATCTACATTAAACAGTATTGTTTAGCATGTATTCCTAAACTTAACTGTGGACTGGAAGTTAACGGGAAATAGTATTACAATTTTCACTTGGCGTTGTTTTTTTGTTCACTTAGTATAACAAAGTAAATTTGCTCTAATGTTTTAGAAAGGTATAATTTACAATCTACTCCTACACATCACGATTTTACACTACTTAGAGTCTAAACATACACTCCTTTACATTTCAACGGTGGCATGAGGGCGTTAAAGACTTATCTCACCTGGCTCTATTTGCCTAACAAGCTTCCCGATGGCCTATGATGTTATGGAAATGAAGAGAGCTGGGACTGCTACTTGCCATGGGGTGGTCTAGTTGGCACAGATTTGTCCTGCAGGTGATAATTCCTCTGAGGGCCAAATAAACATCCCACCAATTAGCTGTCTCACAAAACACTGAGAAAGTAAAAGTTAGAGAGAGTAGCAAAAACAATCGCCTAATATATATGTGCGTCTTCAATGTTTACCATGTCACATATATTAAAACATAACGCCACATTTGATGATCCGGGGCTCCTGACAGCACAAAGGAGTCCGCAGACAGATGTATACAGGCCCGTCATTTGCAAATCCCCCGAGAGGATGCTTTTCCTCCATCAGCACGTATGGGGTCTTTTTCACAGCATGGGCGACACTCTCCCAAGAGTCTGGTGCACATCAAAGCGCCCGTGACAATGATGAATGCAGAAAAAACATCCAGCACCTTTTCACAAAAACACTGAACAGGAGATAAGACCAACCTGGAGATGAGGCACCACTAACTTAAACTTTAATTGAAGAGTAAAACGTATTCACATAGCGCCTCCTGTTGGAAGAAGCTGCAGTAGGAGTAGCCGACTGCTCGCTTATAATGTTTAAAGTTGTAAGTAAAATGTTTAAAATAATTTTAAAGTAGCATACTTCAAAAGCTACTACCAAAAGTAGGGTTACTGTTGCACCTCCCCAAAAATAGGTAGCTAATAGAATTCTAAATAAATCGCAGCAAATATTAGGCTATTCCAAAACAGTATTACCACAGTATTACAGCCTATTAACACATATTCAGTAGGCCTATATTATACTGTATTTTAAATGTTGTTTGTTTTGCCACACAATATTAACACTTTGTAGACCAAAAAAATGAATAGGCTACACATTAAGTTTAAGGTATACTACCCCAAGTGAGCCACACATAGACCTACCTTTTAATATCATTAATTATGTCAAAAATAAAATTTGCACTTGAAAACAGAAGAGAAAAGTAAAAATTCAACTATTGTTAGGATATATGTATGTATATGTAGTTTCACACTTGCTATTAGGGTTAGGGTATAGTGATATTATTCCTAATTATTTTATTTGTTATATTGTGAAATTTGACTTTTGGACTTATTTTATCAGTGTGGATTGGCAAAGCATAAAGACTGGACAATTCTAAAACAAGAAAAATGATTTATAACTTGATTTTACCTCACAGTAAATGTGTTTATCCTAGTTTCACAATTTGTCCACTTTTCTTTGTATTATTATTATTAGTAACAAACTGCATTCTAGACGTGTTTTCTCAAGTTTCATTAGTTTAAAACTTGAGCCTTCACATGACAGAACACTGAAATATCTCGTGTTTTGTTTTTTTGTTTTTTCATAAGCAGGCTGCTGGACCTAAACGATAGCCTATTAGAACCTGTGCTTTATAAATCCTCTCTAGAACAATGTCGCTGAAATTTGTTTCCTAGATAAACATGTGAAACCCGCTGATTTTAGTACCTCGGTCCGGGACGCTGGCATCTGTGTCCGCTGCAGTACAGAGCGGACCCCTAGTGGCCACACAGAGAAAAGCGCGTCTTAACGTGGCTGTGCGCCCAGAGTCACGGTCCGAGCGGAGACCGAGTGGGAGGCGGCAACCTGCGACGAGTCTCCAGCTCACCCCACTCACTCCAGACTCTCCTGCTCTGGACAAGCACCGATCATAAGCCCGCGGTGAAATATAACAACATGGAGGAGGAAAACAAGAGGAGGATGAAGGAGAAATTTGGCCTGAGGCGGGACATCTTTAAAGAGTTCCTGGCGGAATTTCTGGGGATATTTGTCCTGATAGTGAGTACCTCCATCAGCACCTGTCATCCTATTTAAAGTGGCGCTTTAATGCTTTGAGGCGCTATACTAATAAGGTGTCACACATGTCTCAGGGGAGTCTGACATGTCTCTATAAAGACATAGAATATATCTCAGTGTGTCTTTGAAGTGTTTATGTGACAGGCTGCCCACACAGATCATAACAAGATGTGACTGATGTGACAATGGTGTGTCTTCTGCACTGCATCCCTGTATACTGGTTTAACAGTGCTCATCTGTAAAGTTTTTACTCCAAATGCTTTTAAGAACTGTACATTTCTACAGTAGGCTATTTAATATTCATCCTCTCTTGGTCTTACCCTGTTACCCCCAGCTCCACCTGCCACCTCCCTGAGTCCTTTTTAATGGCTGCATGTCACTTCAGAGCAGGATGCAGCTTCCACCACAGCCCTCTTTAGTCTTGGATGACTGCTCTGCACTCCAAACTTTTTGTTTGAATTGCTGCTGCCTTCTACCTAATGAGCAAGGGATTAATTATTTTCCCATCCCTGCGCTCGACAAATTGTCTGTGGCAGTCAGAGGCTGTTGCTGGACAAGAGGGCTAGTGTTAATGGTGGGTATAATTGGAATATTTAAAAACAATGAGCGTTTTTGTTCTTGTCTGTCTGTCTCCCAGCTCTTTGGATGTGGTTCAGTGGCCCAGACAGTGCTGAGTAAAGGGGCTCTTGGGGAGCCCTTGACCATACACATTGGCTTCACTCTGGGAGTCATGATGGCGGTCTACATGGCTGGAGGAGTGTCAGGTACAACCCTATTTTGACCAAAAACTTATCCTGTGAGGAGTGACATTAAAACTACACATCCTTCACATCTTTGGTTGTATGCAAACTGGACACTCTGTCTTTCAGCTTTCACTCTCTTCTAGATTATATTGTCCCTGTTAGTTCAGCTTAAATATTGTATTTTACATCTTGACAATGTCATTTTTGTAATTAAAACATGGTTACTGCAATAAGATGCTGTAAACAAGTTGCACTAGTTATATAATACTACTACTACTACTACTACTTACTAGTTAAATAATAGTAATAAT